>OY728137.1:373528330-374728330 GCA_963277665.1 Viscum album
ATCATCCATCAGAGCCATCTACGTCTCAGGGTCGAGGTATGTTTGAATGTAACTATGTTTATTTTTTTATATAATTTCTAAACACACGCATATATATATGCACATTTTTAAAATTATGTATAATTTTTTTTTCAATAGGATCAGACTCGACTACTTCTTCCTCTCGCAAGAGAGGCCCTAGTCATGGCATTTCATCATGGAATTCTGACATGACCTTTGATGTTTCATTTGACGAGAGATTTCATCCTATGGGATTGACCTCCCCTACCTTTATTCATCAGCTAGTTCATATCATACGCGACCCACATTGATTTTCATTGACCACGCGTGAATGGGATTCTATCCCTCAGGATACATTAGATCATCTTTGGAGGGAATTTCAGGTAATAAGACCATTTTACTTTCTTCCCTATGTTTAAAAAATACTAACATGTGTGATTTTTTTCTTAAATAGAATAATATGAAAGTGTGCCCCGATGAGTTTTGTCTGGTGTGTATGGGAAAATGTCATAATATGTGGAAACATTATAAAGGCAAAGTCAAGAGGGAGCAATGGGTACCGAATGTGGGTGCCCCGTACATTCTGAAAAAAGTCCCAAGAGGTGTTCTCCCATATCAGTGGCACGACTTAATGGAATATTGGTCTACTAAGTCCATTTTAGTTAGTATATTTATTTTGGTATATATATTTTCAAGAATGTGTGACATTATATTTGTTTTAAATTTGAATTAATTGAATATAGGAGGTGTCAGCACGCCATTTCGAGAATCGAGCGTTGCAGGGACCACCTCATAGGCTCGAGAATCGTCACGTGTCTCGGATCTGACATGATGTATTTATTATTCATTTTTTAATTTGTTATTTAATATGGTTTTGTGTTATATTTTTATATTTTATTGGTATACAGTTACGAGAGCAAGGTGCACCAACTGATAAAATATCGGTGTGGATGAGAACTCGTGATCGAAATGATCTAGAGGCTACATCTCTTATAGTAAGTGCTTTTACTCATTACCAATACTTACATGCATCTGTATACAAACATATATATGTATATATATTTAAATATTACACATGATCAATTTGAATCTAAGTTAGAACACCTGCTAGAGGACCAGCGACATGCGAAGGGATGATATATTTCATCACATTATTGGTCGTGATGGGCATGGATATAGTTTGACTTATGGAATGGGGATTCCTCATTTTATAGTATCACACATTGAGATTTTTGGTCCTACTATTGCTCAGATGACACAACAGCTGTCAGATTTCGAGGCAAGATTGTGTGCTTCCAAGGAGGTAAATGTGGAATTGATAGCTGAGGTTAGAACACTGTGGGAATATGTGCATCTGAGTGATGGTGCAGGGGATCATATGATGCAGGTTTATACTAAATTTATTTATTTACTTTCTATTATTTTCATTATTAAAATATTTATAATTTTTATTTGTTTTAGGCCCCTGGCACACCAGATGGAATTAGCAGCAAATAAAAATTAATTTTAAGAGTATGATCAATAATTGGATACTTTATTGTGATAGCTAATTTCTTATAATTTACATTAGAGGATAGGAATTAGGCTAGTTGGACCAGGCCTAATGGCCTTATGGACCAATGGCCTAATGGACGAATGGCCTTATGGCCCAATGGCCTAATGGCCTATTGGCCTATTGGCCTATTGGCCTAACTGTCGAATGTCTGAATAGCCCAATGGACCAAATGGCCAAATGCCCAAATGGCCTAAATGGCCTAACACCCCCAACAACCTAATACCTCAATGGCACAATGGCCCAATGCCCCAATGGCCAAATTACCAAATGGCCCAACGACCTAACACCCCAACAGCCCAACGGCCTAACGGCCTAACGACCCAATGGAACAATTGGCCAAATGGACTAGTGGCCAATGTTGTTGCTTTATACCATGATAACAGTTTTCCTACTGTGTTTCTAGATAGTGTACTATATATATATATACTATTTTTGTTAGTATATTTTTTTATGCAGTGGATTAGCATGTTGTTCTTGATAGAAATTGGTAAAGAATGTAAAGCCTGAATTGATTGATAATTAATTGGATAGATAATTAAGAGTCATGTTTACTGAATCTAGTGTTGATTATAATTTGATAATAATAAAATTGACACATTGAACATGTGTAATTGAAAATGAATCTGTTTTTGGGGGGTTTTGGGTGGAGGGGGGGGGGGGGCTGTGCAGGTGGGGGGGATGTCCAGGGAAAGTTTTTTTTGGGGGGGGGGGGTTGTCTGGGGGGAGTGTGGGGGTGGGGGCTGTCTGGGGAAAGTTTTTTTTTGGTGGGGGCTGTATGGGGGGAGTGGGGGGGTTGTCTGGGGGGGTTGGGAGTGGGTTTTCAACTAGTTGAACATGGAGGTATTGCCATAAAAAGATCTCCAAATTCAATCATTTTTCACATACTATGTGGAGTCTCATTATTGAGAAGTATGAGGCTCTTTATTTTCTAAGAACAACATTTATAAATAGGATCAAAGATGAAAATTTCAATTACATTGACTCCTCTATTTGTAATGCTCTCAAATATTCATTCTCTATGATTACAATGAAACTCTTTATTCAATTTCTGGTTAGATAATTGTACATGCATGCCACTATCTAAGGTTATAAATTCATTGGATCCCTCACCTAACACAACTATATTGATCAAGGATCAAATGTAGGGTTCTTTAGACAATATTCTGGATGAAGTTAAGGATATCATTCTGAATCACACTTTTATTAATGGTAAAGACACTTATTATAGGAACTTTCACCCAGTGTATGGTTAACATCAAATTTTGCCTCTAAAATAGCTATGTAGGCGCATTA
Organism: Viscum album; assembly: GCA_963277665.1. Taxonomy (NCBI): domain Eukaryota; kingdom Viridiplantae; phylum Streptophyta; class Magnoliopsida; order Santalales; family Viscaceae; genus Viscum; species Viscum album. The sequence continues at coordinate 373,531,179 of OY728137.1, forward strand.
TAATTTCTAGGAAAAACCTCTAAATAGGTTCTAGATTCTTCCATCTTGTTTTACTCTTTCTTGGAGAATCATTCATGCTAGGCTACCCACAGAAAACCTGCTTGAGTGAGTTGGTATTAATTTATGCTCGTATTGCATGTTGTGTAATCAACATAGGGATAACATCAACTATTTATTCCTTAGATACAAAACTACTACTAATGCATTATGGACTGAAAAAACAAACCTATTTGAGACTTATATGCCCTATTCTTCTGGTATACAGGATCAGCAGGAAGCTTTCACATAGTTTTCCAGGGTGGGGGGATATCCGGGGGGAGTTTTTTTGGGGGGGTGTTGGGACCACTTTGTGTATGAAGATTTTATTTGTTATTAACAGTTGTCAATACTGGTCAAAATGAAGAAAGAGATGAAGAAGGACTCCAAAGTTAATGGAGATCGGCTGAAGTGAGAATGTCTGGTGAATTGTTATGCAATCATAGCATTGAATGTCATCCTTGGGAAATTCTCCATGAAGTACATTCTGATGATTGTTTAACTGATCCTAAGTTCAAAGAATTTGTGTCAAAGGTGACACATTATTTACAACAATGAAGAATGGTGAGTCATCATCCATCTAAGGATGATTGAAGAAGAATAAGTATTTGAAGAATACCATGCAATTCTTCATGATTGCATGAGAACCATGCAAGATCTTACTTGAAGAAAAGAATCATATGATTTTCATTAAGTATATAATTATGATTGAAGAAGAATAGTAGAGAGTGTGTAAGGTCTTGGCATTCTAAGATGGTCATTTATTACACATTGCCTTAAAATCAGACGATGCTTTTCTGATATGTATTTCAAAAATATCATAAGTTAGGAGAACTTTTGATTCAATCCTTATGAAGGAAAGGGGGAGAAAAGATGATGCCAATCATATACAATTTTTATTGGAAGGAATGATGTTGTTGGAAGATAGTGAACTTTCAGTACATCCCATTGAAAATATGACGATGCTAAAGTTGTTCAATCAAAGGATACATATCATGATAGTGTATTTCATGATGAAAGCTGAATAATGGTTATGGGATGTAGTGAAGAGAGCAATGAAAAAGTAACGGACAATCTGGAGGTGGCACAAAATAACGTTTTAAGGTGGCGCCATTTTCCAGTGTTTTTCAAATTTTAGGGCTTGAAAATTAGGAGATGAAAAAATGTGTTTTTGGAAAAGGATGTTGCATGAAAGTTTGAATATGGATTAGTATGTTGCATGAAAGTGGAGTTCCATGATCCAAAAATCAAAATATGGAAAAGGAGAGTCTTATACGAAAGATTGGTTTTTATGCGCAAGATTGGTTTTTGCGCGCAAGATTAAAGGGAGTTTGGAATCTTGTGAACAAGACATTATTTGAGGTCCAAACTTTGAAAAATGGAAACGGCATGAAGTGTGCAAAAGACTCAAAGAAGTGCGCGAAATATGAGGTTGGAGCAAAAGAAACTTACGCACCCAATATGATATCAAATGGGGTTTTGCACACAAGGCATGATTCGAGGTCCAAACTTTGAAAAATGGAAAAGGAAGGAAGTGCGCAAAAGATTCAAGAAGTGCATGAAAGATGAGGTTGGAACGAAAAATACTTACGCACCCAATGCGACGTCAAATGGGGTTTTGCGTGATGCATCAGGATCTTGCGTGACACATTAGGGTTTTTGCGCCCAGGGGTCGAAGCGGTATATAAATAAGAGGTGACCCCCTCACATTGTGTATGCTCAATAGATAGAAGAAATCTAAGCTCTGAAGTGCATAAGAAAAATACGCAAAGGTAGTTGCACGAAATAAATAGAGTTGCGCGCAAGAATAAGAAGTTGCGTGCAAGAAGAGAGTTTCACACAAGATAGAAGTTGCACACAAGAGGTCTTCTATGAAAAAAGTTGAATTTTGCGCACAAGTCATTAATGTTGCGTGCAAGTTGCCCAAAATGGGGTGCGCGAAAGAATGGGGTCCCGCGGGCCTTCAACAAGTGAATAACACTCTCAAAGTGACTTTGCGAAGAAGGAAGTACTGTGAACCATTCCATATCATGAAGAGAAGTAGAACCGCACTCACATGACTGGTGTTTAACACTCTCATTGTGCTTTGCGAAGTGAAGAAGAACTAGACGTGCAACTGAATTCATATATACATGAAGAAAGAAGGTAGTATATTGATACACTCCTGTATTGGTATTGATAATTGAAGAAAGATATTAAGACACTACAATATTATTCCTTATTATACTATGTCAAAGAGAAAGAAGAGAAGAAGAAGAAGAACAAAGTATGCCCAACTGAAGGCTGACAATTATTCAGGGCAGTTTAATTCATATGATGTTATGTGAGAGGATCCTTAGTGTTTGAATAATCACATTGGTGTATGTGATTCTAGCTAAAGAAAGAATAATATTAGTGCATTCAATTGTTACACTAAGAAGAAGAAAGAAAAAGTCTAGTGCAGTTGGTATTGCACTAGAGAAGAAGAGGAATAAAGATAAGATAATTACTTGTCTACTGCTTTGTAAGTAATCAAGTGAATAGAACTAAAGAAGATCAAGAGAAGAACCTACCTTTTAAAGAAGGAAGAATATTTTCTTCATAGGTAGTATAAAGAACCAGCTAGAGGCCACACGTTGGACTAGGCTATCACCAGTCCAGGGTAAAGGATTGTTTCCCACCCCCTCAAAAGTGTAGGGACTCACATTGGCTAGAGGATTGTTTTTTTAGCCAATCCATTATAAAATAATATCACATTATAGTAGATAATCCATGCACTGGTCATCCCTATGCATGGAAAGGATGTAGAAGCTCTTATTGAGTGGTGAACCTTATAAAAATAACGTGTGCATATTTTTACTGCTTTCATATTATTGCATGAGACAGGGAAAAGAGAATAAGAGAATCAAGATCCTAACAAGTCAAGAGGTAAATGGATAAAAAGAAGAAACAGGTTTAAAAATTACCCAACACTGGTTCACCCCCCTCTTAGTGTTAGGCATATCCCAAACTGGTCCTCTCAGGGGGGGACTATACAGGGGGGTTGTTCGAGGTGAGTGGGGGGCTATCCATGGGGGGGAGTAGGGGCTGGGGGGTGTTGTCTGGGGGGGATATCCGAGGAGAGTTGTTTTTAGGTGGGGGTTGTCCGGGGGGAGTGGGGGCTGTCTGGGGGTGGGGAGATGTCCGGGGGGAGTTTGTTTTTTTTTTTTTGGGGGGGGGGGTTGTCCAGGGGGGTTGGGAGTGGGGGTTGTTCGGGTGTGGGGGGGCTGTTCGGGGTGGGGTGTTCGGGGCTAGGGGTTGGGGGCTGTTCGGGGGGAGTGGGGTGTTCAGGGTGTGGGGGGGGGGGGTTGTTCGGGGGGGAGTGGAGCTGTCTGAGGGGTTGGGAGTGGGGGTTGTCTGAGGGTGGGGGGTGCTCTCCAGGGGAGTGTTCAGGGTGGGGGATTTCCGAGGGTGAGTGTGTGTGGGGGGGGGGGGTTGTTCGGGGATAGTTTTTTTTTGGGGGGAGTGGGGGCTGTCTGGGGGGGGAGTGGGGGCTGTTTGGGGGGGGAGTGGGGGCTGTTCGGGGGGGAGTGGGGGCTATCTGAGGGAAGTTTGGAGGGGGGGTTGTCCAGGGGGTGGGAGTGGGGGCAGTCTGAGGGTGGGGGGTTGTCTGGGGGTGGGGGCTGTCCGGAGTGAGTGGGGGGTGTCCGGGGGGAGGTTTTTTTTGGGGGGGGGGCTGTTCGGGGGTGGGGGTTGTCCGGGGTGAGTGTGTGTGGGGGGGTGGGGGTTGTTCAGGGTGTGGAGGGGGGTTATTCAGGGTGTGGAGGGGGGTTGTACAGGGGGGTTGGGAGGGTGGGGGCTATTAGGGGAGAGTTTTGGGGGGCTGTCCAGAGGGAGTTTTTTTTTGGGGGGGGGGCTATCCAAGGGGGGTTGGGAGTGGGGGTTGTCCGTGGGTGGGGGGTTGTCTGGGGGGAGTTTTTTTTTTGGGGGGGGGGTCTATTCGGGGTGAGTGTGGGTGGTGTTCAGGGTGTGGTGGGGCATGTCCGGGGGGGTTGGGAGTGGGGTTTTCCGGGGGGAGGTGGTTGGGAGTGGGGGTTGTTCGGGGGTGGGGGTTGTCTGAGGGGAGTTTTTTTTGGGGGGGTTGTCCGGGGGGAGTGTGGGGGTTGGGAGGGGGTTGGGAGGGGGCTGTTTGGGGGAGGTTAGGGGGGATATTCAATACTGAACTTTAATCTATATAGTTCAATTTTGAGCGAACACAACTGAATGGTTGTCCAAACCTCTTTTCAAACCACCTCATCGCGTACGAGAAACACAGTAGGTCCCTACTAGAGTAGAGTAGCGAGTCTAATGGCCTAATGTAAAAATTGGCCTAATGGCCAATTGGAAAAATGAAGATTTCTCCAATTGGCCAAATGGACAAACACCCTAATGGCCTAATGTCCTAATGCCCTAATGGCCTAATGCCCTAACGACCTAATGCCCCAATGCCCTAACGACCGAACGGCCTAACGACCGAATGGACAATTGGCCAAATGGACTATTGTCCTAATTACTTAATGTCCTAATTATCTAATGTTCTATTGGCCTAATGTCATATTAGCTTATTGTCACCAAACATCCTAATGACATATTAGACTATTGTCCTAATGTCCAATTGGCTGAATGGAGACTTGGCCAATTGGCCAAATTCCCAAATTCCCAAATGGAGAAATGCTCTAACGGCCTAATTCCCTAACGGCCTAACGCCCTAACGCACTAACGGCCAAATGCCCTAACGGCCAAACTACCTAACGGCCAAACGCCCTAACCGCCAAACTGTAACATCCCCAAATGATACAGGGTTAAATGACTAAATGATATGACTCATGTCAACAAGGTGCACCTTCCTTTTCAGGAGCCTGTCCGATTAGAACTCCACAGTGAAGCGTTCTTGGCCTGGAGTAGTGATCAGGATGGGTGACCTCCTGGGAAGTTTCTCAGGGTGTGTGTGAGTGAGGACAAATCACACTGAAAAGGACATGTGTCGGCCTATGGGGACAATCATTAGTCAAATGACCCATTTGGGCAGGTGGGTAGGACCTAGGATGGGTCCCACGTGTCTGCAGGGAAACTGGTGGGTGGGGCCCAGTTGTCACAGTTGGTATCAGAGGAGGAACCCAGCCTTAAGTGCGGTGCATAGCTTGGGTTGAGTTATAGGGCCCACAACGAGGATGTTGTGCTCTAAAGGGGGGGGGTGATTGTAACATCCCCAAATGATACAGGGTTAAATGACTAAATGATATGACTCATGTCAACAAGGTGCACCTACCTTTTCGGGAGCCTGTCCGATTAGAACTCCACAGTTAAGCGTGCTTGGCCTGGAGTAGTGTTCAGGATGGGTGATCTCCTGGAAAGTTTCTCAGGGTGTGTGTGAGTGAGGACAAATCACACTAAAAAGGACATGTGTTGGCCTATGGGGACAATCATTAGTCAAATGACCCATTTGGGCACGTGGGTAGGACCTAGGATGGGTCCCACATGTCTGTAGGGAAACTGGTGGGTGGGGCCCAGTTGTCACACAAACGCCCTAACTCTAAGGACCCGGCCTTAAAACATTACTTAATCTTGAATTAAATGAATAATTCACATTGAGGATATTTTTAGGTTTAGAGTTTTAGAGAGTTATGCCATAACTATTACATTTCAAAATATTAAAAAGTAGACACTTCTACCCAGTATCCATTTTTTTACAAAACATGAACTCTAAAAAAAGTCATGTCAAGTTCCATGTTTAATATAGCATGAATTTTCCTTGATCTCATCCTTGAACCTATTCCACATTATGTCCTATGAAAAACATTTCAAAAAAACTTGAGATGAGTAAAAAAAGCTCAGTAAGGGATACACAAAGAAGTAAAACTGTTATTTTCTCAAAACAACAAGTAAACCATGAATACTTTAACATAAGTAATACTTTTCACCTTTATGAAGTAGTAAATACTCTTCATTGAATAAAAGATCATTACTTACCCTTTTATAACCAAAAGATTACCATAAAACTCAAATAAAGAACACATAACTTATAAAAATAACTTGGGACATAAACATACGTAAATGGAATAACCATACGGTCGACTTCCACACATATCACTAAATGGAATAGCCATATGACCGACTTCCATACCCAATGCATTGGAGGTTATAACGTAATCACCCGTCCTAGTATTCACGGCACCACCCGTCATATGGTTTATCACGTAACCACCCATCAAATGTCCAAGTACCATCATTACACATAAAATATTTCAAATATAAATATTTCAATAACAACATTTCATTTGTAATCACAATAAGTAATTTCAAAATATTGAAATAATCAATCCATTTTCAAAAACCATTTAAAAGAGATTTTTGAATCAAAGTGTCTCATACCACTTTGAAGATTTTAATGGAATTATAATTTTAAAACATTAATGTCCATATAAATAAATACTGAAAACCATTTTGAAAACATGGACATTAAAGATAAAGATTTAGAATAATAAATCTTTAAAACATTTAAAACGATATTTTTGTTAAAGAGTTTTTAACAAAATGAGAGACTCTTGAATATAAATAATTGTGGAATAAAATTTAATCAGAACTTTATAATATCATGAGAATAAAGGGATTCATGATATAATATTTCAAAGGATAGTATATACACCATATAAGAGTGAATTGGTGCATAACAACAATGAATTCCCAATGGAAATGTGAATTGAGATGAAATCCATTATAAATATAGTATCCTTAAATTAAGGATAAATCAATCTCATAATTATTTGTGAAAAATATAAATACACCCAAGATAAGTGGATATTAAGTGTAAAACAATTAGAGTTCATTCACAAATATTCATAGGATGACATATTCAAGAAGTACAAGTTGAACCCAAAGAATTGAAATTGGGTTAAGAGGTTCCCTTGTAAAAATTTGACAGCCTAATGGCGTCACTTTAAAATTCAGAAAATGAGTTGATGAGACAAAAAGGGTATCTCATAACTTGGAAATAAATTTTGCATCAATAAGTATATATAAGAACATATCCTAACATAATAATATGCAAATTAAAAGACATAACAAAAAGAAGTCTTTTAAAAAGAGGAGGGTGAAAGGTTCCCTTGACGATTTGGTAACTTACAAAACATATGCCACATGAAAGAAGAGTCATTCAATGAAGATGTAAATACCCATAAATTAAATTATCTTACACAAATAATACAATAATGGGTAGTAAATACACTACACAAAAGGAATTAGTGGCAAATATAGCATGAATCTCACGGGGATAAAAGTGAGATGAAAACCCATTACCATGTTGTAATCAATCGAGTCATATGACCCAAAGTTAATAACCACCAAATGAATCACAGAATACCATGAATATAATGATAATCATGATAATATATCTCAAAAGGCAGTACATAATACACCACATTCAATAAATAAGTGGCGAACAATGGAAATCTCATGGAATTAAAAGTGAGATAAGAAAATCCCTTACAAAAATTCGGCAGCCTAACATCACCCCTTAAAATTTATTAAAATGAATTGATGAGAGTAAGAGGTGGTCTCTCACCATATGAAAATACAAATTACATTATAGTGAATATCGAAGAACATCCTCCAATATAAGAACATGGAGCATAAAAGAAATGACATAAAAAGAGTACTTGAAAAGAAAGAGAGCGGTAGGATCCCTTACCTCGTGTCCGACATGACTCGATCGTTATTTAATCTCCTGAATAATAAACTAAAGTTAATTTATACTTTCTTAAGAACATTTTTTAAGTTTATTATTCCTTTTATATCACTTATTACCATGTTATAAACATTATGTAATCATTTAAGTTAATAACGTTCATTTTGTCGATATTTGGTACTGGAGTCAAAAATGGACTTCTTATAATCACATGTTGTTTATGTGGTCAATGGTTCATTATATCCCAAATTATATTCATGATTTGGATATAATATATATCATATATAACCAGTATGTACATGTATTTATAATAGTACATAATATTTAGAGGTAAGAAATGAAATGCACCGTTCATGGAGACGGTAAGCCGTACGTACGCATGAACGCTACTTTCATTTCTATTTCTTATTTTAATGGAAATAAAACATAATGATACATAGTTATATTATAATTCCAGTATAATATCATATATAATATCATTAACACTATCCTTTATACACCCCACATAAGGCATTAACGAGTCACATCACTTTAAGGGGGCGGTAGTCCGCACTTCCTCAAATAAGATTATCGCATTTACCCACTATGGAAACCATAAAGGCTTGATATAATTGGAAAGTACATAATCATAATGAAATCATAAACATAATATATATCATATATAAATACAGTTCCATCATAATGACCACCATGAGAGGTGGTAATATGTAATTGAACAATCATCATTTCGTGAGGCGTTAGTTTGTCATCCACAGAAACATTATGTTCTTCATCCATTAGATGGAGATGTGTGTAAGTGTAGTTTGAATACTTCTTATAAAAGCATCCAAGTATATTTATGATACTATTGTTGTTAAAAAATAAATAAATAAAAAGATTTTAGGGGTTGGAGAAGTAAAATAAAAGAAAACAATTTTAGAGAAATCATTACCTTTAATTTGGGTAACTCCCTTTGGTTTAAACCAAAGGACTTCTTGAAGTGCCTTATGCCTAAGTTAAGGCTTCTAAGAGGAGGATAGAGATGTTTAGAGCTTAATTAGGTAGAGGTTGGATGATCCAAATGGCTTGATAGGTGTGATTAATTGGTTAGAAGTGGTATCCTTTTATAAGGGGGAGGAGGGGCTCTTTAGGAAAGTGTGAAACTATTATTTTATTATATAATGATATTCAGTTTATAATGGTAAAAAATCATTATATTCAAAGATAAGATGATTCATGGTTGAAAGAAAATCATCCAATCAGAATTGGACATGTTTTGGATAATATCTTAATCATTATAATCTTATTTATATAAATCATTTATTAATGAGGTAAATACTGCATCATTATTTTGTCATTAATAATTTAATTTATTAGATGTATAAAAATTATAAAAAAAAATACAATAATATAGGAAATCTTTTTATCTTTCCAATTAATATTTATATACAAAAATATAATTTATATAATCCCTTCTAAAAATTAATTTACTAAAAGATATTTTCTTTTGTCATATTTTCCTTTACTTTAAGTTAATTAATCTAAATTGTCATTATCACTCCCAAGTGGATCAAAAGGGTCCCAAAATCGACCCAAAGATTTTCATGGTCGTTAATGACTCAACCAATAAGTTTTGGACAAGTGTTAAGGTAATTTTAAATTATTATAATATTCTTTTAACCTTGAATTACTCTATTTACCTTTAACCGCGGTAAATAAAAGTCAAAAGTTACTATTCACCAAAAATTATTTTCATATTAATGAACCAAATTTTACTTCTTGATAACAACCATGTATGTATGATTTTTTAAATTCAATTCACAGAAGTGGTAAAATTTCATTTAAATGAAAAATTCATCTTTTTTAACTACTACTAAGTGGTGTCACTATTCATCAAAAATTGAAGTTTTTCAGAAAAATACCAAAAATTCAGCCTAAGAATTATTTGATATTCCAAATTCAAAATTGATGTCTATTTTTTCAAATTCAAAACATATAAGTGGCATTAATTAATTTAAAAATTAATTCATGTTGTTAAAACAAATAGTGTGTTTTTAAGAAACAATAACTATCAAAAGATTGATACTTGTTTATGTCCAATTTCAAAGTAAAATTAATTCCAATGACCCACATTGGATTAAATGGTAAAAATATATTTTAATTTCACTTTAAAACCAATTAAAAAGATAATATAACTATAAATAAATTTGATTAAAAGGCACTTTTGAATTAAAATACAATATTTTTCACTATTCATTAAAAAATGAACTTTATCCGAAAAATTCCAAAAATTTACAAAAAGTAAATTTTGATGTCCCCATTCTAAAAAAGTATTTTATTTGGTCATATATAATGTATTAAAGTGACCAAAACTAGATTTAAAAATGGTTCGCCATTAAAAGGCGGTAAATCGACCTTTTAATGTAAATTATGCTTAAAATTAGATTCATTCACATTTTAAGACGCTAACATTTATTGGATAAAAGTAATTAAATTTAACAAACATGTATAATCATATTGTATTTAGTTTTGTTCATTCCCACCAATATAATGGCTAGGAGTTAACAACCATTTAAAATAATAATATTATATTATTAGTGTGCAACATAAGGTTTCCAAGAAACATGTTGTTGTGTATCGGGTACACTATTGAACATAGCATCCCCTTTAATATAAAATTAATATTTAATTCAAAAATATTAATAAATATGAAATGTGTCTTGTTCCTTATTTATCTGGGATGTTACATCCTTCCCCCCTTTTGGGAATTGCGTCCTCGCAATTTTAAAACTGGGCTTGGAAACTTCATTAAAAGCCCCACATCGGAAAAAGAGAGTCAATAAAACTATCACTTTAAAATAAGGGAGAGAAGTAAAAAGGTTACCCAAGACAATAGATACTAGGATTTCATGAAAACATGGATATGGAGGAGAAAACAAACCATCAAGTTCTGATGGAGAGTGATAGAAAACATGTTTAGGAGAAAGTTAACCACCAGAAAATCACAAACTTGTGATGGGTTAAACAGTATTTGATTTCACAGTAGGAAAATTTAACAGACAAGGTTTTTGTTTTAAGTTACTTTTCATTGAGGAATTTATTTATGATCTTATCTAAAAACATAAGGAAACATAATTAATTTTCATTTAGACTTTTATCCTTCACTAGATTTCGAACACAAACTCATATTTCCTCCATACGATGAGTATTCAAGATAAATTGTTTACATTAAAAGTGCTATATCAACTTTTAGAAAATCAAATAAAATATAAACTATATATTTCCCTTATCTTTATATATTAACTAAAACCAAAATTTTTAGTACAAGATCAGATAATCCCCAAAAAGGATAAACCTTTACATAAAGAGAAACTACTCTTAATCTCCAAAATTTGTCTTAATAAAACCCAAAGACCATTAAATAAACATTTGTCCCTAAAATTCTTCAAAAGTAATCCAAACTTTGATTGTAACCCAAATCTAATAAGGATTTAATTACATAGACTTCCAAGATACATCTTAACATTTATCTCCAGGTAACACCAGTTACTCATAAAGTCTCATATTGAAAAGTAATTAACCTAATCACATATTCTCCATGATAGGTTAATCGTTTTCATAAATAAATCAAATCATCATGTGTCTATAATAAAAACATAGATTCTTCCAAACTAAAATTTCAACCATTATTCCATAATTGAAATCTCATAGTATTCTATCTTCCTTAGGCATATAGTGTTTCCTCAAAAGAGAGAATGTCTTCCACAATAACCTTTTATCACTTAATCACTAAATAATTTTTCAATACCAAGTATATCCATTTGATAAAACATAAGTTCCAAAAATCAACTTATTCTTGTTCCATAAAAACATTTTACTAAAATTATAATTCATACTAACCAGGGACTTCAAGTAGGCTAGTGGTAGGCAATGCGCCCTTGTCGCCCTTCAGTTGTGGGTTCGATTCCTGTAGCCTTGCCAGATGCAACGTGTTGTCACCCATCCTACGGGTTGTCCTTTTTATAAAACTCAAAAATAACCCTAACATGTTTTAACCTCAAAGGTTTCCTTATACCTATCATCTTTATTCAAATTCATTATGATCACAACATCTTAATTCTTGAAGTCTTATTTCACCACCATATGATAAAATAAAGCAATCCCCAAAATGAAGAACATCATACCTTGATCATGGTGTCCATTTGGTTTCATCGTCATCTTCTTCACGTAGGTAGAAGGTCCATGTATTGCAACATTGATTTAGAGATCCTTCAAAATCATTTGATTCATCCATCAAAATACACCTTGTACAACATGGGTCATATGGGTGTTCACAGAAAAATAGTTTTGGAAAATAATCATGTATGACATATAATTTCAAAACATCTGATAAAACATGATTTCTATAAAACAGTCGAACCGAATTTGAGTAGAAACTTTCAATTAATGGTTCTTTTAAAACACCATAAGTATGTTCTAAGAGACTATATTTTAAAATCAAATATAAATAGGTTTCATAAGGGTCTCCTTCTTCAACACCTTTTTTAAAATCATAATATGCTTCAAAATCTTGTGATAAGGTAAAATATTTGAAAATGACTTGATAATATTTACCTTTCTTGAAAATATGAGAATATTGTGAAAATAGGATTTTTATAAATATAACCCATGACCCACGATGATAACGAGGTATAGTGGAGGTGTTTGATATCTCAAACAACTGCTTGTAAGTGATTTGTATGCTAGAAAAAGTTTCACAATCATCCGAACATGACTTTGAAATAATTATTGCAAGCATGTCATCAGGAAGAGATAGGAATGTCGTTTGAGATCCTCCTCCTTCCATTTGTAACTAACTTTCCTTGATCTAAAAAAGTTATTAAACAAGGATTTAACTGAAATAATAGATAGGGACTAACCATATGTCTAACAAAAATTCATAATCCCTAAAGTTGTCTAAACCGACCTCTGATACAAACTATAAGGACCCGGCCTTAAAACATTACTTAATCTTGAATTAAATGAATAATTCACATTGAGGATCTTTTCAGGTTTAGAGTTTTAGAGAGTTAGGCCATAACTATTAAATTTCAAAATATTACAAAGTAGACACTTCTACCCAGTATCCATTTTTTTACAAAACATGAACTCTAAAAAAAAGTCATGTCTAGTTCCATGTTTAAGACAACATGAATTTTCCTTGATCCCATCCTTGAACCTATTCCACATTATATCCTATGAAAAACATTTCAAAAAAACTTAGGATGAGCATAAAAATCTCAGTAAGGGATACACAAAGAAGTAAAACTGTTATTTTCTCAAAACAACAAGTAAACCATGAATACTTTAACATAAGTAATACTTTTCACATTTATGAAGTAGTAAATACTCTTCATTGAATAAAAGATCATTACTTACCCTTTTGTAACTAAAAGAATACCATAAAACCCATATAAAGAACACATAACTTATAAAGGTAACTTGGGACATAAACATACTTAAATGGAATAACCATACGGTCGACTTCCACAAATATCACTAAATGGAATAGCCATACGACCGACTTCCATACCCAATGCATTGGAGGTTATAACTTAACCACACATCCTGGTATTCATGACACCACCCATCATATGGTTTATCACATAACCACCCTTCAAATGTCCAAGTACTATCATTACACATAAAATATTGCAAATATAAACATTTCAATAACAAAATTTCATTTGAAATCACAATAAGTAATTTCAAGATATTGAAATAATCAATCCATTTTCAAAAACCATTTAAAAGAGATTTTTGAATCAAAGTGTCCCATACCACTTTGAATATTTTAATGGAATTATAATTTTAAAACATTAATTTCCATATAAATAAATACTGAAAACCATTTTGAAAACATGGACATTAAAGATAAAGATTTAGAATAATAGATCTTTAAAACATTTAAAACGATATTTTTGTTAAATAGTTTTTAACAAAATGAGAGACTCTTGTATACAAATAATTACGGAATAACATTTAATCAGAACTTTATAATATCATGAGAATAAAGTGATTCATGATATAATATGTCAAAGGACAGTATATACACCATATAAGAGTGAATTGGTGCATAACAACAATGAAGTATCAATGGAAATGTGAATTTAGATGAAATCCATTATAAAGATGGTATCCTTAAATTAAGGATAAATCAATCTCATAATTATGTGTGAAAAATATAAATACACCCAAGATAAGTGGATATTAAGTGTAAAAAAATTATAGGTCATTCACACATATTCATAGGATGACATATTCAAGAATTACAAGTTGAAACCAAAGAATTGAAATTGGGTTAAGAGGTTCCCTTGTAAAAATTCGATAGCCTAACGGTGTCACTTTAAAATTCAGAAAATGAGTTGATGAGAAAAAAAGGGTATCTCATAACTTTTAAATAAATTTTACATCAATAAGGATATATAAGAACATATCCTAACATAATAAGATGTAAATTAAAAGACAACAAAAAGAAGTCTTTTAAAAAGAGGAGGGTGAAAGGTTCCCTTAACGATTTGGTAACTTACAAAACATATGCCACATGAAAGAAGAGTCATTAAATGAAGATGTAAATATCCATAAAATAAAGTATCTTACACAAATAATACAATCATGGGCAGTACATACACCACACAAAAGGAAGTAGTGGCAAATATAGCATGAATCTCATGGGGATAAAAGTGAGATGAAAACCCATTACCACGTTGTAATCAATCGAGTCATATGACCCAAAGTTAATAACCACCAAATTAATCACAGAATACCATGAATATAATGATAATAATGATAATATATATAAAAAATAAGTACACAATACACCACATTCAATAAATAAGTGGCTAATAATGAAAATCTCATGGAATTAAAAGTGATATAAGAAAATCTCTTACAAAAATTCGGCAGCCTAACGACGCCACTTAAAATTTATTAAAATGAATTGATGAGATTAAGAGGGGGTCTATCATCATATGAAAATAAAAATTATAGTATATTTAATATAAAATAATATCCTCCAACATAATAACATGGAGTATAAAAGAAATGACATATAAGAGAGTACTTGAAAAGAGAGAGAGCGGTAGGATCCCTTACCTCATGTCCGACTTGACTCGATCGTTCTTTAATCTACTGAATAATAAACTAAAGTTAATTTATAATTGCTTAAGAACATTTTTCAAGATTATTATTCCTTTTATATCACTTATTACCATGTTATAAACATTATGTAATCATTTAAGTTAATAACATCAATTTTGTCGATATTTGGTACTAGAGTCAAAAATGGACTTCTTATAATCACATGTTGTTCATGTGGTCAATGTTTCATTATATCCAAAATGATATTCATGATTTTTATATCATATATATCATATATAACCAGTATATACATGTATTTATAATAGTACATAACATTTAGAGGTAAGAAATGAAATGCACCGTTCATGGAGACGGTAAGCCGTACGTACGCATGAACGCTACTTTCATTTTTATTTCTTATTTTAATGGAAATAAAACATAATGATACATATTTATATTATAAATCCAGTGTAATATCATATATAATATCATTAACACTATCCTTTATACATCTCACATAAGGCATTAACGAGTCGCATCACTTTAAGGGGGCGGTAGTCCGCACTTCCTCAAATGAGATTATCGTATTTATCCACTATGGAAACCATAAATTCTTGATATAATTGGAAATTACAGAAGAATAATGAAATAATAAACATAATATATATCATATATAAATACAGTTCCATCATAATGACCACCATGAGAGGTGGTAAGATGTAATTGAACAATCATCGTTTCGTGTGGCGTTAGTTTGTCATCCACATAAACATTATGTTCTTCATCCATTAGATGGAGGTGTGTGTAAGTGTAGTTTGAATAATTATTATAAAAACATCCTAGTATATTGAGGATACTGGTTTTTTTACAAAATAAATAAATAAAAAGAGTTTAGGGGTTGGAGAAGTAAAATAAAAGAAAACAATTTAAGAGAAACTGTTACCTTTAATTTGGGTAACTCCCTTTGGTTTAAACCAAAGGACTTCTTGAAGTGACTTATGCCTAAGTTAAGGCTTCTAAGAGGAGGAGAGGGATGTTGAGAGCTTAATTGGGCAGAGGTTGGATGATCCAAATGTCTTGATAGGTGTGAGGAATTGGTTAGAAGTGGTCTCCTTTTATAAGGGGGGGGGAGGGACTCTTTAGGAAAGTGTGAAACTATTATTTTATTATATAACGATATTCAGTTTCTAATAGTCCAAAAATAATTATATTCGAAGATAAGATGACTCATGGTTGAAAGAAAATCATCCAATCATAATTGGACATGTTTTGGATAATATCTTAATCATTATAATCTTATTTATTTAAATCATTTATTAATGAGGTAAATACTGCATCATTATTGTGTCATTAATAATTTAATTTATTAGATGTATAAAAATTATAAAAAATAAAATAATGTAGGAAATATTTTTATCTTTCCAATTAATATTTATAGACAAAAATATAATTTATATAACCCCTTCTAAAAATTAATTTACTAAAAGATATTTACTTTTGTCATATTTTCCTTTACTTTAAGTTAATTAATCTAAATTATCGTTATCACTCTCAAGTGAATCAAAGGGGTACAAAAATCGACACAAAGATGCCCATGGTCGTTAATGACTCAAACAATAAGTTTTGGACAAGTGTTAAGGTAATTTTGAATTATTATAATATTCTTTTAACCATGAATTACCCTATTTACCTTTAATCGTGGTAAATAAAAGTCAAAAGTTACTATTCACAAAAAATTATTTTCATCTTAATGAACCACATTTTACTTCTTTATAACAAACATGTATGTATGATTTTTGAAATTCAATTCACAGAAGTGGTAAAATTTCATTTAAATGAAAAATTCAGTTTTTTTAACTACCCCTAAGTGGTGTCACTATTCATCAAAAATTGAAGTTTTTTCGAAAAATACCAAAAATTAAGCCTAAGCATTATTTGATATTCAAAATTAAAAATTGATGTCTATTTTTCCAAATTAAAAACATAGAAGTGGAATTAATTAATTTAAAAATTAATTTCTGTTGTTAAAACAAATAGCGTGTTTTTAAGAAACAATAACTATCAAAAGATTGATACTTGTTTATGTCCAATTTCAAAATGAAATTAATTAAAATGACCCACATTGGATTAAATGGTAAAAATATATTTTAATTTAACTTTAAAACCAATTAAAAAGATAATCTAACCATATAAATAAATTAGATTAAAAGGCACTTTTGAATTAAAATACAATATTTTTCACTATTCATTAAAAAATGAACTTTATCCGAAAAATTCCAAAAATTTACACAAATAAATTTTGATGTTCCCATTCTAAAGAAGGATTTTATTTGGTCATATATAATGTATTAAAGTGACCAAAACTATATTTAAAAAGGGTTCACCATTAAAAGGCAGTAAATCGACCTTTTAATGTAAATTATGCTTAAAATTAGATTCATTCACATTTTAAGCCTCTAAAATTTATTGGATAAAAGTAATTAAATTTAACAAACATGTATAATCATATTGTATTTAGTTTTGTTCATTCCTACCAATACAATGGCTAGGAGTTAACGACCATTTAAAATAATAATGTTATATTATTAGTGTGCAACGTAAGGTTTCCAAAAAACATGTTGTTGTGTATCGGGTACGCTATCAAACATAGCATCCCATTTAATATAAAATTAATATTTAATTCAAAAATATTAATAAATATGAAAAGTGTCTTGTTCCTTATTTATCTGGGATGTTACACTAACGGCCAAACGCCCTAACGGCCAAACGCCCTAACGGCCTAACGCCCTAACGGCCTAACGCCCTAACGGCCTAACGCCCTAACGGCCTAACGCCCTAACGGCCTAACTCCCTAATGCCCTAACGCCCTAACGGCCCAACGACCCAACGGCCCAACGGCCCAACAGCCTAAGGGTATAATGTACAATTGTCCAAATGGACTACTGTCCTAATTACCTAATGTCTTATTGGCCTAATGTCCTATTAGGCTATTGACCTAATGACATATTAGCCTATTAGCCTAATGACATATTAGTGTATTGTCCTAATGGCCAATTGGATAAATGGAGACTTGGACAATTGGCCAAATTCCCAAATTCCCAAATGGCCAAATGCCCAAATGGCCTAATTCTCTAACGACCCAATGGCCTAATGGACAATTGGCCAAATGGAATATTGTCCTAATTACTTAATTTCCTATTGGCCTAATGGCATATTAGCCTATTTGACTAATGAAAAAATGGCCTAATGGAATATTATCCTATTGGCCTAATGTCCAATTGGCCAAATTCCCAAATGCCCAAATGACCAAACGCCCTAATGGATAAACTCCCTAATGGCCAAATGCCCTAACGACCTAACTCCCTAACGGCCTAACGACCTAACGACCTAACTCCCTAATGGCCTAACACCCTAACTCCCTAACGCCCTAATGACCTAACGCCCTAATGCCCTAACTCCCTAACACCCTAA
This sequence comes from Viscum album, assembly GCA_963277665.1. Taxonomy (NCBI): domain Eukaryota; kingdom Viridiplantae; phylum Streptophyta; class Magnoliopsida; order Santalales; family Viscaceae; genus Viscum; species Viscum album. Next base: position 373,549,465 of record OY728137.1, read on the forward strand.
CGCCCTAACACCCTAACAGACTAACGGACTAACGTCCTAATGGACTAACGCCCTAACACCCTAATGGGCCAATTTGATTAATATATATATACTAACTGAATAAATATGTCCAATTTGCATTTGCTTTGTTTAGTTGTTTCTTTTGTATCTTATTGTAGGTTTATTGAAGTAGAAGATTGGAATGGATTGGAGCTGTTTGGATCACCAGATATGAAGAAGTATGTTTTCATTTATTGTTTTTGAGGATCCTGGTGTTTCTGTTGTTTCAAATTGATTTTTTTCTAATTTTAGCTCTGCTGTTTGAGAAGAAGAACTGTAATTTTTTTTTAAAAAAAATTCCAGGTTATAGGTCGCCTATGGAAGTCACTAATGGGTGTTTTTTTTCAGAATCTAGCAACCGCTAATGGTAGTCATTGTAGGCCATTTTTTAGGTTACCTATAGTGACCGCCATTAGTGGTCGCTATAGCTCGACCTAATAGCGACTGTTATTCAGCCAAGCATTAGGTCACCTACAGAGACCGCCAATAGTGGTCATTGTATCCCTACATCGACGTGTCTAATGTGACCGCCATTGGCAGTCTCAAGGCGGTATCTAAAGACCAATAACGATTGTTAATGACGATCGTTATTGGTCTAATTTCTAGTAGTGAATAAAGTCAATCCATACCCAAAAATAGCATCGAATTCTGCTAAAGGGGTATCACAAGGTTCTCTAGGAAGTTCAACCCATAAATTTTTATAAGGGAGGAGTTATATTCTTGGGATGAAACAATTGATTCATTTGACGTATTCACTAATAAATCAACTTCCATGTTTTGAGTTAACATTTAAATAGTTCTACTAAACTTTCATGATATGAAAGAATGTGTAGAACCATGGATGATAAGCCTGCCTTTCACTATTTGATTCTAGTTCTAATCATTTACATCATCCAAAATAGATTTAGGGATGATAGTGTTCAAACTATTAAACACATAAAAGGGAAACTACTAACATTGAAGGGATAACTCATGAATGATATATATTCCTTAACCTAGGAATTTCTAGGCTTTAATCTAAGTTATCCATAATCTATTTCCTAATATAAAATCTTATGGCCATTTTCTTCCCTTAATAATGGTTAATAATGAGCTTGTAAATTTAATAAAGAATATTATTTAAGAGTTTCAAATTAGGTGTGTGGCATGACCTGTTGTTGTGCACTAGTTCATGATCGAGTCTAGCTTAATATATTGTTTTTGGGGTTGTTACCCCTAGGTACCGTTATGCTCAATCCACATCCACTTATAGTATCTAGACAGAGATATATTTACTTAAAAACCACTTGCTCGATATTTTACCAAAATTTAGGTATTTTTTCCCATGTTTAGTATTATCCCTAAGGCTTTCTCTAGAATTTTCAAATCCTAATCCCAAAAATAATTGGACTTTTCTCTGATACTAACTATGACAACTCGTATCTTTAATACACCTTATTTCATGATTTATTACATAAAGGTATATATAAAATAATTTCAAAATATTGTAAAGTATAGTGTATTTGGGGAATTAGGTACATAGCATAACAACTTGTGACAAGAATACAATGTCATTATTGAAAACTTCCTTAACATGCTCCTAAAATTCCATTGCTCTTTTAAAACTGCACGGAATAACCTGGGGGCATACATAAGAAATGAGTGAGATATAAAACCTGGTAAGGGAATAAATAAATCATAACATTAATAAATTATTACATGTTAGTCAATAGTCATTTCAATGGGATGTAAAAGGGGTGGGAATCATAAACATGAATATAGAAGTATGATATACGATGATAACATAAAAGCAACATGAGAATGTGGAAACAACTTAATTCATGGCATCATATATATAAGTCAAGGATAAACACTAATAAAACATAGTATAGTGTGCATAGGATAATCTATTGTGTACCATTCATGACATGTAATGAGATTAAAACATTACCCAATGCATTAGTGCTCTATCTGGGCACACCCATCATAAAATGTACATACTCATGTGTGCCACATAAATCATTCAACATAAGAACATATTTCATCACATTTAATCCCATGATTAATGAATGTGGTTTATATACATGTAATTTCCCAATAAATTAAGGATAGGAACATCTAGGTGAATAACTTTGAGTGGAAATGGCGATGGGTATTCACAATACAAAAGTTTGGCAAGGAAAGATCACAGGATAAATTCGGCAGCATAATGGGGGTGCATAAAGATTCATGGGAGAGATTAATGAGAGATAAATTGGTATATAAACACTTTTACATCATAAGGTTAGTAAAAGGGACGTGTGATAACATTTCCCAACATGAACAAATGAAAAAAAGGCACACCAAAAAGGAGGTTCTTGAATAAAGTGGAGAAGGAGAGGATCCCTTACCTTGAGAGGGTGTTTCCAAAAGCTTTGAAAGAGCTTCTTGAGAGTTTGGAGGCACCTTGGGAGGGATATAGAGAGGTAAGGGAATAGTATAGTAATGATCCAAGTTTTTTATTAAATATCAATGAGATATTTAGTGAGTTTATATAGGAAAATAGAGGGGAGTTCTTTATTGTTTCTCAAACTTAGGTTTTGGACTCTATATAATAAAGTATTCAAAATCACAAACCTTCCCATGGTTTTCCCATGGTTTTTAACCATGGTTTATGCCAAAGTGAATTGGTTTTCATTATTTTACAATTTTAAGAGTCGATATCATTAAAATAATACCTTTGGTGATGTGGAATTAAGTCATGTTTATAAAGAATTGATTTTAAAACCTTAAAACATAGTAAAGGTTTTGGAGGATTCATTAAGGCTTTATAAAATTAATCAAATAACTTAAAAAATAAATTATTTTAAAGGGGAAATATATATTTAGTCATGGATACATTTTATGGCATATATTACGTCCCTTTTGATTCATTATGATGTCATAATACACACCATATATTTATACCGTATTTAATTTTGACCAAAAAAATCGACCATCTCTAAAAATTATGAAAAAATCAATGTTGGATAATTTTGATGTACTGATTTCAAAAATAATATTTATTTTATATAAATAATTTTTGAGTATAATAATTTACACTTTTAAATAAAAAATCCATATTTATTGAAAAATACTGATTTTTTTACAATAATAGTTTTTAGACCCATATAAAAATAATTTTTGACTTCGTAAAATTAAATTATCATTTATAATTAATAAAAAATATTTAATAATATTATTAAAATATTATTTATTTCAAAAATTATTGAATTCATTAAAAGATAGTGTTTTGATTGAAACTATACATTTCCAAAAATATAATTTGTGTTTCATTGCATCAAAATCTAATTTTTATCAAACTTGTTATTTAATTATTTAAAAAGTAATATTTAAAGGGGATAAATATAATAATTATTTAACTAAAAAAAAATATACAAATTCATACTATTAGGGTCTAGATGAATAGCCCTTTATTACACCAATGAATGCTCTAATGGTAAGGTGCGCGATAGTGAGATTTTCTTGGGGTGGTTTAGCATGCATGGTTTGGGTCGTGATCTCGATGAACTTGAAATTCTCCCACAAATAGTTTTGATCATGCTTTATTTGTTGAATCTTGACTTGGGCATGATCAAAGGCAAATTCTAGTGATGTTATATCCCTCGTAAGCTCTGATAAACGGGCTTCATAGGGTACAATCCTATTGTTCGAGGTCATCGCTTCTTTCGTCTGTGTCAATTAGACTTTATCATAGCCCTTAATATACTAATCTTAGTGGTCACTGTACAATGGCTATGTTGTCAAAGGTTGTGATTCATAATAGTCCTTTAAATTTGAGAGACCGTATAACTATTTAAAATAGCTAAAGTAGTATATGTGTTTTCTATAAGTTTATTTACTCGTTTAAAAAAGAAATTTCATTTATAAAAGTTTAGGTTGTTATCGATTCTTTCCTTCTCTCCAAGCTCTCTTCTTCCTCCTGCCCTTTTCCATTATTAAGATACTAGCATATCATGGTTGTGAGGAGAATCCCACCCAATATTGGGTGATTCAGGTCGTCCCATGGATACACCCCATAGGGAAGAGTTCATTGGTTGTTCCTAAAGATCTTCATCAAGCATTTATATGATACAATAACAATTATCTTCAGTGTAAGGTACACATTTTCTTTATTTACAGTTTATGTGATCTCTATTTTATGTTGCATGGTGATCTTGTGAACGAGGTTTCGAATGTCTTCCATGGCATTGAATAGGTGTTATTTGATCCATAAAAACCCATTAGAGGGTCCATTCTTGTGGTACACGCCTAGTGTTACTCATGAGGGTTTGGTTATATTACACCTCTCCTATGATTCAGATGTTAATATATAGATGGATAGAATGGCTTAAAGTTTGGGGTGCCATATTGATGTGGATTTGGTGTGACTGATGTGATACTTTGGCATTGGCCAGATCAAGTAGGGTCAGACTTTGTGGTAGCTTGGTTAGCACATGATGGATTGGCTTGATTGTTTGCATGTAAAGTGTTGTTTATTTCATGCACCCACTCACCTGGTATATTATGGCATATATTAGGGGCTCTGTTGGTGGTTCCCTAATGAGTTGTATACCCACAACCTATACATTCATCTCAGTGGACATCTAGACTACATGTCCAACATGCAGGTTAGGGCACGTGTTTTCTACAGGTGGTGGAGATGGGACAAAGATGAGGCCTGAGATCATATAAAATCATATCCTCATTTTTTTGTTATACTTGTATATAATCAACCCTGTAGATGATCTATTTCCTTATTATATGACTTGTTTTTTATAGCATAGGTTCATTTTGTTATAACAAGTTGTATTTTATTTTATGGTTAGCTCATTGTTTTAATTCCATGTGTTGCTTTGATAGTTTGTTATATATGTTTATTGTATTATTTATCTATTATCATATGTTTGGGACGTCATGGGTGTAGTGTTCCCAATGTTGATCATATATCCTCATCGCTAGTGGAAAGCCTCCGCCGTATGCAAAGGCATGACTAAGGTTTCACATTGTATCTGATTCAGACTTGTGGTTGGTGACCATGTATGAAATGTCAAACCACTCCCTTAGTATTTACAAATACACTTTAAATTTTCACATGATTGAAAGACGTTAATACAAAAAACATCTCTTTTAAAATTTCAAATTCATGTTCCAAAATTTCAAAAATATCCTTCAAGTTGTATAAAACCTTAAATTTCCCAAACCAACTTTTTCCGGTATAATTTAGCCATCATTTTCATTTATCAACTAAATTTAAAAATCAATTTTTCATTTCCCTTATAGGGAAACTAAAATATCCGCACTCACCATTATTCTTAAAATGCTAAACTTTTAAACCCCTCACGTATCAATAAATAAATTTTACCCAAAAACAAAAACTTTCAAACTATTAAAACCCTAAAACCAGTTTCCAATATTTGTAGAAAAATTATAAGAAAACGTATGCAATTCACATGCTTTGCGTGTATATATTACTAAATGGTTAATAGATAATGCAAAACCTAACTCGTCTCAAATTTCTACGACCCAATCTCGAGGTTTTGTTCATCCTGTATTCAGGATTTATTCACAAACACCTCACTTGACCTAGAGTGTCTAATAGCTCGAGATTTTATCATGACCATGTTGTCGAGACATATGCATGATTTACAATCCATATTTTAGTATCCTACGTCCATTTATAACTCTAATGAGCTCTCACAACCCCAACTGACTGAGGTGCCATTTTGCAATAACTCGATCATGTATCTAGTATTGAGTCAGATTTTTATGGATTTTAAACGCACCTCCCCGTATTCCAGAGATTGTCAATTAATGACAAGAACTCTAACAAAGGCTCAGAGATATCATGATCTTTATAACCAAAACAAAACGATCCATACTAAATTCTAATGAAAATTAGGCATAACTCATTTGTATACCATACACGACAAACTAAAACCTGTACAAAAGAACAACACATGAGTTCATTGTAGATCCCACAACCTCAACATGGAACATAAAATAAAATAAAAAAGCTTATATGTAATGAATAGAATCATACTCAAAATTTGCAATACAAAACCCATAAAAAATAAATAAATCAAGACACTTGGCCAAAACAAAGATCAAAATAAAAACAATGACCTCCATCAAAAAATGAAAAATCATCATACATGTAACGTACATAAAAAAACACATGCTGAGTGCAGCTCCGAAGCTCGGTGTGTAGCTGCTTCGGAATGCGGCGGTTCGTCAGATCCGCGGCCGTCGGAGGCGGCGTCGCCTCCTCCTCCGTTCACAATTCAAACCACCACCGTCTTATTCGGGCACCCGCGTGTGCCGCTTCCTCGCCATGGTTGGAGAAGCCGTGGCGTGACTTTGGCTTACCAATTCATCCCTTTACCCTCAGAGTCGCCGCGGGGACCACCAGGTTCTTCTCCTTCTCCGCGTCGACCCTAGCTCAAGATGCCCATGCCGGAGATCCTCCCCCTTCCTCGGGCTTCGCTCCCAAAGACGTCATGCTCTACCAGTACGAAGCTTGCCCTTTCTGCAACAAGGTCAAGGGTATGGTTACCACACATTCATTATGTGGAAATCTCCGCTTGTTTTTATCTGTTTCCATTGGATTCGGTTGCTTCAACATGCCATATATGTGATCAAAATCGAGTGTGTTTTGATAATCATATTCTATAATTTGGTTGCGCTCGTGATTGTTTCAGCTTTCTTGGATTACAATCGCATTCCGTATAAAATTGTTGAAGTTAACCCTATCAGCAAGAAGGAAATTAAATGGAGTGATTACAAGAAGGTGCCGATTCTGATGGTCAACGGTGAACAAATGTTTGATTCTTCAGGTTTGTTATGTTACCTACCCTTTTAGCTTCCTCATCTCTTCAGTTAATTGAATAACTTTGCATGGTTGCATCGTCAGATATAATTGATAAATTGTTTCAGAAGATCCATCCTGATAAGCAAGGTGTGGCTCTGGATGACGAGGAGAAAAAGTGGCGTGGGTATGATTGATCTATCCATTGTTTGACTGTAAATTAATTTGTTGGCATTTTTTCAAGTGTTGTTTATGTTTTGTTGTGCGGGTTTTCCTCATAATCATTTTTGTAAGAATTATGCTGAATTTTCTGCAGGTGGGTAGACAACCACCTTGTTCACATCCTATCACCAAACATATATCGAACCACTTCAGAGGCTCTTGAATCTTTTGACTACATCACAACAAAAGGTATCTTACCAGTTTTGTACTATGTCTGATTGAATGATTTAATAGGTTTTGATTTTATTGCAACCCATTTATTGCATTCCAAGTGAAACTTAGAGTTGATAATTTAGGTTCATGGGTCGGGTTCGTGTCTGGTTGGCCACCCTGTGAATCCATTTATGTTCAACCCTACCCATTTAATTAAACAGGTTAATTCAACCCAACCCATTTTTGAAGGGGTCAATCCTGACCCGATCCATCAATCCGTTTAACTTCAAATATACAGCATAGACCGTGTCTTGACATGTCCAACTAGATAATATCACATTAACTCAATGATCCAACCAAATCAAGTTATGTCATTTAGATGAACGCGTACAACTAGTTAACATTACATAAACTCAATGATCTAACCAAATCAGATCATCTGATTTAGATTAAAATAACCCAATTAATATGTGTTAGCTTAAATCATCACATGCATTTTTGGATTGTGTTTGTTCACAAAACTATTTTGTGTGAAGATAGTTAAAGTTTGGCATGATGACTATGTTTATGTTGTGGTGCAGTGCCGAACACGTCGTAATGGTTACCATGATATTCAAAAACGACTGGAGTGCTGGAGAGGTCTTCGTGGTCCTCATATAGGTTCTTGAATCGGGGAACTCAAGTGGTGTTATGTTGCGGCACATGCTGTTTCAATCGGAGAAATACTTGAATGCCACGAGGAGGCTCGAAACAGGTGTTTTGCGAGCCGTGACTTTTGCATATAATGATTCAAAACGGGGAGTCTGGAGATTGGCCATGCCATAGGTGAAGCCTTTGCTAAACATCTGTTTTTCTAGAATGTATTGGAAGCGGGCATGAAGTGGTGGAGCGTTCCATAGGGTAAGACGTTTTCACTGGAGGATCCTCTGAAGGCAACTATGCTGTGGTCTACCCAACAGTATGTCGTGGCGGTGTTTAGATAAGGTAGATTTGAATTTCGAAACAACGAACTTTATGGGATAAGTAAGGGAGATTCAGAGATGTGGTCGATGAAATTGAAGGTTGACCTGGAGGTGACCATGCCGTGGTAAATTCTTCTATACCACAATGGTCAATTTTCAACTTATATGTCCAGTTCGAGTTCCCTATCTCCATGGAGATATATTTTGATTCGAATGGGATGTGTTTGACTTGGATTGGGAGAATACTGATGGAAGAATTTGCCCATCGTACCTGTAGCGACTTAAGGATTTCATCACAGACAACTTGGAGATCTTGGTGAAAGATTAGAGAAAAATATTCTCTTGAGGAGAAGATCGCATGATAGGCATTCTAGAGAGCTTTGCTGGAAAGAGTGCTCTAAGAATTCATCTTGCAGGAAATTCGTAGAGTTCATTGTGGCGAAACATATTGATACACCAACCTTGGTGTAAAATCTTGTTATTGGTTTGCGGAAGACCAAGACATTCACTCGAAGAGTAATGAGCTTTTTGGGAGAGGAGTACAATGAGTTCTCAAATCTTTGTGAAAGTTGTAAACCTAGAGAGAGAGTGAGTTCATTCTGAAATTGTATGAACAAACAGTGCGCTTATAGTGAATTTTTGGTACGTCGACATTGCCAAGTGTATGCTTCTTGGACATAACTAAACGCGGGTGAACCAAGTAAAATTGACCGTGTCTTTTTTGTGTTTTCTTGCTTCTATATTCACTGCGAGGGAGAGGAGATTTTCAACTAAACGTGAAACATGATCGTTGGGAAGGGGCGTTTGAAATTGTCATACCCTGATTCACCTCGTAAAATATATTTTTCAAATAAATTTAATCTTTTTGATATTTTGCATTACACGCAACACCGAGTTTAGCTTGCGTTACACGCAAGATCGAGTTTAGCTTGCGTTACACGCAACACCGAGTTTAAACGAAACGTGACATACTATTAAAATATCATTATTTAATATGATAGTTATCATCTAGCCGTTGGGATGTCGGGTATGAATAGGATTAACTAAATTATGAAAATATATGGTTTACATATGTATATATAATGAATTCCTTGGTGACAAATTAATTAGAAATGAAAATAAAAAAAAACCATTTGAAAATAGAAGAAATCTTTTTTCTGAAAAACTATTTTTCTGCGCACATACATTTTTTATCTCAATAAAATAAATAAATCACTTTTGGTGAATGATTTTAATGAAATTTATATATTATATATTCAATCAAATGTTTAAGATTCGTCTTATGTTTTTTCTAGACGAGATAAAAATAAAACAAATTTTATGCTTAAAAACTGTATTTTTCTAAAAAACAGTTTTGTCTCCTTTTGCGCATTTATTTTAAAATTATTTTTTGACACTGAGAAAATTTATTTGACAAAATAAAGTTCATTTTTGAAATCAACATGTCAAAATTATCTTAGGGTGAATTTTTGAGAATTTTCTAAGATAATTTTTTTGATGAATAATGAAAATTACTGGTTTTTATTATGAATTGTCATTTTCTTTTAAAACTTTTAAAAACTTCCAAATTGTTTTAAGATGGTTTTAAAAGTTACATTAGTTCAATTATATATTCATTAATCCAATTTAGGTTATTTGGATTTTTTTTCATATTGAATTTTGATACAATTTTTTTTTAAACTTTTGAACATTTTCTCTTTGAAAACCCGTTCTCTCATCGCGTCTGTGAGAATAATTTTAAATTAAATTTTGCCACTTTCATGAATGAAATTTGGCAAAATTGATTTCATGTTTGAAATTAACATAATTTGTATTATCTAATAAGATCAACTTAATTTTTAACCATAATGAATGGTAAAAACAATAAAAATTATTTACCGCGGTTAAGGTTAAAATGAGTTTACTGGGAGGTTAAACTAAAAAGATAAGGGTTAAAAATAATCCAAAATTTGTCGAACACCCTTTGGCTAACCATATTTCGACCTTATCTCTTATAGGTTCGAGAATGGTGCATTTTGGAGCCTTGTGGCATGTGAAAAACGTGGGTACACTTTTTCTTTTCAAAAAATTAAAGTGCCACATGTAGAAAATAGGGATAAAATTGGAATTTTAAAATATTAACAACCCTCCACCATCATTTCTTTCCAAATCATCTCAATTTTGGAGTGATTTAAAAACAATAACAACAAAGAAATCTATTTCTCTCCATTTCTCCCCTTATCATTTCTCTCTCTTTAAAATTATCTCGCCTAACATAAGAAACCAATTTATCCTCTCAATATCATTTCTTTTCTCTCTATATCATCCCTGCCAAACTAGCCCTTAGTTTGGTCATAAAGCCAACCTAAGAAACCTTTTGGTGCAAATCAAAATAAGTTGTTTGAAGAAGAGGTAACGTCCTTAATTGAGCATTTTATTTTATTTCTTCCTCCACCTTCTTCAATTCTTATTAAACCATGCTGATTTGATAACCTCAGTATCTTTCATATACTGAGATATTATTATGTTAATGGCATAACCGAAATCCTTCCCCTCTTCCATCAATGGGCCACGAAATCATCATTCATGTATACGGCGTACTACCGCCCTGCGAACCGATGTTATTCGTTTTCTATCACCACATCTTACGACCGAATATAATGATGAATTTATTGTTTATATATGATATTTATGATATTATCATGCTTTTGGAATCATGATATCACATATGCCTTCTTACTTTCAATTCTGTGGAGAATACGATAACGTCGTTCGTGTGTATGATGGACTACCGCATCGCGAAGTGATGTAATTCGTTCATTCTTTACATGGAAGGTAAGAAGGATGTGTTTAATTAACATATATAATATATATTACATAATAATGATTCTGGAATGATAATATATTATTTAACTTTATTTCTTTCAATCTGTCGAGAAAATGGAAACAACGTTCATGTGTACGTACTACCTACCGTCTCCATGAACGGTGTATTTCACTTTTTATCTTTAACTTATATAGATTTCTCTAAATACATATATACTCAATATATATGATATTTATATCATGGTTAACATTCCGAAAATGATGAAAACATGATCAAAGTAAGAGAACCAAAAAAATAACAAATCAAAACATATATAAAAAACAAAGTAGTTATTGCCGGAACGTGACTTTAACATGGAATTGTTAATAAAAGGGTAATAAAAGGTCATAAGTAAATCATATATGATATGATATATATAAGTATAGTTATGTAATAGATGTATAATGTTAGAGTCTGCATCCCACATCGGACTTGAGGTCCGGTGTGGTCTTTACTTTTGTTATAAAAGCACCCCAAGAGCTCCTTTAGAGAGTACACCTTGGGGGTTCGGTTTCTCCTATTTTCCCATTCTACATGGTATCTGAGGGTTTTTGAAACTCGATCCCTCCCTCCCTTATATTTTTTTTCTCCCTTAGGGCTTTCCCCGTCCGGGGGGGGCGGCGGCTCAAATCCAAATAGTCGGCCCCCCCCCCCCCCGCTGCGCCTCCCGGTCGCGCAGGCCCTCCCTCCTGGCGGACCTCCCCCACGCCAGCGTCTCCTTCAGCCGCGGATCCCTGCCCTTCCGACGATTCTCCCCACCAGCGCCGCTCCTACCCGACGGCCTCCCTCCCGGTGCTGGCTTTTTCCGGTGCGGCTCCCCGGTGCGCCTTCCCTCCCGGCGCCTCTGATTCTCCCGGCCGGCTTCCAGCGTCGCCTCCCGCTGTCCTGCTCCCTCGCCGGCCTCCTCCTGCGCTCCTCTTCCGGCACCCAGCCGGCTCCAGTTTCTCCCAGCGGCTGCCCTGCTTCAAGTTTCGGCTCTCCGGCACCTCCTGCGGCATCCCCGCCTCGCCGACATCTCTCGACGACTCCCGACAGCCGCATCTCTATCCACTGGCACACCCATTTGCTGGCGCAGCAGCTCGACCACCTAGGATTTGGACCCGTTGGCGCCGCTAGATCCCGCAACAATTCTGCGGAATCCCCGCTTCCCGTCGCTGGCCTCGCAAATGCGGTTTTTCCGGTGCTAGTTTGAATTTCCCGGCGTTTCATCGATCGGCCCCACTAGTGCGGCATTCCTGACGTTCTGTCAACCGGTCGGTCTGAGTGGTTTCTTCTGCTGCGCCCGCAATATCATCCATCCATCATTCTGAGGGGGAGCTTCAATCGTGAGGGGGAGCAACAACCTTTGCAGTTTTTTTTATTATTTCGTCATGTTTTGTCATCAAGCTGGGTATGTCCAGCTTGAGGGGGAGTGTTTGCAGCGTCTTGTGCTTGCTTTATTTTTCTTTATGTATCCAAGCTAGGTACACCTAGCTTGAGGGGGAGTGGTGGAGTCTGCATCTCACATCGGACTTGAGGTCCGGTGTGGTCTTTACTTTTATTATAAAAGCACCCAAGGGCTCCTTTAGAGAGTACAACTTGGGGGTTCAGTTTCTCCTATTTTCCCATTCTACATATAATAATCTTATATTTATTATACAGGAGGTTCGAACATGCACGAAGGAAGTTGAGACATAAGGTAAGAGATTTCTAGTCTCTCTTTTATCTCTGTAAGACATGTGCAAATTCACCACTCGTTTCTTTTGTGTGGTGTATATACTGCCACTTTGACATCTTATATCACGAATCTCATTATTTTTATGATATTTAAAGTTTCATTTGATGTTATGCGGCTTTATCGGGGCTTACGATCCAAAAGATTACTAAAACGTTAAGGGATTTTCATCTCACTTTTTATTTCTGTGAGACACATGCCATATTCACCACCTATTTCTTTTATGTGGTGTATATACTGTTCATAAATGTATTTTATGATGCTTAACCTGGAAATTATTGGGATTTACATATCCACTTTAAGACCTCTCTTTCACGGGGTTTACGATTCAAAAGATACCAAAGCGGTAAGAGATTTTTGTCACAATTTGCATTCCTTGAGACATATGTTTTGTTATGCACCTATTTTCTTTTATGAGGTGTATATACAACTCCTTTGACATGTAATATCATAAATTTATTTATTCTCATGATATTTTAAGTTTCATTTAATGTTATTCTTTCATGGGGTTTACAATTCAAAGTTATCAAAGGGGTATAGATTTTATGTTACAATCTCATTGTTTATCAAAATTGTTTATGATTATGATTCCGATGATAAAATCTTATGATCCAGCTCTCAAGAAACTCATGACTTTTCTTCACCTCCGGTTATGTCATGAAAATATATGCTTTCCTTTCATTTTATTCTCTTTATGTACTTAAGAGTTCAAAGGAACGTTTTTAAGAAAAATCGTCTTTATTTCTCTCTTCAGTCGAAAACCCATTTTCTTCCAAAACCATGTTTTCGAAAAATGTTTTCAAAAAAGTTTTTAGCATTCTCTAAATGATTTATTAAAGACATTTTTACCCATGTTTGACTTTTTATAAAATGTTTTAAAAGGAATCTTCATGTCGTTTTCCAAACAATATTTGTTTGACTTTTATTGAAAATGTGAAAGAAATGTTTGTTTTAACGTGTATGGCATGAACGAAATTTCCCTTCGTCATGACCATTATTTGTTTTGAAGCTTCTTTTATAAGTTTTCAAAGTTATTTTCAACGAAAATGATTTTCAAAATGTTTTATGTTTTAAAGTGGTTTTCAAAGCAGAAAAGATATTTTTCTCAAGAAATGTTTTAAATGATTTTCAAAGCTTCTTTCATAAGTTTTCAAGGTTATTTTCAAAGAAAAATATTTTCAAAATATTTTATGATTTTTTAGTTTAAAAAATTGATTTTCAAAGAAAAGTTATTTTTCCCAAAAAAACGTTTTAAATGATCTTTCAAAATCATTTTCTATCTAAGATGACATCCTTTAATGCTAGTTATGCTTTACTACCATTCTTATTCTTTCTCTGGATGATTTATGTTTATGCCGGGTGGAGGCTGTGATCATTGGGGGGCAGAACAGAAGAGGCTGCCATTGGAGCGTCAGACATCTGCAGAAGAGGGCAGGATCAGCGGTGCGCTGTGGAGAGCGGGACCGGTATGTGGCAGCGGAGGTCGGGATGCGGCGGTGAGAGGCCGCAAGGAGGCGGGGCCGATTGAAGCCGGGAAGCCGTAGGGAGTCAGGGCTGGGCGAACGCGGCGAGATCGGGAAGCGGGCTGGTTGTCGCGAGGGAGGCCGAGCCGAACGAAGCCGGGAGAGGCGCTGCGTCAGACGGGCAGCGCCGGAAGCCGACGTTGGAACCGAGAGGCGCCGGGAGAGGCGGCCGGTCGACAGCTGGAGGGCGCCTGAGGTAGAGGTTCGCTGGAGAGAGCCGCGTCGGGACGAAGGCGGTAGCCGGGAGCTGCGACGGGAGTCACGATCGGGAGAGGCGGGTGACGTTGACGGAGGGCGCCGCGAGTCGGGCGCGCCGCTGGGAGTGTTGCTTGGAGGGGGTGGGGCCGTGACGGGAGGAGAGGGCCGCAGTGGGAGGGCCGATCGGCGCGAGGGAGGTCTGTTGGAGGGAGGCGACGCTGGAGGGAGGGGAGCTGTCGGGAAGGGCGTCGTAGGAGAGGGCGGGGCCAAACAGAATCGGGAGGCCGCAGGAGAGGGCGGGGCAGAGAGCGCCGCACAAGAGAGAGAGGCTATAGGAGAGGAAAAATAACCTAACCCTTTGATACCATGTAGAAGAATTCTTCTTGCCTCAAAGGTAAGACAAATACTTTCTTTTATAGATTGAGAAAAAGGAATACATGATGAAGTATTTCGATGTGAGACTCAGAAATACCCAGAATAATAAAAACAGGGTTTAACATTTATGATGACAATATATTTACGAAACCCGTTTCTCTTTCACGGGTTTTATCATGATAAAATGCTCATAAAACCCGCTTCTTTTCACAGGTTGTGCTATGATGAAATGATGAAATGATTATGAAACCTGTTTGTTTTTCACAAATTATGATATGATGACATGTTTATAAAACCCATTTCATTTCATGAGTTATGATATGATGAATGTTTTATGATCTTATGACACACATACATATGATTTTCATTATGTGACGGGTGAAACCTATATCTTCCTCTAATACATTGGGTAAAAATTTATATCTCATGAGATAGACAAGACTTGAATGAGGAGTGAACCGGTTCAGTAAGGGATTTTGTCCGCTATGATGGTCTTGGGAGTGAACTTCAACTATGATGGTTTGGAGAGTGAACCCATTCCACTATGATAACTTTGACAGTGAGCCTCGACTATCATGGAAATGATTTTCTATGCTCATGTGTATGCCACAATTCCATGTCTTATTCTAATGTTATGCTCTCACGACTCATGTTTTTTGATTTCCTTGTGATTCATGTCTTATGAACTACCAATCTTTATGCAATGACTCTAAGATTTTGATTTTTGATATGCAGGGTATGATTTTCATATGTTATGCTCATGTTCTTATGCTTTTATTCTCACGTTATGTTTACGTATTTTCTTTGTTTATCCTTACTTGAGTATCTGATCACACTCTTTCTTATGTTCTCTTTTCTCAGGTTACGAAGAAAGGTTTTAAGAAGGGTATGTCTATGAAGAGTACTTAATGAGAAGATCTTTGTGGGAGACATCGAAGATCTTTCATGAAATAAGAAGATAGTGTATCCAGTCTCCAAAAACACTAAACCAATACGGTCCTCAGACGTATATTTTGTAATGTAATGAATATTAATATAAAAAGATGTAATATTTATATATGAGAAACCTGAGTCGTTATAGTTGATATGAGATGATAGGTTTAGTTAACCTTTGGAAACTAGAATGAGAAAACTTTAGTGAGATCCTTAGAGACATTTCTAAGGATATGTCTAGGGATGTCTTTAATAAGTCTAAGGATGAGTCAAAGTATAGGAAAATGTCCTTGAATTTTGGTAAAGAATAAGACAAGTGGTTTCCAAGCTGTCTGGATACTACAAGTGGATGTGGCTCTGACATAGAGATATCTAGGGGTAATAATTCCGAAAACGGCGCATTGAGCTGGACTTGATCGTCACCTTGTGCACGATAACAGGCTTTATTGCACACTTGGTTTGACACTTCCGGGGGATATGCTTTGGAAATTTACAAACTGTTTACGAACCATCATGAAGGATTTAAATAATGACCATGAATGACCTAGGATAAACCTAAGTTGTCATAGATTAAAAAAAGGGTGTCATGATTTAGACATCCTATAAGTGATTTTTATTGATTATGTGGTTCTCCACTATGATTATTGTTGCTCACACTATGCTTTTTGGTTTTAGTCAATGGCGGGAACAAGAAGGAACTGAATTAATGTTAAATGTGATAAACAATGTGTTGATGAGCAACCAAATGGTATGATGATTGAAGTGAAAGATATTGTGATTATGCCTAATCAGTTGTCATGATATATGATTAACAATTTGCACCTTAACCAACTCTCAGACGCACCAAAGAAGAGAATGATAGAGTTCGTTGAAAGTTCGAGTGGTGGAAACCATGACGGAAAAAAGATTTTGTTTTCTATATGTTGAGAATGTGGGAAGAAACACTCAAGTTGATGTCTTAAAGGAATGAAAAAATGTTTTGAGTGTGGAAAAGAAGGGCACAAATCAAGTAATTGCAGAGAAAAAATGAAATGTTTAGTTAACGAAATGAATGAGAATAATGGTCTCCTTAAGATATCATTGACAATTTAATGTTTCAAATGTGGAAAGTATGAGCTTTATGCAAATCGATGTTCTAAGGGGAAAACTCATGAAGAGAATCAACAAGGTTGTACGAGTAATGGTTATATTGCCGATGATGATGATATTACAAATGACATATGAAAGGAAACGAGTGTTAAGAAATAAGACGACGAAGCCTAGTTAATGAATTTAGAATGAAGTGGAATGATTGGAGTGTTTATGTGTTGGAATTCAAGAATTATGTTACATGAATCATGAAATATGTAAGGTTGTTCAATATAAGTTTTTCGTTAAGGATTTTCAAGAATATGTTGAATGGTACCAATGACCTATAAAAGTGATTTAATGACAGTGTCGTTTTATGGAAAAACACACGATTAAGGGAAGACAACCCTTAATATGTTTTCGATGTTGAGAAAATGATGTTTAGTTTGGATAAAGAGATAATTGATATGGATAAAGTAAACTGGATAGTATTGATGACCCTAAAACTGATTAATGATTTGTTGACAAAATGGTATATGTTATCAATGATGAATTTTAGAACATTTTTTGATTTATGGAATATATTCAATAATATGTGGTTTTATTTAATGATTTGTTGACATATAAATGTTATAAATATTATAATTATAAATAGTTATATATATGTGTAAATATAATTATGTATATATATAATTAAAAATAAATATTTATAAATATAAATCTATTTATATATATTTTTTAAATAAAAAATATATTTGTAATTATATAATTATAAACTAATCTTTATAAATAAATATTTATAATTATATAAATATGAATATATTTATAAATATATAATTATGAAAATATTATTACATATATATTTAAAATTTATTTATAAATATATTTAATATTCATATATAAATATATATATATGTATAATTATATTTATAATTATATTTAGAATTATATTGTAATTATAGTTATATTTATATATTTATAATTATATATTTGTACATATGTATATAATTTTAAATCTATAATTACTAATCTATGTTTACATAGTTATAAGTAATTATTTATAAATAAATTTGAAATATTGTTAAACATATAATAAATTGGTAATAACAACAGTATTATTAATGACTATAAAATTTAAACTATATGACCAATATAAATGAAACTTAAAACATGGATTAAACATATACTAAATAGATGGAATTAAAAAAATTACGTAAACAACGTCGATAAAAAATATTTTATAGTTTTTCAATACCACCTACTTGAAACTTAAAAATGTTTCAAGTATGTGACTTTGAAAGCCTATAAAATATAATCTATATGACCAATATGAATGAAACTTAAAACATGAATTAAAAATATACTAAATAGATGAAAATAAAAAAAATAGGTAAAAAATGTCGATAAAAAATATTTTATAGGCTTTCAAAACCACCTAGTTGAAACTTAAAAATGTTTCAAGTATGTGATTTTGAATGCCTATAAAATATAATCTATATGACCAATATGAATGAAACTTAAAACATGGATTAAACATATACTAAATAGATGAAAATAAAAAAATTACGTAAAAAATGTCGATAAAAAATATTTTATAGGCTTTCAAAACCACCTAGTTGAAACTTAAAAATGTTTCAAATATGTGACTTTGAACGCCTATAAAATATAAATATGACCAATATGAATGGAACTTAAAACATGGATTAAACATATACTAAATAGATGAAAATAAAAAAATTACGTAAAAAATGTCGATAAAAAATATTTTATAGGCTTTCAAAACCACCTAGTTGAAACTTAAAAATGTTTCACGTATGTGACTTTGAAAGCCTATAAAATATAATCTATATGACCAATATGAATGAAACTTAAAACATGGATTAAACATATACTAAATAGATGAAAATGAAAAAATTACGTAAAAAATGTTGATAAAAAATATTTTTTAGTCTTTCAAAACCACGTACTTGAAACTTAAAAATGTTTCAAGTATGTGACTTTGAAAGCTTATAAAATATTATTATTTAATATACAATAATTAATTAGTTAGTAATATAATTATTAATTATTATTCGTCATTATAATTATTAATTATTAATGGTTAATTATTAATTAATTAATTACTAATTAGTAATTTACATTTATAAATATATTTATTATTATATAATTATAAATGTAATGTTTTTAAATATTTAAGTAGTCATGTAAAATATTTTTTTTACTATATGTATGTTTTTCTTTTCATTTTTCAAGAAATTATCAGATGTTTAGTCTGTGTGACAAATTTTGTTTATATTGTACTTGTACTTTATAATTTAATAGTTAATTTAAATCAGTTTGTATTTACTATATTTTTGATTTTCTTGTTATTTGTCTTAAACAACAATTACTTATCATAGTAAATAAGTTTTTTAATATATAAAACATGACATCCAAAAACATCAACGACGATGCCCCCGGTACCAAAACGCGACGTCTGAATCTCACGTCCTCTACGCGTCCGACGTCCGTGTCGCTCTGGTGTCCTCTCTGCGGGTTCCTCCTCTTCCGGTGCTTCTGGTGCCTCCCCATGGTGCTGTGTAGAGGACTGACCAAAACCATGTGAGGAGGACGCTCCAAAATCATATGGGGTGCCATATGGTTTTGAAACTCCTATAAATGCTAGAAATGAGGTACTGAAGAAGGCCTCGTCGGGAGGAGAGGGGGCCGCCATAAGCTGTGTGACTGCACCCAGATCGAAGTCCATAGTAGTCTGCGGAGATGCCATATGTGGTATATAAGCGTCTCCCTGCTGTGCAAAATCATCAGTTGGTTGGGCCAGATCGTCTCTCTGTGGTGCGACGACATCTGCTGGAGCTGCTCTCGGATGTCGATGTCGTCGCCTCTGCCCCTTCGGATGTGCTCGTCTCTGTCGTCCAGCTGGCGGCGGCGGTGGCGGTGCATCCTCCTCAGCAGGCATAGCAGGGACATCGTCATTCTCAGGTGCTTCAGCTTGAAGATATGGATCAGGATATATCTGTGGCTCCTCATCAGAAAAATTGTCACGTATCAACCGAAGATGATCGAATAGAGCCACCACATCCCGATGAACTACATCCCGCAAAATATATGCATGCTCCTGAGGCTGTGTGGAATGTGCAAGCTGTCCAATGACGTCTGCCAGCAAATGAAATAACAATCAAATTAATATAAAAAATGAGTTAAACAAAAATAATAAATCTTAGTAAACATACCAACTGCTGAATGCCAATCCCCTGATGTGTAAGGTGCATGATGATGTGACGTCGATACCAGTGTGCATAATTCCCCTGATCAGATAACTGAGAGTGTGCTGTGGTATATCCATGTGGAAAGATACTGAATCGGGCACGCCTGTCCCAAAGCTCGATATAAGATGCATGATGCTGCCGCCAGTCTGTCGTCTGTCTACTTATAAGCACAATCGAATGTAACTCGGTAGACTGTCGTGGTGCCATGAGGATATGCTGTATAAAACCGAACTGGCGCATGACCCGGTCTGGCTGGTGCCACTCAATGATGTGGAAGTGAATAAGTGGCACCACTGCAGCACGATCTCCAACCATAGCTGTGCAGTATCGTGGAAGTGATGCGTAGACATAACCTGTATAAGGAGTCCATGAAACCTGAAATATAAACTCAAAAAATAAGTCATATAGTAGCATGATAATGTTACTGAGATTATATTGAAATAAATTAAAATAGTGATAACAAAACAAATTTGCCTACAAAAAAGTACTGTTTAACTTACATCAGCTGACACTATGGCGTCAAATATCTGTCGGAAGCTGTGCACACTATGTCTCGGAGTATGTGCAAACTTCTGAGACTGACTCCACCTGGTAAAAAAAGAGTAATCTACGGTAAGTTTATAAAAAATAATAACAAAAGTACTAAATAACTGAAAGTAATGACGTAGACATACCATCGTCCCCGAGGACAGTCCTGAAGTATCTCCGGTGCAAGCGGTGCGACAACTCGAGGAGCGATGCGTGGAAAATGCTCCCAGGCCTGAAGGTTTCGGGCGCAGCGAAAACGCGTGGGTTGATGTGCCCATTTGGCTTTTTGTCATTAACAATGATCAATCCGGGATCAATACGACGATACACGCTAGTCTCCACGGATCGAATCACAGAAATAGACAAAGAAAAAAGAATGTCCCGGAACCACAAAGTAGGATCGTTACAGGTTGATTATAATTAATTTAATCAATTTAAAAGAAATACCTTTTGGGTGTTCTTTCTTCGTTGATGTTCTTGATCACGTTCCGATGTGATTCGTCGTTGCGTCGCAGAAGCCAAGTGTAGACTTCCTCTAGCGGTGATCCACACGTGTACCGCGTATCTCGGGACGTTGCCAAAGGAGTCTCCGGGTGCTAGCGTGGAGAAACCTTTGCTTGCGTTATCCTCTTTAGATCGTCTTGATCCGATGGAAGAGGATCTCTCTCGGTTTTGAGAGCATTCTTGGAGGAAGAGGTTCTTTCGGCCTTGAAAGAATTCTCCAGAGTTGTTGTGCACAACGATTCTCTTGTGTGTTGGAAAAGAGTTGGGGTTGTGAGGATATTTATAATCAGGTTTGAGGTTGTAGAGTTGTGACAATAAATAAACGCGTTACGCGTTTTATTTATTTCATTGACTCTTATTTAAAACCCCCACGTCGAATAATTAATTCCTTGACATGCGCCCACGCTGATTATAATAAATATCATTTAAAACAATATTATATCCTCAAAATCCCGACTGGAAAAACTACACGCGTGTATTAATAAATACACGGCGTGTACTTGTTTTTCATTGAAAACTACACGGCGTGTACATTCAATGTACACGGCGTGTATATCTTGTTTTCATTTATTCATTTTCTTTCCATAAAGAAAACTACACGGCGTGTAATTATTAATACACGGCGTGTACTTGTTTTCCATGAAAAACTACACGGCGTGTAATCTTTAATACACGACGTGTATATCTTGTTTTTCATTTCCTTCTTCCTCCATCATTAAAACGATTTAGGCTTCCTTGAATAATTATTAAACCACGTACGAGATTAATCTTTATTCTACTTGAGATACTTGAATACACTTAGTGTGTGACCCTCTAGGTCTCTTTCTCGTTGGCATTAGGCGGGCTTGCCTAAAGTCCAAGATTACTGTCTAGCAACGGGTCAAGGCACCCAAGAGAAAGAAGTTGACGCCGCATTGACGTATCACCTCATACAAACGCTTACTGTGTAATTTAATCCCTTTGTCTTGATATCTCATCAAGCAGGTTTCATGGCAGTGTCATAAACCTATATGCTTGATCCGTCGTTCTTTGACTACCTGAAATAAACTCGTCGTTTACACCATGGCCATGGAATTTAATGCGACAGTTCTATTTCAATCAAAGGACCGAGATATCAACTTTCATAAATGGAAGAGACAAATCCTTCCTCGACTTATCCATTAACAACATGTCACTCGTGACGCACCCATCGTACCCTACTTCCCGCCAACTGTCTGCGTGACGGTTTTCGTCAGTAAATCTAACCGTCGAACTTTATTTAAGAATATTGTTATAGCATTTCAAGTTTCTCATCATAGCGGGGATCTGCCATGACCTTATCAATGCAACAAATATTCCAGGACATTATTATATTATAGTTGTAGGTTGAGAAACCCCCTAGGTTGAGAAACCCCCTTGCCTCCTTACCTCAAAGTGAGGCGGAGACATTCTTTTATAATGAATGATAAAAGCCACATCGGACCACAAGTCCGATGTGGGATACAGACTCCAACACCCCCCCTTAAGCTAGGTGTACCTAGCTTGGACACATAATGAAAAGAAAGCAACAAAACAGACGCTAACACTCCCCCTCAAGCTGGACATGCCCAGCTTGATGACAAATACAAGACAAAAACAGAAGAAACAAAAATAATAAAATCGTTGTTGATGCTGCTCCCCCTCAAGATGGTAATGTGATGCCGCTGAAAAAAAAAAGGATGGGTCATCGCTGGAAAAGTACGGGGCCGGACAACAGAGCGTCGGGAAATCCACACTGGCGGGTCGGTCGTCAGAGCGTCGGGAAAATTCACACTACGGGCCGGTCGTCAGAGTGCCGGGAAATCTGTAATGTCGGGCCGATTGTCAAAGCGCCGAGAAATCCGCTCGGGAGGACCGATTGTCAAAGTGCCGAGAAATCCGCAACGGCGGTGCCGGTCGTCGAAGCGTCGGGAAATCCGCAGGAGGAGGCCGACGATTGAGGCGAGAATGCCGCGGGAAGCAGGAAGAGGCCGACATGGAGGGAGTAGTTGAGCAGCAGATAGGGGAGGCGACATTGCAGCGGGATTGCAGCGGAGGTGCACGGGGAGGGATCTGGCCGGAATAGTCCGGAACTGCCCAGAACTAGAAGGAGCAGTCTGGATCTGGCTGGATATCACCGGATCTGGCCGGATTTTGGCAGATCTGGGAGATGTCGCATGCAGGGAGTGGATCCGGCCAGATCTGGCCGGATCTGACAGATGGAGGATCGCCGAGGAAGCAGACGCGGCTGGTCGTCGGGATTGCGACGGGAGGAGGGAGCTGGGAGCCGCGGGACGCGAGCCGCGGTAAGGAGCCGTCACACAGAGACGGAGGGAGGGGCCGCAGGGTTCTGTCGAGAGGGTTCTGCCAGAAGAGATCCGCCGGGTGGGAAGAACGCCGGACGGAAGGCGGGGCCGGGATCAGGACGCCGGAGTGCGGCCGTCGGGTAGGAGGGAAAGCCGCGGGGTTCCGTCGAGAGGGTTCTGCCAGAAGAGATCCGCCGGGTGGGTGCCGGTCGACCAGGACAGATCCGTCGGGGAGGGTGGGGCCAGCGCTCGAGGAAGCGGCGTCGGCACAAGGGTGGGCTTTAGGGGATCCGCTGGAGGTGTTGCGCGCAGAGGAGGACCGCCTGGAAAGCGTGGTCGTGCGTAGGGGGAGAGGCGGAGCAGTTGCGGGAGAGGCGGAGCCGTCCGTTCCGGTCGCCTGGAGAAGCGGGAGCCGGTGCGGGCAGTTGCGGGAGAGGCAGAGCCGTCCGTTTCGGTCGCCTGGAGAAGCGGGAGCCGGTGCTGGCAGTTGCGGGATCCGAAAAGACCGCTGGGGAATGCGAGAGCTGTTGAGGAGGCCGGCGCAGGTGGAGCCGCGTCGGAAGGAACGCCGGATCTGGAGAAGAAGGGCGCCGGGATGTGGAGGGCGGCGCCGATATCTGCAGCTGGACGATCCGTCGCGGGGCTGCCGGGAGAGAGGGAGACCGTCGGGATTTGTCGCACGACGGGATCTGGAGGCGGTCGGGGTTTGCTGCGCGACGAGAGAGCGCAGGGAAGCCGCGACGGGAGCCGAGATGCTGCTAGGAAGGAGGAACTGGCAGGGAAACGCCACACGAGAATGAGGGCCGACGCGCAGGAGGCGGTGGAAATGGAGGCTTTTGAAAACTTGAGGAGTTAAAAATGGAGGCTTTTGAAAACTTGAGGAGTTAAAAATGGAGGTTGCCGTTTGTTGTTGAAGACAAAGAATAGTCACCGCTTAACAATTTCAATAAATTAATTAATTCATTATTTAACATTTAAAAATAAAAATTAAAGAATACCAAACATCCATTGCAAATGAAAGTAATACCTCGTCTAGGGTAAAAACCCCGTTCCGGACCCAACGGTGGTCTCAGATTTCTCAAACGATGGAATCCCATTGGAGATGGGTTGCTGGTGTCTGAATGCATGTGAGACATGCGAGTTTAAAATGGGTGGATGTGTCGGCAGGTGAAGCTGAGTTCCGACGGGAAGGAGTTGCCGGCAGGGGGGAGAACCGCCGGGAAGAAGTTGCCTGCAGGGGAGAGAACCGCCGGGAAGAAGTTGCCGGCAGGGGGGAGAACCGCCGGGAAGAAGCGCCGGGCGCTGAGGGAGATCCGGTTAGGGCAAGAGGGCCACGAGGCGGAGGGGCGGCGACATAAAACCTATGGCCACTGAGGCCGCCCCCCCCCCCGCGGGGAACTTGACGTCGGAAAACCCTAGACGGGAGGGAGGGATCGGGTTAGAAAACCCTCTGATACCATGTAGGTTGAGAAACCCCCTTGCCTCCTTACCTCAAAGTGAGGCGGAGACATTCTTTTATAATGAATGATAAAAGCCACATCGGACCACAAGTCCGATGTGGGATACAGACTCCAACAATAGTCATGCAGAACAATGAACAATATATAATAAGTGAACATTCATGTAATCAAAGTACAAAACAATTGGTTCTCAGGACACCAACCCTTACAAACTCCCACTTGGACTAGAGCCAACTGCCCACGACTTTTAGTCTGCTAGACCTCACATGATGATCATGTTTCTGTTGAGTCAAGGCTTTAGTCAAGGGGTCCACCACGTTGTCTTCCGTGGAAATACTGCTCACTGCAACTTCACCTCTCTAAGAAAAATCCCTTAAGAGATGATACTTCCGAAGTATGTGCTTTGTCCGCTGATGTGACCTTGACTCTTTTGCAAGTGGCCACCGCTGCAGTATTATCACAATAGAGTGTGATAAGATCTTTACTGCTCGGTACTACATCCAGCTCTTGGACGAAGCTTCACATCCATACTGCTTCTTTAGCTGCCTCAGAAGCTGTGATATACTCGGACTCCGCTCTAGAATCTGCCACCATACTTTGCTTTGAGCTCTTCCAGCTCACTGCACCTCCATTCAAACTGAAGATGTATCCAGTCTACGACTTCATGTCATCTTGATCAGTCTGGAAACTAGCATCTACATGTCCTCTGATGACTAGTTCCTCATCTCCTCCATAAACCAGGAACATATCCTTAGTACACCTCAGATACTTAAGGATAGTCTTGACTGCCATCCAATTGCGGTCTCCTGGATCAGCTTGATATCTGCCTACCGCACTTAATGCGTAAGCAACATCTAGCCTCGTACATAGCATAACATACATGACTGACCCAATCGCGGATGCGTAAGAGATCCTTGCCATTCTATTTCTTTCCTCATATGTCTGAGGACACATTTTCTTGGAAAGATGAATGCCATGTGACGCTGGCAACAATCCCCTCTTTGACTGTTCCATACTGAATCTCTTCAGTATCTTATCAATGTATGTACTTTGACTCAGGCCCAACATTCTCTTGGATCTATCATGATGGATCTTGATCCCAAGAATATATGCTGCCTCGCCCAAGTCTTTCATGGAGAAGAATTTATGCAACTATGCCTTAACTGACTGTAAGACAGGTACTTCGTTTCCAATTAGTAATATGTCATCAATATATACAATTAGGAAAACGACTGCACTTCCACTAAACCTCTTGTAGACACAAGGCCCACATTCGTTCTTAACAAAGCCAAATTCCGTTACAGCTTCATCAAAACGAATGTTCCATGACATTGATGCTTGCTTTAATCCATAAATGGATTTTTGCAACTTGCATACCTTGTTGGCATCCTTTGGAGTCACAAACCCTTCAGGTTGTGTCATGTAGACATCTTCCTAGAGGTTCCTGTTAAGGAATGCTGTTTTGACATCCATTTGCCAAATTTCAAAGTCATGGTAAGCGGCAATGGCCAATAGGATTCTGATGGATTTCAGCATCGCAACCGGTGAAAAAGTTTCATCATAGTCAATTCCTTGACGCTGTTTAAAACCTTTTGCAACCGGTCGCGCCTTATAGGTGCTGACTTGCCCCTCTATGTCCAGTTTCTTCTTGAATACCCATTTATTACCAATAGGCTTTACATCAACTGGAGGATCTGCCAAAATCCAGACTTGGTTTTGGTACATGGAATCCATTTCAGAATTCATGGCTTCTTGCCACTTGGCAACGTCTGTGCCTTCAACTGCTTCCTTGTAGGTAAGAGGATCATCATTGTCAACCAATAATTAGTCACCATCCTCGGTGACAAGAAAACCATATCGTTCTGGTTCCCTCACCTCTCTCGTGCTCCTACGCAGTTCTTGTGTCTCTGGAACAGATTGTTCTTCCACGGGGCTTTGTGGAATCTGTTCTTGTACCAACTCCTGTGTATCTTGAACTTCGACTTCATCGAAGTCTATCTCGCTCCCACTATCTCTTTTGGAGATGTGCTCCCTCTAAAGGAATATGGCGTGTCTTGCCACTGTATCCTTTTTGTCTGAGGGGTTGTATAGGTAATATCCCCTTGTTTCCTTGGGATATCCTATAAAGATACACTTTGTGCCTCGGGGTGCAAGTTTGTTACCTGAAGAGACCTTAACAAATGCTTCGCTACCCCACACATGTAAATTCGATAACATGACTTTGCGTCCACTCCATAACTCGTATGGAATACCATTTATCGATTTAGTTGGTACTTGGTTTAGTATGTGTGCTGCTGTTTGTAATGCATATCCCCAAAAGGATAATGGAAGACTCACACAACTCATCATTGATCTCACCATGTCCAACAGGGTGCGGTTCCTCCTTTCACTTACACCATTCCACTGAGGTGTATAAGGAGGAGTGAGTTGAGATAGAATCCCAAACTCCCGTAAGAAATCAATGAAGTCCTGATTAAGATATTCTCCTCTGTTTGAGCGGAGTTTCTTAATCTTCTTACCAAGCTGGTTCTCAACTTCATTCTTGTATTCTTTGAACCGATCAAAAGAATCTGACTTATACCTCATTAAGTAAATATATCCATATCTACTAAAATCATCAGTAAAAGTTATGAAGTATGAGAACCCACCCCTTGCTTCAACTGGAAATGGTCCACACACATCTGTGTGAACTAATTCTAGAAGCTCTTTAGCCCTTTCACCTTTTCCACTAAATGGGGCTTTGGTCATTTTGCCTTGTAGACACGCATGACATACACCAAGTGGTTTTAGTTCGAAAGAATCTAAATATCCATCTTGATGTAATTTTGTCAAACGTTTCTCATTGACATGACCTAGCCGGTGATGCCAAAGTTGGGTGTGGTATGAGTCATGTGAATTGACTTTGTCATCGATTGCCATTACTTGGTTTGTGTAGTCTAACACATAAAGGCCGTTATATAAATGTGCCATACCAAAACAAATGCTATCTTTATAAAAGTAGCAACATTCATTTCCAAACTTGAACATGAATCCATCAGTATCTAATCTGGATACTGAAATAATTTTTTTAGTAACAGAAGGCACATAATAACAACCCTTTAACATCAAGATCATTCCAGTTGGCAATGTGAGGTGGTAGTCCCCGACAGCTACAACAACAAGTCTGGCTCCGTTGGCTGCTCGTAGATTGACCTCCCTTCGATCAATCTTCCTGAATCTACTTGGTTCCTGTATTTGGATACATATGTGAGCACCACAAGCAGTATCTAATACCCAATTAGTAGAAACAGATAGATTGCATTCGATAACAAACGCACCTGAAGCTTCCTTGGCTGGGTGCAGTTTTTCTTCCAGTGGCCCTTCTTGCCACATGCGAAACAAACAACATCCTGTTCCCTTGCCTCCCCTTTGATCTTCCTTTTCTTGGAAGGCCTTGAAGAAGCTTTGGGTTTAAAGCTCTTCGCCTTCCCTTTCCTTTTATTCACCATGAGGACAGAAGGCTTTTCACGCTTCATGTCATTGTCCACTTGGCGAATAAGGATAAGAAGATCAGACAGAGACTTCTCAATGTTGTTCATGTTGAAGTTCACAACAAAGTTTGATAAGCTCTGGGGGAGTGATGCGAGAATGAGATCGGTACCTAGTTCTTCGGGGAGTTTAAACCCTAGAACCTCCAAGCGCTCAATGTAGCCAATGAGCTTGACTACATGAGGCCCAGCTGGGGCACCCTCTCCAAGCTTGCTCTGGAATAAAGCCTTGGAGATCTCAAACCTTTCCTGTCTTGCTCTCTCCTGGTATAGAGCACGGAGGTGCTCGAGCATGCTGTAGGCATCCATGTCTTCATGAGACTTCATGAGCTCACTAGACATTGATGACAACATCAAACATTGAACGTCGAGTGCATCGCTCAAATGTTGATCATAGACCAGGAAATCTTCATCACTCGCCCCTTGGGCAGGCGGATCAGGAAGTGAGGACTCCAGCACGTAAAACTTTCGTTCATGGCGTAGGATAACCCCAAGGCGCCTAAACCATTCCTGAAAGTTACTGCCGGTGATGATATTGTCTTTATCCAGAATTGATTGCAGAGAAAATGTGGTTGACGAGTTTGTCATTTCGATTCTACAAATTAAAAGAGCAGATTTATCAGTACTTTCTTGATTACATTTTATGAGAAATAATAAATTTTTTATTAAGTCTCCCACTATTTTATCAAGTCCCAATGACGCTCACCATTGAACTCGGAATGTCCAGTTGCTTTGACATTCTAGTGGCAAGGATCCATATTCCCCTTCGCATAACCCCAACAAGGGTTGGTCAAGCTATTTGAAGCTATTTAGGTAGGCAGGTCTTTGCCAACTGTGAGCTTACAGTTTTTTGATCTGTTGAGTGGACTCCCCAATCCTGAAATCCTGACTTGGATTTACTCTTGCCTCCAATATTACACTAAGTCTTGCAAGGGGTACTCCTTTTGATGTAATATGGTTAAGTCTACCCGAAACCTTTCATAAGGGCTTCCTTTATAAAAGTAAGTGTCCCAACAAGGGTTGGTCAAACACATAGTTTTATTGAGTCTTGCCCTTAATCAAGCAACGGAAGGCTCGATTTGACTTAATATGGTATTGAGAGATTTTAATCTTTATGCGTAGTTTCGGATTATCACATGCTTGTTAATATTAAGTGATGCTTGCTTAAGTGATTAACCATGTTCCGATAATGTTTACGCATAGTCCGGTTTTTTATTTTATTCCATCTTTGCATGCTTGTTTATTTCATTAATTATGTGATCGCGACAACACATACATAATAAATAAACCATGCAATCAGACAGAAATAAAATAAGATGGTATGATCATGAGCTTCTATTGGTTACCTTATCTAGCGGTTTGATAAGCTAACTCTGACCTAGGGAAAAACACCTTGAACCGATGGTTCGTGTTTTGCAGCTCCCACCTGTCCATATTTGTATCTTCTTGGGTTGGTTTCGCCTCAGCTTCGAATTTTGAACCGTCTCCTCTGGCTTGGGAGATCCTCCATTACATGGGTTTACATTAAAGAAACCATGGGCACGCAGACCCTACATTTTATTGGAAGAAGGCTCGCAGGCCAAAAAATTTAAATAAATTTAAATGAAACCATACACACATACAAAGGGTCTTTGGTCTAGCTCATGATCATCCATAGCATGCAACGACATTTACGCATATTTAGAATTCAAATTTTTTTAATCGTTCTTTCATTTAAGATAAGTCGTGCTCAAATTCAATTAATTATGATCTTATAATTAATCAATTCTTTATCTTAAATTCCTTTCTTAATTTCCTTGAGATTCTTCTCATCCATATTCCCTATACAGGTCTTTGTACTTTTGGAGGAAACCTGGTGAAATTTCTGGAAAGTACACGACATGTAGTTTATATTTACACGGCGTGTATTTCTTTTCACCTTTTATCCAAAGTACACGCCGGGGGTTTTGGCGTGTTCTCTGTACTTTGGAAATTTTGGAGTACACGGTGTGTAGATAAATCATACACGGTGTGTACTTCCTTGTTACGCGGTAACCGGCCTGGCGATCCCGTGTACGTGGTACGCGGCTTCTCCTTTGTACACGGTTTCACTTGGGCCGGATCGAACTACACGGCGTGTTGCTCCAACATACACGCCGTGTATTCCGGTTCCCACGCGCCGTTTAATTCTGGTCAACACGGGGTGTTAAATACTTAGGTGCAATCAATTCACACGGCGTGGTTTGGCGGACCAGTATCGATTCGTTGAACCTAAGTACACGGCGTGTAGTTTTTAATTACACGTCGTGTATTCCCGTGTTGTACATATAGAAAGAGCGGCTCCTCCGGATGAGTTCCTCGTTTTTATTTTAATCAAAAATTAAAATTAAAAGATCGTTTCTGTGATATGAATCGAGAAACGAAGGAGGAAGAACAAATCTTGTTTATTCAGATTTATAGAACGATTTATTTCGAATTGAATCAAATATAAATGTGTAAATTATCAACGAAAATTAAATAACTATAATCAACGTTGTAACCTCGCTCTGATACCATTTGAAGGTTCCGGGCGCAGCGGAAGCGCGTGGGTGGATGTGCCCACTTGGCTTTTTGTCATTAACAATGATCAATTCGGGATCAATACGACGATAAACGCCAGTCTCCACGGATCGAATCACAGAAATAGACAAAGAAGAAAGAATGTCCCGGAACCACAAAGTAGGATCGTTACAGGTTGATTATAATTAATTTAATCAATTTAAAAGAAATAACTTTTGGGTGTTCTTTCTTCGTCGATGTTCTTGATCACGTTCCGATGTGATTCGTCGTTGCGTCGCAGAAGCCAAGTGTAGACTTCCTCTAGCGGTGATCCACACGTGTACCTCGTATCTCGGGACGTCGCCAAATGAGTCTCCGGGTGCTAGCGTGGAGAAACCTTTGCTTGCGTTGTCCGCCTTAGATTGTCTTGATCCGATGGAAGATGATCTCTCTCGGTCTTGAGAGCGTTCTTGGAGGAAGAGGTTCTTTCGGCCTTGAAAGAATTCTTCAGAGTTGTTGTGCACAACGATTCTCTTGTGTGTTGGAAAAGAGTTGGGGTTGTGAGGATATTTATAATCATGTTTGAGGTTGTAGAGTTATGACAATAAATAAACGCGTTACGCGTTTTATTTATTTCATTGACTCTTATTTAAAACTCCCATGTCGAATAATTAATTCCTTGACATGCGGCCACGCTGATTATAATAAATATCATTTAAAACAATATTATATGCTCAAAATCCCGATTGAAAAAACTACACAGCGTGTGCTTGTTTTTCATTGAAAACTACATGGTAAGCTGTGCACACTATGTCTCGGAGTATGTGCAAACTTCTAAGACTAACTCTACCTGGTGAAAAAAGAGTACTCTACGGTAAGTTTATAAAAAATAATAACAAAAGTACTAAATAACTGAAAGTAATGACGTAGACATACCATCGTCCCCGAGGACAGTCCTGAAGTAGCTCCGATGCAAGCGGTGCGACAACTCGAGGAGCGATGCGTGAAAAACGCTCCCAGACCCACATCTGTACTAACACCATGCAACCTGCAATCTGATGTGAATCGGCCTGACAACTGGTGCAGAGAGATCTGTACAGATGTGCTAATACAACGGACCCCCAACTGTATGTAGTCGTCTGATCCAGATCCTCAAGTAATGGGAGGTACATCATGTGTACCAAAGCGGTGGAGTAGTCAACGCACAACATGCCTCTGAGCAGCCGCAAAATGTATGCACGTGTGTGCTGAAGAAGCGTCTCCTCGTCTGCATCATCAGGAATGACGTCGAAATGCTGATCAAGCCACCTCATGCGCAAGCGCGAACCCTGGAGGACACCCCGTGCGCCGATGACGTCAATGCCTAGCAGCCTCTGTGTGACTGCAGCCCAATCGCCAGTACTGGCACCCGTAACTGCATGTCCATGGATAGGTAACCCCAACATGTAGGCGACGTCCTCTAATGTAATAGTCATCTCCTCCTTTGGGAGATGAAATGTGTGTATCTCTGGCCGCCATCTCTCAACCAACGCAGCTATCAAATGATGGTCAATGGTCTTTAAGTCACACATAGCGACTCCATAAAAGCCTGCACGTCTAAGGTATGGACAAATAGCTGCCGGCGGTGCCTCATGATGGAAATGATGCGCTCTCTGAACATGAAGATGTCTAACAGGTCGTCGCGCCAACACATCACGCGACACGTGCGTCTCTTGGCCAGATAAAAGTGGCTGCTCCATCTGAATGTGCAAACAGTAAAACATTAATTTCATGTAAGATATGACATTTATCATGTAAGATATGAAATTTATCATTTAATGATTGAAATAAGCATAAACACATTGGGTCAGTTGTCTCCCGTGTTGGGGTCTTGGGGTGAAGACGTTCAGAGTTTCCTCGTTTTTGTTTTGTGGTTGTTAAACCCTTTTTTATTCTTATGGGTATTCCCGAGTCCCACATCGGAATACTCCGTTGTATATTTCGCCTTCTCATTCTATAAAAGAAGGCCTCCACCTCTCTTTGGAGGTAAGGGGGTTTCTCAACCTACATGGTATCAGAGGGAACCTAATCCTGAACTCTCCTCCCAATTTTATTTCCCCGCTCTTCTTTGCGATTTTTCCGACTAAGTCCGACCCGCCTCCCCGGTGCATTTTTTTCACCCTCCTTCCTCGGCGCCTCCTGCCCGGTCCGGCTCCCCGGTGCGCCTTCCCTCACGGCGGCCGCTTCTCCTGCGCGCGAGCCCTCCTCGTCGCGGCTCTCCTCGGTGCGCCTTTCCTCCCAAGCGCGACACTCCCGACGCCCCGCCGCGACACCTCTCGACAACAACCGTCTCGTCGCCCCGTCGCGCTTCCACCCGAGCGCGACCCTCCGTCGCGGCTCCGTCTGGCTCCCGCGCACCCTCCCAGCCCTTTTCGGCGATTGCGGCCCCCACACCTCCCGTCGCTTCCCTTTAGGTCGAAGTCTACTGTTGTTCGGTAGAAACGTGAGTGCGTCATCAGACAACCGAAAATTCTGATATTCCCCGATTGGCATCCACGGAGTACTGTAGGAGGAGTTGATACTCTCGAGTCGATAAGCCGGATCAACGAACTGCTCCCAAGATACGTGTACGTAAGCACATGCTGCAATCACTTGCCCGCAGGGATATCTCAGTGCCTGAAAGTTGCCACATTCACAATAACGCTTCTCCAGTAAAACAACTCGCACACGACCATTGCTACATGCCACAGCATCACCGGGCTCAACGACCTCAAATCGTTGCTCTGGACGATTAAATGCAGTTACACGGTAAGTTGCAGCCTCCTGAAGAACTGTATCTAGCTCGCGTTGGAAATGGTGTCCATAGCGCATCCCTCTGTTCAAGCCATCTTCGGCCTGCTTTCCTCGTTCCAGAAAGTACTTTACACTACGATAGAAAGTCTCTTGTACCAACCCTGAAATTTAGATTTACGACATTATACAAATATTATATTATAATAGTAGCTCTTCTGAGTAACATATATTCAAATATTCGTATTTACCTGTGATAGGTAGTTTTCGAACTCTCTTGAAAACTCCATTTATACATTCTACGATGTTGGTCGTCATATGACCATATCTCCTCCCATCATTATATGCCAACGACCATTTCTGCTTTGGAATTTGCATCATGTAATCATACACTTCCGGATTCACTCTGTGAATATCTTGAAGACGCTCCTCCATCCTTTGTTGTTGAGGCTCATATGCTATCATACAAGCAGTCTTCTGAATAGTTATGAAAATAACTATGACAAAAAAAATTTAAAACAGAAAAGGATGTTCATACCAATTTTTAAGATTGCCTTCTTCATCGACTCATTCTTGAACTTCTTTCGCAAATTGTTGGCAATGTGTCGAATACAGTATCGATGATGGGCATAGGGTGGTCTCCACGAAAGACCCTCAGACTGTATCGCCTCATTGATTGCACGGTGGCGATCAGAAATAAGACAAATCCCTTCTACATCCGTAACAAACTCTCAGAGACATGCCAGAAACCAGCTCCATGATGAGAAGTTCTCTTTCTCCACAATTGCAAATGCTATTGGTAGAGGGGCTCGATTTCCATCTTGTGTGGCGACAATCAATAAAGTTCCTGTATACTTTCCATACAGAAATGTGCCATCAATCTGTATGAACGGCTTGCAATGTTTAAAAGACGCCACACATGGTAAAAATGTCCAAAATAATCTATCAAACACAATCATTGAGCGGTCAAGTTGGTTCTGTTGGTTAACATATTCAACAGTATGTAACCAATAGACTATTTGATTATTGTGGCGTAGAAGCTCTAACAGTTGTGGTAAAACTCGATAAAAGTCATCCCAATCACCGTACACTTTCACAATAGCCTTTTGTCGTGCTGCCCATGCCTTCCAGTAAGAGATTTGATACCCAAAAAGTTGTTTGATTCGCTCAATGACCAGAATCACAGGAACGTCTTGACATGCTCTAATCATTTCAACAATAATAGTTGAAACAAACTCAACATCTAATGAAGAGTGTTCCCGTGACAAACTTGGGTTCACACAGGTGTGTGGAGTAAATCTAGTGATGCGCCAGCTGTGAAAAGTGTTATCAATAATAGCTCGCAGACGCATTTGACAGTTCGATTCATATTTGTCACAACGGATCAAATAGTAAGACCTCTTTGACTCTTCTACAGCATATGAGTAATTAATTAATTACCTAATTATAATTCATTAATTACCTAATTAGAATTAATTAATGACCTGATTAGAATTAATTAATGAACTGATTATAATTAATTAATGACCTGATTATAATTAATTAATGAGCTCATCAGAATTAATTAATTTCCTAATCAAAATTAATTAATTACCTAATCAGAATTAAATATTAACCTAATCAGAATTAATTATTAACCTAATTATAATTAATTAATTACCTAATTAGAAGTAATTAATTACCTAATTAGAAGTAATTAATTACCTAATTAGAACTAATTAATTACCTAATTAGAACTAATTAATTACCTAATTAGAACTAATTAATTAACCTAATTAGAACTAATTAATTACCTAATTAGAACTAATTAATTAACCTAATTATAATTATTTATTAACCTAATTATAATTAATTAATTACCTAATTATAATTAATTAATTATCTAATTAGAATTAATTATTAACCTAATTAGAATTAATTAATAACCTAATTAGAATTAATTAATAACCTAATTATAATTAATTAATTACCTAATTAGAATTAATTAATAACCTAATTAGAATTAATTAATAACCTAATTAGAATTAATTAATTGCCTAATTACCTAATTAGAATTAATTAATTACCTAATTAGAATTAATTATTAACCTAATTAGAATTAACTATTAACCTAATTAGAATTAACTATTAACCTAATTAGAATTATTTAATTACCTAATTAGAATTAAATAGTTACCTAATTATAATTAATTAATTACCTAATTATAATTACTTAATTAATTAACTAACTATAATCATTTCATTACCTAATTACATTTAAAAAAAACTATACTATTTATATAATACAAATATTATAAACTAATTCTATAAATTAAACAACTAAATTATTAAATCAAAATATTAAATAAATTTAAAGAAAGATTTACCTCAAATTTGTGAAGACGTAGCTACGCAGACAGAGCAACCGGAGAGGCAAAGCGCAGAAAAAACCGGAGAACTTTGAGAGAGAGGGGGGGGGGGGAGTGAGGGAAGTGAGGAGATGGGAAATGGGGAGGGCGAGGCGGCCTTATTTATAGGTAGGAGGAAGGTTTCGGCGCCACTTCAAGTGGCGCCGAGTGGAGAGGGATTAAAGGAGTAGCGTCACTTGAAGTGGCGCTACTCGTTGTTTGGATATGCCTTCAGCGCCACTTCAAGTGGCGCTGAAGAGATTTTTGCGCGAAATGGCCGAGCGCTACTTCAAGTGGCGCTCGGCCTCCTCACCCTTTGAGCGCCACTTCATGTGGCGCTCAATTGACCCATATCCCTAATTATTTCCACCCTACACCCATTAAAATAAAAAAAACCCCCTCTCCCCAAATTTGCCATGAAGATAAGAGCAAAGTGTGCTAGTTGAAAAAAGTGCTTTATGGGCTGAAGCAAGCATCAATGACATGGTATTCTAAGCTTGATCAATATTTGAAAATAAACTTGGTTTCCAACATTGAGGTGTTGATCATAATCTTTGTAAAAAAGGTGAATGTTCAGAGGATGATGATGCTCATTTATGTTGATGTCATAATCCTTGGAGGATTGAATGAGGCTCAATGCAAAGAGTTTTCTGAATTTATGAGTAAGTTTAGAATGTTAATGGATAATTGGCGTTTTGCCTTGGTTTGCAAGGAAGATGTGAAACTTTTATTTCTTAAACCAAATATGTCAAGGAGGTGTTGAAAATATTTGGAATGAAGGATTGCAAGGCCGTGACAACACCAATTGCTACCCAGATGAAGTTTTCGAGAGATGAAAATGACAAAGTGGTCGATGTGACAAAGTATATGCAAATCATTGAGAGCCTATTGTATTTAACACCGACAAGACCCGACATTGTTTTTGCTACTTGTCAAGTCGCCGAGTATCAAAGTTGTCTCAAAGAAAGGATGATGAAAGGGAGATATGCTATGCTCAAGGAAGGATGATGAAGTGTCCCTTATGTTGACAAAGGGGGAGTTTCCCAAAGTTTGTTGAGGTTGTTAGCAAAAGGGGGAGAATTTCTTTGAGAAGGATTAGGGGATAGTACATGAATGCAAAATCAGGGGGAGTTTGTTGGGGATGGATTTGCATTCACAAGAAATAATGTGGGTTGCTGGAGTATATGATGGCAAGCAGTCATTAAGTGAAGTGATGTCTAGAGCATTTGTGAAATAAAAAGTATTGTCTAGAGCGAAGCATGAAGATTGACCAAGTTTTTCATTGATTAGCTTGTCATTCAACTCTTGTTTCTCATGCCAAACATAACTCATGTGAGCTTTAGAGTGAATGATGAGGGATTCACTGATTACACTATCTGGAGTGTGCTGATGGTAGCTGAAGGGGATGGTGTTTGAGGAAGGGTTCTTGGATGAAGAATGGTTGTCAACAAACCAAAAGGGGAGATTGCCCGCAAAAATCCTCAAATGCATTTTTGGATTGTGTTTGTTGACAAAGCTACCATGAAACCCTCCAAAAGACTCATGATGTCAATAAAGATTCATCACTTGGAGTGCTGGAGAGGTCCCTGTGATCCTCACATAGGTTCTGGAAATGGGAGAGTCGAGTGGTGTTATGCTATGCCAGATGTCATTTTGATCGGAGAAATCCTTGTATGCCACAGGGAGGCTTAAAATGGGTGTTTTGTGAGCCGCGCGGTCTTTGCGTATGATGAAGCAAAACGGGTAGCCCGGAGATCGGCCACGCCCTAGTTGAAGCCGTTGTGAAACATCCGTTTTTCTGGAATGTAATGGAAACGGGCGTGAAATCATGGAGCATGCACTATGGAAAGACGTTTTAGCTGGAGGATCATCTGAAGACAACTATGCCGTGGTCTACCCAACATTATGCTGTGGTAGTTTTCAGCTTAAGAAAGATTTGAATTTTGAAACGATGAACTTCATGGGATAAGGGAGATTCAGAAGCCATGGTCTACAGAATCAAAGGCTGACCTGCAGGTGACCACGCTGCGATGAATTTCTCTATGCTGTGGTGAATCGAGTTTCTGTCTCTATCTCTAATTCAAGTTCCCTATCTTTGTGGAGATATACTATTGTTCACGGATGTGTTTGACTCAGATTGGGAGAATATTGATGGACGAATCTACCCATCATACTCATAGCAACTTGAAGATTTCATCAGGGGAAACTTGGAGAGTGCTTTGCTGGAAAAAGAGAGTGTTCCAGGGGTTCATCTTGCTGGAAATTTTTGGAGTTCATTGTGTAGATGAAGACGGAGCATATTGCAACACCAACCTTGGCGTGAACTCTTGTTCATGGTTTGTGGAAGATCAAGACATTCACTTGGGGAAAAATGAGTTTTTTGGGTGCGGAGAACAGCGAGTTCTCTAATCTTTGGAAGGTTGTAAACTTATTAGAGGGACAATGAGTCCGCTCTGAAATTATACGAACAAACAACGTGCTCATAGTAAATTTTTGATACACCGCCACATCGCTAGTGTATGTTTCTTTAACGTAGTCCAGTGCGGATGAATAAAGTAAAATTGATTTTGTATCTCTTTAATGCTTTATTGCTTCCATGTTCACTGTGAGGGAGAGAAGAGAGTTTCAACTAACCGCGAAACAAGATCATTGGAAGGGGACATCTGAAATTGTCATGCCTTGATTCACCCCCCTCTCAGGATATCTTTCTTGTGTGAGACCAGCAATATGAAACATATGTTATCAATGCTGAAACCCAACAACCATTTAAAATTAAATAATGTGTTATAAATAGGTCGAATTATTTCAAATTGAGTTGATTATAATAATAAAATATATTATCAAATTAATTATTATTATATTTTTAATATTTATATTATCTTTATATTTTTAATCGGGTTACATGGGTTAGACAAGTCAAAAACGGTCAACCCGAACCCAATATAAATATTATTCATGTCAGATTACTGAACCCGGTTATAATGTGGACCTATTTATGCCCGATCCAAACCCGATCAACTCATCATGTCACGTCATGCCTGGTTCAAAATTTGCACCCGTAACAAAACAGGTCATGGAAAACATTAAGTCATTCCAGTGTTTGATTATATATTGAAGGGAAAATGATGTCATTCTGCGTTTGGTTGAATGCAAATCAATGATACCTCCGGGGAGGTCAGTCTGATTTCCGAGGAGTATGAATGAAACTAAAAAGACTATTGTGTCCTTCACCTTAAAATGTTTTTATCTTAAATCTGTGGTATAATTGACATTAAACAATATCGTCTGGAAAACAACCAAACAGATTGTCATTCCATTTCGTTCCACTTTCGTTCTATTTCCATTCCATTCCCAAGGATTCTATGAACTAAACGGGCTGTTAATCTTACGTTTTTTACTGCAGGGAATTTTAGCTTCACTGAGAGGGTTTTTGCTAAGTATGCTGGTGCTGCTGCCATGTACTTTGTGTCCAAGAAACTCAAGAAAAGGCACAACATCACGGATGAACGTGCATCATTGTATGAGGCTGCAGAGTCCTGGGTCAACGCCTTAAATGGCCGCCCATTTCTCGGTTAGTGTTGCAATGCTCTGGTAATTTCATATGTGCGTGCGCACGTGTGATTTGCATGTTCTACCGATCCTTTGCCCAGCCTTTGTTGTGGGACAGAGTAACTAGTTGATCGTGAAAAGTGTTGATATTTTCATTGAAACCATTTAGAGCAAGATCATCTGGAATGATTTGTTTAAGAGTCCTTTTAGGCCTAATTCTACCGCTTTTCAAGATCATTTTGAAAAATGAAAAAAAAAAAACATTTTCCAAAACCAATAGATCATGGATCATTTGGGAGAGATGACAGAATCTCTAAATCCGAACCCAGCTGTATGATTAATGGTGTGATTATTTATCTGCTCTATGTTGGCTTGCCTTCTTTGTGCAGGCGGTGGTAAACCAAATCTGGCTGATCTTGCTGTGTTCGGTGTTCTGAGACCGATCCGATACTTGAGGTCTGGCAAGGATATGGTGGAGAACACCCGCATCGGCGACTGGTTTAGCCGAATGGAGGGCGTTGTCTGAAACAAAATCCAAAGGAAAAACAAACAGTTGCGTTGATCTTTTAGGTCAAAGTGAAGTCCAGTTTCTCAAAATTTAGCTTTTTAGTGTGTTTGGCAAGGATA
Organism: Viscum album; assembly: GCA_963277665.1. Classification (NCBI taxonomy): domain Eukaryota; kingdom Viridiplantae; phylum Streptophyta; class Magnoliopsida; order Santalales; family Viscaceae; genus Viscum; species Viscum album. The sequence goes on from OY728137.1 coordinate 373,589,742, forward strand.
TGTGTGCTTTGTTTTTTTTTTATTGTTTTTGTTTTGGAAAACCAGTTTTGTGGGCTGGGAAACAGACATGAATGATTGGAGATATTCCTTGGAAGTATTTCAGTGAAATAATTGATAAATGAAAAAGTGGATTAGTTTAGATTTTAAATGATTTTTTGTTTATTAAAGAAAACATATAAGTGGAATAAATTATCTATCAACATGTCCGGTCCATTGTTATAAGTGATTTTTTTTGAGTTCCAACTTTTTAGAATCAAGCGAATTTCGTATCTAATGATACGAAATATTGATCATTTTGTTGGGGTGGAGCTCGACATTGCATCGAATCAATCTTAAACATCATAAAACTCATCAAAGACATTTTTTTTACACTCAGGTATTTTTCATGCTCGCTCGAAGGATGTTGACATCTGAAAGATGTTTACATACTCTTATGAACTCACCATTGTGTTGTACCGCAGATCTTGAGAATCAGGACACACTGTTTGATCTCAACCGATAATACTTTCGATACATGACACCATCATTATCTTTTTGCATGTCATCGTCGACACTTCGTTCATCGTCCTGGACACACCATCGTCGATGTTGTTATTGACTCTGCTTCAATTGTCTTCATTATCTCTTTGCACGAGCTACCACAATTTTGACATATGAAAGATGTTTCCATGCTTTCATGAACTCATCATTGTGTTGTACCGCAAATCTTGAGAATACTTTCGATACATGACACCATCATCATCTTTTCACATGTCATCGTCGACACTTCGTTCATCGTCCTGGACACTACATCATCATCAGGACACGCCGCCTGATCTCAACATTCGAGATCAGGACACGCCGCCTGATCTCAACATTCGAGAATACTTTCGATACATGACACCATCATCATCTTTTCACATGTCATCGTCGACACTTCGTTCATCGTCCTGGACACTACATCATCATCATCTTTTCACATGACACCATTGTCGATGTTGTCATTGACTCTGCTTCAATCGTCTTCATTGTCTCTTCGCATAAGCTACCGCAAACACGGTAACCCATTCTCAGTTCTCTCTCATGGCTGCATTCGTCGCTCATTAGCCACCCCAACGGCTCTTCGTTCCTTTCTCGGCCACTACATCTTGGCAACCCCTTCTTCTCTTATTCTCTTCAATTTTTGCTATGACACGACCTTTTATAGGAGTTGTGCACGCCAAACTCACAAGATAAAGGGGAAAAAATATCTTAACTATGCTTCATTCATCTTTGTTATCTCTTCGCACGAGCTACCGCAAATGCGACAACTCATTCTCGGTTCTCCCTCATGACTACATTCACCACTCACCGACCACCCTAGTAGCCCTACATTCCCTCTCTCAACCGCTACATCTCGGAAACCCTTTTCTTCAAAAAATCCCACGCTACTTTCTTTTTCAAACCCCCTTATCTTTTTCTAAACTCCATCCTATGTTTTTCACTCAATCTCATATTCAAATTTAAAAAAATCTCAATAATTTTGAACTATCATGAAATGTCGAATTGTTTTTCGAATAAACACCCCTACGACTATCACAAAAATAGAACATACTAGTCTAAAACAACACACTTATGTAATGCGAATTTCCAAGCCACAACATCCCCTACAAATATAATCAAGTAGCCCAAGGCAGACTTTCAAATTCATGTCCCCTACTAATCTAAATTTGTAAAGTTTCAAAGCATGTGTTTATCCTTGTCAAAATAGAATCCCTAATCAAATGTACCTAAAAGATACGGAAAAAATATATTTCACGACTCTTCAATGCTCTCTATTTGGATTTGATAAAAAACAACTAATCACATCAACTACATAAACTATATTTGACCTAATACATACCATCACATGCATCAACCAACCAATTGTTGAAGAATAAGTAACATATTAAATCTACTCTTCTCATCATTAGAATGTGATTGAGTAGTGCCAAGCTTAAATTGTGAAGTTAGAAGAGTATTGACTATTTTAATTTTATCTATACAAAATCTTGTAAGTACCTTTTCAATATCTCTCTCATGAGGTGATGAGTCATTCTATCACAAGTGACCGTCTTGCCAAAAATCCTTATTACTCATCCAAAGTCTTTCATTTCAAAAGACTAGCAAAAAATCCTCCAAATTGCCATTATAGAGTCACAATGACCAATAATAATCATATTGTCAACATGAAGTCATAATACCACTTCAGTCAAGTTGCAATGCTACCAGGCCTTAGGTGCGCCCTCTTAATCACCAAAGGTTGACAATAAATGCTGAGGGATTAAACATTACTACCGAGGGATAGTTTTGCCTTAAATAATACACCCTCATGTCACAATCCTACCTAAATTTAGGCACGAGGTATCCATATGTCAGACATACCCAACCTGCATAACAAATGGAATGATACGCAATGAAAAATCGCAACATAATGCATGGCATAAAACCTTAAAACCATTTTAAAACATGCGACACTACACAAACCCAAAACCAAGTGTAGTGAGTTTATACAAATCAAAAGAAAGGCTGACAAGGCCACCAAAATGAAACAATCTAAAAACTCCTTGAGTCATCTCGTGGATAGGAACTCCTCATCCTTCGTGATTCATCACACCGTGTAATGACCTAAACCTTTCGACCCGTTACTTTGTGGGAATTCTGGTGGTGGAGGTTTCTGGAGAAAGTTATGAGGGAGACAGGGAGTAAGTAGTGGAGTTGTAGCTGAGAAAATCAGCTAGAATGGATTCTACAGTGTGGAGGCTTGGGCTGCACCATGGAGGAGAGCAGTTGCAGCATAGAGAGGCCGACTGCGCATAGAGGCTCAGGGGTGAAGTTTTGGTGGTTCTTCCAAATTCAGCATAGCCGTGACATGGAGTTTGGGAAGAAGAGTTTGATGGTTATGTTGTTTTCGGGGTAGCTGCACCGTGCAGTTGGGTTGCGGTGTAACCTCCTTCTCTCCTTCTCAGTTGTTGGGATTTGCAGTGTGGTGTTTCCTCCCGCGTTGTGGTACCTTCCTTGTTTTTTTAGATTTACGGCGTGGAACTCGGCCTTTTTCTTGGAAGCAGATTTAACCAGCCTCACTGCAGTGTGGTCTCTTCCACTGAATTGTGGTCTGGTCCTTTTTCAGTAGTTCTACACTGTGGTGTGGTAGGTTGCGTCGTGATCTTATGTTTTTCAGACTGGGTAAAAAATCCCAAAGCCCCTCAAACCCTATCATTCTTATGGATTTTCTCTTGATTCTTAGGCAACCCAAGTGCATCCTTAGGAGGTATTCCGACCCCTTTTCATTGGCTTTCAATCCCGGCCTTGGGAGATTGATCCTTGGTGGTTCTAGGTGAGTTTCCTTCTCCCAGTTTTCTCCCTGTTCTTCATCTGGGGAAGGTTACTGTTAGGGGAGTTGTTGGTTTTGGTGGTGTTTTTGTAGGGTGATGATGTGGACTAACATTTTATAGGTTGATCAAGGTGTTTTCTCTTCGTTGTGGTGTTCGGTGGCTGTCTTCCTCTTGCTCCATCCTTCGACAACGTTTTGGAATGCTTCGTTTGAGGTAGGGGATCCTTTGTCTCTCTTCTAGTTGTACATGTGGGAGAGATCATGCTTTTGTTATTCTCTGGGAAGATGGTATGCATCGACTTAATGAAGATAACTAATTGTCTTAATTGAAATTCAAGGGGAAGGGGAGTGAACCACATATTTTACATCTTTTTGATGCTATCATTATTGAGATCAGGCATGCTTGATGCACTATTGAAAATTACAACTATTGGGAGTCTTGTTTGTGTTGAAATTCATGTGTTTGTGGAACCCTTGTTGTGTTTTTGTTTGATATCACCTTGATTGGAATTGGATAAGAATGTATATCCAGTTAATAAATTGGTTTCCCATGGAAATTCTGGTTTGTGTGAGAATACCATTTAAATGTAAAGTAAATGTGATGAGAATCCCCTTGTTTAAATATGAAAAAGATATGTGAAATATATGATGTTCGGTTGTGGAGCGTGGGGCAGATGTGATGAGAAGTGGATGTGATATGTGGCGGTTGTGATGTGAAATGGTGGAAATGTGGGGTTTGTTATCATGAGGGGGATGAGTTGTTGTGTTGTGTTAGTTGCCTGAGTAATAATGAAATTAAATATTAATGTTGAAACTAAATTGGCATGGGATGGATAATGAGCTATCTTAATGAATGAAATTGGTTGGTAATGGGGAAATCTGGAAATTGGCTTAACTTTAAAAGAAGGGTGGAATGTGACTTGTGGCTCGTGGCTTGCTTGTAAGGTGTTATGCATTTAGTGGTGGAAACTAAAGTGGCATAGGTCATGAGGCATTGTGGTAACATTGTGAGTTAGGATAATACTTTTGTTGTGAACCCCCAGGTTGGGCTTGTGTGTGTGATTATTATATGTACCTTGTATTTCATTATGATTTTTATATGCACCCCACTTGTGTCGAGCACCATGTGTTGAAAACCAAATGTTTAGGGGGTGTTTTTTCCAACACCCTGATGGTGAGAATGGATGACTGACTACCCCCTCTTTCCTGCTCTCTCTTCTAGCTGAGTTTGATAAGCATGTGCTATGATTGCTAGAAGTCAAAAAGTGTAATAGTGGTGATTGTTTGATGAGATGATGAGGTAGTTATAGTGGGGGTCGTGCATGGTAGGAGGAGGGCATGGGGTTGATTTACTTCATGTTCACGATACCCTACTACTTTGGTTATAACTGTGGATGTGATGTGATAGCCCAAACGTCTTCAGGAAAGATGTGATGTGATGAAACATTTGTCTTCAGGTGAGATGTGATGGCCAATTGCACTCATGGTGCTTGGAATGATGTGATAGTCCATGTGAGTTTGGATAGGGTTACTATATGGAAGATATGAGAGCACCAAGATGTACGATGTTTGGGGAGTAAGAGTGGCAGAATAGTGAGAAAGTGGTATGGGGTACCCCATTTTATCGATATACTTCTTATTATGTTACTATGCTTGGATGCGTTATTTGTTGAGTGCGCCTTGGTGAGGACGTGATTGGTTAGTTGACCCATTTAGGTGTTGTTGGTCCTACTATTTGCTCTTCGGTGCATTAGTATGCTCTTTTCACATGTGCACAAGAGACTTTGGGCATGATCCTACCGAGTATACATGTATGATCACCCTACATATATACAAACTGTTTTTCAGGTTTCTAAGAGAAGTACATTGATCGTGCTGGACATTACTAGCTTAGACTTTAGAGTTGTTGTGTCACTGCCTTAGTATTATCTTTTGGGTATTTACTAGGATACTTTTATATGTATTTTTTTACTTTATTCATGCATTGATGGATGGTTTCAATTCACTTTCTTTTATATTATGTGTTGGAGTTTCTTGGTGGTTGTTTATCCTATCTTTCGATCCTATATTATAGAGGGTAATGCCTCCCATGTATGAGATTTTTTTATATACCCTCGATGCCTGTCGCCAACTTGGGGCCTATTAGAGGCAGTAATTAGGGGTTATTATCACTCTTCATTTATTGCTAGCCCCGGAGGGGTACCTTCAGAGGGAGGGGGTCATGACATAGTGATATTAGAGGTTTTGGTTGAGAGATAAGATGAAGTTTGGAGTTAGGAATAGTGAGGATTGCATGAGTTGGTAGGGAAACCAAGTCATTTGATCTTGGTTCATGACATAGGTGAGGGAAGACCGACCAGGACACTGGATTTTAGGCCCCCCCATGATTTGATACAAGGACTGTGAGCCTACCGAACGACCAAGAGAGGTGGAACCACTTGCAGGGTAGAGACCTAGGAGAGGTACATTGATAAAACACAATTTGATTGAATATTTTATTGATAATAAATGAAATATTTTCCTCACATTACATTAAATATGTTTATTTATAGAATATTTGGGATTAGATCATTCATTTGAAAATTTGATGAAAATTCCATTTTTTCCCTTTAAAGTTCAATGTAGTATTTTGGCCATAAATAGTTTTCTGTGACTTATTTGAACATAATTTTTTTAAAAGTGTTCTTCACTCAATGGGATAAAACTTTGATTTAGGGCATCTAAGCTGGATCATGCATTTGATTGGAGTAAGTGAGCCATGAATTCAAACCCGGACTAGACTCACCAGATTGGATACCACTTCAGTATTTGGGCCATAAATTCTTCATCCATGCTTGGATTGGGTCCAAATTTGGATAGAAGATAACATCACAAATTTCACAAAAATCATTCTTTTGGAAGGATAGATGGTTCACACGTTTTGGAGGTCAAACCATCGGTGAAAGTCAGATTAAAATATTTTTATGAACTTCCCATTCACAATTGAAAAGTCGTGAAACCCTATCCTCCCTTCCACTCTATAAATGTGTGTTTTTATCATTTGGAGGGGGTTGTACGTGCTTTACAAGATTGGGATAATAGGAGCAGTGGTTCCTTTCCATTTAAATTCACCATTGGAGGAGGGAAGCTATCAATCTAGGATATCCTCCTACATGATATTCTTTTCCTCTTATTTGTTGTAACATTGTTTTTCTTTCAATAAAATCTCTATTTCTCTCCCATTTCTTCTGTTATTTTAAATTTACCTCTTATTTTACATACTATGACTACACCGCCCAAGGAAGAGTAGTTTTTTAGTAATTGATCTACCTCTTACCTTCTTAATTTATTTATTTTGAATCAATGATCTAATATTATTCACTTAATATGATCAATGAATTGAGTTTTTAATTTAAAATAAACTAAGCAAGAAAATGAAAAATTAACACAAAAAACACATGAGTTTGAGTAATGTGTTAATTGTGAGAATGTGATCTTAATCGGTAAAACAAACAACACAAGATCAATTTATAGAGTTCAAAAACAATCCCAAAACTCAATTCATTCTCATTTCTAGAATGGATATGTGCCCTAGTTTACCACTGACCATAATCTAGCCTTAGAACAATAATCAAAGCAGGGTGCTATAATTGCATGTTTTGAAGTTAACCTAGGGTTTAATTATTTTCATCTTGGTGGTTAAATCAATTCTCAAAGGGTCCATGGGTTAAAAAATTAGGGGATAATAATTAAGTGGATTTTAATTAGAATGATAATGATTAATAATTAATTGAAAGGGTAGAGTTAGATTGATTACACCTTCTAAAATATTTTTCTAAAAAAAATATTCTCATTGCGTTTTCTTAATCTCATTTTAAAAAAAGAAACAAAATATAATATTCTTCTAGTATACTTCTTATTATTCTTTTATAAACCTCAAACAAACCCCCCATAATTTTAAATACTATGTTTATTTTATTTTAATTTATTTCCTAAATACATTTAATATGTTGTTTTAATTACTTCCTCTTTTGAGAGACGACCTTGGTCAGCCACTCTGCTGCACTTAAATAACCAAAAAACAAATATCATTTGAGAGCGCTCACAACAACACCTTTCAAATTGGCACCATTTATAGTGATTCAAGTAAATTATTCAACCAATTATAGGGTTTTTTTCATTTAATTCTCTTCTTATCTTTTTTCTTCCTTCTTTCCCCTTTATCAGTTTTTATTCTATTTCTTCTTCTTTTTTTATTGGACCATCAACTAAAATTTATTTTCTTTTTATTATGGTTCACTTTTCTTTATTTCATTTTTCTTTGATTTATGACACAAACTAATCCCAAGGACCTCTTGGATATCGATCCTGAGCTTGAACACAACCTTAGGGCTTGAATCAAACAGTCTCAGTCTACGAGAAGTTTTAGCATTCACCTAGTTGGAGAATTCCTCTATTCTAGGAACATTGAAATTGGAAACACTTCAGAATCAAACCTTAAACAAGAACCAATGGCTGCAAATAATAATAAACTTAATAGAACCATTCATGAATTGGCTACACTGGATATTAACTATCAATCAAATTTTATTGCATACCCAAATCTCAAATTAGACTTCAAACTAAAATCTAGATTGATACACCTTCTTCCAAAATTTCACGGCCTCTCTAGAGAGGATCCAAAAAAACACCTTAAAGAATTTAATATGGTTTTCTCAACCCTAAAACCAAGAAATGTATCTGAAGATCAAATCAAACTAAGATAATTCCCATTCTCACTTGTTGGAACAAAAGAAGATTGGATGTATTATTTACAACCTGAATATGTAACTTGTTGGAATGATTTGAAATGACTTTTCTTGCAAAGATTTTTTCCAGCATCGAGGACCAATTCCATTTGAAAAGAGATCTTAGGAATTGAGCAATCCCAAGGGGAGTTAATGTGTGAGTACTGGGAGCGATTCAAGAAGTTGTGTACAAGATTCCCACACCACCAAATCAGTGAGAAAATCCTCATCCAATACATTTACGAAGGAATCATACCTATGAAGAGGAGCATGATGGATGCTGCAGTTAGAGGGGTATTGGTTGACAAAACACCAGAAGCTACACATGCATTGATTGGCAAGATGACACAAAAATCCTAACAATTTGGTGATCGAGGTACACCACATGTTATAGGAGTACATCAGGTAAGTCATTATTCTCTTGAAAATAATTTAATAGATACTAAGTTTTAAGAATTAACCTCTATTGTGAGAAAAATTTCATTGACTCAAAAGACAACCCAACCCACTCCTATGAGGTCTTGTGGAATTTTCATTGAAATAGACCACCCAACTGATTGTTTCCCCCAACTAAAAGAGATGGAGGATTTCACAACAGTATTCCCTGGAAGACCATATCTATAGCAACAACAACCACATACACAAAATAAACATGATTCCTTTACATGAACATACAACCAAGGATGGAAAGATTAATCAGACATGAGGTATGGATATGGAAAACAACAAATGACCCATTTTCAAAAAAACTTCCAGCAGCCTCCGCCTTACCAATAGAGTTTTCAACAACCCCAAAGGAGATTTGAAGCCCAGGAATCGACAAGTCAACAACAATAAGGGAATTCTAAAACAAAGGTAGATTCTAATACTGATGACCATTTGTAAAAAAATGTTCTTAATCAACAGAATGAGCTGGAGAATCAAGGTTTAGAGTTGAGGGAGTTGAAGACACAAATGATCCAAATTACTATCACCCTCCATGAACTGGTAAGTAATAACTCTGAAAATCTTCCTTCCCAACCTAATACAAATCCCAAGGGGAATTTTAGTTCCACCACACTGAGATGTGGGAAGAAAACGACTGATAAATCTGCACCTACTATTCCATCAAGATTCACCCAACTTAAGGAGATTCCCCCATCATCACTAGTCATTGAGAAACCAAAGGAGAAAGTAAAAGGTAAGAATAAAATCGATGATATTCCTCATAAACCCCATTCCTTTCCAAATAGAGTTGTTAAAACCAAAAAGATGGCTAAAGAGGTGATGAAAAAAGAGGTTTTAGACACATTCAAGTGCGTTGAGATAAACATCCCCCTTATTGAGGCCATTAAGAAAATCCCAAGGTATGCCAAATTCTTAAAATCACTTTATAATAATCGAATAGGGCTCAAGGGAAATGATAGGATCAATCATGGAAGGAATGTGTTAGCACTCATTACACCATCTCAAACAATGCCAAAAAAGTGAAAGTATTTGGGTGCATTCACCATCTCATGCACCATAGGGGTGTTACACTAGTATGATGCTCTATGTGATTTGGGAGCTTCCGTAAATGTGATGCCCCACTTTGTATTCTCATATTTATAGGTTGGTGAGTTGAAGTTGAAGAGAGTAGTTGTGCTGTTGGCGAATAGAGCTACAACATATCTATTAGGATTATTTGAGGATGTACTTGTTTAGGTAAGAGACATGATATTTCTAGTATATTTCTACATGATTAACATGGAGGACGATCAAGTAAATTCTTGGGCTCCCATTATATTTGGTAGGCCCTTCCTAAAAATTGAAAAAACTATCATAAATTTCCACGAGGGTACACTTTCCATGGAGTTTGGATATGAATTTGTGATATTTAATGTTATGTACTCCATGAAGTACCCCTCAGAGGACCATTCTTCTTTTGTTATCTCCCATTTTAAACCACTAAGTAAAAAACCCATGGATTTTGATTGTCCTATTATTAGAGATATTATGAGCATTGGTTCTATTTTGATGTCTAAGAGCACTTCCACACCTATTTCTAATACACAAACCTCTCTTGGATTTGATTTTTATGTGGATTCATGTTATGATTTTGATAATGTTCACTCGATTATGACATGGTTGTTGAGTATGCTAATGGATTTTATGCATTATTATCTAATTTTGATTATGTCTATTCTGATACTAATGTTCATTGTGCACATATTTTAGTTCCTTCAATGTCTCCATCCATAAAACACCCCCCTTCATTAGAACTTAATCCAATGACAAAAAATATTAAATACTCATACTTGTTATGTGGTGATAGATTACCTGCTATCATTGCTAACAATATCCCTTTTGAACATGAATACAAACTTTTGAATCTTTTGAGGGAGAACATTAGGGCAATTGGGTGGATCTTGGATGACATATATGGTATTATCCCTTCCATTTTCATGCATAGGATTATTTTTGAGGATGGGGATAAACCAGTTAGGAAACCAAAAAGGAGACTTCATCCAACTATTCTAGAAGTTGTTAAAAAAGAAGTGAAAAAATTGCTTGAGGTAGGTATCATTTATCCCATTTCAGGTTTCTAGTGGGTAAGTCCTATTCATATTGTTCCAAATAAAAGTGGTGTTACTTTTGTTAGAAATTAGAGAGAGGAGTTAGTTCCAATGAGGGTGAAAAACAATTGGTTTGTGTGTATTGATTATAGAAAATTAAATCAATCAACTCGCAAGAACCATTTCTCCCTCCAATTTATTGATCAAATGCTTGAGAGACTAGTTGGGAAGACACACTAATGTTTATAGGATGGTTTTTCTAGATATTTTCAGGTTCCTATAGCTCTGGAGGACCAGGAGAAGACACCATTAACTTGTCCATTCAGTACATTTTCCTACCAAAGGATGCCATTTGGACTTTACAATGCCCCAGGTACCTTCCAGAGATGTATGGTGAGTATTTTTTTAGATTTCATTGAGACCTGCATGGAGGTATTTATGGATGGTTTTATAGTGTATTGATATTCATTTGATGAATGCATCTCTAGTTTGGGAAAGGTGTTAAATCGTTGTATTGATAAGAATCTGGTTTTGAACTTAGAAAAATGAAATTTCATGGTAGAGCATGGCATTTTATTAGGGTATGTAGTGTCAAAACATGGAATAGAGGTTGATAGATCTAAGGTATATATTATTTCATTCTTTCCATATCCTTCATGTGTGTGTTGTTAGATCATTCCTAGGGTACACAAACTTTTATCGACGCTTCATCAGATATTTAATTAAGATTGCTCTACCCTTATCTTGATTGCTTAAAAAAGATATTGAATTCATTTTTTGATGATTCATGTATGGTATCATTTGATGATATAAATAGGTGTCTGACCACTCCACTGATCATATAAACCCTATGGCGGGAGCTTCCTTTCGATCTTATGTGTGCTGCATCCAACTTCGCGGTTGGAGATGTCTTATCAAAGAGGGTGGAAGGGTGGTCCCATGTGATTTTTTATGCATCGAGGACTTTGGATTCAGACCAAGAAAATTACACCACAATAGAAAAGGGGTTCCTTGTTATTATATTTTCTTTAGATAAATTCCATTCATATTTATTGGGCTCTAAAGTAGTTGTTTTTTCTGACTATGAAGCTATGAGGTACCTCTTAAAGAAGCTAGATGCAAAGCCCATACTTATCTGATGGATGCACCTTATTTAAGAATTATATATTGAGATAAAAGATAAGAAGGGGTCCGAAAACTTAGTGGTGGACCACATGATTAGGATTAATCACACACTAGAGGCTGCCACTTTGAACTAGGTACCACTTCAAGACACTTTTCCTGATGAGCATCTTTATGCACTCTCAAGTACACATCATTGGTATGATGATTTAGTTAAATACCTTGTTTCCTATGAAATTCCTATAAATTTAAAGAAACATCATGTCCAAAAATTATATAATGAGTCTAGGTTTTATGTGTGGGATGATCCTTACCTCTGACACATGTGTAGTGATCAAGTTATTAGGAGGTGTGCTCTTGATCATGAGTTTGAGTTTGTTATACATTTATGCCATACAATTTCATGTGGAGGACACTTTGGACCCCAATAGATATCTAGTAAATTCTTAGAATTTGGATTATATTGGCACAACTTATTCCATGATGCTCATGTGTTTTTAAGTCGCACTCACGTTGCCAACACACTGGAAACATTTCGAGGAGACATGAGATACCCTGATAACCCAAATTATTATGAAAGATTTTTTTATGTATGGGGCATTTATTTTATGGGTCCTTTTCCAAGTTAATTTGGTTTTTTGTACATTTTGGATGCTGTTGATTATGTTAAAAAATGGGTGGAGGCCAAGGCCACTAGGACTGATGATTCTCATGTTGTAGTGTATTTTTTCAAGGCTCAAATTTTCTGCAGGTTTGGAGTAAAAAAGGCCATCATCAGTGACTAAGGGAAACACTTTTGTAATTATAATTTGGATTCCCTCCTTCAGAAGTATGAGGTGACTCATAAAACTTATACTCCATACCACCCCAAACTTTTGGCCGGGTCGAGGTTTCAAATCGGGATTTAATTTTTTTTATAGGAAACGGTGCAAGTGAATAGAAAATATTAGAGCAAGTGCTTGTATGATGTGCTGTGGAATTATAGGAAAACATACAAAAATCCCATCGGTATGTACCAATTTTGGATTTTTTTGGGAAAATATGTCATCTCCTCATGGAAGTTGAGCATTGGGCATATTGGGCTATAAATAAATGCAACATGGATTTAGCCCAAGATATAGTTCAGAGGAAGCTGCAAATTCAAGAGATTGAGGAGATTTGATTATCATCATATGATAACTCAAGTCTCTACAAGGAAATATCAAAAGTGGATCATGATATAATGATCCAAAAAAGAGAGTTTCATATAGGGGAGAAAGTCCTACTCTATAGTTCACGACTGAAAATGATGCCCAATAAGTTGCATTCCAAATGGATAGGTCCTTATATTGTATCTAATTTTTTTCCTTATGGTGTAGTGGAGATCACACAAGAGGACACATGAAGGATATTTATAGTCAACGGGAAATGGTTGAAGCAATACATTGAGGGAATTCCCACCCATGTAGTTGATTTTATCACACTACATGACCCCATCATCACTTGAGAATATCAGGACGTTCCTAACTCTTTCACTTTTATATTATTTTTCATATTTAAAATTATAAATTTCATGTTCACATATCTTCTCATCGGTTCACATTGAGGAAAATACAATATTTTATGTGTGGGGGAGTGGACAACATTTTGGGGTAGCTATTTAAGATTTTCATTTTTGTATTTTGTGTGTGTTTTCTATTAGGGTTTCTATTAAATTTTATAAAAAGAAACAAAAAAAAGGAAAAAAATTGAAAAATATATATCATGTAACATGCTCATGTACATGTGGAACATATGAAAGATGCATGTTTTCAAAATTCATTGGTAGCATGATAAACATGAGAAAGATTTCATCATTAAGGGTTGATTTTTATAAAAATAGAATTCATTGATGATATGATCAATTGTGTCATTATAGAAACTTTTAGATTTTGAAATCATTATTTGTGATATTTTTCATGGTAAATTGTGTTATTGATTTCTCCACATAAATTTTCATGCAATCATGTCTTGTGAAAATTTTTCCTACTCAATTGAAGGTATAACCAAGTTAGGTAAAAAAAAATTAATTTTATATCGATGGTTGATCCATATGTTTGTTTCTCCTCAGACCAGTTTTATTACTTTACCAAATTGATCTATGTGTGTGTACCTAATATTCGACAGTTGTAAGCCCTAAAAATAATCAGAAAAAAAAAAATTCAAAAAAATAACAAAAAATTATATATTATCTTAATAAATATGGGAGTGATGAAGTGTATAACACATAGGGATATCTATCTCACGATCTTAAGGTTTTATTTCAATAATGCTTAAGTGAGTGAGTCTTGAAATTTGATTGCAAAGTAATGTAGAATAGATTAGATGAATTAAATGAGGTAAGAAGAATTATTTTACTTGACCTGAATATACTGAATAAAGGGTGGAGATATGAGCTTGAAACTTTTGGCACACACACACATTGATAATTAATGGCATGGTAGACCCATAACTTGTTTCAATATGATTAGTGTCATTAATCTCACTAGATTTTATTTTGATACAATTTATGAGATAGGAATTTAAATTTTTTTGATATTAACTATTGATGAGATTCTTACTTTTACTATATTTACACTGTAGATTGAGGAATATAAACATGCATATCTTTTCATAATTTTTTTGGAATACATGATATGAGGCTTTTCCTAGGAGTAAAAAATGGTAAGTGTGGGGGAGTTGATAAAACAAAATTTTATTTAATATTTTATTAATAATAAATGAAATAATTTCCTCAAATTGTGTTAAATATTTTTATTTATGGAACATTTGAGATTAGATAATTCATTTGAAAATTTGATGAAAATTCTAGTTTTCCCCCTTTAAAGTTCACTATAGTATTTCAACCATAAATATTTTTTTGTTAATTATTTGAACTTAAAATTTTGTAAAATTGTTCCTCACTCAATGAGATAAAAATTTGATTTAGAATATATGAGATGGATTGTGTATTTTATTGGAGTAAATGGGCCATGAAGTCAAAGCTAGACTGGACTCGTCAGATTGGACACCAATTTAGTATTTGGGCCATAACTTCTTCATATGTGATTGTATTAGGAATTTTTTTGGAAATAAGCTAGACAAAATAATTTCAAACAAATAATTATTCTGTAAGGATAGCTGGTTCACATGTTTTGGAGGTCAAACATTTGGTGAAATTCAGATTAAAATATTTGGCTGAATTTCACATTCACACTTGAACATTCTTAAAACCCTAGCCTCCCCTCCACTCTATAAATGTGTTTTTTTTATCATTTTTAGGGGGTTTTATGTGACTTAGAGGATTGGGATTAGAGGATAAGTGGTTCTTTTACTTTTCAGTTCACTATTGGAGGATGGAAGCTATCAAGATAAGGTATCCTCCAAAATGATCTTCTTTTCCTCTTCTTTGTTGTAATGTTGTTTCTATTTCAATAAAATATCTATTTCTCTCCCATTTCATATATTATTTTCAATTTCCCTATTATTTTACTTACTTTTTAGGACAGGAACTCAATATCAAAAATGTGATTGGGTTAGAACCTTTCTAAACCTTTTCACATGAAAAACATTTTTACAATAACTACACCACCCATGAAAGAGTAGTTTTTTAGTTATTGATCTACATCTTACCTTATTTATTTATTTTGAATCAACAAGATACTGTAATTAAATTAATATGATCTATTAATTGAGTT
This sequence comes from Viscum album, assembly GCA_963277665.1. Lineage (NCBI taxonomy): Eukaryota > Viridiplantae > Streptophyta > Magnoliopsida > Santalales > Viscaceae > Viscum > Viscum album. Next base: position 373,605,190 of record OY728137.1, read on the forward strand.
TTTTAATTTAAAATAAACTAATCAATCAATTGAACAATTAATAGAAAAATACGCGAGATCGAGTAATGCGTGAATTGTAAAAGAATGATCTTAATCAGTAAAACAAATGACACAAGATCAATTTGCAGAGTTCAAAAAAATCCCAAAACTCAATTAATTCTCATTTCCATAATGTATATTTTATCTAATTTACCACTGAATATAATCTAGCCTTATAACAACAATCAAAGTAGGGTTTTATGATTGCATGTTTCGAAGCTAGCTTGGGGTTTAATTAATTTCATGTTGGCAGTTAAGTTAATTCTTATAGGGTTTAGGGGTTAAAAAATTAGGGGATAAAAATTAAGTAGATTTTAATTTTAATGATAATTATTAATTATTAGGAGAAGAGGTATAATTAGATCGATTACACCTTCTAAAACATTTTCTAAAAAACATCTTCTCATTGCATTTTCTTAATCTCATTTCAAAAAAAGAAAAAGAAAAAAAAATACAATCTTCTTCCAGCATAATTCTTCTTATTATTTTATAATCCTCAAATAGACCCCCCATAATTTTAAATAGTATGTTTATTTTATTTACAAAATACCTTTAATATTTTGTTTTAATTAATTCCTCCTTTGATAGATGACCTTGGTCATCTACTCTACTACACCTAAATAACCAAAAACCAAACATCATTTGAGAGCATTCATGATATCTCCTTTCATACATGAATCATAATTTATTATGTTTTGAATTGAATTTGGGTGATCTTAGGAAGTTAAAATTAATTAAATAAATCTTAACAAAATTCCATACTACCTGGATTAGGATATATTTATTTCCCTTTAAGTTATGGCTCCTGGATGTTGTCTGTAAGTAGCTCAAGTAGTAGAGGTTCAACATGATAATATAGTTGATCTTCATAGGATAGACCTATTAGAGTAGGATGAGGCATGATATAGGTCCTTGTGTGCCTTTCAGCAATAGAGTTTGGGTAAGTATGAGGGGAGCATCTCTGATATGAAGATAGAACACTAGTTGGAGGAGCTCAAGATTGACTTTGGTCTGATACGAGTCTGAGTAGAGAACTAGGTCTTGTTGGTGGTTATTCATATGAGAGGAGGTATGTGTCAGTGGTGGACATTGTATCTTGATTAGTGCAAGGAGGCAGATATTTCATGGGTCAAATTTTAGAAGGAGTTCCAAGAAGAGTTCCTCTTGTCGACCATGAAGGTAGTGAAGAGGCAGAAGATGCTCTCTCTTCAGTATGAGAGCATGTCAGTGAAAGATCTTGTGATCAAGTTCAAGGATATTTTATGTTTCTCCCTATATATTTTTCTTAATGAGGAGTACTTTTCAAAACATCTTAAGAAGGAACTACACCCTTCTATCCAATATGAAATTACCCCTTTTATGTTGCCAATGTAGTTGGAGTCTCAGAATAAGGTGGAGAAGATTGAGAGTATGCACTCACAATGAGGCTTACTATGAGATGGGAATCAATAGGTTTCTTTGAGGAATGGGATTTTTAGTGGTAGATATCAGGTTCTGAGTCCTTTAAGGTTTTGACCTATGAGGAGCCTACCTCAGCATTTCCACTTTTAGCCTTCTGGGGCTAGTGGTTTCAGTGATTTTCCTAGGGGATTTGGGTAAATGTTCTTTGTCTGTGGGGATTGTGGTCATCATAAAAAATATTTCCCCATGGTTCTTGGAACTCAATATAGTAGAGGGGTACTGTTTCAACATCATCTTTAGCATAAGATACCAGCAAGGCCATTTCAACAGCAGGGGTAGTAGGCTTATGCTCTTCCAAGAGGATATACAGAAGGCATCAGTCGGCCTCAAGATGTTACTAATCTTTAGGTACCTTGAATTGAGTGTGTCTATAGAGGTTATAACAACCCAATATTTTTACACATATTATTAGATGGTTTTAAGCATATTTATCCATGAAATAAAAATAAAGTATTGAAAAGTCTAGTGTCTTTGGAAGACTAGGTACATTATTAGAAAACATGAAACTAGAATAAAAAATATTTTTATTAATCTCTATAACAATATCTTAACTCTCTTTGATCTCCTATAACTACATAGGATAACATGGGGAAAACATAGACAAAAGGGATGAGCTAAAAATCCCAATAAGGGAATAAATAGGGGATTGAAGCACATCACACAAGTTATAAGGCATAAAATGATAACATAAAATGAACGACTCATGAATAAACATATAGAATCATAACATATAGAACATATAATCATATGATCATGGAAATATAGGAATGTGGCAGCAACATATAACATGACATTAACACGAGTCAAGGCTAACTTCCAAGACTATATCACATAGTGGACAAAGTCCCATAATAGATTAAGTTAACTCCCTAATCCCATACATAATGTATCATGAGAATAGAACATTACCCAATTCATTGGAGAAATATCTGGTCATATCCATCATAACATGTTCATGAATATGCATGCCACATAAAGAATCGAGAATAAGGAATAAACACATGGGTTACCCATGGAAAGAAATGGATTTTGTAATCATGTCATAAGGCATAACCATAGGGAATATAACAATGGTATCTATAAAATAAGGGATTTAAATCATTCTTGGTCATCCATAATAGAATAATTAGAATAGATAATGAATAATGATGCCCAACTGAATTGAAAATAAGAAAGAGAGTGGCTAGGTAACTTTAGAATGTGCCACTTAAGCATAGTTTTAGGAAAAAGGATAAAGATTATTTTAAGAGGATAAAGGTATAATTATTTCCATAAAACCATAAAATAACTAAAATAGTTTTTCATGATATATTTAGTGTTTTTAGAAAAATATAGGAGGCTTAAAATAATTTATGGATTGTACTTGAAAATGGGTAAGAAATAGAGAAGTTCCCTTTAATTGGGTTTTCTTATCATGAGAAATTGAGAAGGGAACCTTTTAAAATATGTATTTCCCCATAAAATAATGATAAATTGATCTAGATATATAGGTTTGTAACATATACACATAATATAGAAGAAATATATAATAATAATTAAGATATAACTTGATGTAAATAGAGAGATAAAGCATTACCAAAATAAAATATGAAGGTTCGGAGAGATCCCTTACCTTATGTACGAATGTGTTCTGCACTTTCACTTAATGACCTTGATAATCAAATTAGATTAATTAATTACTTAATTCAGAACCTTTTTATCTATATTTGATATGTTATAATTTTATTAAGTTCATTTAAGACCATTTTGATTAGTTATAAAGATCAATTTTTTCATTTAATGAGCATTCGTTTCATGGTTTCATGGTCGGTTCATTTGTGTATAATTATGAATGTTTTTTTCAAATGGAAATAAAAATAAAAAAGTGAAATGAAATGGTATTCATGCACTTACATAAGTTTAAATGGTCTCTTATATCATTTTTTTTTCTGACATTAGGATGATTCATCTGATTAAATGTTAGTGATAAATGTTTAGTTTATTTTGGCGATTTTCCAACCATCACAAACTAGTTTTGTTTTATTTAATATTATGTCTAAATATTAGTTCTATAACATTAAATAAGTTATAATATAACTATTACAATATTATTTAACCAGAATAATAGTTTTATTACCATCCTTGAAGGCGGTAATGGAAAATGAAAACTCATTATCCACGGAGATGGTTAATTTCCATAATTTGGAAAATGGTTTCATTTATTTGAATAAGAGGAGATAATAAAAGGGATGGATATAATATAATCCATTATAAATATAAAATTATAGTATATACATGATAATGGAGATATTATTCCTTAATGGATGAAGGAGGTGAGAAGAAGGTAGAATAAGAAAAGAAATTAAGAGAGGTGGTTTGAGAATGTTACCTCTTGAATATCACCTCCTTGAAGGACCCCTTAAAAATAAGTATTTGGTCATTGGGAGAGACCAGAAGCACTTGGATGCACGAAGAGTGGGGAGGAGAGGGTTTGGTGGATATTTTAAGAGATTTAAGGCTTGTGAGGAGAAAGGGGATGGTGAGGAGTGGTATTTATACTTTAGGAAGGGTGGTTTTAAGTGATTAAATAATGATTATTTTATATTTAAATCCAAACAAATTTAGGTGACATTAATTCCAATAATCTTGGTTTTTAATTAATGTTTAAAGTATGGTTAATTTTGAGAAACACATCAAACACCCATTTAATGTTATAGTTTTTAGATATTTTAAGCCTTTGCCTTTTAACTTTAACCTACTATACAATCTAACTTATACTGCGATAAATTTTTTTACCACAATAATTTTTTTATTTCCAAAAAATGAAATTGAAATTATTACCTAATTTGGACCTTTTTTTACTTTTTAACCCAAAAATCAACTTTTTTAGAAAATTACAAAAAAATTACCCTAATCTAATTTTGATGTACTGGGTCCAAAAATGAATTTATTTCATCAAAATAATTATTTTAATATGATAATTTAAACTTTTAAATAAATATCCTTATTTATTGAAATTTAGCAATTTTGTAGAAAAATAAACATTCTGACCATTATAAAAATTACTTAGGACTTCGTTAAAATATATTATCATGTAAAAAGTTTTTTGTTGGTTTCTATATGTGATATATGTGATTTATAATAACTTAAATAACTATAGGAAAGTAAATTCCATTGATAAAATTCTAGGTCGTTACATTCTTCCCCCCTTATGAAATTTCTCCCTCAAAATTTCATTTTACATAATAATGTGAAAACAGGTGAGAGTACTTATCCTTCATCAATTCCTATGCTTCCCATATCAAGTCTTCACATTTTTATTTCCTCTATAGTAATTTAACTAGGTGAATGGTCTTGTTGTGTAGAACTTTATCTCTATGGTCCAAGATCTTCACCAACTTCTCCTCATAAGAGAGATCATTTTTCAGCTGTACCAACTCCAAATTCAATACATGTGAGGGATATGGAATGTAATTTATCAAGGGGGATATGTAGAATATATCATGCACTTGAGATATGATTGGTAGAAGTGCTAGTAGATATTCCACAACTCCGATACGATCAATAATATCAAAGGGGCCGATATACCTGGGACTTAGCTTTCCTTTCTTCCCAAATCTCATGACTCTCTTCCATGGAGATATACATAGGGATACCTTATCTCCAACCTAAAACTCTTAGTCCTATCAAGGATTATCTGTATAACTCTTCTATCAACTTTTTACACCCCTGATGTGTTGTTGAATGGTATTCACAATTTCTACCATTTTCTCGACCATTTCAGGTCCCAACAACATGCATTCACCAACTCCATCCCATAATGTAGGTGTTATACATATTTTCTCATTAAGGGATTAATATGGAGAAATATGGATGCTTGAGTGGAAATTATTATTATAATATAACTTGACCAAAGGAATATGTTGGTCCTATCCTTCTTTGAAGTCCATCGAGCATTCTCTCAACATATCTTCCAATGTCTGAATAGTCTACTCAGAGTGGCCATCAGTCTGGGGGTGATAAACCTTACTAAATTTTATCTCAGTGTTTAGGTAATATTGGATACTTTTCTAGAACCTGGAGTTGAATCTCAGATCTCAATTAGATAAAATCGATAATGGTACTCCATAAAGCCTCACCACTTACCTAATGTATATTTGTGCAAGTTTCTTGAGTGAGAAGTCCTCTATAATCATAATAAAGTGAGAAGTCTTTGTAAGATGATCCACAAAAACCCATATAACATTATTTCCTCTAGATGTCTTTATAAGTACAATGAAAAAGTACATGATGATGTTTGATCATTTCCATGTAGATATGGGTAATGGTTGCATCATCCCCTTAGACTTTTTTCCTTTTAGCCTCCACTTTCTAACATTCCAGGAACTTTGATGTATATTATGCGATCTCCTTCTTCATATTGTCCCACCAATAGTTCTCCTGAAGATCTCAATACATATTTGTGCTGCGTAGGTGGATGGATAAGGTCAAGATATGTATATCATTAAAAATATCCCTCTCTATCTCAATATTTTGTGGTACACATAGTCGTGACCCAAATCTTACAACTCCTTCCTCAATAATTTTTAACTCTGAGGATTTCCCATTTTTGATAGCTTCCACCTTCTTCTAAATCTTCACATCATATTTTTATGCATCCTTTATCTTATCTAAAAGGGATGGTTGGGAAATAATTTAAGAAAGGAAAAATTGTGTTCTTTCCCTTCTGATTCCCATGTCCATCCTTTTTAAGTCTAATAATATTGGATCCTTCTCAATTATCATCATTGATAAAGTTGCAGGATCCTTTATACTTAGAGCATCTACCATTTTATTTGATTTACCAGGATGGTAGTGGATTGAACAGTCATAATCTTTGATGAGATCTAACCATATTCCCTGATGCATATTAATATAATTTTGTATGAATATATATTTGAGGCTCTTGTGACCAGTATATATCTAACACTTATCCCCATATCAATAATTCTGTTAGATTTTCAATGCGAAGATCACAACCTCCAACTCCAGATCATGCATGGGATAGTTTTTATCATGAACTTTTAGCTACCTTTAGGAGTAGGCTATTACTTTATCATTTTATATTAGTAAAAATCCTAATCCCTTCTTTGATTCATCACTTTATACCACAAAGAGTTCTTCACTTATGGGTAGTGTGAGTACTGGTGTGGTGATGAGCCTCTTTTTTAACTCTTTGAAGAAATATTCACATTCACTAGTCCAGAAAAACTTTACCCCCTTCCAATTCATATTGGTTAATAGGTTTTAAAATCATGTGAATTTATTCAAAAATCATCGGTAATACCTAGCTAGACCAAGGAAACTATGAATCTCCATTATAGATGCTGGTCTGGGCCACTCCTCAATTTCCTTTATCTTATAAGGGTCCACATATATCCATTTTTTTGTGATAAAATGTCCCAAGAATGATACTTCCTCCTTATAGAACACATATTTACTATACTTTTCATATATTTTATCCCTTCACAAAGTCTTTATCATAGTATTAAAATTCTCCTCATGCCCCTCCTTGCTCTTGGAGTATATAAAAATATCATCTATAATGACTACCATAATTTTTTGAGGTAATATCTAAATATTCTTTTCATTAAGTCCATGAATATTGCTACAGAATTAGTGAGTCTGAAAGGCATCACTATGAACTCATAGTGTCTATAACTCATTTGAAAGGTAGTCCTGGGAATATATTCCGTATACACCTTTAATTGGTGATATCCCGACTAAAGGTCCACCTTAGAGTAATAATTATCCCCACACAATTGATTAAACAATTCATGTATCCATGGAAGAGGATACTTGTTATTTATCATGATTTTTTGAGATTACAATAATCAATGAATAGGTGAATTGATCCATCCTTCTTCTTAATGAAGAGGACTGACACACCCCACGGTGAAGCACCCAGGCATATGAAGCCCTTGTCCAGATTCTCTTGTAACCAATTCTTAAATTCTTCCAACTCAATGGTGGCCATTCTATAAGGTGTGTTTTATATGGGTAGAGATCCAGATATAAGTTCAATTTAGAACTCAAACTTTTATCCAGGAGAAAGACCAAGAAATTCTTTAGGGAACACATCAGTGTAGTACCTTACAATGGGAATGTATTTAAGCATGATACTATCCTACGTATCAATCATTTGATCTAGATATGATTTCTCATAAGGCAATAATATGAACACTTTAGTTGAAGATTCTGAAGGAGATATATCCTCCACCTTACACTTGTCAGAATTGGAGGATGCCTCATGATGTGAAGAGTGATCTACCTCTTATGAAATTTGATGATGTATTTGTATAAAGATATCCAATCCATTCCCAATATATCATCAAACTACACCAAAGGAAGTAAGACAATATTTTCTAGGAGGTTCAGTCCAAAAACATTGATCAGGGAGGAGTTATATACTTTAGATGCAATAATTTACCCATTTTATATTCTCACAGATAATTTAATTTCAATATTTTGAGGTGGTGTCAGAATGGTTCTACTAAACTTGAAATATATGAAATAATTCATAGAACCAGAATCAAATAGCACATTCACTATTCTTGAATGAATAACTAGCATACTTGTCACCACATCATTGCTGGGATCCACCTTAGTAGTAGTGATAGAATATTCCATTCCTTACTTCCTTGGAGGTTTCTGTCACAGATTGTCCCTGAAAAACCTTATCTTAGGGAATTGGCATTCATAGTGCCCATGTTCCTTGAAATTAAATCACTACACAGTAGGCATAGTGTTCATAAGAACCTTCTTCTCCAATACCTCATTAGTGGGTTTCTTTATTTCACTTTGGCATTGATTATCTTAGTGCCCCTCTTTTCTAAAATTTAAGCACCTTCTGGTTCCCCGTAGTCATTTTAAAATATGCTTCTTCCTACAATTTTGAAAAGTGGGATGATAGTTTTTCTTTCCTCCATGACATTTTTCTATTGGACTTTCTGAATAGAATTCCTTCTTATGTTTCTTGTCTCTAGTCCCATGATACCACTAAGAATCACCGATTTCCTTATCAACTTTAAGGGCACAGCTAAAAGCCTCTTCAAAACTATCAAAGTCCTAAATTGCTAAGTATTTTTATAGACTTAGTTTTAAACCACTAAATAATAATTCCACCTTAATCTTAGCGCTGATGAAAAAGATAGAAGTATACTGTGAAAGCTTTTTGAAGTTTTCCTCATATGCTCTAATATACTCATATTCTTTTTTTCTTCGTACTGAGGAACTCCCTCTCCATATTATAAAGGAGAGTTTGGGAAAAATATTTATTGAAAAATATTTTCTTTAATGCTTCCCATTCCATGGAATCAATTTATTCCTTATAATTTGTGTTTTTGATAAGTTTCCACCACTGATCAGCTTCCCCTTAAAAAATAATAGACCTCCATCACAACTTTCTCTTCTTCTGAGAAGTTGAGGATAAATAATATTTTCTCAATGGAGTTAATCCATTATTCTGGGATGAGGGGATCATAGGACCCACTAAATATAGGAGACCTTTGTTGCATAAGGGTTTGAACACAACTTTCTATTTCTTAGGATAAGTAGGGCATTCTACATGATTCAAGTTATTATTCATAACTTGAGCCACTTGATCCAGTACTATCATGAAGTTATTATCTCTAGTTCCCATCAGGTTTGACATTTCATTAGGGTAATCATCACATTGCCTATCACTATGATTGATGGAATATGTTCTCCTATTTACCTCCATTAACTTTAAAAAGAAAATATAAAAATAGGGGTCTTGAATACTTAGATAATGAACATATAAAATGAAAATTATAATCATAAAAGGATAAAATTATAAATGAAAAGTATATCCTAACTTATGATTTCCTAGGTTTTATTCTAGGTTATCCATTATGATAGAATTATCCCTAAGGTTCTTACTAAGTTTTCCAGTCCTAATTTCAAAAAGTAACTAGTCCATTCTCTAATAACAACTATAGAAACCCAAGATTTTTACAAATATTATTACATGGTTTTAAGAATATTTATCCATGAAATAAAAACCAAGGATCAAAAATTATAGTGTCTTTGGAAGACTAGGTACATTATTATAAAACATGAAATTAGAATAAAAAATATTTTTATTAATATCTATAATGAGCTCCTAACTCCATTTAAGCTCCTATAACTACATAGGATATCCTGAGGAAGAAATAGACAAAAGGGATGAGCTAAAAAGCCCACTAAGGGAATAAACATGGTGTTGAATCATAACACATGGGTTAGAAGGCATAACATGATAATATAAAGGGAATGGATCATGAATAAACATATGGAATCATAACATATAGAACATGGAATCATATGATCATGTAAACATAGGAATGTAGCAAAAATATATAACATGACATAAACATGTTTCATGGATTACTTCCAAGACTATATCACATGGCGGACAAAGTCCCATATTGGATTAGTTTTACTCTGTAATCCCATACATAATTTATCACAAGACTAGAATATTACCCAATGAATTGGAGCACTATATAGGATCACCCATCATAACATGTTAATGCATATACATTACATATAAATAATCAAACATAAGGAATAAACATAAGGGTTACCCATGGAAATAAATGGGCTTTGTAATCATGTAATAAGGCATAAACAAAGGGTGTATAAAAATGGTATTCATGAAATAAGGGATTTAAATAATTCTTGGTAATTAATAATGGAATAATAATAATAGATCATGAATAATTATGTCTAATTGAATTGAAAAAAATAAAGAGAGTGGCTAGGTAACTTTAGAAATGTGCCACTTAAGCATAGTTTTAGGAAAAAGAATAAGAGTATTTAAAGAGGATATAATTATAATTATTTCAATAAAAGAAGAATTGAAATAAAATAGTTTTTTATGATATATTGATTGGTTTAAAAAAATATTTGAGGCTTAAAATATTTTATGGAGTGTACTTGAAAATGGGTAAGAAATAGTGAAGTTCTCTTTAATCAGCTTTTCTTATCATGAGTAATTGAAAAGGGAACCTTTTAAAATATGTATTTACCCATAAAATAAAGATAAATTGATCTAGATATATATGTTTGGAACATATATATGGAATATAGTTGAAATATATAAGAATAATTAAGATACAACTAGAGGAAAAGAGAGAGATAAATCATTACCCAAATGAAATATTGAGGTTCGGAGAGACCCATTAGCTTATGTTTGAATGTGTTCTGCACTTAAAATTAATGTACTAGATAATTAAATTAAATTAATTAATTACTTAATTCATATATATATATTATTTATCAAAATTTTATTAAGTTCATTTATGATTATTTCGATGAGTTATAAAGATCAATTTCACCATTTCGGGAGCATTTGTTTCATGGTTGATTCATTTGTGTATAATTATGGATGTTCTTTTCAAATGGAAATAAAACTATAAAAGTGAAATTAAATTCTATTAATGAAATTATATAAGTTTAAATGGTCTCATATATCATTTTTTTTCTAACATGGGGATTATTCATTTGATAAAATGTTACTGATAAATGTTTAGTTTATTTTGGTGGGTTTTACAACCACCATGAACTAGTTTCATTTTATTTAATATTATGTCTATATATTAGTTCCAGAACATGAAATAATTTATAATATAAATATTAAAATATTATTTAACCATAATAATAGTTTTATGAATAGAATTGAAGGTGGTAATAGAAAATGAAAACTCATTATCCACGGTGACAGTTAACCGCCATAAGTTGGACAATGGTTTCGTTTATTTAGATAATAGGAGAAAATAAAAGGGATGAATATAAGATATTAAATTATAAATAAAAAATTAAATTATATAAATTATAATGGATTTATTATTCCTTGATTTATTAATTAGGTGAGAAGAATGTTTAAGAAGAAAAGAAATTAAGAGAGGTGGTTTGAAAAAGTTACCTCTTGAATATCACCTCCTTGAAGGACCCCTTAAGAAACATAGAATTGGTCTTTGGGTGAGACTAAAATCACTTGGATGTAGGGAGAGTGGGTAGGAGAGGATTTTTCATATATTTTAAGAGCTTAAAGTCTTTTTAGTATAAAGGGGGTGGTGAAGAGTGATATTTATACTTGAGGTGGGGTGGTTTTAAGTGATTAAATTATGATTATTTGATATTTAAATCCAACCACATTTGTGTGGCACTAATTACAATTACTTTTGTTGATAATTAATTTTTTAAAGGATTGTTAAGGTCAATAAACACATAAAAAACCCATTTAATGATATAGTTTTTAGGTATTTTAAGCCTTTACCTTTTAACTTTAACCCGCTACACTATTTAACTTATACTGTAGTAATTTTTTTTTACCGTGGTAATTTTTTTTATGTAAAAAAATGAAATCATTAAATAATTTGTACCTTCTGAATATAAATATTGAATCTATTTTCTTGATTCAATTTATAAAATTGGTAAAAATCAATTCTAACGTGATACCCACATAACTCATAAAAACAGTTTTTTAAAGGTTAAAATCATGGTTTTCAAAAATGATAAGCATGTTTTTATAAATGTAATAACTTATTTATTATGTCATTAAATAAATAAATTTTTATAAATAATAATGGTTATTAAACTTTAAATCATGATCATATAATAATTATTTCATAAGAGTTATAGAAAAACAATATTTTTACTTTTTAACCCAAAAATCAAATTTTTTAGAAAATTCCCAAAAGATTACCCTAAGATAATTTTGATGTGCCAGGTAAAAAAATAAAATTTATTTTATAAAAATAATTCCCTAAATATGATAATTTAAACTTTTAAATAAATATCCTTATTTATTTAAATTTATCAATTTCATAGAAAAATAAACATTTCAACCATTATTAAAATTACTTAGGACTTTGTTAAAATATATTATCATGTAAAAAGTGTTTTTTTGGTTTCTATATATTATATATATGATTTATACTACCTAAAATAATTATAATAAGGGAAATTCCATTGATAAAATTTTGGGTCATTACAGAAGTGGCCGTCAATAGAGAGGCATATGAACTAGTCGTGGTCAGTTGCATGCAGTGGGGGTGCCAACACTAGAAGAGTTAGAGATAGTTTGAGGTACGATAAGTTTATCATATAACCTTATTTGTGCTTTTTTTTGATTTAGTAGATTCATAATCCTTTATATTGCTTGCTCTAGTTCGTGCTCTGGGACTAGATGTAGAGAGGCTTCCCATGCCCCTGGTCTTGACTATGCTAGTTGGGGGGTCATAACAACTTGTTTGATGTGTGTCGGAGGTGTAGAATAATGATGGGGCCACATCAGTCATGTGGGGACCTCTTCTCACTTGTTATAAAACCATATGATATCATCCTCGACATCTATTGGTTGTATTCCATGCATGTTGTTATCGACTTCTTCCATAAGAGAGTCATGTTCTTAGATATGAATGACCAATGTGTAGTTTTTATTGAAGAGTAGGGTTTTCAGGTGGGAAGTAGACATGTGTAGTGCCTTATTTATTTTATAGATGATCTATACATAGAATTAGTAGATGTTGGGATGGTGGAGGTTCCCAAGGCTATCGAGGAGTTTCTGGATGTTTTTCCTGAGGAGGTTATGACACTACCCCCTCGATGTGATATTGAGTTCAAGATATATATTTATCTTGGGGATTCTTTGATTTTGATGGATCCTTATTGGATGAAACCTTATATGTTGTGGGAGTTTAGAATTCAAATAGATTCTTTGATGTAGAAGGGTTTCATCCAACCCAATGTGTCGCTGTAGGGTGCTCCAGTGTTATTCTCCAAGAAGGTGGATGGTAGTCTAAGGCTATGTATAAACTACCAGAGGTTGAATCAGGCGATGATAAAAAATAAATACCATCTTTTAAGGATTTATGATCCTTTCAACTAGTTTAAGGGAGCTATTTGGTTCTATAAGATTGATTTACGGTCTAGATATCACTGGTTGAGGGTGAAGAATGAAGATATCCCAAAGATTGCCTTCTGATGTAGGTATGGGAACTTTGAGTTTGTGGTCATGATGTTAGGTGTCATGAATACACTAGATGTTTTCATGGGGCTTGTGAAATCTATGTTCTGGGAGTTCCTAGACCAGGTTTTAGTCACTTTCATTGATGAAATCTTGATCTACTTGAAGAAAGATGAGAAGCATGCCAACCATATTAGAGTTTTCTTACAAGTTCTTTTATGCCACCGATTCTATAGAAAATTTTCCAAGTGTATTTATGGACATGAGATTTTTATTTCCTTGGGCACATGATATCTTAGCAGGGTGTGGCCATAGACCTGTCAAAGATTGAGAATGTTGTTTTTTGGGAATCACCATGTAATATGGTAGAGGTTCATAACTTCCTTACTATTATGATCTATTACCAATATTTAATATATGATTTCTCATGGATTGTAGCCCTGTTGATAACTTTGACTAGGAAAGACCAAAATTTTACCTGGACTAATCAGTGTTAGGCAGTGTTTGTCTACCTGATGGGAAGATTGACCAATGCTCCAATGCTTTAGTTTCTAGAGGAGGGGGTGATGTTTGAGGTTATCTATGATACTTTTCATCTAGGATTAGGATGTATAATGATGAAACAGAATGAATTAATCTATTCTGGGTCTAGGAAGTTACACACCCATGATCATAACTATAAAACCCATGATCTAGAGATAGCAACAGTTGTGTTTGCACTGGATCTATGTCGACATTACCTCATTGGAGAACAATTTATGGTCTTCACTAATCATAAGATCTCGAGATATATATTTTCTTAGTTTGACCTGAATCAGAGAAAATAGAGGTGGATGGAGTTTCTCTAGGATCATGACTTTGAGATATCTTACACTTAAGGAAAGGAGAATGTCACAAATGATGCTTTGACCAGGCAGTCACAAAGGCATGTTGTTCAAGAGTCTAAGGGATTATATGCAAGGGTGGTTTATATAGGATGTTTATTGTTTCACATGACAACACGATATTATCTAATACAGAATGTGGAGAAGTTTCAATGGGGAGACCCATAAGAAAAGGCGATGCATGACTGTGTTGGGCATAATGATTCTTTAGAGGGATAATCAAAGTATGGTCAGAACTGAATAATGTTTCATTGGATTTTTTTCATTTTGGTGGCGATGCGTGATTGAGTCCTTTGTGAATTTCATAGATCACCCTTATCGGTGCATTCAGGAGTGTCTAACATGTACCTTGGTTTCAGGACACAAAGGTTGAGCACTGTGTTCTTGGTGGCTTGTTTCATCCCATGGATGTTCTTGAGTGAAAGTGGGATGAAATATCAATGGACTTCATCCTAGGGTTACCCTGAGTTTAGGGAGGCTATGATGCTATCTGGGAAATCTTGGATTAGATGATAAAATCAACTCACTTCTTAATGATCAAGGAGCTAGGCACCATGGATGTATTGGAAAAGAGGTATGTGTATGAGGTTATGAAGCTTCATAGATTTATAAGGTATACAGTATCATATTGGGATGCTCGTTTTACCTCATGAGTCTAGAGAAGATTGTAAAATTCTTTTGGCACTCAGTTAGACCTCAAAACTACTTTCTACCATTAGACGAATGGGAAGATGGAGCAAACCATAAAAAATCTAGAGGATATGTTGTGGATGTGAATCTTGGAATTCGACAGATCTTGGGAAATGAACTTTACTTTGGTTGAGTTTTCTTATAACAAAATCTACCACTCATCCATCAACATGGCCCCATTTGAGGTTTTTTATAGGTGACTATGTCATTCTCCATTTTGTTGGGTTGAGGTTGGGGAGTCTTCAATTATTGGTCCCAATGTAGTGAAAAGAAAAAAAGAGAAGATTCAGGTTGTTCATGAGAGAATTAAGGTGGCATAGGACCAAAAAAAGTCTTATAATGATCATATGAGGAGGCCCTTATAGTTCAAGGTTGGAGAGAATGTGTTCTTGAGAGTCTCCCCTTGATGTGTCCAGTAGAGGTTTGGTAGGGGAGTATCCTCTATCCCCAGTCTGTTGGGCCTTTCACTACTACAAAATATTCCTTTAACAATGATAAAAATAGCATTTACCAGTGCTAGAGAAGCACTGAATACTGAAGCAAGATTAAAAACCAAATTCTTTTATCAGCGCTTTTAAAAGCATTGATAAAGGGGAATACTGCAGTGCACTATAAAAGAACACTGTAGAACTAGTGAAATGTGTTGTAATAGCACACCACAACACCAAAAACACCAAGAAATTGGAAAAATAAAGTAAAAATATAGAATTTAAATGAGGAGAAAAAATATAGGCTCATTTTCTTGGTTTTGTCGATGTGATGCACATTTTAAACTAAAATGATACTTATATATTGAAAAAACAAACTTGGAGTCATACCAGTCACACCATAAATCAGATCGAGGTGCATATGATTCTTACACATCTCAAATTACTTATGGATCATTTTCCTAAAGTATCAAAACAATATGAATTTGGTTTCTTGGTTTTGAGTACATCACTTTTATTTTTTACTAAAATGTCATTTTAAACTAGAAACACACACTTTTAATAATAATGGTAACATCATGTGTTGGTTTGATGTGATACTAATTCCTAGATGTCACAAATGACTTATGAATTATTTTCCTAAATTATAAAGATAACCCAAGCATGTTTTCTTGGTTTTTAGTGAGTGACACTTTTAGAACTAAAATGTTGATTTTAAACTGATAATAGAAACATTGTGTTATACTAGACACATCATGTATCATATTTAAGTGAAGATGATTCCTACATGTCAAAAATAACTTATGTATCATTTTCCTAAAGTATCAAAACAATCTAAATGCATAAGCTCGGTTTTGAGTAGGTGAGTTTTCCTTTTTACTAAAATTGATGTCAATTTTAAATAAAAATACACACTTGGAGTCATATTGGTCAAACTTTGCATCATATTTAGGTTTAGATAATTTTTAAATTTACCAAATTAATTATGGATCATTTTCATAAATTATCAAAATAATATGAATGCGTTTACTCAGTTTTGAGTACATCACTTTTCTTTTTTACTAAAATGTCATTTAAACTGGAAACATTCACTTTGACTCATATCAATCACATCATGTATCGGTTTGATGTGAGAATAATTCCTACACATCAAAAATGAAATATTAATCAATTTCCTAAATTATCATGAAATTTTAAGTGTTTTTTCTTGGTTTTTAGTGAGTGACATTTTTTGAACTAAACTATCGATTTTAAACTGATAATGGACACATTAAGTCATACTTGGAACATCACATATCATATTGATGTGTGACTAATTCCTACACATAAAAATGAATTATGGATCATTTTCCTAAAGTATAAAAATAATTTGAATTCATTTTCTTGGTTTTGAGTAGGCGAGTTGTCCTTTTTACTAAAATTGATGTCAGTTTTAAATAAAAAAAAGCACTTGGAGTCATACCGGTCACACCATGCATCAAATTGAGGTAAAATTGATTCCTACACATCTAAAATGGCTTATGTATTATTTTCATAAATTATCAAAATAATCCAAATGCGTTTACTCAATTTTGCATACGTCACTTATCTTTTTTACTAAAATGTCATTTTAAATTGGAAACACGCACTTTGACTCATACCAATCTCATCGTGTATAGATTTATAATTATATAAGTACTTTTAAAATTAATATTATTTATTTAGTTATAATTATAAATTCTTAAGAAAAATTAAATATACATTTATAAATATATTTATTTATAAATATTTTTTTACAAATGAATTTTTAACATTATTAATGGATATTTAATCTTAAGTTCATGCATGTTAAAAATGATTAAAAATGATTAATTAAAAATGAGTACTATAATGAAAATTTGGATAAGTTTGATTAATATAAATCATTAAAAAATGGATATATATTGAAATAAAGATGAATACATATTGAAAATATTAAAACATAGTAAATAAATATATATAAAATAAATAATATAAATTGATTAAATTCCAAAACAAATATTTGTGTGTGTGTATATGTATATAAAAATTAATTAATTACGTATATGTGAAATCAATATAATAGGTTTGATCTATGTTATAAATTGAAAAATAAAATGACATTCAATTATGTCCATTCCTCGATGTAATTAGCGAGTATTTTTAATTCATATTAATTTTTAATTATAAACCATTATTCACTAAATATATTATTATTTAATGTAAAACATAAATAATATTTTTTAATATATAAATCATATTTATATACATTAATATATATTTATATATTTAATATATATTAATATATATATATATATATATTTAATATATACTATTTATTAGCATTATCATTAATCATCTAATTAATAAAATGTTTGATATGTTTTTCAATTTAATTTTTTTAATTTTCATTTTGAATATATATATATATATTTAATACAAAGTATTTATTATTATTTATAATTTATATATAGTATAATAAATTTATTCATTTTTATCAATAATTATTTAATTAATAAAATTTGTAATATTTTTTTAATAAACTCATTTTTTATCATTTATTTTTTTAATTATTTCATTTTATCTATTCGGACCTTTATCAGTGCTAAAAAAGTTTTGATAAAGGATTCCTTTATGAGAGCTAAAAATATAGCGCTGATAAAGGGTACCCTTTATTAATGCTAAAAACAAAGCACTGATAAAGGTGGAATGGTGGAAATGTGGGGCTTGTTTTCATGAGGAGGATGGATTATTATGTTGTGATGTGTTGTGTTAGTTTTCTGGGTAGTAATAAAATTAAATGTTGATTTTGAAACTAAATTGGATTTTACTGGATAATGAGTGGTATTAATGAATGAAATTGGTTAGTAATGGGGAAATATAGAAATTGTATTAACTTGAAAAGAAGGGTGGAATGTGACTTTTTCCTCATAGATTTCTTGTGTAGTGTTATTAAATTAGTGGGGGAAACAAAAGTTGTCGAGGTCGTGAGGCTTTGTGGTAACATTGTGAGTTGGGATAGTACTTTTTTTTAAACCCCTAGTTTTGGTTTGTGTGTGTGACTATTTTATGTAACTTGCATTTTATTGTGATTTCTATATGCACCATACTCGCATCGAGCAATATGTGCTTACAACCAAATGTTTTGAGGTGTTTTTTTTCCAACATCTTGGTGGTGAGGATGGATGGATGGTTGTCCCATATTTTCCACTCTCTCTTCCAGGTGTGTTTGATATGCATGAGATGTGATGTACAAAAATCAAAAGTGAAATAGTGGTGATTGTTTGATGAGACGATGAGGTGGATATAGTGGGAACTGTACATTGCAGGAGGAGGTCATGCGGTTGATGTATTTCATGCTCATGATACCCTACTACTATGGCTATAGATATGGATGTGATGTGATGGACCAGTTGTATTTGGGTGAGATGTGATGTGATAGCCCATGTGTATTCAAGTGAGACATGATGTGATAGCCTAGGTGTATTCAAGTGAGACATGATGTTATGACCAGTTGCAATAGGGGTGCTTGGAATGATGTGATGGCCTAGGTGTGTTCAGGTATGGTTATTACATGGAAGATATGGGAGTGCTAGGATGTATGATATTGGGGTGTGAGAGCAGAAGACCAGTGGGAAAGTGGTGCATGGTACCCATTTTAATCGATATGATTCTTATTATGTGATTATTCTTGGATGTGTTATTTGGTGAGTGTGCCTTGAAGAAGATGATATTGGTTAGTTGAACTATTTAGGAACTGCTGGTCATGCTGTTTTATCATTGGTGAATTAGTATGCTCTTTTCACATGTACATGAGATATTTTGGGCGTGATTCTACTGAATATACACGTATTATCATCCTATGTATATACACACACTATTTTTCATGTTTATAGGAGAACTATGTGGACTGTGATAGACATTATTAGCTTAGAATTTGGAGTTGTTTCTATGTCACTGCCTTAGTATTTTCTTTTGGGTATTTACTTGGATAATTTTATCTATATTTGTTTACTTTATTAATTCATTATAGGATGGTTTTGTTTCACTTTATTTTATATTATGTGATGATGTTTCTTAGTGGTTTTTTATCTATATCTTGATCTAATATTATAAAGGGTAATTCCTCCCATATGTGAGATTTTTTTATATACCCTCGGTGCTTGTCGCCAACCTGGGTCCTACTGGAGGCAAGACTCAGGGGTCATTATCTCTCTTCCTTCATTTCCAGCCTAGTAGGTGCACCTTTGGAGGTAGGGGGTTTTGACACACTGCATGAAATATACTCATCCACCAAGGTTATTGAATAAGGGCAGAGTACTAGACCCAATAGAATATCCCCAAGACTTCCCAAGCACCCCATGAATTTGAAAATCAACCAATTTTAAAATAAGTTTTATAAAAAATATCCCAAACCCATGAAAATTTATAAAACCAAATGAAAGCATATGATATTTCAAACAAATCAAGATTTATCAAATCTAACCATAACCAAGCACAACATAAAATAAAATTCTTTCTAAAACCAATTACCCACACACCCAACCGTCAAATGAAGCCCAAGGGAATACACAAACCATGGGAAACCACCAATATCCAAAAAGGGTACCCTGTACTCATGAGTGGACTGACTAGCCAACCATTTTCTAATACCCCATTAAACTTGATGAGGCTTTGACACTTAAATGAGAATTATTATCCTTTTTGACGTTGAAAAGTCACCTATAATCAAGTTGGAATTTCCAACTATTGTTCGGGCCATCACCAGACCATCCTATCAAATCACAATACCAATATTCATGAAACTCAATGTTACAATTTAGCTATAAATTCATTCTAAACACCACTTTTTTTCTTTCCCCAAAATTTTCTAGAAAACATGCATGCACCAAAAAATCCACCATTTTTATGTTTTCCCAAACCACTTACACTATTTTTTACACAATCAAAACACCACCACCATTAAATTATTTTCAACCTATAAAATAATTCAATGAAAACATCACATCCAAGATTTAAAGATTTTATCATGAAATTGAGTATAGAAGATACCACCTACCTTAACTTAGTGACATAGTGGAATGTTCCACCAAACTTGATATCCACACCCCATCTTACTTTCTTATGAACCTAACAATAAAATCCCTAATTTATTCAAGAACCATCAGTTAATTTTTTCCAACCCATACTCAATTATGGATAAACTAAAGGAGAATCAATAATGAACATAAGAGAAGACATCCAACAATCACATACATTTGTTTTAGACTCCAACTACCCAAAGATACAAGAGGGAAGGTTAACAAAGGTAGTGATTCACCCAAAATAACCTTTAAAATCACCATAAACTGAGATATCTGAGTGATAACAGAAAAATGAGACTATAATCACTCAAATCTAGGTAAAATAGAACTTTTAGGAGGGGTTTTAAGTGATTTCACCACCTGACTGCATGGTCCCGATGACTGTGTAGCCTATCGTTCACTCATAAATGGTGGAATTTTTTATCATGAACAGTCAACATGAATGGTCCTATAGTACACATATTCTACTATACATTTTCTATTAGAATGAAAAAAAACTTGCACAACCACCCATGAATTATGTACGAACCCCAACCATTTACTACATGTTTGCCCACCAAATTCCCTTCCAAATTCCTAATTTCTCCCCTAAACCTATTAAACATCCATACATATAAAAAATAAAAATAATATACCTTAAATAGGTCTCTACAAATATGGTAAAATAATCATCTGAAAAACTCTATAAAATAATTAAATGAATAAAAGTCATTTTCTTGAATCCATGGGGAAATATAACAAACCCAAACTTCTTATACCATTGTATTAGAGATTGTTTTAGTCCATATAAACTCTTATTTACCTTGAAAATTATGATCACCTTTACCTTTAATCATACAACCTTATTAATGGTCCATGTAAAACTCCTCTAAGTTTCTTTTGAGGAATGTAGTCTTCATATCCACATGCTTAACTATAAATTTTAACTACCATCCAAATTAAGAAAAACTTGAATATAAGCCATTTTAACAACATGTGAGAAAATATCTTTAAAATCAACACTTTTATTCTAAAGATAAAATTTAGAAACCAACCTTTTCAAGTATTTTTTCATTTTTAATATGCTAAATCCAATATTTTTTTACAGTTTTTTTACCATTGGGCAACTTGGATATCTCAAAATTGTGGTTTTCATGCATTGAATTCATCTCAAGATCCATAGTCACAACCCAATTATATATCTAATCACTTTCTACTACCTTATACAAAAATCATAGTTCTCCATATTTATTTAGGAGCATTTATTTTTTAAATGAATATTAAGTAGAAAAGTATGATTTCAAGTGGAATAATGAGTTCGACAAGAACTATTATAACTTGAATATTATAAACATTAGGAGTATAAAAAACATCAATATAATCATCAATTCCACCTCAAACCTATTTACCCTAAAAGTTATTATGCACATCAGCATGACCATCAAAATTAACAACATGGGGAATATATGAATCATAATATGATGTATATTAATAAAAAAAATTAAAATTTAAGATGTTGTTTGTTCTCCCATATTAATGTTAATAATTATATAATCCTCTATAAACACCACATCATGACTTATCATAAGATTATTCATAACATGATCATAAAACTTATATCCAAAACTCATCATGTTCATCACCAATACAAGATCATATTCAAGTCTTTTATCCAAAATGGGTATTCTATCCTTCAACACATGAAAAATAGATTTACAGTAAAAAATACATAAGTTATCATATGTGATATCTCTAACATACCAAAAACTATCATAAATATCATCCTGTAAAACAGAGAAAGATGATAAATTGATAATATAAGCATTATTAAAAAAATCCTCACCCAAAAAAATTATAATAGATATTTATTTAGAAAACAAACACTTGACCATTTCCATCAATGTATTTTCCACCATCCCCACTACACCATTAAGTAGTGGTTCCATGGGAGGTGTATTTTGATGTTTAATATCTTATTGCTTGAAATATTTATTAAACAGAACATAATACTTACCAATATTATCAATGAAAATAAATTTTATATTCTTAAATATTTCTCTCAATTAAAATTTAAATTTCTTAAAAACACCGAACACCTAACTTATATAAAATATTATGTGAATAATCATCACTAACATTTCCAATATAAATCCCATCATTATAAATCTCAATTCTAATAGGACCAAAAGAATCATAATTTACTAACTCAAGTATTTGTGAATTTCTATAGTGGAAATGACTCATAAAATAAACCATATTTTATTTTCAACCATAAAATGATCACACACGCACAATATGAAATCTATCAAACCTGGAATTTTTTTCTATTGGTCAAACAATTAAGTCCTTCCTTACTAATTTAATAGAGTATCTTATACCAATATTTATATGTATTATTTCACTCAAAATCACACTAAACATTAAAATAAATATAATCTATATTCTAATAGAAACCTAATAATTTCTTATCATGATCCAAAAACAAGAAACCCTTATAAATATTCCACTATTTTTTATCAAAATCACTAAAAAATATATCATAATTAAGAACCCTCATAATGATAAGATTCAATCAAACCTCTAAGTCATGTAAAACATTTTTCAAAATTATCATACTTCTAATGTTGATCTCCAAATAGATAGTTCTCATACCTAAAAAACTAATATAACCATAATTACCCATATTTAATGTAAATAACCTAACTTAACCACCCCATAATTACAATATTTATTGAAAATAATGAAACATTAACATTTCCAAGATTTATATAGGTTTAGAGTTTTAGAGAATTAGAAACAACTGTATCATAATAAAACCCATACTTATTCCACCCAATGAACATTTTTTTACTAAAACTATAAAGACCTGGCCTTAAGCACTACATATTCTAGTGTCTTTAGACTAGAATTTACTTTTTATAATCCTGATGATCTTTTTGATTTATATTTTTATAGATTTAGGTCATAAATCTTACATAAAAAACCCATATATGTACAAAGTGGACACTTCTAATCAATATCCATTTTCCCCATAATATAAAACTTTTAAAATGAAACAAGTTCTCTTTTCATAAAAAATCTTTATGACTTTCAAATTGAATTCTTCATTTTCCTTACCCATCCTTAATACCTATGATTTTTTTAAAAAATGTGAGATGATTACAAAAATCACAGTAAGGTACATAGAATGAAAGAAAGAAATCGTTAGTCCATAAATAATTAAAAAAATTACCTTTTTCAAAATAAAATTTGGGCTCAAAATAAACATTTTATTACCACTACTGGAAATATGATCTATACCAACGGTTTTGGGAAAACCGTTGGTATAGTTCACTAATTTGGACCTATACCAACAGTTTGTCTAAAACTATTGGTATAGGTCACTTATATGGACCTATACCAATGGTTTTGGACAAACTGTTGGTATAGGGGGGACCTATACCAATGGTTTGGATAAACCGTTAGTATAGGTCCCCCTATACCAACGTTTTGTCCAAAACTGTTGGTATAGGTCCCAAAATCAAAGAACCTATACCAACTATTTTGAGAACCGTTGGTATATGTACATGTATTTTTAATGGAATATTTTTACAGAGGACATTAAATAAATAAAAATTTAAAATACTTACGATAATACATACATATATTTATGAAATTATGTTCACAATAGTAAGTTAGTTTAGTGGTTAGGTCATTGAATCCCAAATGGGAGGTTCTAGGATCAAAACCAACCAAATGATTATTTTTTTAATTACATATACCAACGGTTTTATGGAACCATTGGTATAGATTTTCATATTACTTATACCAATGGTTTTAAAAACCATTGTTATAGGTCTATACCAACGGTTTTCCCAAAACTGTTGGTATAGAACTATCCCCACAGCTTACTTGGAAACAGTTCTCCAAACCGTTGGTATAGGCTATACCAACGGTTTGGAGGCCTATACCAATGGTTCCAAACTTTGGTATAGGGTATTTTTCCAGTAGTGTACTCAAGAAATCATATTCTCTACACAAATATTCTCATAAAAAATTTCATAATAAATATTAAAGGAAAAATAAAACTCATAATGTTTATTTTAAATCATAAAAAAATCATAGTATCTTTCTAAAAAAGTTATATTTTCAACCTTATAATGTAGAATATACTTTCCTTTACCTCGTGAAAATATAATATTTCCATAAAAACCCATAGCAAGTATAGATAAATCATATACTTAACTTGGAGTGTCATTTTATTATCATACTTACTTATGTATAAACCTTACAATTACACATGAAATAACCCTCATGATTATACTTGAAGTAACCCTTGTGATTATACTTGGTGTAACTATTATAATTACACTTGGAATAACCATCACAATCAACTTCCAACATAAAAATACACAATGAATTGGAGGTTTATCAAATAACCACTCATATTTGGTTTACAATGGAACCACCCATCATCATAAACAATTACCAAGATCCATAATATAATATATAAAATCTTGCATCATAAAAAACATTCTTCAAAGAAAATAAACTTTCCATTTTGAAACCGCTTCTTAAAATCTAAAAATTGTGCACATATTAAAGAAAAAATTTTATTTGAAAAGAAACTTGTAAAATTTTAAAGGAAGATTTAAATAAAAAATTATTCATGAAGGAATGAAAATCCATTCATTATATATAAGTTAAAAAAACATTCCTTCCATATTTTTTTCATAAAATTCACAAAGTACCTCATTTAGAAAATTATAAAAATATTCCTTTCAAAATGTTTTGTAAAAAGTAAAATATGGGTAAAAATTAATTTAAAAAATCATATAAGAATATTAAAAATCTTCTTTAAATCATTTTTAGAAAACAATCATATAGATATTGAATAAAAATATAGTTTTAAGGTAATATTTATAGAATATTTTTAAAAGAAAGTACCTTACCCTAAGTCCGACTCATCACGAACGTTCTTTATATTCCTAAATAATAAATTTAAGTTAATTATTAACTTGATTAAGAACCATTTTAAACTTTATTATTCCTTTTATATCACTTATTACCATGTTATATATAATTACTTAATCATTTAAGTTCACATTTTATGTTTTGACAATATTCGATATATAAGTCCATAATGAATTATGTAGGTTGACTATGGTCAAGGAGTTCATAATTTCATAATATAAAGAATAATATTAATTATATAATTATATTTTTTATACATTAATTATACTTTTAAAACCAATCATTAAATATGGTTATGAAAAATGAACTATGTTATAATCATGAAGATGGTAGGTTGCACATATGCATGAGTGAAATTTCCATTTTTCAACGATCATTATAGGAATTAAGAATCATTTTATATTTCAAAAATTATAATAATATATTAAATATAATATTAATTCTTTAAATATACTTATATATATAACATCCATGTGATGTTTTTTTGAAAAATGAATCACATCACTTCGTGGAGGTGGTAGTCCACACTTATACATGAACGATGTTATCATTTTTTAGTGAATAGAAATGAAATAAATTAAATGATATATTATATTTCAAAAATGATAAATATACCATTAATATCATATATAAACATTAATTATGTCATTATAACCATCCATAAGAGGTGGTGATGGAAAAAAATCACATCGGTTCGTGAGGTAGACGTCCACTGTACACACGAACGACATCTTTATTTCCTATTTTATGGAAGAGGGGATGAATATAGGTTGTTACATTAACATAAAACACATAAATATATGTAATATACTATTTTTATTATATATTCATGGTTAAGGAATATTTTAATGAGGTGTAAGAATAAATAAAACTAAAACATGCAGTTAAAAATTATACCTCTTCTTTGGAAAGTCTCCTTTGATTGAAACCTTAAGCACTATAAGGTTAGTATTATACCTAAAAAAGACCTCCATAATAAGTGTAGTTATTCTAGGAAGATATTTGGGTAGTTATTGACCGAACCAAATGAGTTTTTAAGTGTAAAAGAATGAGAAGAAGTGGTTCACTTTTATAGGAGAGGGGAGGGACACTCATGAAATTTCACAAATTATTATATTAATATAAATTATTTTTCAATTAAAAATAGATCCAAACTTATTTATTTCAAATATAGGTGAGTATGGGTCGAAATAATCTCATTGAATAATTTTTGGAGAAGTTTAGGTCACATTTTTACCCTTATCATTTGGTTTTAACCCCTCATTAATCTTTTTTAAACTTACCGTGAAAACAAGGATTTTTACACTCTGAGGGTCAATATATTTAATATACATGAAAAAGGACTATAAATGGAACATGGTTGATATTATTAACTATATCCTAATAACTTGGATGAATTTAATATTTTTAGGAATTTTATATCATTTAATAAAATATTATTTATTATAAAATATCATTAATCTAAATTTTTGGAACTATTTATTACTTTGATTTTAGTAACATCAAGAAAACAAGTAAAATTTGAAAAAAAATATTTTATCATATACCTAACATGTTATGTTCATCTATAATTTTTTTTGATCACATTAATTATCTCAAATTACATTTCTTTTAATATTTTTAATTTTATTTATTTTATTTTTCCATTAATTGAATAATTACCATATCGACATTGTGTAAGAATTTAATTTAATTATTTCTTCAATAAAAATAAAAATTAAATTACCAATATAAAGATAAATATTTTAGGTTTAAAAGGACTATTTATAATCAAACATAGCTATCACGACTTGACCTGCTGAGATCCGACCCATGACTACCCCAAGCCCACCTCCAATAGGTCAAGAACTGACAACCAATGTTGAGTAGGTATATCCCACATGTAATGACTCTAATTTTATGTGTATTATTTTTGGATATTATATAGAATATTTTCAAGACTATATGATGAGACAACATGTGATTCTGAGGCTCAGTGTGCCCGAGATAAATATTTGAAATATATTAAAAATATTAAATAACACACGTGCACAATTTTCCTAAAAAAGTGGAATAACTCCTAAATGGGATACTAGATCAGAAATATGTGGGCAAAGTTGAGTTCAAAATGTGTGTTTTACCCTAGTAATGACATAATATTTTTCGGCATGTGACATTTTTGAAAAAGCAATCGCAAACACAGAATTAATAAAATAAATTAATTAATTGGTTTAATATTTTTTATTTGACACAGACACCTACTATTATTTAAATATATGGTTATGATTTTTGTCTCAGGGTGGTCGCTCAAACCCTAGAGACCTATATGACCATTGGAGATCATTCTTGGATAACGACGACAGATCAAGGATCATTGTGCCAGTAGAGTTAATGGATCTCATCAATAGCAGTAGTGCATAACCATTCTTTATCAACAATCAATAAAAACTCTAGGTAGGATGTTTTATTTTGATTTTTCCATCCTGTTATTTTATCTCAGTTGAACATAGATCAATTCGATGAACAAAATTGATTCGCGTATTGACAATATATTAAATTTATGGAATTATTTTTGTTCGTTGTATTGATTTTCCTCTCTATTTGTCTTTTTCTATGACAATGGATTAAGGATTAATGAAAAAAGGATAAGGTTTGTTCCTCATATTTTATGGATTGTGGAATTACTCCCCCATTCTTCGTAGGTTAATCCTAGAAAATTCATTTGGCCTGTGGTTCGACAAATACCCAATATTTGATCATTGAGCGACTGTTCTTCGACACAATTGATCGATACTGTGGGTGATGTTTGTGAATGATGGTGTGATAGAGGTGCCACAATGGTGGTGGATGATCAGAGGTGTATCAAAAAGATTTTTATTTCCCATTCTTTCCAATTTTTATTTGCGATGATGTATTGGCTCGATAGATCTCTTTACGAGAATATCTAAACCCAAATTCCAGCCAGCAATAATAGAAAGGCTCAAAAAACCCTTGATCTATAGGTTCTAGCAAGGGAAGTGGCTCTAATAATTCATAGGATGATGGAGAGTAAGAACCTAGAAGATCTATAAAATATCTCTATATACGAATTGTATTTTGAGATTACATGCCATGTGGTACCCCTGGATACGGTGATAGGGTTTCATGATGAGATAAATATCACATGCCATGTGATCAGGTCACACGCTATGTAACCCTTCACCGGAGGCTTGTCATGTACCTGAGAGGGTACACAAGCATGACCTGGAGTACACGGGTTCAGACACATTGTGTACTTGCACACACTGTGTGCTCACGGGAATGACCAAAGATACATGGAAACATCTAGATGGCATAGACATAGTGCTGAGTGACCTCTACATGCCACGTGTTTCACTCACACATCATGTATGTTGAGGTTTACATGCTTTGTGAGGCGTTAACACATGGGATGACCTGAGGATAACTAGAAATGTCATATACCATCAATACATGCCGTGTACCAACTTTGAGGGTGTTTATAGCCCTTAGTTTCTTTAGTCTAGACTAGTCTTGTTTGAGTGTGTTCCCTTGGTCCATTCCCAAGAGGGTACAATGTGGTATTAAATCCTTAGCTACTGATTATGATCCCCTCTAGAGTATGATTCTCAGATAGAGTTTGCGGCATCCCTTCATGAGACTGGAGTGAGATCCTCTATCATATTTATACCCTAGATGGAGTTTGTGGAATTGAAATGAAGTCCTTAAGTAGGGAATTGATCCTACATGTAACAGGTCATATTGGTAGGGTTTGCAGTATCTTTGGTGTACAATCCCCTATGCAGTTGGTTGATCCAGATTGAGATCATGGTGTCCCCAATCAGTTCTAGGTGTAATCCCCATATCTGAATATCAGATTATTTTGAGACCAATGAGATTTATTTAACTATGTCAAATGATCTTGACCTCTTGGATGAGGGTCTCCAGTGATAGCATGGCTCGTAGAGTGGATTCTTTCAGAACGAGCACTGCTTTAAGTAGAATCCTGTGGTTGGTAGTTGGTTATGACTTCCTAGTGGTGTGGTGTCCTTCCTGAGTATATATGTGTGTTTTATATTATACATTGATTGTCATATACTTGTATTAAGATTAATATACTTGATGCTTTGTGTTTAGTGTTTTTGAAGTGTCATACTGGGTATTATTATACTCATCCCAGCATGAAATCTGCCCACACGTTCTGTGTCTTATGCAGATGACGCCCCTTTTGACAGTGTCCCAGGATGACACAGAGCATTTGGAGCTTATCTTGACCTTGATAGACCGATGTGTTTTCTGATAGTTTTCATTTGATCATATTACTCACACTTGGAGCTGGTTGGACTCTTTATGGTTTTGTTTGGGCTTGTATTTGGCCCCCTTTTTGCTTTAAATACTTTATTATTGCACTATGTTGTGGGATTATAGATATATGCATGCATTGGTTTCACTTTTTTTACATTTCATTATTGTGTGGGCTTGGAGATGTTTGCATGTACACATGTACATTAGGATAATGCCTCTCATTTGTGGGATATGCCAACTCGATGTTGGTCTCCATCCCATGGTCTATTGGTGGTGGGTTTGGGGTAGTTATGAGTCGGACCCCAATAGGTCATATTAGGACAAAGTGGTATTAGAGAAGTTGGTTCTACCTTATGACAAGAGTCTATGATATTGGTTTGGGGTAACAATGTTAAGTGTCTTGAGTTCATCTTTCAGGCCAAGGGCTTCAGTGTTGGTGCGGTGGCCGACGTATCCATACACTATGACTCTGATCACCTACCTATTGACTCAGTACATGTGGAAATTGGTTTTAGGGAAATCATTGACACATAGAACATATAATAATAAGTTTTGGTTTCCATGTCCTTCTTAATTTATCTCCCTTGATATACTCTTTGACCATGGTACATCTTGTTTATTTTAGGATGCCTTCACGAAGCCATCTAGCTAGGATTCCAACTCGTGATCATGAAGATGATCCACTAAGTAATGAGGCATCAGTACAGTGGACTATACTGAAGAAAGAACCTCCAAGTGGTTTAATAGCTATACCACCACTTGTTGAGTTGAAACTAGTGCTGGAAGTGACAGTTGAGGAAACACACAGGTTGAGTGTGCTGAAAAAGTTCCAAAGGCAATGAACTCCTATGTTTTAGGGAGAGCGATACATCTAGGTGGATAAGGACTAGCTAGAGTAAGTCACTCATGTTTTATGCCTTGTCAGGATTCCTGAAGATCATATGGTGGTCCTCACAATGAGTATTTTTCAAGGATTTGCTGGGAGATTGTGGATCTTAGTGTCTCTGTCACATGATGAGATAAATCTCCCCTGGTCATATTTTTAGAGACTATTTAGGGTGGAGTTATACTCAGATTATTTATGTTTAGTGTGCATACAAGATATTCTACATATGTAGTATAGAAGTTTGACCATGGCAGAGTAATCAATGAGGTTTACGAATCTCTTGCATTACTCTTTGGTTATGGTGTGGGATCTGTTCTTTAGAGAATATAGTTTTGATCAGAGATTATACTGGGACATCTGGTATCTAGTGGTATCCCTTTGAATTACCTCCTATGATAGGGTTATTTATCAAGCCTTGGTGGTGGATAGATTCCTATTAGATCAAGAACCTAAAGTGGGTGATGGTTGTGGGAACCCAGGAGTTGAGACCTTGGCAGTAGGAAGCCGATGATAGTGACATGGGTCCAATCATGTCATATTCTTCAGGAGTTGATCCTAGGACACATTTTTAGTGGTGAAAGAATCTCAGGATGGTTCGAATCAACCGAGGGAGAGGTGGTGTTTCTCCTAGGATGGTCAGGGACATCTGGCTCAGAATTTTTCGACCTGTCTTAAAACTGATCCAGAGATGTTCAAAGGACAACTGAGATAGAGAAAACGGTAAGAGTAGGGTGATCCATAGGGTGGAAGACATGGTAGAGGGGTCAGAAGAGTAGAAGGAGGTGGTTGGAGGTTTTAATTATTACCACCACCACCCCTAGGTGGTCCATGTCAGGCTCAGGGAGTTAGTGGTTAGGGACAAGGCCAAATTCAAGCTTTGGAGGACTATGACCCTGAGGCTCTAGGGATGATATGAGGTATGATCAGTGTCTTTTATACCTTATCTGTAGTTTTGGTAGACATAGGTTCTATTAATACTTCCTTTCCACTTCTTTAGTTTGTGACTTAGAGAATCTGGTTGAGCCTTTAGCTCGACCCTTGTTGTTAGACACTCTAATAGGTGGTGAATCAACGATTGTGAACTTATGTAGATAGAGTTATCTAATGCTTGGAGGTGATAGTTTTTATTGTATTTTTTTTAGCAGTGATGAGGCCTTACGGCATCATCTTAGGTATGATCTGGTTATCTACAATTAATGACCAGATTTACTATTTTAAGTGTAGGATGTGGTGTGTCCTCAATGATAGGATGAGGTTTTACTTCATGGGTGAAAAGGAAACCTTGGCAAAGTAGGAAAATCTCAGAAATAAGAGAGTGTAACTGATTACTCACCAAGTTACTAGAATGAATCTTGGAGTAGTGGATGCTATGGGATACAAGTCCCCTGTAGTGGTGGCAGAGTATGATGATGTCTTTCTTGAGGGAATGTCAAGATTACCTCCCCACTGAGAGCTGGAATTCTGTATTGAATTGAATCCTGGGATGACCCCAATATCTTCACCAACATATCAGATGGCTCCTATAGAGCTTCATGAGTTGAGGGTGTATTTATAGGACTTGTAAGAGAAGGGGTTTGTGAGACCCAATGTTTTCCCCCCAGGTATCCCTAGTGTTTTTCTCCAATAATGGGGATAAGAATTTGAGGTTTTGTGTGGACTAATTCTTGAACTAGGTGAACATGAATAATAAGTATCCACTATTGGGGATCAAAGACCTATTTGATCAGTTGATATGGGCATGATGGTTCTCGAAGATTTACCTCATATTAGGATCTCACCAACTGCAAGTACGGGATGAGGATATACCGAATACGACATTCAGATGTCAGTACGATCACTATGAGTACTTGGTGATTCTGTTTAGCATAAAAAACACACCAATAGTGTTCATGGGACATATGAACTATATCTTCCAAACTTTATTAGACTATTTCATGGTTGACTTTATCAATGACATCTTAGTGTAATCGACTTCTGAGGAGGAGCACATGAGACACTTCAGGATGATATTGGAAACACTTCGAGATCACTGGCTTTATGGAAAGCTCTCAAGGTGTCATTTTTGGATTCAAGAGATCCACTTCTTGGGATACATCATCTTAGAGGTAGAAGTAGTAGTGGACCTGGTGAAGGTTGAGGCAGTGCTTGATTGGGAGTCACCCAAGAGTGTTACTAAGGTATGAAGTTTCCTTGGGTTGGAAGGGTACTATTGAAGGTTTGTACCTAATTTATCTAGATTGGAAGCACCCTTAATATATTTTACCTAGAATTTGAATCCTTTCACGTGGATGGAAAGGGGTCAACAATGCTTTTAGGAGTTGGTTCAAAGGTTGATGAGTGCTCCCATCTTGATATTGCAGAAGGAGGGTTTTGAGTTCGTAGTGTTCTGTGATTCCTTAGAGATCGGACTTGGTTGTGTTATAATGAAGAGGCAGGAGATCATTTCCTATGGTTCACATTAGTTGAGAACACACGAGTAGAACTACTCAACCCATGATCTTGAGGTATCACTGGTAGTCTTAACACTAAAGATGTGGTGACACTACTTGACGGGAAAGCGGTTTATCATTTACTATGACAAAAAAAGTCTCTAGTATTTCTTATCTTATAAGGATATTAACTTTAAATAGAGGTAATGGATAGAGTTCCTCCAAGAATATGACTTAGAGATTGTATATAATCCTGGGAAGGGGAATGTGTTGGTAGATGATCTTAGTAGGAGATCTTGTTCTCAGTTATTAGCCGAGGCATAAAAGTAGTTAGCCGCATTGTATTCTTCCTTTGTGGAAAAGGATGATTATTCATATCATTAGTTTATGGTTGTTACCCCATTGGTTTTATAGTATTTCTGGGATGGACAGCATGGAGATACCAACTGTGAGACCTTACCTACTTAGATATCTATAGGACATTCCCCTGACGGATATTATAAAGGTGGATAGCATGATATCCTTTCAAGAAGAAGGATGATGGCAACTTTAACATTGTAGGAGGAGGTGATGTGGGAGTTTCATATGTACCCTTTGGAGGTACATCCAGGTGTGGAAAAGATATACCATGACCTCCAATGTCAGTTTTGGTGACCATGAATGAAGCTTTGTGTTGTAAATTTTGTCACTCGATGCCTCACTTATCAGTAAGTGAGGAATGAACACCAAGTTCTAGTAGGTTTAGCCCAACCCCTAGAGGTTCTAAAGTAGAAGTGGGATGAGATTTACATGGAATTCGTGATGGGGTTACCACATATGTCTAGGGGACATGATTCCATTTGGGTGATTGTAAACTAACTCACCAAATCATCCCACTTCTTAGAAATTCGAGAGTAGAGTTTAGTAGAGAGATTGGGATGTATCTATATACAAGATATAGTCTGAATCCATGGAGTTCCCTAAAAAATCGTTTTAGACCATGATTCTTGCTTCATGTCATGATTATGGAGAGTATTGCAGAAGTCCTTCATGACTTAGTTATGCTTGAGCATGACATTTCACCCCTAGACTGATGGTCAAACTGAACAGACCATTCAGCTCTTGGAGGACATGATGTGAGCTTACATGTTGGACTTTGGATGTAGTTTTTAGGATTATCTACCCTTGGTGAGATTTTCGTATAATAACAAATACCATTCTACCATTGGTATGACACCTTTCAAGGCCTTATATGGGTGACCCTTCTTATCACCACTTTGTTGGACTGATCCAAATGAGCCAACACTCCTGATTCCGGAGTTGGTGATAGCTACTATAGATAAGGTGCATATCATCTAGGAGTAGATTAGAACTACATAGATCCATCAGAAGTCTTATGTAGATTGATTATGGAGACCTTTTTAGTTTGAGGAGGGAGGCCATGTGTTCTTGAGGGTCACATCTCGATGTGGATTGTGGAAATTTTTCCTTAGTGGAAAGTTATCTCTAAGATTCATTGGTCCTTTTCAGATACTATGTAGAGTTGGTGAGGTGGCCTACCACTTAGCTTTACCATGGTAGTTGGACTGGGTAAACGAAATATTCCATGTGTCGTAGTTGAGGATATACATGCATGACCCATCACATGTTATTGACTAGGGAAATATAGACATTGAGGATAGAGATACCTTTGATGAGTACCCATTAGAGATCAAGGATTAGTAGTAGAGGATCATTTGTGGGTGATCGATTCCCCTAGTGCATGTCTGGTGGCAACATGAGAATCTTCAATAAAGAAACATGGAGTGGGAGACCTAGATGTGAGACTAGTAACCTCATCTTTTGGAGTAGATTTTTATCTTTTTGGGATGAAAAGAACTAAGGTGGAGAGAATGTAATGACTCATATTTTCCTTGTATTATTTATGGATATTATATATAATATTTTCAAGACCATGCGCTAAGACGACATGTGATTCTGAGGCCCAATGTTCCCAGAATAAATATATTAAATATATTAAAAATATTAAATAAAAAATGTGCACAATTTTACTAAAAAAGTATAATAAATCTAGAATGGGAACTGGGATTAAAAATCCAAGGTCACCATTAAGTTTAGAACACGGGTTTTACCCTATGTGCGACATAATCTTTATCGGTGTGTGACATTTATGAAAAAGTTATCACAGACGTGGAATTAATAAAATAAATAAATAAACTGTGTTAATTTATTTTTTATTCGACATAGAGATATTATCTTCTTTGAATATATGGTTATGAGCTTTGTCTCAGGGTTGGAAGCTCAAACCCTAGAGACGTAGATGATCGTTGGAGAGAATTCTTAGAGAACGATGATAGAGCAGGACTGGATCATGGATCATTGATTCATCAGAGTTCATGGATCTCATCAATGATGATAGTGAAGAGCCGTTCTTCATCAATGATTGATCCAAACTCTAGTTATAATGTTTGATTTTGAGTTTTCCATCTTGTTATTCTATCCCAGTTAAACACGGATCAATTCCACAAACATAATTGATCCATGCATCAATAGTATATTAAATTGATATAATTATTTTTGTTGTTGTATTGATTATACTCTTCATTTGTATTTTTCTATGAAAATAGATTGAGGCTGAACGAATAAAGGCTAAGGTTCATTCCTCATGTTTGATGGATTATGTATTTCTCCCCTATTCTTTGAACGTTCATTGTGGGAAACTCCTTTGGACCTTGGTCCGGTAAATACCTAGTATTTGATCATTGTGTGACCGTTCTTCAATAGAATGGATCAATACTACTGGTACGATTTCTGAATGATGGTGTGATCAAGGTGTGATGAAATAAGTGGATGATTAGAGGTGGATCTAATGGATTTTCGGTTCCTTTTCTTTCTAATTTTAACAAATGATGATTGATTGTCTCTTCAAATCACTTTTCAAGAATATATGAACCAATATTATAGCCAACAATGATAGAAAGGATCAACCAACCCCCAATCTACAGGTTTTGGCAAGGGAGATGACTCTAAAAATGCACAGGATGACCCAGAGGAATATCTCAATCGATCTAGAAGGACATGATATACACGAAATTTATTTTGAGATTACATGGCATATGGGAACCCTAGATATAGTGATAGTGTTTCATGGTGAGTTAA
Source organism: Viscum album (assembly GCA_963277665.1). Classification (NCBI taxonomy): domain Eukaryota; kingdom Viridiplantae; phylum Streptophyta; class Magnoliopsida; order Santalales; family Viscaceae; genus Viscum; species Viscum album. Next base: position 373,641,431 of record OY728137.1, read on the forward strand.
ATATCACACACCTTGTGACCAGGTCACACACAGTGTGACCCTTCCCTGGTGGTTCGGCTTGTACCTCTGAGTGTACATAGGAACAACCAGGAATACAAGATCTCAGACATTCTGTGTACTTAGACACACTATATGATTACACATGGGCATGATAAGAGAAACAAAATCATATTCAGATGACATGGTTAGGGTGCTGGGTGATCTCTACACACTGTGTGTTTCACTCACACACTGTGTATGTTGAGATTTACATGCCATGTGAGGCATTACCACATAGGCTAACCTGGGGATAGCTGGAAACACTGTATACCCTCAATACACACCATGTACCCCCTTTGAGGGTGTTTTTAACCTTTCATTTATTTATTCTAGACCAGTCTTGGTTGAGTTTGTTCCCTTGTTCCATTCCCTTGAGGGTACATTGCGGTATTACGTCCTTAGATACAGATTTTAATCCCCTCTAGAGTATGAGTCTCAGATAAAGTTCCTGGAATCCATCCATGATACTGGAGTGATATCCTCTATCATATTTATACCCTAGGTGGGGTTTATAGAATCAGCATGACATCCTCAAGTTGGGCATTGATCCTCCATCTAGAACACTATATCGATAGGGTTCACAATATCATTGGTGTACGATCCCCTACATAGCAGGTTGATCCAGATTGAGTTCATGGTCTCCCCTAGAGGTTTTTGGGTGTGACCCCCTATCCAAGCATCAGGGTCTTCCAAGACCAGTGAAATCTCTTCTACTGGGCCTAATGATTTTGACCTCTTGGATGAGCATATCTGGTGATAGTATGGTTCATGGAGCAGATTCTCCCAAAAGGAGCGTTTCTTCAAGTAGAATCCCATGGATAACCGTTGGTTATGACTTACTAGTGGTGTAATGTCCTTCCTGAGTATATCTAGGTGTTTTTTTGTTATACATTGATTGTTATATCCTTGTATTGAGTTGATTATACTTGATTCTTTGTGTTTAGTGTTTTCAGGGTGTCCTACTAGGTATTTTTATACTCACCCATGCATGGGATCTACCCACATGTGTCATGTATTATATATATGATGATCCATTTTGATAGTGTCCTGAGAGGATGCAGAGTAGGTGGATCTTAGCTTAAGCTTGACAGACCAAGGTGTTTTCCAGAATTTTTCATTTGATTGCAGTCCTTGCTCTTAGAGAAGGTTGGAATCGTTACAGTTTTGGTTAGGCTTATATTGGCCCCATTTTTTCTTTCAGTACTTTACTTTGATACTCTATTGTGGTATTATAGATATATTCATGCATTGGTTTTAGTTTTTTTACATTTCATCATTGTGTGGGATTAGAGATGTGTGTGTGTACAAGTATATTAGGCTAATGCCTCCCATTTATGAGATATGCCTACTTGGTGATAATCTCCAGCCCCTGTCCTATTGGAGGTAGGCTTGGGATAGTCACGGGTTAGACCCTGGTGGCTCGGGTCATGAAAATATCCCCTTATTAACCCCATGTTAAAAATTTTATAGTTATTAAAAACAAAAGTTTGATATTTTTAACTTTTATTTAAATAAAATATTATAAAGGCCATAATCACATCCAAATGAAAAAGCTCATATATTCAATATTTGGATGATTATGGATGATTTATACTCATTTAATAAAATTTAGTCAATTTTAGGGTCATTTTATAGTCTTTATCATTTTATTTTTAACTTTAATTACCTGATTTACCCTTTATCGTGGTAATAAAAGTTACTAAGGTGGCTATTCATATTGACCAAAAACAAAATATAAATATTTACTAAAGTTGGAACCAATGATTCCAAATATGGAATCAATTTTTCAAAAATCAAAGCATATAATTGTCAAAATTTAATTTAAAATTAAACCACCAAAACACAATGAAAAACAGTTTTTTTAGAAAAAATGTCCTTTTTAAGTATATAATATTTTTATACTATCTTAAAGTATAAAACTCATTTTAAAAAATAATAATTTTATTATTTTAAATCTAAAGGAACTAATGAAATTTTAAAACTAAATAAAAATATAATTTGAATTTATTAATACTTTTTTAGAAAATAAAGTTTAAAAAAAAATCAATATTTTTTATTATTTGTTGAAAAATAAATATTTTTAGAAAATAATAAAAAGTTAATCTTAATATAATTTTGAAATTATTAATTCAAAAATGAATTCTATTTTTTCAAATTAAAAATTTAATAATTTTAAAATTAAACTTTTATATAAAACCTTATAAGAAACGAGTTTAATAAAACAATCTCCCTTTTCGATTTTCAAAATTACTTAATATATTTATAATGAATATAACTATCTTATTCAAGAATAATGATAAAATTGAAAATGATTTAATATATCATTACTTGGGTTGTTACAAAACCAAACTTTTCAAATGCTACACTTTCTTCATTCAAAGCTAAAACCTCATAATAAAAACTTTAATTTATAATTGTTCATACTCATCCCTAATCCCTTTAAAAATAATTTTAAATTGTGGGATGAGAACATAAAGATCAGTAAGGGGTAAAAAATAAATATAAATCCCATTAAGACATTGGAAAAACTTGAAAACCCATGAATTTTTTTCCCTTTTTAATAATAAACTTTGAGAATGTAAAAACCCATAATCACTCATGAAAACAACCCTTGCTCAAAGAGAACCATTAAAACTCAAAATAAGCATAAAAAACTATAAAATTGAATTTTTACATTATATTAATCACCCTTTTAATTTAATAACTTATAAATATTTATTTACAATTACTCATGATTAAATAACTTATATCCAATCAATTCCAACATCATTTCTCTAGAGAATAAATCATTACCCAATGCATTAGAAATATATATACTAGGCTCACCTGTCTTCATCTATAATTTCCAAGAACCATAATTTTTTAAAAAATTATATAGATCTAATTTTAATCATAAAACTAATTAAAAACTTACATGTTATCCCATAAGAAAAATAATGTTTCATTTAACCCATAAAAATAAGAATAAAAACCCTTTATGCTTTTAAAAAAAATTATTTCAAAGGAAATATTTTTATAAAAAAATGAGAATATAAATTGCTTGGGAAATACATGAAAATTTAAAGAGTAATATTATTAAAGAAACATTTTGAAGACGTTGGGAAAATATGATCATGCATAAATCATTTAGAAAGATATTCCTTTCACACTTTTTTAAAGAATAGAAAATAACCCATGCAGAAAACATGAAAAAGGATTTCTTTAATTATTTTATAAATAAAGTCAAGGAAAATAGAAAATGACCTTAATAAATCATATAAGTATAGAGGAAAATTATAATAAAAAAAATATGAACATGAGGGTGAAATAGTTGAGATAAAAACTTCAAAATATTTAAAGTAAATGTTTAAAAGAAAAATAACTTATCTCGAGTCCCAGATCGCCTTGTACGTCCCCTACCCTCCTGTATAATAAAATTATATTAATTATTTACTTTATTAAGAAAAATTTTCATGTTAATTTAATTTTTATTATTCATATTATTTACTTTATTATTATGTTTCATTCATGTACCAAATTGGTATTGTTTATGTCGGTCGTTTTAAAGTTTTTTGGTTGATAATCACCAAAACTACTATGGTATATTTTTAATACTAAAATGTCATTTTATGATGGTTATAAAAGTTATATAAGTGTCAAGGTATTTCATACATATAATCCCATAATCAAGGAATCTAAATAGTTCATGAAATATTTACCATTTATAGAATCTTTCTTGATAAGCTTATTTTCTATAGTTAAAAATAGTTGTGATTGTTTCCTTTTAATTTCATTGTTATGACATATAATTTACCATAATATAATCATAATAATGAAATTATTTTAATTTTAATGTTTTTTAAACCATAAAATAATTTTTTAATAATATCAATTATAGATATAAGTTTATGAATACATCATCGTTTACTTAGGTAGCATAGAACCAACACGGTGAGTAATATTTTTCAAAATAGTTTAAAAGAAAGAAAACCTAATAAATAAGTGAGATTTATAAAAAATTTACATTATAATTAAAAAATAATTTATTTTTAATTTTAAAGATTAATTATCCCATTAAAAATAGTAAGAGGAGATTTGAAACAAAAAGACACAATTTTGGGAAAACTTGTATTTTGACTTAGTAAAAGCTTATGAAAAAGATTTTGGTGAAAGATAATGGATGATATATCATCATTAATGGAATAAATATATGAAAACTCCATATAAATTAAATCATTAAAGTAACATAATATAAGGTTTAAAATATTTTTAAGAGAAATAATTATAAATAAAAATGGAGAAAGAGACTTGGAATCCTTTACCATACTCATTGAATTTCCTCCTTCAGATTGAGTCAAAATACTTTGGAGAAAGTACATCTGTTATGTTTGGAGCCTTAAGAATGTAGAAAGGGATGTTTATAGAATAATTAGGGTAGAATATGGGGATAAATCCAAACTTTTATATATTCTTTGTGAAGGTTTGAATGAATCTCCTTTTATAGGAAAAATTCGTCGATTGTTTCACAAATATTCAATATTTAAGGGTCAAGAATGTAATTTTAAAATGGAAAGTGGACCATAAATGTATAATAGAAGATATTATTGAACATTGACCATGAAAAATTGTTTTAAGATAATTTTTTATGATTTTTATTAATTTATAAATCATTTTAACATTAAACACTCTCTGAAGTCATTTTTAGGGTTATTTTAAAAATTTGACTTTAAATACATCTATATATCTATGAAATTAGAATTTAATCATTTTAATCATTTATTACCCATAATATTTACACCTTAAAATCATTGAAAACCATATTTAATTCCAATATTATCATTTTAAATATTTTTAATACATTTACTTTGACTTTTCTTGTGCTTAAACACGCGCTACATCGATGCTGCGTAAGCATTTTAGATAATTATCTTATTTATTAATATTAAAAATAAATTAAAAATAAATTAAAAATAAATAATTTTTTTTATTTTTAAATATAATCATATAAAACTATTCAAAATTCTATTTATTCCCATTCATATAATGATAACATTTTTATGATAAGGATTTTGACTTTTCTTACCTTGCACAAGCGTTGGGTAAATATTTGGATAATTATATTGTTATATATTTCTAAAATTCATAAATATATATAAAAATAATTTATTAGTGATAATTTTTATCTATTATTATTGATAAAAGACTTATACATTCCTAAATAATACTGGAAAGATATCAATTTGACTTTCCCAATGCTGCACCAGCATTGCGTTATCAACAATAAATGTTTTTATATTTATCTTGAAAATCCAATTAATATATATTAATTGAATAATATTTATATGATATTTTGAGTATAAAATCATGTTATATATGTTCCATTATATCCATAAATATTTATGTCATATTTATATGATGATGATGTCATAAATGATACAATATTCATACAAGCAATATTTTTTACTATTCACCAAAACAAAATCAACTTAGACAAGTATGAAAAATTCACCCTAAGATAATTTCAACATGTTGAAACAAAAAATGAATTAAATTTAATCAAATGAAATTTCTAAAATTTATAAATTTAATTTTTAAATAAAACCATATAGTATATGGAAAATCAATTTATCTTGAAAAAAACTATTTCTTTTTCAAATGAAAAATCATATTATTGTCCCATACATTAATAATTGTTTTTATAATATTATCACAATAGGAAATATTAATATGAACATATATAAATAACATGAATATCAATTTATAAAATATCCAATATTTAAATAATACTTTTGATAGAAAAAAATATAAATCATGTTATAGAAATATATTTAACCTTTATATAAAAAATATTTTATTTCATGAAGCAAACATAATAATTTTTAATGTATGGTGCCTAATAGATTATATAATATTTTTCAAGACATTATATTAACATATATACATGTTTAAATTAAATTTATAAATTCATATTCATGAATATTAATAAACCATAAAAGCGATGCATTATTAAAAATACCTGGGTTATCATGTTCCACCCTTAAAGAAATTGAAGCCTCACAATTTTATCATCTTGAAAAAAAGTAAAAAGATAACTAGTTTTTATTATTCATGTATATAAATCCTTAAAATTTTAACATGTCTTCGATGAATTATTATATAATACTTTTGTTTCGCACGGAATCCGGGGATGACCTCCTGGATGGGAGATTCAAACGTTCCGATCGTTTTCTAACGGGTTTGTTCGTAGAACCGGAAACATCCAATGATTCCACATCCGTTTGGACATACTTTCCAAAGGTAGGCGCTCATTAACTTGCGGGCTAATGAGGCTTAGGAATTTTCATTGGTCAAGAGGATGGGAGGTCGGACTCATCACACCTTTTTGAGGGGAATTATTGTCTACTCTGGGACTCTCTTTATAGATTTAAGTTATGTTCGTGAATCCTTATTACATTACCAAGTATAAAATGAGCTTTACTTCAGTTTAACAATCAATGATTAAGTACGAAAGAAATTTAGAGAATCTTTTATATGTATTTGAGGTTCTTCATCAATAGAGAATCATCTGTATCTATTTAGATATTCTTGGTCAATGGTATCCTTCAAAACATTTAAAAAAAGTATCTTGGTCATTATGATGACCAGGCTGGTTTTAAAGCCACTCAGTGGGGCACTTGAAGTTTATCGTCATTCAAAAGGACAATGAATTACTTCAGAGTTGGGATCGAACCCATAGATGGGCTACCTACGTATCCTTTGTTTTGAAAAAGGAATCAGAACCCACGTAGTTCGAATAAGGGTATGATGTTTATGATTGATGGCTCAAAGCAGGATGTCACAATTACTTTTACACTATAAGCTCACGTGAGTCATGCTCGGTGTGAGAAACAAGAGGTATTAGTAAAATTTAGACAATTGTGCCATGAAAGATGCAATCATAAGAAATGGTTTGGGGCTTATGTATGTATGACTGCCCAGATAGATGAAGGTTTAGGATTCACTTTTAGGGAAAAAATCCATGAACAGGGTCCATAAAGGTATATGTGCTTCATGGATATTTGAATACTCTAATCTTGGGGCTTACTCCTAAGGAGGATACCCAAGTTAAGAGGGGACTTATGATTGGGTTTTACTCCTGAAAAGGAAACCCAAATCAAGGGTAAATTAGGACTGGTTAAAGAGAAATTTAGGGGACTTGGGGCTTATTCCTGAAAAGGAAGTCCAAGATTATAACTGGGACTTATTCCTGAAAAGGAATCCCAAGTTAGGGGTTAAGGTTTGGGGCTTACTCCTAAGGAGGATGCCCATATTTGATATTGGGGCTTAATCCTAAGGAGGATGCCCAAATTAAGGGACTCGGGGCTTACTCCTAAGAAGGATGCCCATATTTGAGCTTGGGGCTTACTCCTAAGAAGGATGCCCAGATTTGAGATTGGGGCTTACTCCTAAGAAGGATGCCCAGATTTGAGCTTGGGGCTTACTCCTAAGAAGGATGCCCAGATTAAAGGATTATGATTGGGGCTTACTCCTAAGGAGGATGCCCAAGTTAAGGAATTAAGGTTTGGGGCTTACTCCTGAGGAGGATGCCCAAGTTTGGGAACTTTAAGAATTTGGGGCTTACTCCTAAGGAAGATGCCCATATTAAAGGACTTATAACTGAGGATTATTCCTAAAAAAAGGAGACCCAAGTTAAGGATTCTCTCATCTTAAAGGATGATGTTGAATGAATGAACTCTCCATATTTAGTGACATAAGGATATTTACATCACTAGGTTTTGAGAGATATTCCACAGAATTCCTTTCAGATAAGGAAGTCAAATCAAGAAATCATGCCATAAATGGCTTTGAAGAGTGTCTTGAAGACTGAATCTTGAAAAAGGAAAGGTGTGATGGCTTAAGAGGGTTAAAATGGGCAAGATGGGCACCCAAAAAGGTAGGGGCGTGCAAGTCTTGAAAGACGCGCAAGTATTGTGGCGGCGCGCAAGTATTGGTCGCGCAAGTATACTTGCGCGACATTAGGGGTACTTGCGTGATTCTCAAACATCATTAGAATATTTGAGCGACTCTTTATAAATCCCTTTAGAATCCTCTTGAGGTTCTTCCAGAAAAGGGACGCGCGAGTTCTATTGAAGGAAATAAGTCGGCGCGCAAGTGTTTATAAGTTTCAACACTTAGGCCTTCCGTCTTCTCTTTAGATCTTCCGTTCTAGGTAATAAATTACCTTAGAAGTGTTCCGGAAGCTTTGAGAAGAGACTTGGGCGTCGGGAGCTTCAATCCGAGTTTCTGGAAAAAAATCCTCTCGAATGGGGGGGCCCACAGGGTCTATTTATAGGCAGGAGAAGACCCCGGGCGGTTACCGGGCGGTTATTACTTAGGTCGCGCAAGTCACTTGCGCGACCAAGGGCATCGCGCAAGTGTACTTGCGCGACAGTGAAATAACTTGCGCGGTGTAGTTGCTTTTGATCCTTTGTTCATGCCTTTATCGATTTTTGATGTCTTCTTCAAAGGTTGAATCACTTTGAGCTCAGATATTCCCCTTTTCCGATCTTTAGATTCTGTGACGAAAGGAGCGTCAACAAAAGTCCCCCCTCAGAGTTGATCCAGAGAGAAATGAGGATTTGACTCTGAGGAAATAGAATCCATCCAAAGGAAAAGGGGCGCGCAGGTCTTCAGGGCATCGAGGGCGGCACACAAGTTTGCGTCGTGCAGGCCTTGAGCACACTGGGTACGACACGCAGATAGGCCTCCTGGCCTATAAATACATATCCTCACCTCCGTACAAGCATCCGGATTTCCGGACTTCATACCTTCTCGAGCTCTTGTCGCGCATGTTATCTTAGCCGCGCAAGGTGCTCTATTTTCCAACGTTTTCTTCGTTGTCGTGCTATTGTAAAGGTATTTGTACTTGCGCGGTTTACACTTGCTCGTCAAAAATTAGCGCGACACATGGATACTTGCGCGTCATGTTTTAGACTTGCGCGCCTTAATGCCTTAGCCATTTTTTTCCGAATTCTTTCACAAATTTTATGAAAAAATAAACCCATTTAAGAGTTTAATTTATTCAACTTTTATGCAGATTCAATGGCTCTTAAGGGAATTAAAACGTCTGATGAACTGGCTAGCAAGCGGATTGATGACATGATGAACATTATTGGCCATGATTACTATGATATTTGCAACAGAACTCTCTCAGATTTGGCTGAGTACTTGAAGAAATATCGTCCTAATTTTCCACAGAGCATCCATCTGCCTCTGTGTGGTCATGGTCATCTGCAAGGAGTCAATGTTCCAAATGCAAACAATTATACACCTGAGATGCAGCTGCACTGCTACTCCTCTATTTCGGTTATGCTGTGCATGAAGAGCAACAACAATGGTGTGAACTTTCAAATTCTTCCTCCATGTCATTTCCTTGCAGATATGAAAATGGCAAACCCATGGGATGAAATGTTTTCCACTACCGATTGGTGGAGAGAAGACAAACATGGTATTAGAGCAATATCTGAAAAGAGTAATCTCTCCAAATGGATCTTTAATTCCAATGCTCCATTCTCAAATCCATGTATCCATCTTCCAAGTCTCTTGGACAGTAACAGAGTCACTGTTTGATCAGCAGAAAATTTTCTCAAACCGCACTCAAGAACATCCTTTTACAATTGTTCCAAGAAGAGCTGGTATCACTGCATCTCTTATTGTATCCAGTTGAATGAATGAATTCCATGTGGTTGATGATGAAGCTCGGGATGCCGTAAATCAAATGAAGTGTTATGTTGAAATCCTCTTGTAATTCTTGAAAAAGAGAAGAGACTCTAGTCTGTGGATGTCCTTCTAACTCTTGTGTATCAATGAAAAAAACACTTTCATCTTCAATCATTTGTACCTGCATTCTTTCACTACCTGCTTCAAATTTTCTTAAGCCAATGGGCCTAGTAAGCATAGTTTGATTTTTACTAGGATTATTACAAATAACCCTACAAACTTTGAATCTTTTAATTGCTCAATATTACCTAAATCATACAGAATGTATGTTTAGTGAGCTGGAACTTGATTTTTATTCAGAGTTCCTTTGTCTTTTGTGTGGGCAGTTTAAAGTCATGCACGCCGGACATAAAGGGGCTAATGTTTAAGGTCGAAATAGCTTTGACCAAAATGGATTAAAATGGATTTAATTCCTTGACAATTTATCTGAAAACATATTACCATACTCAAGTATGAGAGAAAATATGTAAACTATGGCTTAAGAATATTTGAATCTGAGGAATGATATGAAAAAGAGCTAAAAGGCATTAGAAGAAGTAGTTTCCAAGAATGAAGTTACTATTATTTAACAAAACCTGTTAGGGGGTTGAAATATGCAGGGCCACCTATGGGCATTGGCTGCATGGTCAAATAAATAGTATCTTTCGGCTGACAAGTCTGTTATGTGGACTGTTTATGCAAGGCCACCTATGGGCACGTGCTGCATAGTCAGGCGAAAAGAACTCTCAAAAATTTACTTTCCTAGTGCTAAAATCCAGTGAAAGTTTATGGAGATTCAAATTTTCTAAATTATAGAGTTTTTTGTATGGAAAGAGGTACTTGAATATGGAGAAGATATTTCTGAACAAGAATATCTAAGAACTGGATGAATATCACTCCTACGAAGGTCTGACCCAAACGTAGGGAAGAAGAATAAACCGTAGACTTGAATACTTTCAGATCATGAAAAAGGATATGGGACAAATATGTTAAGGATGGATATATTTTTTTTTGCGGATCCCTACATACTGTCGTTTAAAACAAATAAGGACAAAAGAGGTATTCTTCCCAAGAATGAAGTTACCATCATTTAACAAACCCGTTAGGGGGTTGAATTATGTAGGGCCACCTAAGGGAATTGGCTGCATAGTTAAATAAAATAGTATCTTTTGGCTAACAAGTCTGTTATGTGGACTGTTTATGCAAGGCCACCTATGGGCACGTGCTGCATAGTTAGGCAAAAGAATTCTCGGAAGTTTGACATTTTTGTGACTAGAAGTCATGAAAAGGGTTATGAAGATCTGAAAATATTTAAGGTTAGGATTATAACACATAAAGATGGGTATTGTCTAATGTATATAGAGATACATAGGTCAATGATAACCATAATCATGTTGTGGATGGGTCCTGAATTGAAATTTTGGACTTCACTACGTATCTCATAAGAATGAGAATCAAGCCATACGTAGTTCTTGAAATGCAGTTTAACGTCGTGCAGGACGAAAGTATGAGTGATCTTAGTTTAGGGTCATAGAATTCGGACCATAATAATGAATACACAGTGTGTGTTTTCATGAGGAATTTTTAGCCAAGGGACTGAAAGTGAAATTTGGGGTTAGGCCCAAAAGACTTGGGACTGGATTCGAGGGATACTCGAATGTTCCTACGTATCCCATAGGGATGGGAATCAAGTCCACGTAGTTCTAGAACTACCCTTTGTACAAATTTGGTTCGTACATGTGAAGGGTGAAAGGGGACTTTAGTGAAATGATGGTTTAACCTAAGATAAAAAGTTTAGGCATTACCATGTATGCACGTAATCTTTTGAAAATGAAAACCATGATTGAAAAATCAATGTCAATAATAGTTCTCTCTCAAATGAGGAAATCAAAGAATATTGTAGTTTATTGTCGTACCAGACAAAAGTGTTGCATAGTTTAACGTCATATAACAAGGACGAAAGTGAATCAATGTAAAGATATTGATTCTAGGTGTGGTTTCACAAATCAACATCATATGAGATGGTGGTGAACCAATGTGAAGAGATTGTTTTTGGGCTTGAACCCTGGGAGGTTGCCTACATACCCAGCCTGGAGGGCAAGGATCAAAGTCCGTGTAGTTCAATTAAAGAATGAATTAATGATCAAGTTGTTCTTGGGGACAATGATCTAATAAAAAATGTTGTTTTTTGGGACTTATACATGGTTAGCGGCCCAAAGAGAGTGTTACGGTTGAGATTTTCTCTAAGATCACGTGAGTCATACTCGGTGTGAGAAACAAGAGGTAACAACAACCTTAACAATGCATAGTTTAATGTCATGTGGGACATAAAAAAAAGGACTATGCAGTTTAAATTCTTGCAATTAGGACTATTGGTGCTGCACAGTTTAGTGTCATGTAGCAGGGACAAAATAACAGTTTAATGTCATGTAGGACATATCAAGGACTTTCTGTACAGTTTAGCGTCATGTAGTTAGGACGATGGGGAAAATACAGTTTAACGTCATATTGGACGAAAGAGGGATTGTGCAGTTTAACGTCATGCAGTAAGGACAAAAGAGTGCACATTTTAACGTCATGTCGGACGAAAGTGCGAATAGTTTAAGGTCATATGCATGGACTGTGAGTGGTGCAGTTTAATGTCATGCTGGACCTTTGAGATTATATAGTTTAACGTCTTTCCGGATGTAAGGGAATTTTATACAGTTTAGCATCATGTAGTTAGGACGTCACAGTTTAACGTCTTGCTGGACGTAAGGGACTTGAAAATAGTTTATGGTTATATGCATGGACCAAGGATGATGCAGTTTAAGGTCATGCTGGACAGTTTAGGGAACTTTTTCACAGTTTAACGTCATGTTGGACGTAGTTGCAGTTTAAGGTCATACTGGACTATTGCTGTATAGTTTAATGTCATATAGCAAGGACGAAATGGTGCTGCACAGTTTAGTGTCATGTTGCAGGGACATCTTCTTTTCTACAGTTTATCGTCATGTTGGACGAAAGTGAAAATAGTTTAAGGTCATATGCATAGACCATGGATGATGCAGTTTAAGGTCATGCTGGACGGTTTAGGGAACTTTTTCACAGTTTAACGTCATGTTGGACGAAGTTGCAGTTTAAGGTCATACTGGACTATTGCTGTATAGTTTAATGTCATATAGCAAGGACGAAATGGTGCTGCACAGTTTAGTGTCATGTTGCAGGGACATCTTCTTTTCTACAGTTTATCTTCATGTTGGACGAAAGTGCAAATAGTTTAAGGTCATATGCATAGACCATGGATGATGCAGTTTAAAGTCATACTGGACTATTGTTGATGCAGTTTAAAGTCATACTGGACTATTGCTGATGTAGTTTAAAGTCATACTGGACTATTGCTGATGCAGTTTAAAGTCATACTGGACTATTGCTGATGCAGTTTAAAGTCATACTGGACTATTGCTGATGCAGTTTAAAGTCATACTGGACTATTGCTGATGCAGTTTAAAGTCATACTGGACTATTGCTGATGCAGTTTAAAGTCATACTGGACTATTGCTGATGCAGTTTAAAGTCATACTGGACTATTTCTGATGTAGTTTAAAGTCATACTGGACTATTGCTGATGCAGTTTAAAGTCATACTAGACTATTGCTGATGCAGTTTAAAGTCATACTGGACTATTGCTGATGCAGTTTAAAGTCATACTGGACTATTACTGATGCAGTTTAAAGTCATACTGGACTATTGTTGTATGAACCAATTGTAAGATTCTTGGTTCTAGGGACCATATTTTGTGTTTATACAAAATATTTCTTCAGAAATCTGGCATTGGTTGGAGTTGTGATGAGTTCTCCATCCATTGAGATTAATGAATAAGCTCCATTGGAGTAGACCCTATGTATTGAATAAGGTCCTTCCCATTTTGGCTCAAGCTTGGGAGGTTTCTTTCCTAGTATCATTGGAGTTCTGAGAACTAATACCAATTCTCCCTGAATGAATGAACGAAGACGAACTTTTTTGTTAAAAGCTCGTGCTATTCGATTCTGATAGATTTCCAAGTGGTGCAAAGTGCACAATATTTTCTCATCTAACTGTTCCAATTCATTCAATTGCTTTTGGGATTGCTCATCTGTAGATAACTGATCACAAATGGCTACTCTGAGTGAGGGCAATTGAACTTCAATTGGCAAGACTGCTTCTGTTCCATATACCAACGAATATGGAGTTGACCGCGTTGCATTGCGGGTGGTAGTCCGATAAGCCCATAAAGCATGAAAGAGTTTATCAGGCCATGACCTCTTATCTTTATCCACCATCTTTTGCAGTATATTTGAAAGAGTCTTGTTAAAGGCTTCTATTTGGCCATTGGCTGCCGCATGATACCTAGATGAATGGTTGGATTTAATTTTGTATTCTTGATACAATTTCTTCACCTCAGAAGAACAAAAGTTGGTGCCGTTGTCCGTCAATATGGTATGAGGGACACCAAATCTAGTAATGATATTAGACTTGATGAAGCTAACAATGCATTTAGAACTGACTTCTTTAAGAGGTACTGCTTCTGCCCATTTGGAAAAGAAATCAGTAGTAGTAAGAATGTACTTAAACTGCTTGGCCGTAGCTGAAGGGTAAGGTCCCACCACATCCATTCCCCATGTGGAAAATGGCCATGAGTATTTATCTGTATGAAGCAACTCTGGAGGTTGATGAATGAAGTTGGCATGTACTTGACATGAATGACACTTCTTTGGGAAATCAACGCAATCTTGTATCATTGAAGGCCAAAAGTTTCCAAGCCTTCGAATTTGATCAGACAATCTATGTCCAGACTGGTGGGCACCACAGACTCCTGCATGCACTTCTTTCATGATAGCCATTGTCTCTTCACCATCAATGCATCTGAAGAGAACTCCATCAAAACCACGTTTGTAGAGAATTTTCTCTAGGTGGTTTGGGCTATCATAAAGAGTAACATTGACCACACGTCGCCAGATTTGTTCTTTCTCGGCTCTATCAGGTGGAAGTGTTCCATTTTGAAGGTATTCCCTGATAGGTGACATCCATCCTGTAGTATGACCATACGGTTCAGGAATGGGACTAATTTCATTAATTTCCTCTATTCTAGCTTGAACATAAGGTGAAATTGCACGACGGTGGGCAATACTGATGGTTGTCTTGTCCCGATTTGGATCTGCTAGAGCTATGTCTATATTAGCCAGTGCATCAGCTTGAGCATTTTGTGATCTTGGGACATAAGAAAATTTTGGTTCTGAAGGGATTTCCGCCATTAACTCTCTGACGTAATCATACAAAGGGATTAATTATTCTTTTCTGATGGCATAATCCCCATTGACTTGTTTGATTTCCAGGTCTGAATCACCTTTCACTTTTAAGTGATTCACTTGTGCTTGGAGTGCTAATTCCAAGCCTGTAATGAGATCTTGGTATTCGGCTTCATTATTAGTACCACCTTCCCACAATAGAAAGGAATAAGATAACAATGCCTTATCTGGAGAAATGAGTACAATTCCTAAACCAACTTTGTTGAATTTAGGATTTTCCATTTTCTTCCCTGTTGGACTTCTGGAAGCACCATCAAAATACATTTCCCATGTTTGAGGATTCTCTTGAATAGAGAAAACTTCCTCATCAGGGAGTTCAATATCTGAAGACGTGTCTTCCATGGAAGGATGTTCAGCCAGGAAATCAGCCAGAGCTTGACCCTTTATTGCCTTTTGAGACACATACTGAATGTCGAACTGTTGCAAAATAACTGCCCACCTTGCTAGACGTCCTGTAAGCATTGGACGACTAAGGATGAATTTGAGCGGATTATTACGAGATACCAATTGGACCTCATGATGTTGCAAGTAGTGTCTCAGTTTCTGAACTGCAAAGATTAATGCTAGGCAGCACTTCTCAATACTTGAATACTGGGTTTCTGCTTCAAGCATAGTTCTACTGAGATAGTAGAGGCTATTTTCATTCCCAGCATCATTCTTTTGGGCTAGAAAATCACCCAATGATCTCTCTAGAGCTGTCACATAGAGGATAAGCGGTCTTCCTTCAACAGGTGGCATGAGTACTGGTGGACTTAAGAGGTATTTATTGAGAACATCAAATGCTTCTTGAAATTCTTCAGTCCACTGGTAAGTGACTCCTTTTTTCAATAATTTGGTAAAGGGTAAACTTTTACCCGCCAAATTGGCAATGAAACGCCGAATATAGGCTAAGTGTCCCTGAAGCCCTCTTAATTATTTCAAATTCTGAGGAGGTGACATACCAAGGATTGATTTGTTCTTCTCAGGATCGACTTCAATACCACGATAGCATACAACAAAGCCGAGGAATTTTCCTGAGGTTACCCCAAAAGCGCATTTTAAGGGGTTCATCTTCAAATTATGTTGTTGAAGCTTATGGAATATGACTTCCAAATCAGCCAAGTGATTAGAACGTTGTTTGGATTTAACCACCAAATCGTCTACATAGCATTCAAAAAATTTCCCTAAGAAAGGTTTGAAGATACGATGCATGACGCGTTGATATGTTGCACCTGCATTCTTTAAACCAAAGGGCATCACCCGGTAACAAAACACAACTTGAGGGGCTCTGAAGGCTGTAGATTCCTCATCTTCTGGGGCCATTCGGATCTGATTATATCCAGAATATCCATCCATGAAGGAAAGTACTTCATAACCAGCCGTCGCATCAATTAAGAGTTCTGTAATCGGAACTGGGAAATCATCTTTAGGACAATACCGATTAAGATCTCTAAAATCGATGCAAACCCTAATTTGTCCGTTCTTTTTCTTTACAGGGACAATATTAGCCAACCACTTGGGATATTGAACTTCTCTGACGAAGTTAGCTTTGATCATCTTATCCACTTCAGCTTCAATTTTGGAAGCATAGGTTGGGTGTGTTCTTATCGCGGCTTGCTTAAATCCTCGATGTTCTTTTGGTAAACCCAAATGATGAGTAGCAATATCAGGATCAAGCCCAGACATTTCTGTATAATTCCAAGAAAAAATATCTTTATTTTTTTTTAGAAAAGAAATATACATCTCTTGCTCTTCAAGGGTCATGGCCGCACTAATTAAAGTGGGGCGTGGATCTTTCTCTGTACCCAGATTTATTTCTCTGAGTTCATCCACAGTGGTAGAGATACCCTCTTCAAATGTTGGAGGAGCATCTCTAAGATCTTCCTCTTCCTCTTCATCATGTGCTATTTCTTCCGTTTCTACTTGCATAGTAGATGACAAAACTAAATTTTCATGATCATAAGAGATATCAAAATTTTCACATTTTGAAGAAGAAGCTTCCATTTCCGACCCTATTGATGATAAAGGGCCTTCTTTGGAAAATAAAGAGGAGATGATGGATTGAGAATCGACATCATTATTCACCTCTGGTGTTGGTATAACTTCTTCTGGCCTGATTGGCGAATTATAGACTTTTTGGATTTCAGCAGATGAAATGAAGATGTCACCAATTATGCTTTCATCATTGTTTGGTAGGTTACCAATTTCTCCCATGTTGTCTGGCTCGATTGCCGTAACTGACATTATGGATCTTTCCATAAGAGTATTTTGATTTGGGCCTATTTTGTCAATTTGACTGATAGGTAACACATAATCTTTACTCACATGTGTAAATGGATTTATTGGAATTTTCTCCAAACCATATGGAGCATTAACTTTGGTAATTTCCTTCATTGTAGATTTTTCTCTTCCCTTCATGTGATAAAATTCTGCCTTAATGTATTGAGACTCACATGTCTTGAATGGGTCCTTATCACCATAAAATGTTCCAACTTGACCATTGAAATAGTATTTGAGACATTGATGGTATGATGAAGGAATAGCTGCATGCTGATGTAGCCTGGGTCTTCCAAGAAAGATGTTGAAAGATGAGTCTTGATCAACAATTATGAAATCCGAATTGGATACAAGATCTCCAAACTGGGTTCTGAGTGTAACTTCGCCCAGTGGCTCTTGTTCATTTTTATCATATCCTTGTAACATCATGGTAGAAGGAGATAAATCAGATTCCATGAGGCCCAATCGACGAAGTGTACGAATGGGCATGAGGTTGACTCCTGAACCATTGTCAATGAAAACTCTTCGGATATCTACACCATTGACTTTGCCAGATAAGTAGAGAGGTTTTATGTGCCCATGCACAACATCATCTTCATCTTTATCAGTAAAAGATATCACTGCATGGCATTCTGCAGGATTATTCTCTATGTGATAGACTTCAGCTGCAGCAATTTCAGCTTCAAACTCCTGAGGACTTGACAAAGCTTCGATGAGTGCATCCCGAAGATCTTTTGACATATTCAAAGCATCCAAAATTGATAACTTGGCTGGTACTTGGGCCAAGTGTTTCAATATATCATACTTTTGATCTAGAGGTCTGCGTTTCCTAATAGGAATATAAGTTTTAGCAGGTACCTTGGAAGCAAATGCTTTGGAAGCTGATGCATCTTGTATTGGGATAGAAGTTGCCAACATCCTTGGTTTTGGAAGATTAGACTGATTAGATCCATTTACTTGCTGAGATAAAGAAGATGGAACCTTTAATCGGTCTTCCAAAATAACTGTGCCAAAACTGAGTTGGCCATTGGCAGAAGAACTTGCTTTTTCTTTTTGAGCTCGCTGAAGGGCTCTACCACGAGTTTCTGCTGCATACACAGTGCTAGCAAGGGTAGAATTGGATTAGTGGCTTCGGAAAGATCCACGTCTTCCTCTGTATCCTGAACCTCTGGAACTTCCTCGGATCCCCTTATTTGATACAGGGAATTCAGGCTCATCAAGACTGGAATATGGATCTGTTAATTGAATCATATTAATAGAACCGAAGATTAACTCTTCGTCTGATAAAGACCCTGCCTGACTAGCCTGTTTAGGCTGTGCCGTTTGATGGGGCGGTGCCCGTTGCTTTGAATTAGATGGAATAAAATCTGCCAGAGTCAAAGACAACTTAGGCCTCGATATATACTCATCTTCTTCTGATTCCTCTTTCTTCTTTGAATTGCGCTGCCCTTTTGAGGATTTGTCTTTTGATGGAGGCTTCACTGTAGCTTTTGTAGGAGACACAACTGGATTCTTTAATTGTGTTCACAAAATGGCATGAGTCCGATTGATTGTCTTTCTGACCATCCAATCATCATATTTTTGCACAGTTTTGCTTCTGACTTCCTGCCACTCGCCTCCTTCCTCTGGACCTGTAGCGGTAACACACGCTACATGAGCTGAAGAACCCTTCAATTTGACTTGTCCCAAGTCGACCATCTTTTGCAGGAGGTCTTTAAAGACAAAACACTCCTTGATGGGATGCCCCAACATTTGATGAAAGGGACAATAATTGGGACGGTCTTCATCTCCTTCCTTGTTTGGCCTCTTGGGCACTGGTAATTGAACCAAATTATTTTCCAGAGCTGAAATGAAGTAACCAAGAACTTTCTCACTTCGGAAAGAGTATGTTTTACTCTTCATATCCTCAAATTGTTTTCGTCGTTGATCTTTTTGATCATTTGGACGAAACGGCCTTTGTTGTTGGCGTTCAGGAGGTGGAGTCCTTCGAGAAGATGCAGGTTTTGAAGTAGATATAGGTACAGGTGCTTGTTTAAGCATAACTGTAGCAGTTTCTGCTTTACCCATTCTTCTTCCTGGAGCTGATGGAATTACACGAGATTTAACCTTAGCCTGTATAAGGGAATCTTCAATCTGCTGAGTGATTGAAGTAAGGTCTCAAAACCCTCCTGTGTATTTCACAGGGATCAATGGCGTGCGTAATTAGTCACGCAAATTTGCCACACAGATTGGAAACAGCTCTTCCTGAGGGAGTGCTAAACTCAGGGAATACGTTAATCCCTTCTAGCGAGCAATGAAATCAGATAATCTTTCATTCTCCCTTTGCTTGCAGTTTGTAAGATCGAAAACTGTCTTTTTTGGAAAATTTGAGCTGGACTGAAGAAGAAATTTTTGACGAAGATCCTCCCATCCAATGATTGACCGGGATTTCAAGCTTGTATACCAGACAAAAGCCGGTCCCTGCAAGGTTTGCACGAAGCATATGAGTTTCACTGCTTCTTGCTGCTCTGGAGTTCCCATCATAGGATCACAACAAGACACATAATGCGTCAAATGTTGTTCAGGGTCGCCTGATCCATTGAAAGTAGGGAAAACGGGGTTTCCAAAACTGGATGGAGGAGAAATTGAATCTACCCATTCAGGGTAAAATTTCTTTTCAGGTTGAACTTGCACCCGTTTCCCTTCCATGGTTTCTAACCAATCTATTAATGACTCAATAATAGTTATTAACTTTTGAGAAACATCAGGTTGAACTTGGTTTTGGGTAGGTGCAATAAATGGAGCTTGGACAGATGTGGTGGTTGGTGCTGCAACTGATGGTAGCATTGCCAACCGTTGTTGCGCTTGACCCACGGGATTAGACCTCTGAGGGTGTACTGATAAAGGAGGATATTCATGATCCATCTCAGTAACTGCAACAAATTCCTTCGGCTGTCGAACTTCAGCATTCTTAAGAAGAAGACTACTCTGAAGTAGTTCTGCATTCAACCTTCTTAATTATTTCATTTCTTCCTCCTGTTGTGCAAACCTTTGCTCTAATGAGAGCGATTGACCTCCTTCAGAGGAAGGGTGAGAAACAACCTGATTCTTTCCTTTCCCCTTATTGGATTCTTTTCGGAGAGGGGGAAGTGGGTTACTTGAAGGAATACCCAGATTTTGGGTAAGCCTTTGATTACGTGTGCACACACCTTCTTCATTTAGGTCTGTCTGCACAACTTCTTGAGCAGGAACCTCTTCGTCTGATCCCTCTGATTGAGCCTCATCTGGTGAATCAGCAGCAACGACATTGATGACATTAATGGATGCATATTGCATGTAATCCTTTCTATCAGCATTTCTGTGATATTGTCTTCTTCCATGTCTATGATGAGACATGGTATTCCGTTGACTTGATCCCTCAGGAACTTCTTGGAGAACCGTCACTTGGAGAGAATCTCCTGATAGATTGGCTCTTCGTTCCTCTTGAGGCTTATTCCCTAATCGAGAGAATACTGACTTTCTCTGAGGGAGGGATTGAGGATTTGAAAAAGTCCCCAGTCCGGTGGACTGGGGATGTTCCTGCTACTTCCGCTCAACTCCTCGAATCCCATTTGTTGACTCTGAGGGTTGAGTTAGAGAAGTCCCCAGTCTGACAAGCTGGGGTGTCTCTTGACATGCTATGTCTGAGATCTTCTTAAAATCTCTCTTGATCTTGCGAATCTTAGTTCGGAAATTAGCTGGATGCATTAACCTGTATCCACTTTTATCACCTGGTTCAACAGACCGTTGGATGATTTCCGAGACTTCTGTCATTTGATGACGTGTTTGATCCATACGAGAGGCTTGTGCAATATTCTCGCCTGCTTGATGTAGGAGCAATTCAACAACTTGTTCTCTATATGCTTGATTTTGAGAGGAACTAGTTGAAGCCTGTTCTTGAGCAAGCTTTTGATTATGAAAAAAGCCCATTGACTGTGGCCGACCATGGGCAATAACATTGCATGAGACCATTTTCGGAGGGCTTTGCTGACTGGAAAGCACTGTGAAATGTAGTGCTCCGTGAACACCCCATCCTCTGATATGAACATCAGATGGAGCATTGGCAATTAACTGATGCAATTTTCTTAGTGTGCCAAGGCATGAACGTTGAAGGGTTCTCTGTTTCTTTTCAGCCTTCGGATACCGAGAGACTGATAGAGATGCCAAATCAATCTGACGTTGTAGCCCTTCTATTATCTTAAGATGATTTTCATATTCATCATAAGATAATACCTTCTTCTTTAATTGACAAAGAGTTTTCCATATGTTGAGACGAATATCATGGATTCCATCATCCGTCAACATCTTTGGAATGTCGTACTGGGAGTCAGCCAAAGGCCAAAACATGACTGGTACTTCACCTTTTGCCAGTTTTTTCCTCATGTTCAGCATTTCCTCTTTATCATTAAATGAATATTCTTCTACCTGTTTTGACCAGAGTTGGTGTTTCCTTGTTGCTTCATCAGATTCAACAAGATTGGTAGAGAGATCATTGGTAAAACTAGAAGATGCATGACTTAGGGGTGGTTCGGAGAATGACCTACACCCTGGGCTATCTTATGATTGAGAAAGTATTTCACTTGTTAGCGATAAAGCATCAGACATGACTGGTTTCGCATTTTCAAGTGCCTCAAGATAAGAGGGCTTTCTCGGCACTACATTGTCCACTGGAGTATTTTTCCAGGCAATGTGAATCACTACTGTGGAGAGGACTTTCGCAGCGAATTTCATCATCATGGGGAGGACCACCATAATGGGTTATAACAAAAGATAAGATCTCTTGCTCCTTGGTCTTTTGACCACACAGAGGGTTCCTGTGGCTCTCATCTGAAGAAGAAACTTCAAGATTGACCGAATTTTCATGAAGCAAGCCTTCATGAGGAAGTGTCTGTTGAAGACCTTCAGAATTAATGTTCCCGTTATTGGGAACTGAGGGAGTAGAATCTTGAATTCCGACAGATAAATGTCTGAGGGCTTCAAGAACTCCAGCATCGAGCAAGGCCTTGTTGTAGATTGGCCTTTGATCTCCTGACTCTGCTGGGCGGATCTTTTTCTTAGATGCCTTATTACTCACTTTAGAAACCACTTGATGACGAAAGTGATTGCTCTGAGCAGGTGTATGTGCCTGATCAGGAAAGATGGTCAGGTTAGGCTGACGATCTCCACTCAAATCAGGTGTATGTTCCTGACTTGGTTGTCCGTATGATATGGGGGGGTATGCCCCATGACCCTCTTGGACTAGAACAGATGTGTGTGTCTATTCTGGAGTGAATCATTGATGTGTCACTCCACTGATAGGGATAGATTTATGTGTCTTTCCCTGAGATGATGCTGAAGCTGTTATGATATCCTGGCAAGCATCCAGAATATGAGCAGGAATTTGCTTCTCCTCTTTCACCATTGATAAAATATGTTTGGTGACTTCAGCCACCAGAACGGGGATATACGTCCATTCCGGGTTTGGAGTAGGTGTATGTGCCTGCTCCTGTCCTCCTTTTCCTGTCAGTGAATCCTGACAGTACTCAAGTGTGGAGGCAGAGAGTTGAGTCTGCCTCCTGTTTGTCGTTGGGGATTTCCAACTGACTTCTCCGTGCGCTACCAAGAGAGACTGTTGGTAGGTTTGAGTAGTATTAGCAGATGTATGTGCCTACTGATTACACTTCACCAAACGCGGTTGACGAGATCCATCATATGTAGTCAGACGAGTCTGCTGACTAACTGGTGATGTATAAGCAGGTGCATGTTCCTGCCTATAGTACTCCGCCGGAATTGCATGGCGGGATTGGCTTGATGCTGCTAGACGAGTCTGCTGGACAGCGGAATTAAAATGGGCAGGTGTGTATGCCTGCTCGTTGTTCTCCACCAAGTTAGGTTGGTGGACTCCATCATATGTAGTCAGGCGAGCCTGCTGACTAACTGATGATGCATAAGCAGGTGTATGTTCCTGCCTATAGTACTCCGCCGGAATTGCCTGGCGGGATTGGCGTGATGCTGCCAGACGAGTCTGCTGGACAACAGAATTAAAACGGACAGGTGATTGTGCCTGTTCATTATTTACCACCAAGTTAGGTTGGTGGACTTCTCCGGAGATGGCAGGGATGACAACCAGCCCATTGTTAACCGGATTCCGTCTCTGGCGGTTCATCTTGCCTGCTCAGGTTCGAGGAACCTGAGCTGAATGCCTGGAGTCGGTACCCTCATCATGTTGAGGGCGCACTACCGCATAGTCTGGCAGCGATTGTTGATGGGAGCCCTCAGGAAGGACTCCTGTCTTATTGAATTAAGGCCCTGCGGGACCTGCTCATTTACTTCCTCAGAGTAAGGGAGTGAATGGACGGGGATAACGACCCGAAACAGTTGGAGATAGTAGTCAGCACCGTCTGCTTCTTGATCGCTGGCCGCCGTTGTCCGGACGACCAGGTAGAGTTGTTAACTTGGAGGGCTTGACGAGCGGCCTCCAGAGTTGAGATAGTACCGTTGCGACGGTACTCCTTAACCAGTGCATTAGAAACCCAGCATTGAAGACGCTGAGTTGGTTATGTCATCCTCAGAGCGGACGACGTTCCAGCAGGAGTAGCAGCATTGGTTTTCACAGCAGTAGACCTCACAGTAGAGGTGTTTATAGTAGTAGTATTCACAGGGGTAAATTTAAGAAAAGTCATTTTGCAGAAGATCTTGAGAAAAGAGTGCCTGTTCCATATAACAGACATAATCAAGATGAATCCGGCCACTGCATCTTTTGGATGAGCATATGTCAATGATTGCTTTGTTTTCCCAAGGGGCCTAACAAATAATAATAACATCACTTTAATTTGGTTAAGGATTCACGTCGGGTTCACCATTTTTGTTTCGCACGGAATCCGGGGATGACCTCCTGGATGGGAGATTCAAATGTTCTGATCGGTTTCTAACGGGTTTGTTCGTAGAACCGGAAACATCCAATGATTCCACATCCGTTTGGACCTACTTTCCAAAGGTAGGTGCTCATTAACTTGCGGGCTAATGAGGCTTAGGAATTTTCATTGGTCGAGAGGATGGGAGGTCGGACTCATCACACCTTTTTGAGGGGAATTATTGTCTACTCCGGGACTCTCTTTATAGATTTAAGTTATGTTCGTGAATCCTTATTACATTACCAAGTATAAAATGAGCTTTCCTTCAGTTTAACAATCAATGATTAAGTACGAAAGAAATTTAGAGGATCTTTTATATGTATTCGAGGTTCTTCATCAATAGAGAATCATCTGTATCTATTTAGAGATTCTTGGTCAATGGTATCCTTCAAAACATTTAAAAAAAGTCTCTTGGTCATTATGATGACTAGGCTGGTTTTAAAGCCACTCAGTGGGGCACTTGAAGTTTATCGTCATTTAGAAGGACAATGAATTACTTCAGAGTTGGGATCAAACCCATAGATGGGCTACCTACGTATCCTTTGTTTTGAAAAAGGAATCAGAACCCACGTAGTTCGAATAAGGGTATGATGTTTATGATTGATGGCTCAAAGCAGGATGTCACAATTACTTTTACACTCTAAGCTCACGTGAGTCATGCTCGGTGTGAGAAACAAGAGGTATTAGTAAAATTTAGACAATTGTTCCATGAAAGATGCAATCGTAAGAAATGGTTTGGGGCTTATGTATGTATGACTGCCCAGATAGATGAAGGTTTTGGATTCACTTTTAGGAAGAAAATCCATGAACAGGTTCCATAAAGGTATATGTGCTTCATGGAGATTTGAATACTCTAATCTTGGGGCTTAATCCTAAGGAGGATACCCAAGTTTGGAGGGGACTTATGATTGGGTTTTACTCCTGAAAAGGAAACCCAAATCAAGGGTAAATTAGGACTGGTTAAAGAGAAATTTAGGGGACTTGGGGCTTATTCCTGAAAAGGAAGTCCAAGATTATAACTGGGACTTATTCCTGAAAAGGAAGCCCAAGTTAGGGGTTAATGTTTGGGGCTTACTCCTAAGGAGGATGCCCAAATTAAGGGACTCGAGGCTTACTCCTAAGAAGGATGCCCATATTTGAGCTTGGGGCTTACTCCTAAGAAGGATGCCCAGATTTGAGCTTGGGGCTTACTCCTAAGAAGGATGCCCAGATTAAAGGATTATGATTGGGGCTTACTCCTAAGGAGGATTCCCAAGTTAAGGAATTATGGTTTGGGGCTTACTCCTGAGGAGGATGCCCAAGTTTGGGAACTTTAAGAATTTGGGGCTTACTCCTAAGGAAGATGCCCAGATTAAAGGACTTATAACTGAGGATTATTCCTAAAAAAAGGAGACCCAAGTTAAGGATTCTCTCATCTTAAAGGATGATGTTGAATGAATGAACTCTCCATATTTAGTGACATAAGGATATTTACATCACTAGGTTTTGAGAGATATTCCACAGAATTCCTTTCAGACAAGGAAGTCAAATCAAGAAATCATGCCATAAATGGATTTGAAGAGTGTCTTGAAGACTGAATCTTGAAAAAGGAAAGGTGTGATGGCTTAAGAGGGGTAAAATGGGCAAGATGGTCACCCAAAAAGGTAGGGGCATGCAAGTCTTGAAAGACGCGCAAGTATTGCGGCGGCATGCAAGTATTGGTCGCGCAAGTATACTTGCGCGACATTAGGGGTACTTGCGCGATTCTCAAACATCATTAGAATATTTGAGCGACTCTTTATAAATCCCTTTAGAATCCTCTTGAGGTTCTTCCAGAAAAGGGACGCCCGAGTTCTATTGAAGGAAATAAGTCGGCGCGCAAGTGTTGATAAGTTTCAACACTTAGATCTTCCTTCTTCTCTTTAGATCTTCCGTTCTAGGTAAGAAATTACCTTAGAAGTGTTCCGGAAGCTTTGAGAGGAGACTTGGGCATCGGGAGCTTCAATCCGAGTTTCTGGAAAAAAATCCTCTCGAATGGGGGGGGGGCCCACAGGGTCTATTTATAGGCAGGAGAAGACCCTGGGCGGTTACCGGGCGGTTATCACTTAGGTCGCGCAAGTCACTTGCGCGACCAAGGGCGTCGCGCAAGTGTACTTGCACGACAGTGATATAACTTGCGCGGTGCAGTTGCTTTTGATCCTTTGTTCATGCCTTTGTCGATTTTTGATGTCTTCTTCAAAGGTTGAATCACTTTGAGCTCAGATATTCCCCTTTTCCGATCTTTAGATTCTGTGACGAAAGGAGCGTCAACAACTTTCTTCCTATAATGAAGTCTAATATTATATCAATCTAGATCTAATAATTATTTCAAAATTAAAATATAAGGTGAATTTTATTAAAACAATTCATACCTTTACCAGAATATCTAATTTCAATTTCTGCATCGGTCTTGATGAGCATGGGTTTATGAAGTACAAAAATACATTAAGACATTTTCAAAATCCATTTCATGGGGTGAAAGAGGTCTTTAAAAACCAAAACTTCAAACAAAGCCTCATTAATAGAAAATTTAATGGAAATAAAGGTAAATAGAAGAAATGTAAAGTGTATGATAAAATAAATATACAGAAGAGGCAGTAAATACCATTTAGCCTCTTTAAATAGTTTTAAGGAAACTGACACTGATAAATGAAATATAACATTTTTTTTTGACTATAGATAATGTGAAATTTTAATGGTTCGGAAGATAATATATATTTATATTATAAAAAAATAAAAGAAAACATTTTTCGTTAAAATAATATAGATATAGAGGAAAAAATAGTTAATAAAGAGTTTGGGACTAGTTCATAACAACACCATTTTTTTTACAAAACCCAAAATTCATCAAAGAATAAGAACATGAAATTATAATTTAATTTCTCTAACAGAAAATAAGAAATACCATTTGAGAATGAGAATGATGGAATATATCAATCATAAAGGAACATGTTCAAAGAAGAAAGATTATGACTCAAGGAAAACAGATCGATCTAAGAAAAACCCTTATGACTTTTGTAATGTATAAATAAAAATCTTATAAAAGAGAAAAAATGAAATGGAATTGTAAATACCTTGATTTAAATTATCATATGAGATTTTAATGAAGTAGAGATTTCACCATATAAAAGTAAATTAGTTCATAATATGAAACATGACTCAAGGAATGATTATTGAGATAAAGAAACCCTTACTAACATTGAAATGTATAAAGTAAGAATAATTTGAAAAGGAACTTATGATAAATAAATGTAAATCCCCATAAAATAAAGAGAAAATATAATTTAATTAAATCATAGGATGGAATAAAACAAATTAGAAGAACATATTCAATGAGGATAATATATAATTGAATGAAATAAAATTGAATCAACAAAAAACCATTTCAAACAACATGGTGTGTGAACTATAAATACATAAGAGAGGAAAATAAGCCATAGATTCACAAAAAATGAATATAAAAGAGTAAATTATTTATTTTAATATCTTATAATTGATATATATATATGAGAAAATAGAATAATAATATTTTTAATTAATGAAGACTTGGAAAGGAAACCCTACAAATCAGAAAAACCTTAATAACTTATTCTACCAAAAAATAAACTTAACCTTTATCTAAAAAGTCATTTAACCTTAATAATCATTAAAATATTAATTAATAAATTTATAAACCCAAAATTCATGATTAACTTGATCACATATGTTTTACCCAAGTAAGTATTTCATTTTTTTCAATGGTTCAATATGTGTTATTGATGATGCTTGGATAATTATTATAGATTCATGAAGGCATTGGATTCCATTATTGATAATAAATCCATATAAGTCCATAATATTTCTGATCTACTACTATGTTCTATGGAAATGGAACTGTGAGGTTAGAACTCAAAGAACTCGAATGGAGAAGTTTTAGAAAATTTGGAAAAGTAAATGTGACGATTGATGTTTTTATATTCAAAGAAACTAAAGAAAAGTGTTAGTGGATGTAGTTACACTTTCTAAAACTTTTCATAGAATATTGAAGGCCTCCAAATTGATTATGAAAAGCCTGAGATTATTTTGAGTTAAATTGGATACATATGTAAAGGTAAATTGTGAATTACATTACATATGTAAAGGAAACTCTTACCTTGCATCACCTATGTAAAGGTATCACAGGCACTGCATAAAGGTAGTAGTATAATAATACATCTATTTAAAGTTTATTTGTGATTTATATGACCCACATAAAGGTAAGGAGAGATTCATGAAGGATATGTAAAGGTAACTCTTGCTTTTCATTACCCACGTAAAGGTATCACATGCACTTCATAAGGGTACATTGAGGCTACATAAAAGTAAGTGGAAGCTACTTATGAATGAATTGAGGCTACATAAAGGTAGTGAGAAAATAATGTGCTTGTGTAAGGGTATCCATGTAAGGGTAACCCAACATAATGGTAAATAGGTCTGGCTACGAGGCTGCATAAGGGCAGCCGCGAGCCTCCTCAACTCACATAAGGGTAGTTACCTACTTGCATAAGGGTACTCGTGTAAGGGTAATAAGGATGCATAAGGTTACATGTATAAGGTTAATTAGGATACTTAATGGTACCTATGTAAGGGTAACTTGTGAGTTCTAAATATCATGTAAATTTTGATCCAAACCTATGTAAAGTTTGATCACAACATGCATAAGGCTAAAAAGTTGCGACACTGAGAGTTCACACATGAAAAATTGACACTGCTTTCACTATAGAAGATGTTTGGATGGAATTATAGTGACGATTTCTCTATAAATAAATATCCACATCATAGTAAAAAAGTGTTTTAATCATGTAGTTTTTTCCTACTTCATAAAGGTGAGTGCGGATCATTTTTGGTGTTATTCCATTTGAGAGATATCTATACCATAGATAAGAAGCTACGTTATAAGAACTAGGTGGTCATAAATATTAGGATATTTTTTAACTGTTAAAGATACAATACACCGCATGGGTTTTTTAGATGCACTGTAGATGTAATAGATACACTGTATTATCCATGCATGAATAAAGAAACAAGTTTTGAGGAAATAATTGAGAACATGAGTATTTAAATTTCTTGTATAAGAATAAAGACCTAGCCTTTAGGG
Organism: Viscum album; assembly: GCA_963277665.1. Classification (NCBI taxonomy): domain Eukaryota; kingdom Viridiplantae; phylum Streptophyta; class Magnoliopsida; order Santalales; family Viscaceae; genus Viscum; species Viscum album. The sequence goes on from OY728137.1 coordinate 373,670,815, forward strand.
GATTTAAATGAATATTGGAAAGGGAATTCCTATGAGTTTAAATGTGAGATAATTAGGAATCAATTGACCAAATTTGAATGAGATGATCCTTCTACCGAGGATCGTGGGGTTTCTATAATTTGAATATGGAAATATTGATAGTGATATTTTGAGAATAATACTTATGAAGATTTTGTGAATATAGATATACGGTGTAGGTATCAAAGAAACAATTGTGAAGAGATAATTAAGAACTCTTTTTCTCATCGCAATATCATATGAGAGAACCTGATACACCAAAGTATCAAAGAGATAATTTGAGAATTTAGATAAATATCATACTTTAAGAATTTTGAGAGAGACCAATACATCCATTATTGAGAGTAAAATAAGGTGATCCAAATCCAGGAGTTACACTTGAGTATTCAAAGAATCTAAACTAAATATATATCATACTATATCTATAGAAGAGCCTCAAGACTAGCAGTGATAAAGCTCTTGAGTAAGTACATGTGTAGACCTAATGATCCATCTATTCATGAAGAAAGATTGAATTCCCTAGTGGTGCTAAATAAATTAAGGAGAGGAATAAGGTCTTTCTATATTGGAACCTCATTGAACAAAGAGAATTATATATTCCATTGGGTTATGGAAGTTGAGGTATATAGTGGGACTTTTTTTTTGAATTCTTGTGTAGGTGGGAACTTATGATCTATAGTGGGAATCTAGAGTGGGAACATTTTTGGACTCAGTTTTAATGGGAATGTGACTTTCCTTGGATGTAACCACCCACATATAGTGAATAATCTATAATCGAGGGAGGGATAATTATTTGCAAGAATGAGTAGGTATTTTTACCAAACCTTGTAAAATCATTATGTTCCTTTCTCTATTTATTATTATTGCATACATGGTGAGTTTTATAATGAAATATGTGGGATTAGGATGTTAATTAGTCATAGAGGTTTAATTCAAAGGAAAGAATTTATAAAACCATGTACCACTGATTCTCCACCTCTCAAAGGTACCAAACTAGTGCTTGGGTACTTCAATTGGTATCATAGGAGGTTCCCTTTTATTATTTTATAACATTATGAGAAATGGATAATTTGAATTCAGTTAACAACAGATGAATACCTACTTTTTATAGAAATAACTACTAAAATAAGAGGAATATGATGCTACCTTAGCTCTTATCTCTTGGCCTAGAAGTGAGAGATATAAAAATAGAGGGATTCCTAATTATTAATGAGGATGTTTCTATGACACAAGCTAATAAGTGAAATATAGAAGTTGATATAAAGGATAAAAATTCTATCCTGATGTATTTATTAGAAAAGGTGTACACTAAAGTGATGAGTCTCCAAACTACCAAGGAAATCTAAGACAAACTAAGAAGCAGTTATGAAGGAAACCTTAAAGTCAAGGAAACTAAATTGAAAATCTAGAGAAGAAAGCTTTAGGATATTAAAATGGTAAATGATGAAATCATTTATGGATAATTAATTATATTCAATGATATAGTGAGTAATATCCTTGGATTTTGTGAGAAGATAGAAGATTCAACAATTGTGAAGAAGGTTATGATAAAATTCCTAGACAGATTTGATCCCAAGGTTTCATCCTTGGAAGATAGGGAAGGAGTTTCATTGGATGAGTTACAAAACATTCTTATATATTATGAAATGAGAAAGTATCCTATATTCAAAAAGAGGGTAAAATATGAGATAAACGTTTAGGCTATAATAAAATTCAAGTTCAAAGAGGTGGAAGTTTAGGAATCAAGTGATTGCGATGGTGATAAAGATGATAAATAACTTAGTGAAATTATTACTCTTATTTTAATAGAATTAAAAAAGGTAAAATGGAAAAGAAAAATAAATAAACTAATAAATTGATACAACTTAATGGAATTGGACACTTTGACATAAATTTCCTAACGAAAATGGATGAATTAGATCAGATGAATAAAATAAGATACCTTGAAAATAGAAAAAGGATAAGAAAAACAAGAAGTATTTAAATAATAGAAATAGTAATTTGATGAGAAATTATGCGCAATCCAAATCATTATTTAGTAGTGCTTAAGAAGATGAACTCAATTTCCTTTCTCATATGGAGAAAGAATTTTATTCTTCAAGCAGTAATAATGATAGAAAAGTGAGAACATATCTGGAAAGGAGGATGAAAGAAGAGTTGGAAATTACTCTTGAGAAAAAATTACCACTAAATAATGATAATAGGAAACCAGATAAAGGAAATAAAAAATTATCTTCTAAAAAGGATGACCACGATAGAAAATAAATAACTTTTTGTTGATGATAATATGATGCATAGATTAAAGGTGGACGATCTTGAGAAGATGGTGAGTGATCTTGAAGAGAAACTGATTCATAAGGAGGAAGAGATATTAGAGACACAATAAATGTGTATGATAGTCTAACATGAATTAAAAAATAAAAAATAAGAATTCCTCAGTCTATTGTGTTAAAAGCTTAGTCCTCTCAAGTTGGTGAGATGAATTCTTTATACAGAAAATTACATATGATCCTAAATAGTTTCAAAAAAGATATGATATAAAAAATAGTGAAGGTGAATCTATATAGATCAATAAGTCAAGAGATATTCATTCTACCACATCAAATAATAAAAGGAATATTCCAGGAATACTATTTCCCCCTAGGAAAATAAAAGCTTGGTTTATAGAAATATGAAATCATAAATTTTTGGGACATGTTTATCAACAAAATAAAAGATCACAGTTTATAGGATTTTTTGGTGTTGTGGAAAATATAGTCATTAATCCTACTATGGCTAGAATAGCATGTCATTACTAGAAGTAGGCATGAACCAAGGGAGATATACGATGAAAAAATGAGAATATATTATTAAATAAATAAATTAGTGACCAAAAATCCATCCAAGATACCTATACAAAATAGGAATGAATACTTAGAAGAAGTGTGTGGTAGATGTAGATCATAATTTCATAGAGTAGAGGTATGCATGTCCAAATTAACTAGATATATTCCATATAATATAAAAGGGAAGAAAAATCATAATGAAAAAGAGAGGAAGTCATGTACATTTGAGAAGCATTATGAGACACCCAAGAAGGATGAACATACAAAGAATGTATGTTTTAAAATTTGGCTAGATCAAATAAAAATGTCCAAATAGATGGATACATCTCAAATAGATTCTACAACTAAGGGTAATCAGGATATTTTAAAAGAAGATACCAAATATCATAATAAGCCATAGAATCAAAATAATTTGTGTGAAAAAGTTGGATATGAAATGAAGAACTCTTTACAGTAAGAATAAAATAAAATTTCTTTGATTAAAAAGGTGTAGAATACTATCCTATATGAAGAAAAGGTTCATGGGAATAATGTGAGTATTAAATTTTTGAATAACACGAATTATAAGGATAACCCTTCTAAATTTGATATCAAAAGTAAAAAGTACAAGGCAATGATGAGAGGTAACTCTCATCTTGAGTTCTATTTTTGAGGAACAAACACATTCCTCCTTATTCCCTATTATTTTATGTGTTTTTAGCTAACATAAATTTAATTTAAGGATAATCTTAATGCTATCAATTATAAACAAAAATGATGTTAATTTATTTTATGGAGTTGCATGGTTGTAAATTCACCATGATGATGGATTTGAGTACATCACTTGAGGAGGATATTACTTGGTAAATAAAGTATGACACTACACTTTCTATCCCTACTTCAATTCTATCATTTTTATAATTTATTTGGAGTGTTGGTTGATGAAAATATGAGATAAAGGGGGATTTATTCTTGTTCACTTGAACTTCCTGATGTGTTTGTTAAAGTGTGTACATGATCATGTATTTCTTGTCTTAATAGATTGTATCTTGAGAATTTATAGTTTATGATCATTATATCACATGCATGGTAGTATATAGATAATATATAAAACCTTGGTGGTATCTATCTTGTTTTATACACTGGATTTCACATGTATACTTAGTGTTGACTAACTAAAGGATCTTTGCTAGGTGTACCATACGGTATTATCCCTATCTCAAAAAATGGGGAAGATTATGAGTGTTACTTCAAAAGAAAATAAAGATATGATTATACCCTCACATTGAACTTTACATTTGATTTTAAATAAGGGGGAGGAAGAGATAATCCATCCAAGCACACATATTGATATTAAGGATTGGTATTGCTAAAAAATTCAAATGGGGATATTGTTGTTCCCAATTAAGTATGTCAATGGTTAAATATATGTTATTGATGATTCTTGGAGGATTATTATGGATTCATGAAGGCATTGGATGTCATTCCTGATAATAAATCCATGTAATTCTATAAAATGTTTGATCTAATTCCATGTTCCATGGTAATGGAACTATGAGGTTACAACTTGAAGAACTTGAATGGATAATTTCAATACAATATGGAAAATTAAATGTGATGATTAATGTGTTGATATTAAAAGAAAATAAATTCAAGTGTTGGTGGATATAGAGACACTATCTACAAAATTTTATGGAATATATAAAGCCTCAATATTGATTATGAATGCCCTGAGATGATTTTGAGTTGAATTGGATACCTATGTAAAGGTAAATTGGGGATTACAATACATATTTAAAGGTAAGTCTTACTTTTCATTACCTATGTAAAGGTATCACATGCATCATGTAAAGGTAGTAACATATTCTCATAGCTACGTAAGGGTAATCTGTGATTTACATGACCTACATAAAGGTAACGAGAGAGTTATGAAGTCTATATAAAGGTAACTCTTACTTTGAATTACCTATATAAAGGTATCACTAACACTACATAAGGATACATTGAGTCTATGAAAATGTTATTGGAAGATGATTAAGGGTAAATTGAGGTTTCACAAAGGTAGTGAGAAAATCATGAATTTGCATAAGGGTATCCACGTAAGGGTAACCCGGGGTAAAGGTAAACATGCCAGGTTATGAGGTTACATAATGGTAGCTGTGAGCTTCCTTAAATTGCGTAAGGGTAGTTCCCAACATGTGTAAGGATAATAAGGATGCATAAGGGTACTTTCATAAGGGTAACGAGGCTGCGTAATGGTACTTTCATAATGGTAATAAGGCAGTATAAGGGTACCTGCTTAAGGGTATCCCTGCGAGTTTTAAAGATCACGTAAAGGTTGATCACAACTCACATAAGGGTAAGAAGTTGGAATGTTAAGAGTTCTCACACACTGTAGAGACACCTCTTGCACCATATAAGATGTTTTTTTGGAATTATGGTGATGATTGTACTATAATGAAACATCCACATCATAAGAAAAAAGTGTTTTCACCATGGAGATTATGCCTACGCCTCAAAGGTGAGTGTGGATTATTTTTAGAGTTTTTCCATTTGAGAGATGTCTATGACATAGAGAAGAAGATATTCCATAATAAGTGGGTGGTCCTAAATATTTGGAGAGTGCTGCTCTTGGAATATTCACTACATCATAAGGGTTTGTTGGCTGTACCATGGAGGTAATGGCTACTCTGTAGCTTCCATGCATGAATAAAGAAGTAAGTATTGAGGAAATTATTGAGATCATAGGTATTTATATATCATATAGAATAATGAATCCCATGTCTTTAGGGTATTTAAATAAATATTTTAATGGGAATTTAGATGAGTTTAAATGTGAGATAAATCGGGAAATATTTGACTAATTTTGAATGAGATGATCCTACTACCGAAGATCATGAGCTTTCCATAATTCGACTATAGAAATATTGACTATGATATTTTGATAATAATACTCATGATTATTTTTTTAATATAAATATATGGTGTATTTATCAAATAATGTGATGTACATATATAATCAATAACTCTTGTTCTCATCACAAGATCATTTGAGAGAACCCAATACACCAAAGTATTGAGGAAAGAATGATGATAATTAATAGAACTCTCATACTTACATTGCAAGTTCTAAGAGAGATAAATAAATCTATAATCAAGAGGAGAATAAGATGAAAATAAACCAAGAGTTACACATAATTATTTTAAGAAGAATACATGAATCCAAATCATACCATATTTGGAGAAGAGTCTCAAGACCAGTAGTGCAAAATCTCTTGAGTAAGTACATGTACAGAACTATTGATCCATTTAATTGTGGGAAAAAATTTAATTCCAAATTGGGGATGAATAAACCAAGGTGAGGAATAATATCTTTCTATATTATATCCTCATTGAAAAAAGATAATTATATATTCCAGTGTGTGTTGGAAGTGGAGGGACACAATGGGACTCTGTGTTGAACACCTGTGTAGGTGAGAAAATATGATCTCTAGTGGGAATCTAGAGATGTTTAGAAAAGTATTTTGGTATAATATTTATATAAAAAAACTTTAAATGTGCTTTATAAAGTTTATAATTAATCCTCTTTATAGTCATAATTTAATGGGTTTTTCACAAGTATTCAATCTTTAAGGGTCAAGAATGTAATTTTAAAATGGGTAGAGGCTCATAAATAGATAATATATGATATTACTAACCATTACCTATCCGAAAATGAATAAAGAAAATGATTTATTATTTTTTATTAATTTATAATTTTTTAACATTAAACACCCTTTAAAGTCATTTTCATGATTATTTTCTTAATTTTGATTTAAAAATATCTAGTTATCTATATAATTCTAATTTAATCATTTTCATATTTTCTTATATATAATGTTTATCCATAAAAATACTCAAATAACATATTTTATCCCAATATCATAATTTTAAATATTTTTAATACCATTTACTATGACTTTTCTCCTACTTATATAACCACTGAATCAACACTATATACGCCATTTGGATACTTTTACCATTACTTATGTCACACCGATACCTTTAATTTCACTATTATTTCATTTAATTATTAGTTTTTATTATTCTCCTTGAGTTTTGGGTATATTTTCCTGAAATTTTTTAAATTCTAGGACTTCAATACAGGGAACACAGTTTACTCATCATTAGTACTAATCATAAAAAAATGATGTTGAAGAATTTCAATTTTTAACAGTGAAAATTTTCATGGTTGGCACATGTTTTTTGTATGGTTTGGAAAACCATGTGACCAAATAGTATGGCCTAACCACAAATTTTAAAATGTTAAATGAACCATATAATCTCTCTATTTTAACCCCTAAACTCCTCCTCTCTTTCTCACTCACTCATAGTGCTCTAGGAGAGCTCCCTATTACCTCCTACCTAGATTTGTGCCCCTTTTCCTTTGATTCATGGTGAGTTTGTTAAGGCTTTAGCCCCTTTTATATTATCCTTTCTGTTTAATCTTATTTTTCTCTTCCTCTCTTATCTTGGGTTGGTGTTGGCCGAACCTTAAGTAGGTTTTGGTTCTAATTTCTTATGGTTTTAGTTCCTAGGGTGTGTAGGTTCCCCTTTGAACCCTCCTATCCATATTCATGAAGTATTCAATTCATATGTGATTGTTACTGATAGGTGTTTTCATGCTTTTATATTTTTCATAATAAGACATGTTAATCCTAGGATTCCCAAATGATTCCTAAAGGTTTTTCTCAAAATGAAATGGTATTTCAAAGAATGTGTTTCTAATTTTCAATGGTTTATCATGGATCATTCAAGGGTTAAGAGGGGTTTTGTTTGGGAATTTATTTTTTATGGTCTTATAAGTATTTTTTGAAATGATTTTATATTTTTGATCAGTTATGGATGTTATTAGTGTTTGTGTAATTATTTAATGATTTTTTGATTTATAGAATTATGTTTCCTTGTGCTATAGTGTTTCGAAAGAGGATATTTCTCCTTAGTTTCAAAAGTTATCTTCAATGTCACATGATTTCAATTTTTATTTTAAATAAATTTTAAATATATAAATATATATATAGTTATTAGTTAGGAATCCAAAGGACTATTTAGAACTTGAAAATAGAACTTAAAATGTGATATTGATTTAGAAATAGATCTTAAAAGAAGGTTTTTGAAAACATATTATTATTCTTAAAATATTTGAGGTATGGTTGGAATTTTATATAAACAACCTTTACTAAAAGGTACACACTCTTGACTAAATACTAATGAATTTATGTTAGAGTTAATTTAATGATTTGATGTTATTTTTGTGGTTATTTAAGTGAGTTAGAATAGGGGATTTAGTGGGAAGTGCATGTGATTATGGTGGGTTGAGGTTTATTGTGGGCATGGTTTTCCTTGTGATATATTAATTATGTGTGTATGATAAATCCACATCCTACCTCACCCTCCATTACTAGTATCATGGGGATCCTAGTAATTTTAGTGAGATATTGAGAGAAGGTTACTATCTAGTCTCGATAAGACAAACTAGATCCCCCATGGTATGGAACAAGACCAGGCCTTGTAGGAGTGCCATCAGTGTGGCTAGTTAAGAGTTTTCGGGTGGTTATAGACTAGGAACGCATTGATAGGAAAATAGACAATTCCACTCAAGAGTGTCTAGGATAATATCACTGGATTTTTATGAGTTGCCGATGATTACATATATTTCCTATTTTCCATTTATTACATGGTAGTTTTAGTTTTATTTCATACTTATTATATACTTGTAATATCATGTACTTTTGTAATTGTTTCCTTATTTTATTAATATATCATGAATTTAATGATTCTGCACTTTATATTATAGTTTAGTTATTTAGTTGATGTTTCCTTTATTTATTATTTGAGTTCCTTTCTTAGAAGTTTATTTTTTAAAGACATGGTTCTAAAAATGGGATTTCAAAGACATATTTTAAAATAAGTATTTTAAGAGAGTTTTCAAAGTTTCATAAGATATTTATGGATGTAAATAAGTTTTGTAAAATGGATATGAGTTCTCTTTCTTAAAATTAAGAAAAAATTATTTTAAATCACTGTATTTCAAAATAAAATTTCTGTATTATTTTTAGAAGGTAAAATTATTCTAATATTTAGTAAAATCCTATTAGGATGTTTATGATCACACCCTACTTGCACCAATTTGTGTCTATATACTAAGTGTATATCTTACATGTTTAGTTTATGTATTTGGATCGCTCATGGAGTGGTTATATTATTATTGATGATGGAAAATGACTAAGAGGTCATAAAGATATTGGTTTGGTATTTTAGTTTTGGTTTTATTTTTGTATATTAGTTGTATTTACTAATCTTTCCTCCTGTGTATCTTGGATATCTTTCTAGTTTTGTATTTTATTCTAAGTTAGTGTGATTATTTACCTTGGTTATGTCTTGTTTATCTTGTTTATATTTTTATATTTAGTTATTTGTTTATGAATGAATGTACAATATATAGTCACACCATGATATATTCTCAATGGAACTCCACTACTTGTTAAATATTATTTATCTAGTAGAAATAATTCCCATGAAGTTTATTATGACACCTTGGTTCTTGTCTCCAGCCTTGGGTGATCAAGAATATTCCTTAGGTCATGTCACGGGCTAGATCCAGTGATCAGATTAGGGGTGGTCTGGGTTGGTTAATGAAAAATCATATCAAAGCCTAGGTTCTTGAATTTACCTTATTATTTAGGATGTTAAATAGATAGAAGATAAGTTCATCATAGCTCATGAAGTATGGTATGAGAAGGTTTCTGATTGCCACCTCTTATGATGAAAACTAAGTTACCATGGAATTTTAGGATTTCAGTCTTGATTCCAAGAATTAATTTTGATTCTTCTTGATTAATTTTTATTTGAATTGATGGGGTTTTTATTCTCAAGGGTGTTTCATGAATGTTTTGGGAATATTTGAGAATTAGGGTGAAAATAGAGTAAGAAATATAGGTTCAAGGTTTGTTTACATGGCATGAAAAACCATGCACTGATCATGTGAATAGTTTTGTGAAGTTTCTAAGTACATTTCACATGGTTGGTACACGGTCTATCAAACTATGAAGCTAAATATGAACCACCACAATCCTCTTTAAATTTTTCCCTTGATTCCTTTTTTATTCACATTTCTTTGGTTCTTGTACTATTGTTATTTGATATGGATTTGGGAGAGTTTTATGAGGTTATCATGTTATTTATTTGAATTTATTGATAATTTATGGTGAGGAATATGATTTGAAAATAATGAAGGTTTATTTTTAAAAATATATAAAGAAGTTTTATATGGGGATTTAAACCAAATTGGATGTTTTGAAATGTGAAATGAATATTGATTTAGTATTCTAAATAGGATGAAAGGTTTAAAAAGTGTGATTTCTTGTATTTTAAGTTTAGAAAGGTTATTTGAAAATAGATTCTTTAATTTTAATAGGTGTTTTGTACAATGTTTGATTTCATTAGGAAAATTAGAATTTCTTTTGAAATGGAAGTGTATTTTTAAAAATGTTTTGATCTTCCTAGCAGGGAGGTTGAAATTTTAACTCCCAATGGATTGTGAAATGAACATTTAGTTTTCTAAATGAGTAAATTTTTTTTCAAAGTTAATCGATATTTTGAAATGATTTATAAACTTTACTATGATTGAAAATGGTTTTAAAATAATTTTTTCACAATGTTTTGTTAGGGTGAACATGTGTGTTTAGTATCGTCTCATGGTTTATATTAGGACTATTTGATTTAAACTAAGAAGAATGAATGGATAGATTAATTTTTTGTGTTAATTCAAGTATGACCTAGAAAAGTATTAATGATACTTGGAGAGATGATCTCTAGGATTTATTCTTTTTTTTGATAGATGTTAATCAGTTTTGAGACTGATAATGATTATTATTTTTTAGGTTTGTGTTTCTAGAGTTTAGACCAGTCAAATCTTTTGAGGAAAATTCTAAACTGATGTACTATTTAGGTTTTCCCTTGACCACTTTTCTTTTCTCCTTGAAGAGTGTTGTTTGTTTTTATGGTGTTGTGCCTTAAAATTGATTATATATTTCGAACTGATGGGATATTTATCCCATTGGTGTGGTTATACTATTGATAGGTTACCTATGGTAAGTCTTGGGTGTGTAGTTAGGGGTAACTGGGATGATTACCATGTTCTATTTGTTCTATAAAGTTCATTAGGATCTGGTGTTCTGAGGTAAAGGTCCCAATTTACTCTAACTTAACCCAATTATAGAGCCCATGATTGATATTTTTGAGGCATGTTTCTCCTTGAGGTAATTTTAGTTGTGTCTCATCTTTTTTCCTATTTAGTTTATCTTGATCATCTTTATTTGTGGTAGTAATTGTACCGAGTTTTGATTTTAATGAAATATTTAAGGTTGTTTGGGATTATCTCATTTTTGAGATGTCTTTGAGTCTTTAGTGATTTCATTCATGGATTTATGAGGTTTTAGTGATTCCCCCTTGTGAATTCCTTCCTTTATTGGGCCTTATTTTGTGTAAATATCTTTGTATCCTATCAATACTTATAGGTATTGGTTGTTTTTAGAGTACTGGTATATTATTAGAATTATTTAATGATAGAGTGACCACCATGGATGATATTTTCCTTATGTGTTTTCTCTTGATAGTATTTTTTGGCATCTTTTATATTTTCCTGTATATCAGGGAGGCTGGGTGATTGTGACATGCTCAACCTTTATTTTGATGATTGATAATCTGGTCACTGAGTGTAGTCCTTTGGGTTATTTGAGTGATGCATCTATCTTCGATTATGTGTTCATGTCACTTGGTGTTGGAAAATTTTTATTGGTCATGTTCATGGTGTTCCTTGGTTTTTTGAAATTTATATTTGAAAATGGAAGTTTAACCTCACCCTCTTCTATCTATTGATTACACTATCAATTTATGAGGAAATAAATTGTTATTTTAGGTATAATTATTATACCTTAACCTTAAATTTTATTATTATTTAATTTATTTAATAGTTCATATCCTTATCCTTGTGTTTCAGGTTGAGTTTCCTTATAATTTCGAAATTTTGGGACTACAATACAGGGGACATTGTTTAATGTATGGTAAGTACTAGCCATGAAGAAAAAACTATGTGAAAACCATGAAAAAGACATAAAGTCTTGATAAGTTCTATTTTTCATAGTTTTTCTAATTGTGTAGCTTAATTGTTCATGTATCTAAGTGTGTCCAGTAGAGGGTTCACGATTGGCACACAGTTTGGAAAACCATGCAACCAAACCATGTGGCCTACCCATAAATTTTAAAATGTGAAATAACCTATAAACCCTCTCAGTTTCAACCATGAAACTACCTTATATTATCCTCACTCACTCATGGTGCACTAGGGGAGCCCTAAGTGACCCTTCCTCTTATCTCCTCCTTATATTTTTTCCCATTTCCTTTGATTCTTGGTGAGTTTATCAAGGTTTGAACCTCTTTTATCTTCTTATATCACTTTATTATTATTTTCCTATTTTGTAATTATCTTGGGTTAGTGTTGTCCAAACCATAGGTGGGGTTTGGTTCTGATTTATTGTGGTCCTAGTTCCTAGGCTGTGTAATTCCCTCTTTGAACTATCCTCTATTCGTTCTTGAAAGATTCACTTCATCTAAGCTTGTTCTAGTTATGTGTTTCCTTGTTTTTATATTTTTCATAACAATACATGTTATGATTGGGGTTTAAAAATGACCCCCTTTATAAATTATATATGATATAGATTATCTTTTATTCAAAAAGGGTTTTCTCAAAATGAAACGGTATTTTAAAGAGGGTGTTTCTAATTTCCATTTTTTTCATGGATCATTCAATGGCCAAGATGGGTTTTGTTTGGGAATTTATTTTTATTGGTATTATTAGTTTTATTTGAAATGATTTTAATTTTTTTTATCAATTATTAATATTATTGGTGTTTGTATAATTGTTAAATAATGTTGTTATTTATTGAGTTATGGTTATTTATGTTATTGTGTTTCAAAAGTAGGATTTTATCCTTAGTTTAAAAAGTTCTTTTAAATGTATCATGATTTCAAACTGGTTTTCAAATAAGGATTATATATATATAATTATTAGTTTGGGAACAATAGTCCTATTTGTAACTTAAAAATGGAACTTAAAATGTGATATTGATTTGGAAATGGATATTTAAGTAATGTATTTGAAAATGTGTTATTTTTCTCAAAATATTCGAGGCATAGTTAGAACTTTATGAAATTATCATTCCCCAAAGAGATTAAATATTAACTAAAGACCCATAAATTTTTGTTAGAATTAATTTAATGATTGGATGTGATTGTTATGGTTGTTTAATTGAGTTGGAATAGGGGATTTAGTGGAAAGTGTGTGCATGGACGATGGTTTGAGGTTTATTGTGGGGATGGTTTTCCTTTTAATCTATAACTGGAATATATCTGATAAGGACAAAGCCTTTCTCACCCTATATTAATAATATCATGGGGATCCCAGGTGTCTTAGTGAGGTATTGAGAGATTATTACTATCTAGTACTGATTAGATGTATTAGATAACCCATGGTATGATTTGGGCCTAGTCCTTGGAGGAGTTCCACCAATGAGGCTAGTTGAGAGTAGCTAAGTGATTATAAACTAGGAATGAATTGATAGGTTGATAAATGATTCCATCTAAGCATGTTTATAATAATATCACTAGATATTTAAGATTTTACCATGATTATATATATATTATTTTTTATTTTCTATTTATTACATAATAGTTTTATTTCTATTTCATGTTTATGCTATAATTTTGATATCATGTCCTTTTGGACCTATTCCGTGTTTTATTACTTTTTGAGGACCAAACTGCATTTTCACTTCACATGTCTGTTTAGTTATTTATTTAAATATTCCTTTGTTTATTATTTTATTTCCTTTCTAAATAGTTTTATTTTTTAAATAAATGATTCTAAAAAGGGTATTTCAAAGACTAATTTTAAAATAAGTAATTTAAGAGAGTTTTCTAAGTTTCTTAATACCATTTTGGATTTAAAAAAGTTTTGAAAAATGGATATGATTTATCATTCTTAAAATTAAGAAAACCTTATTTTAAATCATTGTATTTCAAGCTAGTGTTTCTAGACAATTTTGAAAAAGGAAAATTCCTGGATGCTTTGGTGAGATCCTACAGAGATATTTATACTCACACCCTAATTAAACCACTTAGTGTCTATATATTGAGTTAATATCTTATAGGTTTAGGTTATGGATTTGGATCATCCATAGATCATTTTTGCTGGTATTTAGGATAGACAATGACCAAGATGTGACAAGGAGATCATTTTGGTATTTTGGTTTTGTTTTTTTACATCTTAGTTGTACCTACCAATTAAATCTCCCATGTATATTGGATCTCTTTCTAGTTTTTTATTTTATTCTAAGTTCATATAATTATTTACCTTGTTTATGTCTCGTTTTACATGTTTATATAGTTTTATCTGGTTATTTGTTTATTCATGAACATATAATGTATGGGTGAATAATGTTGGATTCTTAGTTGAATTATTTTTCTTGTTAAATATTATTTATCAAGGATAAATCACTCCCAGAAAGTGTATTTTTATGCCTTGGTGCTTTTCACTATCCCAAGATGATTGGGAATGTGGCTTAGGTCATGTCATTTACCTACTCGGATGCCTGGATTAGTGGTGGTCTGGATTGGTTCATGGAAAATTAGTATAAAAAATAAATTATTGAAAAATTTTATTTTATTATTCATAAATATAATCATATAAATCTATTCACAATACTATTTATTTCATTTATATCATAATAATATTTTTAAGATAAGGATTTTGACTTTTCTTAACTTGTATAAGCCCTGGGTAAGTATTTGGATAATTATACTATTATATAATTTGAAATTTTTTAAATATATATAAACATCATTGATTAATTATCATTTTTTTATCCCTCATAGCTAAGAAAAGACTTATTCATTCCTAGATACTATCCCAAATACATCAATTTGACTTTTCCAATGATGGGAGAACACCATGTCAACATCCATAAATGTTTTCATATATATCTTTACATAAAAATTAATTTATATTAATTTAATAATATTTATATGATATTTTGAGTATAAAATCAGGAAAGATAAATTCCATGAGTTTCATAAATCTTTATTTCATATTTATATCATGATGATGTCATAAAATAATCGGTATTTGTAAAAACTGAATTTTTTTTACTATTTTAAAAAATAAAATTTCTTAGAAAAGTACAAAAAATTTCACCCTAGTTTAAAAACTATATGTTGGCACTAAAAATAAATTCCATTTTATCAAATTAAATTTCTAAAATTTATAAATTTAACTTTAAAATAAAACCATATAGTATATGTAAAACAATTTATTTAAATTAAAAACTATTTATTTTTCAAATGAAAAATCATATTATTGTTCCATAACTTTGTAAAATTATTTATAATATAATAATAATAATAAATATTAATATGAATCCATAAAATAAAAATGAATAATTTTTTTAAAATATCCAACAATTAAATAATTCTTTATATATTTAAAAAGGATCATGTTAAGAAAATATATTTAATATTTATATAAATAAATTATATCATAAATCAAACATAATAATTTTAAATTTATAATTGGTATCTAATTTATTATATAATATCTTTTGAGACATGATATTACCATATATACTTGATTAAAGTAAGTTTATAAATTTATATTCATAAATATTAATAAACCATAATAGTGATGTATTATTAAAAATATCTAGGCTATCAAATTTTAATTCCAAAAGCTATTTAATCTGTAAAATGAAATGAAATTCTTCATGGATATTACATGGAAGTGTACTCCAAATTTTCAAGAACAAAAAAAAAACTATGAAATAAACAAACATTATGTATGCACCACCTTAACTAGAATACAAATCAATCAATTTTATTTCTTAATAATAATAAAATAATAAATCAAAGATATACAATAAAAATAATTTCTAAAAATAAAATTTTATAATAGATATAAATAAATATCATGCATAGGAGGTGGAATTACCTTAGATTATAGTCTCTAAAAAAGAATCAACACTATGAGATTAAAAAATACTAAGAAAAACAATATAAGAAATGAAATAGACATTTTATAGAGAGAATCTAAACTTGAGAATGAAATGTAAACTTTTTTTATTTTGAAATAAATATAATTTTTAGGATTTCACATGGTAAAATAGTTTTTAAATAGCCATTGGAAGATTAAGATGAAACCATTGAGATGATCATTATGTAGTTGTTATATGGATATTGGAAACAACTACAATCTAGACATTTGAAATTCTCGATAAATATTTTAAATAAAAAAATTTCTATTTGTAAATATGAATTATTTATATAAAAATAGTAATTTAAATTTATGTTTAACCCAAAAAAAACTTTATTCACCTAGAACATAAGTTTTTAAAAAATATTATTTTTTTTAATTATTAATTTTATCATCCTCATGGATTTATTTTTACTACATGGATTATAAATTTTGATACAATAAATCTAAATTAGAAAGTGGCAAAATTAATTAAATTTTCATAAATGATAAAATAGAAAGTTGAATAATGATATATGATAAAATGAAACATATTGGGTAATAAGTCAAATATGAGGGGGAAAACTTCCCACATTATGTACAAAAAAGATTTTATTTTGCTCGCATGACTTGAATGATATTCCTAGTCATAAGAATAGTTATTATTATTTTATATTAAATAAATTAGATAAAATAAATAACTATAAATTATGAGTGATAAGGTTTTATTCCATAATTAATGAAACTAGATGATTCAACACACTCTAAGAAATGAGAAAATTGTGATAATAATCAATGGGATATTTAACCACCAGATTTTTCAACATAGATAATAAAATTACAAGGTGGTGATAAATATAAAATTTCAAATTATAAAAAACTTTTTTATTCATTAATATAATAGTAAATATGTTTCCATGAAAAAAACTTATGAATGGGTGGAAAATATATATATTTAAAACACATTAAATGATTTCTATAGATTTCCAAGAAGATTTAATCCTAATCCTCCCATTTTCAATGATACTATAAATGGAGGTGGATGGATTTAAACATCAAAAAGTAAAAAATGTATGAAAAAATTCAAAGAAATTAATTAAAATGTGAGTTACAAGGATAATTGTTGCCTTTAATTCCTTAAATGACATCACATGCATAGAAATTCACCCATTTTAGAGTTACAAGACCGATTAGAGTTTATTTTTTTAATTATACCATTTGGATGAAATTTCAACACATTTATTTGTTCCACATGTTTAGTGAATTATTTATAGAAATTGATTTAAAAATGAGTCCCACCTTCTCAACGCATGACATATCATCCAACCTTTCTTAAAAATGATTTCCCCTCAAACCTGATTCATTAATTATATTAATAAAATTTAATATATTGGGATATATCACTAATACTTAATGTTTATCTTGTATTGTAGTTTTCAT
This sequence comes from Viscum album, assembly GCA_963277665.1. Classification (NCBI taxonomy): domain Eukaryota; kingdom Viridiplantae; phylum Streptophyta; class Magnoliopsida; order Santalales; family Viscaceae; genus Viscum; species Viscum album. The sequence goes on from OY728137.1 coordinate 373,688,179, forward strand.
AAAGTCCAAACATTGGAGTGTTCTCTTAAATCTTTACAAAATATGTATTCTTACCTCTTTCGGACACATCCTTTCATGCAGAGGTTATTCAAAAAATCTTGATTTTTCATATCAAAGAACTATTATTGAGTCAAAATCTAATTATATTGAATAATATAATGGATTTGATAATGATTTTATAGTTGTAATTCACTTAACTTTTCATTAATATTTTGAATTTTGGTGAATGGAAAGCGACACTTATTCTAAAAACATGAAATCCACTTTTTTCCCTTAATGTCAACACATTTCCCATCACTTTAATTTCCTTTATGATTTTAATGAATCACCATCATTTTTTGGTTCAAGAATTAAAAATAAATATGATCACTCCCTTTAAAACTATAAAAATAAAAATCCTAAATATATTAATTTGAATGAGAAATTTCATCCATATCATATTTATTGAAATACAATGATGTATACTTATTCATGTTTCTTATATCTATTGATATATAAACATAATAATGATAATAAAATGAAAAATTTTCAAGTAATTTTGATGGTATAATCACTATAGTTGTAATATGTATTCATTTCCATTCAAACTCATGTTTATAATAAGTTAATAAATACTTATTTTACATGAATTATTTCATTTTATTCCAATAGATAATGATATATTAATCTCTATTCCTGCATTATGACTTTATATTCACCCACCATCAATTAACATAATATTTTAATTTTATAGAAATTATTTATACTTTAATCTTTTAATAATAATAATAATTAAAAATATTCTCTACTTGTTGAACTAATCTAGAAATTATTATAGATACCTCATACCTTTGAATAAATAAATTTTAACCATAACATTTCCATAAACTTTATCTTCCTTCAATTTTCTTCCTAGTACATGGTGTTGTTGTTATTATGTGCTAATCCTCTCAATAGTCATTTATAAATAAGTAATTTTTCATACCATTTTTTTATGGTTTGGCTTTTAAGGCAGTTAAATTATTTTTTTATGATTATTACTTTCAATGATGATTTTTTTGAGAGTTATCTGATATAAAGGGAATTATTTTACATATTTTATTTATTTTATTTGATTTATATCTATTGGGAAATGAAGGGGTAGATAAAGAGTTAAATTTTAAAATAAATTCAACTTGATGTGAAAACTATGTCATGGTTTGGTGTATTAGGATATTATTAGTTTTGATTGTGGTTAGTTAGATCAAGTGTTGATGGAATAAATGAGTTGAAGATTTTGTAAAGTTTTTGGGTAACACATCATATTCATTATTCCATGGTTTTATGGTTTGTTCCATGGTTTTAGTGGAAACATTATAGTTTATAGGAATGGTTTAGGGGAGATTCGATGGAGGAGTTGGGATTTTTTAAGTATAAAATATGGAATGGCTATATAAACTAGATTATAGTGGGTTGAGAAAGGATTTTGGGTTTTAATTTATTTGACATAAAAAAGTGGTTATGTTATAGTTCTATTCCATGGTTTTTATAATATTCATAAAAAAACATGGTTTTATCCATTACACATAGTTTAATTTTTGATAAGAGTGTATTTAAATGAAAGGTGATTATAGATTTAGTGGGATGAGATAAGATTACACAATGAATTTTCAATCATCCTTTGACTAAATGAAACATAATGTTTCATGAATCTCCCCAACTGGTATGCCTTTTGATTATTAGTGAATATGAGTGTGAACCTCAAATCCCACCTCCAATTGGCCACTATTTGGTGACTTGAATTTTGGGTAAAAAATGCACATATGGGAGGCATTACCCTGATAAATCCCAAGAATATGAAATTTAATAAATAATCAACTATATATAATATAAAATAAAACCTAATATATAATGAATACAAATATCGTACATAAAAAATGTCTCTAAAATAAAATACCCAAATGAAACTCCTTCGATAACTACTCCATGAACACTAACGATCACCAACAGATAATACAATCCAACTCTATTACCAAACCCCTCTTAGAAACCTATAAAAACTTATATATGGGTGATAATACAAGTATAATTAGTAGGATCCTACTAAACACCTCTCATGTGAATGTGGAAGAAGTATACTAATGCCTTAGTGAAAAAACAGTTGAACCATCTCCTCACCTATATCACATCAACTATGATCCATCCATTTCAAGACCCACTCATCCAATACTGTATCTGATAATAGTAATATAACATAAAATGAATATATAATGAAGGTAACCCAAAAAAATCTCTACTGAACTAGTGTCTCTCACACCCCAACAACATACGTCATGTGATACCATCCCTTACATATCTATATAACCATAACCAAAAAACCATAACCACATATCAGAACCATATAATACATGCCACAACCACATTCCATATCACCACATCACAACCAAATCGTATCCTTATCATAGTAGGGTAACATGAACATGAAGTACATTATGATCATGTCCTACTCCTTTTATACACATAACTTATTATACATCCATAACAAAAACACATCTTAGGTACTCTGCCATCAAGACATTACAACATGTGCATCATAACCTTAGTTCATCAAAATCTACAATAAATATGAAAAATAGAATAGGGAAGAGAGAGTAGTAAACTATCAATTCCCCATACAACATGGATGTTGGAGGAAAACACCAAGAACCCAAAACCATTTTTATACTGGTATGGTAATCTGAATTGGGTGGTGATGCATATGAAATAATAGAATAATAATGAAACTAAAACAAAAAATCCAAGATAACCATATAAAAACAAAACTCTATATGATGCATGAGTACAAAAAATACAAATCAAAGTAAAAAAAAAACTAAATTAGAGTACAGTGTAGAAACCAATACCAAAAAATTCAAAGACACAGAAGAAATAAACTCAACAACTCCCAACTTTCTCCAAGCTCCAAATCCATATTACCAACCCAAGGTATCAAGATAAATCACTAAATAACTGGGATACCTTGACTTTACCTATGTCCTGATATATAACATCTAAAAACACACCATAGTGCTGAAGTATGAGGTGAGTATAAAACTCAGTAGGATTTACCCAATGACTTCCCAAATCATGCCACTAGGACAGAACATGTTAGCACATTTATATAAAATAGTTTAAAAACAAATTAAAGTATTTTTTATATCAAATACCAAAATAGTTTTTCAAAACAAAATAGTTTATATAAAAAAAAATCAAAAAAGCCTTTAAAAACATTTATCAAATCCCATTTGGCATACCCATTCCACAATCAAAACATCCATACATGCATGATTAGGTAACAGTTCCATACTCATGAATAGTCTATCATAGATCTACCATGTCTTCACAAGGAAACCAATACTAGGCACCTCAATGGCATACACCCATTCTATAGGGTCATGTTTAATGAAAATGTACTCATGCCAACCATGTATGATAAAACCATGCCAAACCAACCATGAAAAGGCATTACAATAAAACATTAATTTTATCGGAAACATTTCTATAAACCTTTTTCCATGAATCAAAATGAAACTATTATTTTAAAATCACCATTTTAAAATCATGAACCGAAATCAATTTCTATAAAACTAACCAATTTCAAGTATTTTTGAGAAAATATCACTAAAGAAGTTTCCATAAAATCACAAAAGGGTTTTAAAACAATTTCAATAAATTCAATAAATTTGAAATAAATCATTCAAGTTATAATAAATAGGAGTTAATAGATAATCCACCTACCTTTAAAATTTTAAAAAAAGTGAAGAACGACACAACAACTTCAAAAATATGGCTCAAAACTCCTAAAGCCATCCTTAAAAATCATTTACTTCAATAAAAAAACCACATTCTATAAATATCCCCATGATAAAATATAGATATATCCTCTATGGACTAGATATATAGTTCCAGAAATATGAGAAGAAGATATCTAGGATAAACCACCAATAATGGGCACTTACCAAGGAATCTTAGCCTCCAACAAACTTTGAATCGCCTATGGATATATCTAAGATTGAAAGGAATGGTCTCTCCAAATTTGGGAGGAAGAAAATTCATGTACTTTAGGGAAAAAATAGTAGTTTAGGAGGTAAAAAAATCAGATCCACAATTTTCAGATCTAATTTTCCATGGTGCATGGTTAGGCCGCATGGTTTGGAAAATAGTGCAGTAACTGTACATGAGATATTTCTTCAAAACACACCTCAAAAGTTTAAATGAACCATGCACCAACTATGCTATTCCCATCTCTTCAGCATTTCATAGTTTCTCTTGGGAATCTATATAGTTTGGAAAAACCGTGCACCAACCATGATATTCCCCTTTGTTCAACATTGCATGGTTTCTCTTGGGAAACCACACAATTGGAAAAATTCACATGCCTAATCGTGCACCTACCCCGTGCCCACTATTTCAGTTTAATGGTTTCATATAGGTGTTTCATAGTTTATACTAACTATTCTCAAAATAAGAACCTCTATAAAACCCTCCAAACCATTCCAAAACACCTTCTAACCTCTTGAAACATCACCTAAACATCGTATATACTTAAAAAACACAAATAATGGGTAAAGTACCTAAAACTAATGGTGATAAATTCTACCCACCATTGATATTTAAATAAATAGAAAGTATAAAACCACCATTGGATTGAAAGATTTTAGTCCATTTCTCCACTATTTCTTTCTCATACTCCTATGTTTCCTCCTAAATCTAACCATATTTCCATAAAACCTAGATTGGACCAATTATTTTCCCATGAAATACTTTCTATTTTCTATCTATAATTTGTATCGACACATGAATCAATGTAGAATCTATCTCTAGGTCCATGTGATCCCATAAAATCACATTGTCAATATCTGGTTGATACCTATTCAAATGTGACACATGAAACACATTATGCATTGAACTGAACTTTGGTGGAAAAGAAAACCGATATGCCACCTCACTAACATATTCGAGTATCTCAAAAGGGCCTATGTATCGAGGAGATAACTTGACCTAATTCCCAAAATAATTATTTCCCATCCTTATAGAGATTCTTAAGAACACATAATCACTCACCTCGAGTGAAAATGGTCATTGAAGATTACCCGCATATGATTTCTAACAACTATGAGCCGTCTCTATTCTCTTTCTAATAAACTGAATTTTCTCCATTGTCTCTTGAACAAGGATTGGTCCAACTAGAAAATTCTCACATATTTCTACCCAAAAAAGTAGATAATGATAAGGATGACGATACAATGCTTCAAAAACATCCATATATATCAAGTCTTGATAACTTTTGTTATATGAGAACTCCACTAATGGTATGTTATCCTCCCATGAACCACCAAAATCTATTACATAATCCCTAAGAATATATTCCAATGTCTGTATCATCCTTTATAATTTCCCATCCATTTGAGGATGATACTCCATGCTCATAGTCAACTGAGTCCCAAGGGATTGCTGTAAATATTTCCAAAAAAGAATACATAAACCTTGGATATTGATTTGATACTATCGAAACTGGTATGCCATGCATTTTTACTACTTCTAGAATATAGATTTTTGACAAGTCTTCTACCATATTTTATTCAAGAATAGGGATGAAATGGGAAGAATTTGTGAGCTGATCCACTATAACTGATATGAAATTGTGTTTTTAAAAATTCCTTGGTAAAACTATTAAAAAATATATAGTAATATTTTTACATTTCCACATATAAATTGGTAAAGATTTCAACATAATTGTTGGACACTAGTGTTCTGCCTTAACCTGCTGACAGGTGAGGCATCTAAAAACAAAATCCTCCACCTTTATTTTCATACTAATCCACCAAAATTGCGAGTTTAGTTCCATATAAATATTTTTTATTATAGGATGAACATACCATCTTGAATGGTGGTAGGCATGAAGAAGTTGTTCTTGAAAAGACAAAGGTATGATCTTATGATCTCAAAACCACAGAACTAATATTCTATTAAGATTACATCCCTTAATGGTCTCCCCACCATTAAGTTTTGAACTCAAAGAAACACATTCAGAATTAGATGTGTATGTCTCTTTAACCTTATGAACCAAAATAAGAACAAAAGAAACAAAAAATAAAACCACAACACTACCTTGGTCTTTACAATCCAAGTTCATGTCGTCTATAACCGACATCAGCTACCATTAATATGAAGCCTCTTTCTCCAATCGTCTATATGAATTTTTTCTTAATTAATTCTCCACCATGTTGCCTTTAACCAGTGTATAAATCAAGTCAAAGCTGAACATTTGAAGGTACTCTATCCATCATCTTTGTCTCAGATTAAAACGTCTATGATAAAATGTGTTTAAAGCTCTTATGATTCATAAACACTGTAAATTTATCTCCCAATAGGCAATGAAGCTAATTATTCAAATAATAGACCATAGTAACTAATTAATTTTTTTGTTGGGTAGTTATTCTCATGAAACCATAAATTCCATGATCCATAAGCAAAAAAATGATCTCCCTATATGATAACACACCCCAAACTATATCTCAAAGCATCACAATACACCACATTTATTTGACTCGATTCTATAAATATCAATATCAGTGCTGATGTAAGGTTAAGTTTGAAATATTGAAAAGATTTCTAAAATTCATCATTCCATTGGAATAGAACATTTTTCTTTGTCAAATATGTCATTGGTGAAGCTAGTCATGAAAATTCATGAAAAAAACATCAGTAATAACCATCCAGTCCAAGGAAACCGTATATCTCGAATAAATTCTTTGGAGGTTTCCTAGAGATAACAACCTCTATCTTATCTGGATCTACAAAAAAACCATTTCTAGAGATAACATGGCCAAGGAAACACACCACTTATATCCAAAAATCACACTTTGATAGTTTTAAATATAGATTATGATCCTGTAAGATTCCTAACACTATCGCCAAGCGTTTCTCATGATCAACCTTTTTCCTTGAATACACTAGTATTTTATCCACAAACACCACTAAAAAAGAATCCAAATATACCTTTGAAATATCCAATTCATAAATTCCATAAAGTCAGTTGGCGAATTCATATAATTACTCGGATTTCACTATTTTTATTTTTAGAAATTAATTGAAAAAATTCTGAGACAAGCCGCTGAGACAACGTGCGATTCTAAGGCCCGGTGTGCCTAGAATGGTTCAACGAAAAATGTTAAGTTTTTTTAAATAGAACGCATGAGAGGTTTTCCTGAAAAAGTCGAGTAACTATTAAAAAGTTTCCTAGATCATAAATCTTAGAGTACCATTTTATTTAGATCAATGAGTTTACCCTAGGCACGACTTAAGTTTAGTTGGCGAGAGGCTGCTGCAAAAAAACCCAAAAAGGACGTAACCATAAATAAAATAATTAAATAAAATTATTTTAATTTTCAAATCCTTATAAATCATGAATGGTAACACATATTAAAAATATTAGACGACCATTGAGCTTGTGAGGGTGTGATTTCCCTAGGCAGGGCCTAATATCGACCGACGCGGGTCGAGGGTTAAAGTTAGTTTTTGGACGTGAACATCATTTAAAATATTAAATAAAAATATTTTAAATTGGACGTTACATTTTAACACATTGATTTTTTTTAATAATACTTTTTATAGATCCAGGGTTATCATCATAACCCTAGAGTTTCTTTGAGGCAAGGGGAGGAGGCTCTCACTGGTGATGACAATTTAGAGACCGAATCTTGAATCAAGTGATGACGAATTGACAATTAGAATTCAGATCAAGTATCGATGAACAACAATGAAAATACCATTTTTCGATAGTGATTGAACTAAATTGAGGTAGGGGGTTTATTTTCTGTGTGAATTCCTTTTCGTTCTTAAGTTCAATGACAAACACGGACCAACCCACAAATAGGCTGACCTGCAGTTCGATCATTTACACAGGATGGTTAAAAATGTGGGATTAATATGGAAATTAGATCTTTGTGATTTTTAAATCATTATTCATGATATTTTTAACAAGAAGGAATTCGGTATGACATGAACAAAGGCCTAGATCCATTTTTCATGTGTTCTCGTGCTCCATTTTCTCCCAAAAATTCTTTCTCATTCTTCGTGGTGTAACGATCCATGCAAACCTAGAAGAATGGCTGCTAGCTCAATCGACAACGGCGGCGATAGTGACCTGTGGTCTAGATGGGACCGAAATGATAGATCGACCTATAATAGGCAGAGCCATTGGCTCGATGGTCAGTGGCAAGGAGACCCACAGTAGGAGTCAACAGGTGGAGGTAGTGCCATACGACTGCTGACTCGGTAGCTGACGATGGATAGGCCAATGGTGGTGTGGCCTTGAGCGGCGTTTGGGGGCCATGAAGATGGGACACGGCTTTCCAGAGCTGTGTCAGTTGGAGGACGGACCGGAGATAGAGACGAGGGATCCACTGATCACGCAGACCGGCCGTGCCACACGGCACGACCGTGTTAACCCAACAACACGTAGCTAGGCCATGTGCGGGAGACTCGGGAGCCATGACCAGGGTGGGCCATGGCTAGTAGATCACACCAACCCGCATGTGGTGGGCCGAACCAGAATAGTTGTGCCGCTCCAATGGCCCAGTGGGCTAGACCCATGGCCCAACGGGCTGGGATGACCCATATTGTGTTAGGTTAGGTTGGCCAGACTAGGTCGGGTCGGCGGACCCTGGGATGGGTTGGGTCGGTCTGACTATGTCAGATCGGACCTAGACCCCACTAGGCGCTTTTTATAAAAAGCTCATAACTATCAAACTGTGCGTCTGTTTGATGATCTATTTATGACATTGGGACCCTCTCAATGTAGAGGTCCTTTTGAGATAATCTAAGTGAGTTTTTTGTGGAAGTTTTCATATGAACTATTGGATCGAGGAGTATTTTCTCTCAGAATAAGCATGCTAATGACAAAATCCTATGGATGGATATGACCTAGAAGCAATGTGATTACCTAGAATATGTGTCTTACCAAAACTGTGTGTCTTACTTAAATTGTGTGTCTTACTAAGACTGATTCGGTACTCCCCTATCCCACCAGGTGTAGGTTCGCTAGTCTTTCATGACACTCTGTGTGTTATCTATACTCCGCGTGTTACCTACACTATATGTGTTACCTACACTCCATGTATTACCGACACTCCGTGTGTTACCTACACTCTGTGTATTATCATCACTCTGTGTGTTACTACTTAAGGGTACTGTAGATTCTTACGATAATCCTGTTTATGTACCTTATACCTATACTTGGTGTGAGATGACTCTAGTGTCTCTCTTGACTGTACCTCTTAGAGGCTAAACTTCGTGTGCCTCTTTGGTAGTCTACTTGGTGTATTTATTAGTGCTCTTCTTTTTAGTGTACTTCATGTGTTTCCTTTTTGGTGTGCTTTGTGTATTTCTTAGTGGCGTTACCTTTGTGGTTTCTGGGTCCCTACTTAGTATTGTGTTACTTTCCCCTTCACGGGATTCACCCGCACATGTCATGTCTTGTGCAGAAGATCGATAGCTTTGATGAATTCATTGGTGGGTTGGAGACAGGTGGTGCTTTAGGGAGGTCCGACTGATGTGGTACACTTCAACGATGTTAAAACACCTTACTGTACCTACCCTTTAGGTAGTATTCTTTGTAGATGAGACCCAGGATCTTGTACTTTTCTTTTTCAGTTGGGCTTGTATTCTAGCTCATTTACTTTTTAGTTTGTATATTTACTCTTAGTGGGTCTCATATCTGTTTACTCAGTGTTTTCAGTTTCAGTACTTTTTTTGGGGACAAATGCGTGTGTGAAGGTTTATAGGAAAATGCCTCTGATTTGTGGGAAATGCCTACTCGGTGATAGTCGCCAACCCTTGGCCTATGGGAGGCGGGCTTGGGGTAGTCACGACATGGGCCCTAGGGGATGGGTTGTGATAGAGTGGTATCAAAGGGTGGTCAGTTTTACTCTTGTTGTGGGGAAATAGTGTTAAGTGTTTCAAGTTTAGTTTTCAAGCTAGGGAATCTAGTGTTGGTGCAGTGGGTGATGTATCCATACACTAGGACCTTGAATTATGCTTTCTGACTCAGTACATGAAAACTTTAGTTACATGGAAAATTAACGGTTCATGCATCACATAGGACTTGAGTGTGTTCTAATGTCCCTAATGAGTTAGATTTATCTCACTTTGTATAATCTGTTAATCATGGTACATATTGTTTTGTTTCAGGATGCTTCTGCAAAGGCAGCCAACCAGGATTCCAGGCCGTGACCACAAGGATGGTCCACCAAGTGATGATGCATCGATGCAGGGACCATTGACTGAGATAGAACCTCTCGGTGGTGTACCGGCGATACCACCACCCAAAGAGAAGTAGTTCCTACCGACATTAATGGTAGAGGATGCATGCAACCTTAGTGCATTGCATGATTTCCAAAGGTAGTGACCACCTAGGTTACAAGGTGAGATAGATCCTCAAGTAGCTGAGGATTGGTTGGAGGTAGTGACACAAGTTTTCTGCTTAGTGAGTACGCCTCACGACCATATGTCAGTCCTAGCTACAATCCTTCTTTAGGGATCGGTGGGGATATGGTGGAGTCTGATGACTAAGATGCATGAGGAGGCGATGCTATCCTAGAACAATTTCGAGAACCTCTTTAGGGAGGAGTTTTTTCCAGTGAAATTATGCTCTGTGTGTATACAGGAGCTACTGCACCTACAGCAGGGAAGTTAATCAATAATAGAGTACTTAGTTAGATTCATGGATCTTTCTTGTTACTCCACCGACATGGTGCGATACTCATTCTTCAAGGCCCATACCTTTTAGAAAGGACTACAATAAGAGATCAAGGCATCAATGATAACCCTTAGAATCCCTACACATGTTAGGGTGCTGGAGTGAGCTCTATTGGTGGAGATATTTCTTGAGGAGTAGGCAAAACTAGTGGGAGGTACCACCAGACGTTAGGCAATTGGGTCTTCAGCAACAGGTCGATGACAATTTATGTAGGGGTCCAAGAGGAACAGATAGTCTAGGGGATGACCCCAAGACATGGGATCAGTGGTGTGGGGATCCCAGGGAAGAGAAAGTCAGCTGAGGAACAGACTATGATACTCGTGCGGCGGTTGGAGACATATGGCTAGAGATTGTCCAACCAACTGTACGACCGACCAGAAGATGGTTGAGGGAACGCTGAGGCAACGACAGAGGTAGGAACATGGCAGTCTTCTAGGTAGAGGACGTGGTTGAGGAGAGGGACGAGTGAATGAGGTTGATGGAGGTTTGAGGCACTTCCACCACCACCCCTAGGTAGTCCACCCCAAGCTCAGGGAGCTGGTAGATAGGGGTGAGGCCAGCTTCAAGCGACGGAGTCTTACGATCCCGACATTCTCATGATGATTAAAGGTAAAATCTATTTCTTTTACACCCTTGATGTAGTTTTTATAGACATGGGTGCCAATCAATCTTTTCTCTCCACAACCCTTGTTTGAGACATGGAGATTCTAGTGGAACATTTGACTCGATCCCTATGCTTAGTGACTCATATGGGAGGAGAATTGACAATCACACACTGGTTCTGACAGTGTTCCGTTACTCTTGGGGGTGAGAGTTTCTGTTGAGATCTTTTGGTGGAAGTGTCTAGCCCTTACATCTTCATACTGTGCATGGACTGGTTATCCACAGTTCATGCTCAGATCTACTGTTTTAGGCACACAGTGGGGTGTGTCCATGGATATGGGACCATATTTTCCTTTATCGGTGAAAATAAAGCTAGATCAACACAAGATGGACTCACATGTAGGAGGGTGTAGTCGATCACACATCAGTTGGCTAGTATGACCCTTAGTGCAGTGGATGAGACGAGTCCTCGGTTTCCTACAGTGGTGGATGTGTATGAGGAAATCTTTATAGAAGATTTTCTAGGACTACCTCCTCATATGGAGGTAGAATTATGCATTGATCTATAACCCGGGATGACACCGATATCTTCACTTGAATATCAGATGTATCCTGCGGAGCTTCGAGAGTTGAGGGTATAGTTGGAGGACTTATAGAGAAAGGGCTGCAATGTTTCTACCACCTCATAGCCACTCAAAACCATTAACTCATCAAGGATTGTTGTAATTAATCTCCTTATACCACATATATAGTGACCACCACTTCAATAAACAAAAATATTAATATCCACATAATCAAGCCTCATAATAATTCAAAACAAGTTGTAAAATTCTATTTATTTTCCATTACATAATCCCCTCTTTCTTCTCTTTCCATTAAAAATATAAATTTATTCTAGTTTTCCCCACTCTAATTACAAAAACTAATATCATTCTCAATTAGTTCATTATTCCATACCAATTCAACTACCACTTCCACATATACCCCTTAATTTATATTTATTTATCTTTAATTTAAATGTTACTCACAACAGTTATTGATCACCACAACAAAAATACTAAAAAAATTAAATTAACATAGATAAATGAAAGGTTAGAACCCCCAAACACATCAAATATTTATGCTTTCATCAATTTAATATCAATTATATTATAAGAATACACAAAATTATTATGTTGGAATGAAACCCCATAATTCATCCATTCACATACTAATTCACATGATAAATGGAGTACAAAATATTTATCTATGACACCATGATGAAAGATGTCACAAATATCACTTACTGATGATATAATCTTTGATTTGGTATCTCCTATAAATAATATTTTAATGGGTGATAAGAATAACCTAAAATATCCCCCAAGTATCCCTCTGGTGTTTCTTAGGGTTTTATGGAATTCTATTAAACAAATAATGAGGTCGAGATGGTTATCCTAATATTTTAATATGTTTTCTAAAAAACTATGGTGCAATAATATCAACAATTTCATATTTTATTTAGTAAAATTTCTATCCAAAATTTATGGCTTAATCATATCTCATCACACCATGTTATAAAACTCTATTCTATTTAAATCTATTTTATCAAAATTTTAACAAGGCATAATTAATAAAGCCAGATCATGTTTTATGAATCCTTCTAAAACCAAAAATGTTTCAATATAGCCTAAAAAACTTCTTTATATTTTATATTTGAAACAAAAAAATCCCTTTATAGTCTACTATGAATTATTTTATATATCCATGTTGTGTTTTATATTTTACAATTTTTAGTAGCTCCATCAAATCTCTCATAAACCATGCCAATAAACTATGCAATTTACACCATGTAAACTATAAAACCATGTCATTATGAATAAATCATGTTTCTTAGTAACATAACTAAATATTAACATCCTATATTTCATAAATAATGGATAAACCAACCACCGACAGAAAACAACATAGTGAAATACACTTAATTATAGTGTAGTTTTCAAGAAAATTTAAATTTTTTTCTCAAATTTAAATCATCATCTTACTCTTCCTTTCTCAATGTCCAAAATACACATAAATGAAAAAACATATAAAAAAATCCCTCTACATTTGATACATTCCAAATGAATTTTATCCACAAAATTTCTAATCATAAAAAATAAATAAAATACTCTAAAACTTAAACCATCACATCAGATGCCACTCAAATTATTCTTATCCTAAAAAATCAAAAATAACTTAAAATAAATAATTTACTCACCCAAAAATATAACCATAATATAATATAACTCTCAAATAGGCCCTTTAATAACAAAAAAGACTCAACCATAACATCTTATCCAAATATAATTAAATAAAAAGTAATTACATTTCAATTCAATGTTATAATTCACATCACAAGAAACAAGGTTTAAAAAACTATGGATGTTGAACACTCATATCTAACTCTCACTCTTGTTTTCATTACACAAAATCACTATGCCTCCATAGAATATGCATTAAGGGAATGATTCATCCTCAAGGAAACTCTTCTTAATGGCCTAGGATTTTCATTATCCACTAAAAAAATATACCATATTCCTCTATATCATTTTCTCCCTAATAAATTACATGTAATTTTTAATGGATATGACTCAAAACATATGATAAATGGGAGAAAACATGAAATCATTCCAATATTTTTGGAAGTACCAACTAATAATTCACTTACCTTGAAAACTCTAACACCTTGAAAGGTTTAAAAAACCTTAAACAAGGATATTTATATTAATCAAACCTAAATTTTATAAGTCGAGGTGAAACATTCAAGAACATGTAGTTGGAAACATATAACTTTAATTTTATCCTCCTCTAATAAACATATGATTTTAGATGATACTAAATTTATTTTATCCTCCCTTGAATCATTTTTACCCTTTATATCATGTCCAAAACCAAGTTGGGTCCAACAATCACCATCTCACCAATTTCAATCCAATACAAAGTCAATTTTTAAGGTTACCCATATAATTAATAAAATATTTCCTTACTAATATATAAATTATATTTATTATTATAAGAAAAATAAACCATTGAATAAAAAAATTAGAATGCATTATTGCAACATATCATTCAACATATGAATCATTCACTAATATTTTCTTTTCATTTATGGATGGAATACAATGATAAGTAATGAATAGGTACAAAAATCACATTTAAATACACTCCACATTGTTTATATACACCAAGTATTGTTATCTAAAATAATCACCCTTATATTTCCATGATTGTTCATTACCTAATTTATATAAATCCTCACAAAAACATCTACCAAGATTGATTCCTTGATCAGTGAGAAATTAGATGATTTTTTTAGTCTATTAACCATAATCCATATATAATCACACCCTTCAAATTAATGTGATAAAATATTAATATAATATATGTGAGTGTCCTTACATTTCCACTATATAACTTTCAAGTGTTGCAATAACCCTGTTGGAACCTGATACTCAATCTTCACTTGTTGAAATGAGATACATCTTTTTATAAAGTCCACCAATGAATTTATTATATGATGATATTAAAACTAATTATTTAAATAATAATACATATTTTAAACTCCAAAATATACGTCCAAATGTGTGTTGTGAAACTTATGTAAAACTTACTCTCACGTGCAATGAGGAACATACAACTTTTTATTAAATATCACTTAATGTTCCTCATATTACTCCCAAAAATATAGATCATCCATATTAAATGTTTACTATGTATGAAAGTTCTCCCATATGAGATTACTAAAACTTTCAAAATAAATAATAATGAACCATTATCTGATATAGAAAACCTTCACCACCAACCTCAACCAAAAATTGAAAGGTAGACAATTATTCTATTATCTATTATTCCCTACTTTCTTCCTAAAAAACATCTCAAAAATTCTTCTTGCACAATGTGAAAACCACTACATTACATTTTCCTAGAGTATACGAGATATTTAAATCATAATATTTAAGAAACTTCATCCTTCTCTGCTAATAAAGTTTCAAATCCCTCTAAGAAAATATATAATTCAAGATCTTATGATCAATAAAAACCACAAAGAATTACCCAAGAAGGTAATGTCTCCTTAGCATAAAAAAACAATATATCCACTAACTCAAGATCATGGGTCACATTATTGGGTTCATGAGGTTGTATTTATATAAACTCATAAGATATAATCACTTTATCCTATATTAACATGCACCACAATCCCTAATGTAAATAATTACAATAAACCTCAAGTATAACTTCATACTTAGGTAAGTAAAGTATATGGGTACTTGTCAGCTTTTTTTAAATAATCTAACACTGAATGACATTGTGATGTCTAACAACAGGTCTAAAAATTCTTATTCAAAGTTGAAAAAGGAGATAAAATTTGAGATAAATTAGATTCAAACCTTTGTAACTATCCCTTTTAGCTGAGAACACTACATAGCTTAGAGACATCCATTATAAATTCATAAGAAAAAAACTTTAATCTTATATGAATCCATATTTTTTTTAATTAATATTATTACCAATGAAATGAATGCTCCATGCCTAAAACATAGACTTTGACATCTTCTTGCATAAAAAATGTCAAAAAATAGCTCTAAAACCACCTGTAAATGATCAGTATGCTTCTCTTCAGTCCTAGAATAAACCAATATATAATAGATAAACACCACTAAAAATTGATTGAGATAAATCCTAAAATACCAATACAACAATTTCAAAAGCACTATTGGTGAATTGGTAACCCTAAATGGAATCACCAAAAACTCAAAGTGGTAATACCAACATCAAAAATAATTATTCTAGATTTCCTCCTTTACCCTCATCAAATGGTATCCCAGACATGAGAAAATATTGAAGGACTAAATAGATTCCTTTAGTTGATAAAACAATTAATCAATCCTTGATAAAGTATATTGATTCTTCATCATCTCTTGGTTTGACTATGGGTAATCTATGCATAATATCAAACCACCATTTTTCTTCTTAAAAACAATATATAAACTCTCTATAGAGGTATAGTAAATTTTTTATTTGAGTTCATTTCTCTAAAATATTTGTAGACACCATCAAATAAATAACCATCAATATTAAATATGTTACCAGATACAACTTAATTTTTAACATAATATCATTCCATGAATGAAAAATAGTAATCTTCTTATGGAAAACCTTAATGAAATCTCTCATCATCCTTGAAATATCCTTCACCACCACTTCAAATTCAAAAAAAATTTGGTTCATGAGATGAGATGTAATTTTTTGATGTTCAATATGCTAAAAACCATTTATTTTTTCCCTTTATCTAAATAGAATCACACAAAATCCACTCCCATTAAAATAGATTACCTTCTATTGATAAAACTAAATAGTAGATTTATAATAACCCTGGTCTTTTATTACACAATTAGACTTAATTTATTACATAAACTTCACTTGATAAAACATATAATATTGAGAGGTATAGTGTCTTTGGGGATTAGGATCATTATATAACAACTTAAAACATGAAATAAAACATCTTTATTGAAAAATTTCTTTACATGACCACTACATTCCCTCGTACTTAGCATTGCATGGGATAACCTGAGGACATGCATAAGAAAAAGGTGAGCTATAAAGCCGAGTAAGGGAATAATAATAGAATAACACGAGGAATACAATAAATGTTAGAAAATAGGCATATCAATAGAGCACAAGAGAATCATAAACATAAAGACAGTATAAAGCATGATAATCATAACATGGAAATGTGGCAACACCACTTAACATGGAATTAGCATGAGCCAAGGCTCATTGCACATGGAGCATGAGTAAATCCTCATTGAACATGAAGCATGAGTAAAAAATAGTCACAATTGAATTATCATGAGTAAACACCCATTGCAAATGACGTATCATGATACTATACTTTACCCAATGCATTGGAGCGCTATCAGGGCGCACCCTTCTTAAACATTTCATTTCATGCATAAGTGCGCCACATGGATCATAAAACATTGAATCATTCAACATAATATTTTATTCCATGATAAACAAATGTGGAATAAATAAATGAAACTCTTTAAAAAATAAGTAAATGTATATAAATGTGAATACCCTTGATAGAGAAATGGACATGATATTCACTACACAATGACTTTGGCTTGGAAAAGCACGGTGCAATTTCGGTAGCATAACGGCGTGACATAAGAACTCATAAAAATGGTTGATGAGAGAGAAAGGGGTGTATTATCATATTTACATGACATGTAAAGTAATGGGGTCATATGGATACATGTACCAACAAATTTAATTGAATTTAGATTCATGATACAAAAAAATTACTTGAATGTAAATGTGGAGAGATAAATTCCTTTTGGAATTTCGGCATAACAACGGGTGTACATGGGAGGCATTTAATGAGAGAGAAATAGGTCTAAAATCATTAAAACATAAATAGGGAAGTATGGGGAAGGTTCATAACCATAACCAAACATTTATAATTGAAATTAAAATGGAATAACAATTGAAAGAATATTGGACAAAAATGAGAAAGGAAGAAAAACCCTTACTTGGAAGTGTGCTTCCAAAGGCTTTATAGAGGCTTGAGAGAGGCTTCTAGGGATATTTGGGAACATTGGGAGGATTCTAGAGAGAGGATATAAGAGGTTGGATGAACTCCAAAGGCTTTGGGTGAGGAGGAAATGGGAGCTTGGGTGGGTTTATATAGGAAAGGTGAGGGAATTCTTTATTATTTAGGTTTGGGAAACCTCACATTAAACTAATCCAAACCAAAAACCAGACCATGGTTTTTGGAAAAGGGAATTGGAAAAAATATTTCATAAGTCTAAAGTCCAAACTTCTTAAAATAATGGGGTTTCTTATGTGGAGGTGAGTCACACTCCCAAGGAAAACAATTTAAAAAGACAAATTGTTTAATAAGTCTTGAAGAGTCCACTAAAGCTTTGTAAAATAAATAAAACAAATCCAAAATCTCATTATTTTAATGGTAAAACATATATTGGCTGAACATAAAGTTTATAGTATTTTATTACATCACTATTGGGTCATTATGATGTCATAAAACACATTATATATTTAAACGGTATTTAATTTTTACCCAAACATTTGACTGTCTCAGAAAATTATGAAAAATTCACCGTTTGATAATTTTGACATATTGATTCCAAAAATAATATTCATTTTATCTAAATAATTTTCTAAATATTTTAATTTTTACTTTTAAAATAAAAACCAACATTTATCGAAAATTCATGGGTTTTGACAAAAATGGATTTCAAACCTTAATAAAAATTAAAATTGTATTCATAAAATTATAAGATACTTTATATTTAGTAAAAATTAATTTAATAATAATAATAATATTTTATTAAAATATTATTTAATTCAAAAATCCATTAATTCATCAAAATATATTTCTTAGTTGAACATTAACTAAAAATACTATTTGTGCTTTAAAAACTATTTAAAAGGTAACAATAATAAAATGAAAGTAAATTTATTATTATATACAAAAATAATGTACATAACCATAGTGCTAAGGTCTTGTTACATAACCCCTTATAACACCCGTATACGACCGAAGAGTAAGGTGTGCGATGGTGACAGACTCTTGGGGTGGCTCAGATAACATTGCTCGAGTGGTAATATCTATCAACTTCCACTTCTCTCATAGGCGGTCCTGCTCGAGCTTAACATATTAAAGCTCAGCTTGGGATTGGTCAAGAGTGAAGCCCAAATATGCAACCTCATTTTTGAGCTCTGACAAATGGTCTTCGTATGGGGCATGTCTACTGGATGAGGCCATCACTTCCTTTTTCTGAGTAAATTGGATTTGTTAAAGCCCTATATTTATACTAATCATGTGATCACTGTTCAACGACTATATTAACAATGGTTACAATTATTAATGGTATTTTAAAATCCAGAAACATAAAACCAGTGAAGTTCACATTTTATATAACCATGATAATACATTTAATTAGATCAAGAGGAATTTTCATTAATAAAAGTTTGGGTCGTTACAAGATTATATAAAATGAAACTAATATATCATATGGTTATATTTGTAACAAGATTATTTCCCATTTTATATGGTCACCTCCAATATCCAACACAACCCCATGAATAATATCAACTAATATCGATCAATTTCCTACTAGATTAGATAACCAAAGAGGTTAAAAAACCTATCCACATTCAAATATATCCCTCACACTAGGAAAAGGGAAATAAATTAATGTGATGAATTAGAATAAAATAAAACAAAGGAAAGTTTCATGATTATAATTATCATATCTCTCACAACCTTAAGTCCTCCCATCTCATAAACTCTTTCTACATGAATTTTACTATGTCTAGCTCCTGTATGATTTTATCCATATTATAACACCCCCAATTTGAGGTATTTTTTTATTATCCTAGTGTTTTAAAGCCTTTATCATGGTTTTAGTTGGTTTTTTTGAGCTTGGGTGAGTTTTTTGGAGATTTTTATATTTTTTGTATTCTTTTGGGTCCACCACTGGCAGTAAAATTGTCATTAGGTGGGCATTTTGTGCTTGTCATGTCCTTGTAAAATAAATAAAAATAAAAAATGGTCATGTTTTGGGTCATGGAACCCTGGATAAATCATTATGGACCATGTCTAGAGAAGCCTCACCACTACATGGTCTAGGGAATGGTCTAACTAAAACAAACATGAGTTGGTCACCAAGGTGTGTTGGATTGATGTTTCATACCTCATATTTTTCGGCCATTTTAGGGGACCATGGTCTTTTTAGCTCCACCAAGGCATGGTATCGGTCGAAACCATTTTTAAAAATTAAAATTTGTGTTTTAGTATTAGGGTAAACTTATTGTATCCAAATGTGATCTTCATTGAATGGTTTTAATGTGGTTCTTGAGCAGAAAACACTTATTTTAACACTTGGATTTTCGACTTTTATTGGTTCTTTCATATCTAATATTTTAGTTAAATATTTTGGATGACTTATTATTGTTCATTTTTTAGAGTTACATTGGGAGGATGCTTTATAGTGTTATATTCTTCCTCTCTCTTGTTTTTTTCATGTGTTTGACTCAAGGTAAGAAAATTCTATCTCTAATACACTTATTCTATAACTATAAGGATTTGTTATTTAAATTCAATTATTTTAATTTCAAATGAAAATTATGATTACTTCTTATTGGAAACCATTTTTCTTTAAAATTTATGAATCTTGGAAATTTAATGGTTTTTGGAAAACCACTTCGGTGCATGGTTTTAAATTTTTTGTTTTCTTAACACAAACAAAATTTTCAATTAAATGTATAATGGGATAGAATGGTTTTATGTTAAATTAATTGGAATGAGAACTTGGAATACATGGTTTTTAGTTCATTTTCATTGAACATGACCCTTAATAAGGGGTATGGTGCTAGATTGGTGGCACCTAGAGGTTGGTCACCTAGTGATGACTTGGTGGGTCTGTAAGTAACTGCTAATGATTATGGGACTGTTGCCTGACTTTCATGTCTATGTGAGTAATGGATGTTCTTTAGGTATTCCAAGTGGAAAAAATGATAAATCATGAATTGATAAATTTTTTCATCTTTAAAATTAAAATCATTTAAATTTATAAAAATACTTTGATGTTCCTATATTGGCTTAAATATATATTTTTTAAATATGAGATAACATGTTCTTTTCCAAGGGGTGTGTGTGGGAATATTTTTTAAGATTTTATATTAGGTATTTTTCCTCACCTGTTCATATTCACTTTGGTGCATGTGTAGGAATTGTTCTTCATGACATAAGTAAAGGAAATGTCTCGAATTTCTCCAGTGGTGCATCATGATTCTACTTCCTCAATATATTTTTAGTTAGGAGTTTCTTTCTTATATTCCTAGAGTGATTACATATCATTGTTTCTATGTCGGGCCATCTTTTGGTTTTCTTGAGTCTCTTTACTATACCTTATTTGATACTACTCTTATATTTTTCATTTATTTTTTTTTTCATTTGAGTTTTATTATTTACACTTCATGCATAATATTATGGTTTAGTTGTTTTAGTTTTTTAAGTCTAATTGTATTTATTTTAAAAAAGGGAAATCAATCCCCCAATGTTCAAATAATCTCTTATCATTTATTTCCAGCCTTTGGTGACTTGGGGATGTCACATAAGGTTAATGGAACCTCTAGCCTAGCCCAAGCCAATAGATTGGATGGAGATTTTACAAATTGTATATATATTGGTAGGTATGTCATCATGGGATGGAAGCAAGGAGATAATAAATGTTTGAACTTCAAATGTATAACATTAAAATTCACATCTAACCTCTTTATATTAACCTTCAATTTACCATGGTGGTTCAGGTACAAAAGGTGTTTTAGACACCTATAAGTGTGTTTACCTATCATCGTCATGGGTTTAACTAATTAGTGTTTCATGTCATGCATTAATTATAAGATACTTCCTACTATGACTATATTTCTCATGTTATGTTTCATTATTTGTTTTAAAGTGTTGATAATTATTATTTCTTTTGATGATTTTGAATATTCTAAGCCTTCAGTTGATGATGAGTAACACTAAGAGGTTATTTGATTTGAAAATAGAGAAATAGAATTAGTTTTATGACATAAAAACTCACCAGATGAGGCTGAATAAAACATGGTTTCACTTGAACCCCAAGTGAACCAATAACTTTTTTAGATCATAGTTCAATTTTTTCAAATTATTGATAAGGGAAATCAAAATTATGAATCATACCAAGAGGATTATTTCATACAATTTCATAAAAATATTTCACTAATATTTCTAGGGGATTCAAAACCTAAAAAGTTAGAAGTGTGTCTTAATAGAATGAATTTGATATTTGATTTCCTTATAAAATCATCTAATAAAAAGGTCAAGTTAGTAGTCTATATGATGAAGGATTAAGTTATCCAAGATAAAGTTTATCAAGGCTCTATGTGGGAAGGATTTGAATAATTTTTAAACAAAAAGTTCTATCCTTGCACCTTAAAGATATACATAATGATAGACTACTTAATTATTAAGAAATAAAATAAATTTATGATGGAATATACATATAAGTTTATGAACTTACTTCATTTTTCTCTATAAGTAGTTTCTATTACATTCTTGAAGGCATGCATCTTTGAGTATAGAATATAACTAGACATTTATTATAAGATATTTTTACTCTATATTATTGATTATAAGGAGATATTTAATAGATATACTATTGTGGAAAGTGATATCTTTAGAAATATTACAGGAGGAAATACATTTTTCTCCATGGTAATAGGTGGTAAATCTAATGTTGGGAATAATTGGAAGAAGGAAACCTATATTCAAGATGGTGGAACATCTCAAAATCAAACCACTAAATCAGTTTACTTTCCTCTGTAACCAAAAATCAAGTATGGATGATTCCAAAGTGGTTCATTCAATAATATGAAGTGATATTGTATGGTACAACACAAATAATATCACAATTGTAACCAGAAAAAACATATTTAGTGTTATTATTATAGCACTATAGAGTTAGCTTCTAGCAATACATCTCTTATTTATCAGACATCTTATGATTCAATTAGAAAATCTCATCAAAATAGTTCTCATTCTTAGAAATAAGTAAAACAAGGTTATTTTAGGAAAACCCTAACTACTTATACAATGAAACCATTCTATGGAATCAAGGAATAAGGGGTGTCGAGTAAGTAGTTGTATGGTGTGGAGTAGATGATCAAGGAATACCAATCAAGTAATTAATCTATATGGGGTTTCATTCTTCTTAACTCAAATTTTTATGAAATTTCTATTTGATATAGGTGTTTACCACTCTTTTATTTATTTACATGTTATTGATAAAATGGGGTTTCATTTCAATATGATGGAACACATGATGAGTATCCATACACCTCTTGAGTAGTGAGAGTGAAGGGGATCAAAATGTACAAATTTTTCTATAAATATCAATGGATTCTATTCTGATTAGGAATTTTATATTATAGGCATGTATGTCTTTGAATTGATCAATTGAATAGATTGGTTAGTTTCTTTAAAGTCCCATATCATTTTTTATGTGTGATGGGTAAAGTTTAGATCTCTTGATGGGACAATGCATCTCTTTAAAGGTGGTTATAAAGTGAAGGTAGGATGTGTAGGATATTTATCACCAATGGTTGGAACTATTTATTATCAATTAACAACAATCACTCTAAGTAGTAATGACATAATTGATATTAGAAATTTTTTACCATTGTGGATCGCTATCCTGACATGTTTCTTAAAGATTTCACTATTGTTTCACCTAAAAGGGAAGTGGAATTTTTTATTGATCTTCTTATAGTGAAAAATTATATTTCACTTCCATCTTATAGAATGAAACCAATTGAATTTAATTATATGAAAGTATAATTAGAATAAATATAAAGTAAATATCTCATAAGACTGAGCATGTTGCCTTGGGATTCTCCATTTCTTTTTTTTCTAATAAGGTTAATTGCTTATTATGACTATGTGTTGACTATTGTAAGAAGAATTAGGTTATGATAGAGAATAAATATCCACTACCTTGAATTGATCATCTTTTTTATCAATTAAAGGGATCCCAATGGTTCTCTAAAATTTATCTACACTCAGGGTATCACTAACTTTAGGTTATGAAATAGGATATTATAAAAATATTTTTCAAGAGTCATTATGGTCATTATGAATATATTTATATGACATTTGGTTCTATAAATACACCATTTATTTTCTTGGAATTGATAAATTATTATTTTTAGCTATACCAATAATATTTTTTGTGGTATTTGTGGACAAAATTATGGTGTATAGAACTCAGAAAGAACATGAAGAACATTTAAATATTGCGTTGAGAGTTTTTTGAGAGCACTGTTTATATGAAAAATTATCTAAATTTTATTTCTTTATAGAACATGTTTGTCTCTTTATCCATGTCAAGTCTGAGAAAATAGTATCACTAGACCCTGTAAAGATAGAAATTGTTTTCTCTTAGTATCTACCAAAGAACATCTTTGAGATACACAACTTTTTGGGATTAGCAAGTTAATCGCGCTATTTGAGACTTCTCATGACTTTTATATCTAATAGAAATGTTCATGATAAAGGTTAATCCATTCCATTAGAGTAAATATTTTCAACAATCCATTTTAGAGTTTAAATAGAGACCCACTTTCACAACAATTAATATTTTTCTAGAACCTGGGTTAGGTTATGAGGTATTTTATGTCACATATGTATATTGAATTGATTTTTTTCTCATGAAAGGTGATCATGTGGTAACTTATGGATCATGATAGTTTCAAATTTATGAATAAACCATGATTTAAGATTAGTTGTAGTAGTGAATAGTTTAAAACATGGCATGATTATCTCTTTAGTGATAAATTCATTGTGTTCATAGACTATAAAGGTTTGAAATACATTTTTCACAAAGGGATTTAAACTTGAAAAAAATATAATGAATGGAATATTTCAAGATGTTTGACCTTGACTTAGTTTATACACCTAGAAAATGGAATTATTTTGGACGATTATGTAAGATATAATTCATATAATTAATTGGATAGAGAATCTTGTGATCAATGAAAATTGATGGCTTTGATTGTTGATATGAGTTTGGATGGTATTGAGTATAATGAAGTCACTGTTTTCTTATTGGGGAATCTAATACCTAATTTGGTAGACCGAGTTAAGGATTATCAAATATTATATATATAGTTCCTTACCATTACATCAAAACTTAATGGTGGGGAGACCATTGATAAATGAAAATGATGTAGTAATTCTATTTTTGTTTTATGATATTGGATAGTTGTTCTTCTATCTTGTTAAGAACAATTTCATTTAGCATTCCACCACTCAAAATGGGTTGTTTATCATAAAATTAAAAAGATATACAAGGTGTTATAAACTCATTTATGGTGGGATAGAATAAAATGGAAAGTGGTGGAGTATTCCTTGAGATGACTCACTTTTCATAAAGTTAAGGATAAGAAGAATCAACCAGCTAGTATGTTACAATCTTTACCTATCATTGTCTGGAAATGGGAGCACATAGCTATAATTTTTTTCAAAATTATACCAAGAATTTTTTGGAAACACATTACCATATGAGTTATTGTGGATCAACTCACAAAATCATATCCCTTAATCCCTATTCATGAATCCAATATGGTGGAAGATTTTGAAAAACTATATTTGAGAAGTCTTAATGGTACATGGAATTCCAATTTTAATCAACTCCAACTGAGATCCTCATTTCACCTCTTATATTTTAATACCTTTACAGTAAGATATTAGTACCCATTTAACCATGAGCACATCTTATCATCCTCAAACAGATGGAAAATCAAAATAAACAATCTAAATGTTAGAATAAATGGTCTGAGTTTGTGTTATGGATTTCAAAGGGTCATGGAAATACCATATACCATTAGTTTATTCCATGTAAAATAATAGTTATCATGACTTGATACATAGGTATCCTTTTGAAGCATTGTATGGTTATCCTTTTTGGTCTCTACTTTTTTGTGTAGAGACTAGAGAAGCTTCACTATTAGGACCTATCTTTTTCTAGGAGATTACTGAGAAAATTAAAATGATTAGGAAAAGGATGGAGATGGATTAGAGTAATTAGAAATATTACGTGGATCATCATTGTTAGCCATTATCTTTTAATGTGTGAAATTATGTGTTCTTGAAAGTCTCTATAATTATTGGGAATTGACATTTGGTTGAGAAAGGTAAAGTGTATCCTCATAACATTGTCACTTTTGAAATACTATAATGGATTGATGATGTGGATTATCAGTTGTATTTCTCACCATGATACATCTTCATACACAATGTATTTTATGTATCTCAATTGAAGAAGTGACAACTTGATTCAGGTCATGTGATTCGATGGGATCATGTTGATCTTTAATTGGATGATAATTTTCTACATGTGATGATATAGATTCTATATAGAAAATATAAAGTTTTATGGGGAAAAAACATCTTTTTAGTATGAGGTTTCTAGTATCTTGGTCAGATTTAAGAGGAAACGTGGTATTTTGAGACATAAATGATAGAAAAATGGAGATTTTTTTTCAAATAATTAGAAATACCTATCTTTCATAGGATAGAAATACAAATGGTAAGGTTAATGTAACACCCATGATTTTAGGTGTGTGCTTATTCTCTTAATATTTTAAATCTTATTCATGGTTTTAGTTGGGTTTGAGGAGCTTGGGTGAGGTTCTTGGATAGATTTGGTGTTTTTTGATTCTTTTGGGCCCACCATTGGTAGAAAACAGTCATTTTGGTGGGTGTGTTATGTTGGGTATGTCCCTATAAAAGATAATCAAACCAAAAATGTTCATGTTTGGGGTTTTGGAACCCTAGTTGGATTAATATAGACTACAAATATAGAGTCCTCCCCACACCATGGTCCATGGAATAGTGATCCAAAAATGTCCATGGGTTTGGAACCAGGGCATGTTGTTTGTCCATGTCGTGACTCATTCTTGTCACCTATTCAAAGGGACTATAGATATTTTATCTCCACCAAGTGATGGTGTCAGTCAAACACCTTTTTTAAATGTTTTATTTGTATACTTATCTTGGTGGAAACTTATGGGACTCATATGTAGACATTATGGAAGGGTTGTAATGTGACTCTTGAGTATAAAATTCCTATTATAACCCTTTTCTTTCCTCCTTTTCTAGGTTTTTCTGAATCTAAAATTTTAGGGAAATCCTTTGGATTACTTATTACTATTTTTAGAGTTATTTTTGGGGGATATTGTTGGTTCTGTAGTGCTCATATCTCTCATTTTTATAGTGTATTTGACTCGATGTAGGTGGATTATATCTCTACTCCACTTGTTCTAGAACAAGAAGTTTGGGTTGTTTAAATTAAATTGATTGAATTTCAAAGGAAAATTATGATTACTTCTTGTTGAAACCCCTTGTCTTAAAAATATGATAATCTTGTAAATTAAATGGTTTTTGGAAAACCTCTTTGTTTTTTGGATTTAAATTTTTTGTTTTTTTAAAAAAATATGATTAAAAGTTTAAACGGAAAGAATTTTTTTATGTGAAATGAATTGGTATGAGAACTTAGAATACATGGTTGGTGTTAGTTCAATTGAATTGTACATATCCTTGAATAAGGGGCATGATTCTAGACTAGAGGCACCTGGATATTGGTCACCTAGTGATGACTTTGTGGATCAATAAGTAACTACCCATGAGTATGAGGATATTACCTGGAATGAATGTGTGTGTGATAAATAGATAGGATTTGGGTATTACAAGTTGAATTAAATGATAAATTATGAATTGATAAAAAAAATCTACTTTTAAATTGATAAAAGTGCTTTGATGTTCCTCTATTTGTTTAAAAATATGTTTTTAAACTATGAGCTAACAAGGTCTTTTCCTAGTGGAATGTGTGGGAATATTTTGGTGGATTTCCTACTAGTTATGTTTACTCACCCTCTACATATACACTTTGGTGTGTGTGAAGATTTTTTGTCTTCATGATAAAGGTAATGAAAATATCATTCATTCATATAGTGGATAATTATGATGCCAATTATTCAGGATGTTTGGAGCTTCTAGTTTCTTTCTTCGATTCATTGGAGTGATGAAATATCGTTATTGTTGCATCATGTAATCTTTTGGTTTTCTTGAGTTACTTTAGTAAACCTTTTCACTGCTACTCTGATATTGTCATTTATTATTTTGTCTTTTGATTTTTATTATTTACACTTCATGCATCAAATTATGGTTTTATTCCTTTAGTTTTTTTATGTCTGGTTTTTTTTATTATAAAAAAGAAAAAATTGTCTCCAGGTGTTCAAGTAATACCTTTCCATTTATTCCCAACCTTTGGTGTCTTGGGGACATAACCTAAGGTTACTAGAACCTATACCTATCCCAATTCAATAGGTTGGGTAGGGATGTTACACAACTTGTTTTTCACCTCCTCACCTCTGATTGTTTATTTGTCCCAGAGGATGATGAACATTTTGGGATTGAAATCTACCACCACCACCCTAGACTGGTGGCCTATCATCTTATTGATTCTATTATTTTAAAAAAGGTTTATGATTAATATTGTGGTTTATTTGGTGGCCCATTCTTTATGACACTATTCTCAAGTATTAAATGGCATCCCTAATATAAAGGAGACACAAATTGTCTATATACTCTACCTATGTAAAAATAACAAACCTCACCACCACCAACACCCAAGGGATGTGTGATGCCCACTCCCAAGAACCATGAATAAGGTATTATACATTATTGATCCACATATCTTGAGACTAAAAGTATCTTCTTCTTCCTCCCATATCCTCCCAAGATAAAACTTTATTTTCTTCTCTCATGTACAACACCAGTCCTCACCAAGGTTCCCTTAAATGACACATGAATTCCTCAATACCTTAGTGTAAGTATTTAAAGTAAATTAATTAACCTATTATGGGATATTAGGTTAAATTATTCTCTCAAATTATAAATTTATCCTCACCTCATTAGTAATAGGATTATTAAAATACCATAAAAATATTATAAACCTCATTTTATACTATCAAACTCTATAGATACCATAATAAATAGACAAGATCTTTAACCACTAATCCAAATAAAGAGTGAGATTCAAGAACTCCTCCCTAAACTAATATCATAATTGGATTTGATTGATTGCATAAATTCCATGCTCACCAAGAAACAAAATCCACCAATTTTTCAATACTCTACATAATAATATCAATACAAATGGAATCCAATGATTCTAAACTAACTAGATAAGTTGAAATAAAATCTATTCTTCTTTAATCTACCACTCTATTTCTTTATCAAAAATGAATTAATCTTAATTTGGTATGTTATGCTGTTGGAACTCCCATAAGGTAGTTCTATAACCTTATTTCACTGATGGATCTACTTTTTTATTTATAACCATAGGTTATTTATATACCCTCCCTCCCTATACCTCAGAATTCTAATGCACAGCTGATATTTCTATAAGAAAAAAATGCATCATCCCAAGGAAAATGTGGATGTTTATACTCATAATACATAAAGATAAAACATTGACTATAATTTAATGCAAAGTACATGAAATCATCATGTTATATTATAATATGATTCATGAACCCAAAATTTCATAAATACCCCATTTTCAGATAAACTATAACTTTTTTAAAGATCTATAAATAATCATATCTTTTACTTGGAATCAAACAGGCCCTCAGTGCCCTAAATTTATTTCCCATGTCAAAATAACATACTAGGTTCAATCAATATATAAAATCACCAACTCATTAAATCCACACCAGTTCCTACTCAAAACTTAATCTTATAACACAAATTTGATACCAAATTATCATATTATAACCCTACCAAGACTCCTTTTGATTCATAAATGAAATAAATAATAACCCTTAAGACTGCATCCAATAACACATGTGGAAAAGACTATCTCAATGGGCATAAAATACACATATGGGAAGAACTGAACATATTTTCAATAAACAATCATAATATACACAACAAGAAATATAACCAAAATAAATAACTCATGTGAATAAATGAATGATTAATTCCAACACATAAATCCCAAACAACTCAAGTAAATATAAAGAAAACTATATCATATTACTCCTTTTACTATAAAAAGATTATCTCATACCCAAACTAACATTTTCCAATATTACCCTTAATAGGATCAAATAATTCTAAAAAAATAGAGTATTATGGGGTGATTATATAAGTACACCCAGTAGATTCCCCCTCTAACCTCTTATATGTCAAGTGATTATGTACAATAAAGCCTTGGTAAATAACATATATAGAGGTTAATTATCTGAGCACATTTAGACAAATAATAAAATCATAAGTAAACCTCTACCACATGTTATCTCCCACGACATATGAATCACTATAACTAAAACACTAAAACCAAAACATTAATTAAAACCACACTTTATCCACACCTATAATGATATTAGTTATAACCAACCTAACTATTTATTATCACAATGTGGACCATAAAAATTAAATAAAAAAATAATTATGATACAACTATAATAATAATAATTTTATTTTCCTTGGGAATATAACATATTACCTTCATATCAATATTAAAGTATACCAAATCCATATCATCACATAAATATAATGGAATACCACATCCCTTAATCAAATAACTCATAAACCTTTAAATAGGGTTAGAAAAACTCCATAATATAACATTAACATCACATAATATAGCAATCATATCAAATCACCACATCAAATATAAAACATACCATGATACATAGGGTAATAATAACCAAATCAAATATAGCACAAAAAATTCCCTTAACCTCAACTTACTCACCATGAAATTTACTATAATATCAACTTGTCCCTAAGTAATCACCTCAATTAACCATATCCAAAACACATACTCTATATAGAATGATACCACCATGTAACCATACAACCTATATTACACCTCAATATTCCTCATTTAACTATGATTTCCACCACTGTGTTTTCACTACCTCATAATCACTCAAACCCATTCACTTATCAAGGATTCATGCACTTTATCACCCTACACCACATATACCACAACCACTACTTTAATTATTATAAATTTTCAAATCCACATAACCACATATCATAAGATTTTACAAAAAAATAAACTTCTATTTATTTTATTATATATAAAACCCTTTTCTTATTTTTCCATTAACAATGAAAATCTTTATAAATTTAACTCAAACTAATTAGTATAGATACTAAATTTATCAATTAGTTCATTATTCCATATTGATTAACCTATTAATTTATTTCATATCCCTTTTTTTAATCTATTTGTAATTCACATGATATTCACAAAATTTTATGATCACTACATAAAACAAAATATAAAAATTTACTAAGCATATATAAAATAATTTTTATGATCCATTACTTCATCAAATAATAATCCTTTCATAAAAAATATATTGATTTCATTATCTAGATCCATGAAATTCTTATTCATGATAAAAATACCATGATTCATTTATCCACACATCAATTACTAATTGAAATAGAGGATAAGAATATCACTCTAAACCACCATGAGAAAATAGATCATGAATCTAATTTATCAATAAACTAAGATTTTATTTGGTATCTTCCCTGAATAATTTCATTAATAGGTTCTATTAATATCCTAAAATATCTACCAACTCACCTTCTATTCTATTTTATGATTTAAGGGAAGTATCCTGAAAAAATAATGAGGTTCAAGTGATTTTACCAATGTTTTAATCCATTTCCTCAAAAACTATGGTGTGGCCACATCAACCACATCATTTAAAGATCCATACTTTCCCTGATATTTACATTTAATTTTACAAGTGATAGTGGTTTTGAGGGATGTAGATATATGAAGGGGTTTTAGTAAAAATTTCAATTATGATTCATGAATTATGTTATGATAATGTTTGCTACAGTATGGTCGGTTATCTAAGACATGGTAGTTATAGTAGTTTGGTGTGTTTCTCCATTATCACATAGGTTGTGGTGTGCAGATATGTTTTGTAGCATGGATCCTAAGTTGTGATTTTTTTGTTTCATTCTCTTGGGTTAGGGTTTTTTTGTCACGTAGTGATTGTATGGGTTATAGTATAGAGAGTATTAGGGTATTTATGGGTTAATCATATGTAAGTTTCATACAGTTTTGGTGATTTTTATTACACCATGAAGTTCTTGGTTGGTTATCTCCTTAGTTCTTAAATTTTCAAGATTGTTTCATCATGATGTATAGTGTTGTTCCATGGTGTTGTTATGGGAGTTATTAGGTTTCAGGTTGAGGATAAGGTTTATTCTATGAAATTTGGTGGTTCAAGAATTTCATAGTGTAGGTTTCCATTACATTATAACATTTCATAGTTTAATAAAATTTATATGGTTTGACTCCTCAAGATATGGGGGAGATCTCACTGTGATTCTGGGATTGGGGATGTAACACCCCGAGATTTTATGAAAAATATTATTTTAATTTCATTAATGTCTTATGTTGTATTCTTCACCAAGATTACCTTGCGCTATACGCAACACCGTATTAGCTTGCAGTATACGCAACCCTATTCTTGGACCTTGTTACACACAATTTTGATAATAGTTATTCTACGCAACATTGAGTATATATATATATATATATTAAATGTATAAATGAAATATGGTTGGATTCTGTTATATGAAACAACGAATGATTCTTTCACAACATGCAACCCTGACTTGGCTTGCATTACACGCAATCACGACCTTCCTCGATAGCGTGTGTTGTACGCAATACCGGGTTTTAATAAACAATGTTATATTATTATAATATTGTCATGAACTAGCCGTTATGAATAGTATTAACTAAATTTTTAATTTTATAACATTATTATTCATCTTACACATTTCTAGAACATGGTATAAGAACAAAATAAATTTTTCAGGTAAAATAAGTATTTTTCAAAAAAAGCAGTTTTGCCGCCTTTTGATGGCGCACCCACTTTAAATATGGTTTTTGACATGTTTATAAGTTCAATTTGAAAAAATAAAATTCTTCTTTGGAATCAAGAAATAAAAATTTACTTTGGATAAATTTTTCATATTATTCTGGTAACTTTCACATTTTAATGAATAGTAAAAACACGCTATATTTTAATTAAAAACAACTTTTTTCATCATAATATCTTATGTGGTTAAATTATAATATTGAATGGTTTCAAAGTATAAATAGAATATATTTTTACCATTTAATATAATGTATGTCATTATCATTGATTTTACCTTGAATTCATAGGTTAAATCAATTCAATCTTTTGCAATGTTTTAAACAAAAACCCGTTTTTATTCGACAACGGGATTAATTTTAATTTAATTTCTGCAACTTCTGTGTATTGAATTTTAAAAAATGGATTCCATATTTGGAATCAGTGGGTCCAAATTATGCTAATAGACTACTTTTTATTTTTGGGAATTATGAATAGTAACTACGGTAAATTTTATTTACCATAGTTAAAGGTAAATCAGGTAATTAAGGGTAAATATAATATTTTAAAATTACCCTAAAAAATGTCAAAATTCTATTGGGTGACTAAAAAACGACCCATATCACCTAAGGGTCAGATTAGATTAATTTAATTAAATTTTTTCAATGAAAATAATTTAATTATTATTAAAACCAAAGAATGTGACAACATGTCACTTTCTTAAATATTATAAGTATAATAATTTTAATCTAGTGATAAACTTCATGAAACTTCGAACATGAATAGTCTACAGAAATATAATACAATTATCTATATCATAGGAATTTATTTAGAATTTTTAGGGATTAAATAATTATCATTTATTATGACACAAAGATGATGCAGTAATTGTCTTATTAATGAAATATTGACATAATTGATGTTATAAATGCCCAAATAAATGTAATTTGAGACTTTTTATGACTTAAACTAATTTTCTAGGTTACTATGATATATTAGTGTTGATTTAATCAACTTGGTTCGAACATATAATTCTGTTATGACTTTCACAAAAATCATATATCAAATAGTGTCAAAATTGACACAAAATAGTTTTTAAATCAAATATTATATTATTAATTGTTATTTTATTCCTAAAAATCTAAGGTTCGGCCAAATGACTTAGATAAGGATATATATATTAATAATAAACAATTTGGGGTTCGTTTGGCATGTTATAGTAAGTGTATTAACCATATAGTGAAAGAAAACAAAAAGACACGGTAAAAGTTAAATTATTTAACTTAGAGTTAAATCTAATTGATAAGGTTAAAATAATACCATAAACTTGTCTAAATCCTATTGGTTGATAGGATTTCTACCCATCCCCACTTTACCTTCGAAATAAGACCCTTTGGAACCATTATAAACCGATTTTGACTTTAATATAAAATAATATTTTGAGATATTCCTAAGGTGCCCCTCTCCTCCCTTATAAAAGGACACCTCCTCCCCCCTCCTCATCACACCAATTTGAGAACTCAAGCTCGGACAACCCCTGCCATTTTATCCTCTCCACTTCCCTAGAATAATCTTAGAGGTCCTGGTCTTCTTTAAATATCAATATTAGTTCCCTAAGTGGAGGATTCAAAGAAGCGTTCCAAAGAAGAGGTAATATCCATTACCGATCTTTTCAATTTCTTTCTTTTTCAACTTCTTCTTCTTTAGTTGTTTCATGATAAAGTAATAACATCAGTATTAATTACATACTGATATGTTATTATAAATATGAAACAACCCTAATTCACCTTCTGTCCATACTACGGAAAAATGGAATCACCGCGCGTGCGTACGTACGGAATACCGTCTCCACGCCGTGGTGTAATCTATTTTCCACCACCACCTTACATGGATGGGTATAATGGTGTAAAGAATAACTATACATAGTTATTACAACATCATATTGATTCTGATATATTGTATAATCCACTCCAATTCAATTCAATAATTATGGAAATGATATCATCGCTCGTGCGTACGTACGGACTACCGTCTCCACAACGCGATGAGATTCATTCTTAATGATTAACCATTCATGAATGATTATAAAGTATATATAATAAGTAATAATGAAATATATGACATAATAATGATACTGGATTTATGTATATATATATATATATATGTATGTCATCTACTTACTTCCATTAAAGACAATAAGGAAAGAAAAACAGCGTTCATGCGTACGTACGGACTACCGTCTCCATGAACGGTGTTTTTCCATTTATCTATCTATTATATATATATATATATACTGAATATATATGATATATAAATCATATTTTATATTCTGGAAGTAAGTAAATCATGATATAAGTAATAATAATGTCAAGAACAACAAGTCAAAACACCTACGATAAATGAAACGATTTTACCCAAAACGCTCTTTAACATGGAATTTACAAAAGAACGGGTAAAATAAAGTCATAAGTGAACCATATATGATATAATAACAATTAGTATGATTCTGGAATAAGTCAATGACATTATTTAAATCATTATACAGGAGGTTCAGACACTTACGAAGCAAATGGGACCTAAGGTAAGGGAAAATATCACAATCTCATTTTTATCCGAGATTGTTTATTCGTAAGTATTTACTGGGGTGTATTTTATCATCCACATCCATGTTACCTCAACATGTAATATTGTTTCCATCCAATTACAATAGTTTAAAGCCAATTTTACCCTTCGGTGAGTTTTTAGTAAAGAATATGAATGGAATCTTTTGTCGTTTTTTTTCATACGAGGTACTTTTTGACTTTTCCGACAAAAGTACGAAGAATGTTTTTTTAACTTATACGGCATGAATGGATTTTTAAAACATTATTTCCAAGAAGATTCCTTTACAAGTTTTCAAGTTTATTTTTAATCAACTTCTTTTAGTTTATAATTGTATGACATATTAAGAAAAGAAAAGTGTTTTTGAAGAAGAAAGGATATTTTCCTCAAGAATGGTGTTAAAGTGTTTTATCAAAATTATTTTCCATATAAGATAATAAAGGGTTATGTTTTTATCCCTTTAATTACATTGATTTGATTATGTTGTGAGGGAATTATTTTTATGAAGTCATTTACCTTATATGGTTTGTTTTATGATGTCATGATGTTTCAAGAATCCCATTTTTGTTACATGTGTTATGTGATGATATATGATTTATGATTATGTGGAACACATAAGAAAGGATTAATTATAAGATGGGTGGGACCTATATCTCCCTCCAATGCATTGGGTAAAGATTTTATATCTCGTGAGATAGACATGGCTGAAATGGTAGGTTATACCGGTTCAGTGAAACAGGACTGAAACGAGGGTTACTCGATTCAGAAAGAGACTTTGTCCACTAAGATAGTCTTGGCAATGAGTCTTGACTAACAAGAAATGATTCTCTATGATTATGTGTGTATGCCACAAAGTTTCATGTTTTAAGTTATGATTATTTGGATTTCATTTCACTACTATGATTTATCCCATGTTATGAAATTATGCTCTCTTTTGCAGGTTAAGATTTCCAAAAGTTATGTTCTTAGGAATATGATGTGATTGATTTTTCTTTTGTATACCCTTACTGAGCATTTGAGCTCACCCTTTTATGTTTTCTTTTCCCCAGGATATAAAGAAAGGTTTTAGGTAAAAAAAAGGGAAGATCTTTATGGGAGATATTGAAGATATTTCACCACGATTAGAAGATTACGTTCCGAGTTTCCAAAGACACTAAACTATTACGATCCTTGTGTGTGTGTTTTTGTTATGTACTAAGTATTCCACAAATGTAATGTAATGTCCATGTACGTCAAGATACGAGTCTCTACAGTTGGTATCAGAGGAAATGTTTAGTCAACCTTTGGAAACTAGGATGCGATAACTTTAGTGAGATCCCTAGAGATATTTCTACGGTATGTCTAGGGATGTCCCTAAGGTTAAGTATACGTATAGGTTATAGTACTAGAACTACGCTAACGATCATAGAATTAAACCTAAGATGTTAGATATTGAAGGTACTCCCCCTTTATAATGTTGTTTTCCCTAGCATGATTTCGCCTCTCACAGAATTCTTTTTGGGTTTTAGTTAATGGAGGGAACCAGAAGGAATTCGGTTAACATTGAATCCAATGGACAAATTGGTGACTATGAGCAACAAAATTGTGTAATGCCTAGAGAGAAAGATATTGTGATTATACCGAATCAGTCATCGCGATATATGATTAACAAGGTGAAATTTAGTGGTATGCCTAATTCATCAAAGAAGAGGAAGATAAACTATTATGCATGTTTGAATGTTGAGGAGCATAAAGAGAGAAAGATTGAGATTTCTAAAGAAGGGAAGAAGAACCTTGAGGAATACCTCAAATGGAGGGACCGATGTTATCTGTGTGGAGAAAAGGGTCATAGAGTGACAGACTGTTATGGAGTTCAATGTCTTATTTGTGGAGAACATGGGCATTACCCAACTCAATGCCCTGACCTAAAAAGATACTTCTAAATCAAGGAAGGACTTCTTCTAGGATAATCATTGAAGTGGATGGACTGAAGTGTTTATGTATTGGTATTCAAGAATAATGTTGTTGAGGTACTTTTATGGTGTATTGAAATATTTATGTATTGGTCTATTGTGGTTTTCAATAATTTTAAGGTACCGGTAACCATGAAAAGTGATTAAAATATTTTGGAAAGTAGATAATATGCCCATAATGAAGGGATAAGGAGAAAATGAAATGTTTGACAGTATTCATGAGCTCATGATTGATATAAGGACTAAGTGATATCATGGTTTGAGTATATAGAATTTTGAGGATTTTGGTATATGGAAGGTGTTATGTTTTAACTGCATTCATGTTTTCAATAAGGTATTCAAGAGAATACATGATTAAGGACTTTGAATGTTTGGAATGTGACCAACAAAACATATCTTATGATATATGGGGATCGACGATGGTGTTAAATCTCTGGTAATCGTTTTCACTATGTTATGAGAGTGGACTGCAGTATTATGGATAAGCCTAAAGATTGGAATGGATTATGTTGGACATAAGTTAGTATTGTTTAAGGATAGAAGTTTTTTCGATATTATTGATGGGATGTTATGGTAATATAGTTTTAGAAAAATGACAACCTGTAGGACGGGCGACAACCCATCGCGTCGGACAAGGCTGTAGGAATCGAACCCACAACCGAAGTGCGACTGTCCTTTATCGCCTACCACTGGCCTACGGGAAGTCCCTGTTTAGTGGAAACTAGTTTTATTATATTAAGCAGTATGATATATGAAGTATAAGTCTATTTTAAGAACCATATATGATTAATCTCACTATAGATCGACTTATGTATATAATTTTTGCTAACCTTTTGTTTGAGACAGATGGAATGACCCGTCATTCTATCACATGATCTGCTAACACTTCATGAATAACAAATTTAACTTCATTTATTTAAGTGATGAAGTGGAAATTGTTCAAGGCACGAACAACAGTGAGATTGTACCAAAATGAAGTAAGTATTTATTCTAATTCAAATATTCAACTTTAGGGAAATGATCTTGAAAACCAAAAATGTTGTCCTAGTGATCTTATACCTGATGAATCGGATTGTACCTTATATCATCACAAATCTATGGATTTGTGATTACTGGATTTTCCATAGCCATGTCCTCTACCACTCTCTATCAGAACATGATGGTTAGATTTCTCTTCCATATCCATATTTTCACCTATGTGGAAACCCAGTGATTAGTTTATTTGGGTAACCGTTACATTTCATACTTTTGTTTTTAAAGATAAGTTTTGGTATTCCTTTTTACGATGTGGGTTTCTATCAAAGAAACTTTCAAATAGTAAACCATTTATAACCCCGACGAATTTCGAGGGCGAAATTCATTTTAAGGGGGGTAGAATGTAACACCCCGAGATTTTATGAAAAATATTATTTTAATTTCATTAATGTCTTATGTTGTATTCTACACCAAGATTACCTTGCGCTATACGCAACACCATATTAGCTTGCAGTATATGCAACCCTATTCTTGGACCGTGTTACACACAATTTTGATAATAGTTATTCTACGCAACATTGAGTATATATATATATATATATATATATATATTAAATGTATAAATGAAATATGGTTGGATTCTGTTATACGAAACAACGAAGGATTCTTTCACAACACGCAACCCTGACTTGGCTTGCATTACACGCAATCACGACCTTCCTCGATAGCGTGTGTTGTACGCAATACCGGGTTTTAATAAACAATGTTATATTATTATAATATTGTCATGAACTAGCCGTTATGAATAGTATTAACTAAATTTTGAATTTTATAACATTATTATTCATCTTACACATTTCTAGAACATGGTATAAGAACAAAATAAATTTTTCGGGTAAAATAAGTATTTTTCAAAAAATGCAGTTTTGCCGCCTTTTGATGGCGCACCCACTTTAAATCTGGTTTTTGACATGTTTATAAGTTCAATTTAACAAAATAAAATTATTCTTTGGAATCAAGAAATAAAAATTTACTTTGGATAAATTTTTCATATTATTCTGGTAACTTTCACATTTTAATGAATAGTAAAAACACGCTATATTTTAATTAAAAACAACTTTTTTCATCATAATATCTTATGTGGTTAAATTATAATATTGAATGGTTTTAAAGTATAAATAGAATATATTTTTACCATTTAATATAATGTATGTCATTAGCATTGATTTTACCTTGAATTCGTAGGTTAAATCAATTCAATCTTTTGCAATGTTTTAAACAAAAACCCGTTTTTATTCGACAACGGGATTAATTTTAATTTAATTTCTGCAACTTCTATGTATTGAATTTTAAAAAATGGATTCCATATTTGGAATCAGTGGGTCCAAATTATGCTAATAGACTACTTTTTATTTTTGGGAATTATGAATAGTAACTACGGTAAATTTTATTTACCATAGTTAAAGGTAAATCAGGTAATTAAGGGTAAATATAATACTTTAAAATTACCCTAACAAATGTCAAAATTCTATTGGATGACTAAAAAACGACACATATCACCTAAGGGTCGGATTAGATTAATTTAATTAAATTTTGTCAATGAAAATAATTTAATTATTATTAAAACCAAAGAATGTGACAACATGTCACTTTCTTAAATATTATAAGTATAATAATTTTAATCTAGTGATAAACTTCATGAAACTTCGAACATGAATAGTCTAAAGAAAGATAATACAATTATATACATCATAGGAATTTA
Organism: Viscum album; assembly: GCA_963277665.1. Lineage (NCBI taxonomy): Eukaryota > Viridiplantae > Streptophyta > Magnoliopsida > Santalales > Viscaceae > Viscum > Viscum album. The sequence goes on from OY728137.1 coordinate 373,728,377, forward strand.
TTTAGAATTTTTAGGGATTAAATAATTATCATTTATTATGACACAAAGATGATGCAGTAATTGTCTTATTAATGAAATATTGACATAATTGATGTTATAAATGCCCAAATAAATGTAATTTGAGACTTTTTATGACTTAAACTAATTTTCTAGGTTACTATGATATATTAGTGTTGATGTAATCAACTTGGTTCGAACATATAATTCTGTTATGACTTTCACAAAACTCATATATCAAATAGTGTCAAAATTGACACAAAATAGTTTTTAAATCAAATATAATATTATTAATTGTTATTTTATTCCTAAAAATCTAAGGTTCGGACAAATGACTTAGATAAGGATATATATATTAATAATAAAAAATTTGGGGTTCTTTTGGCATGTTATAGTAAGTGTATTAACCATATAGTGAAAGAAAACAAAAAGACACGGTAAAAGTTAAATAATTTAACTTAGAGTTAAATCTAATTGATAAGGTTAAAATAATACCATAAACTTGTCTAAATCATATTGGTTGATAGTATTTCGACCCATCCCCACTTTACCTTTGAAATAAGACCCTTTGGAACCATTATAAACCGATTTTGACTTTAATATAAAATAATATTTTGAGATATTCCTAAGGTGCCCCTCTCCTCCCTTATAAAAGGACACCTCCTCCCCCTCCTCATCACACCAATTTGAGCACTCAAGCTCGGCCAACCCCTGACATTTTCTCCTATCCAATTCCCTAGAATAATCCTAGAGGTCCTGGTCTTCTTCAAAGATCAATATTAGTTCCCTAAGTGGAGGATTCAAAGAAGCGTTCCAAAGAAGAGGTAATATCCATTACCGATCTTTTCAATTTCTTTCTTTTTCAACTTCTTATTCTTTAGTTGTTTCATGATAAAGTAATAACATCAGTATTACTTACATACTGATATGTTATTATAAATATGAAACAACCCTAATTCACCTTCTGTCCATCCTACGGAAAAATGAAATCACCGCGCGTGCGTACGTACGGAATACCGTCTCCACGCCGTGGTGTAATCTATTTTCCACCACAACCTTACATGGATGGGTATAATGGTGTAAAGAATAACTATACATAGTTATTACAACATCATATTGATTCTGATATATTGTATAATCCACTCCAATTCATTTCAATAATTATGGAAATGATATCATCGCTCGTGCGTACGTACGGACTACCGTCTCCACAACGCGATGAGATTCATTCTTAATGATTAACCATTAATGAATGATTATAAAGTATATATAATAAGTACTAATGAAATATATGAAATAATAATGATACTGGATTTATGTATATATATATATATATGTATGTCATCTACTTACTTCCATTAAAGACAATAAGGAAAGAAAAACAGCGTTCATGCATACGTACGGACTACCGTCTCCATGAACGGTGTTTTTCCATTTATCTATCTATTATATATATATATATACTGAATATATATGATATATAAATCATATTTTATATTCTGGAAGTAAGTAAATCATGATATAAGTAATAATAATGTCAAGAACAACAAGTCAAAACACCTACGATAAATGAAACGCTTTTACCCAAAACGCTCTTTAACATGGAATTTACAAAAGAACGGGTAAAATAAAGTCATAAGTGAACCATATATGATATCATAACAATTAGTATGATTCTGGAATAAGTCAATGACATTATTTAAATCATTATACAGGAGGTTCAGACACTTACGAAGCAAATCAGACCTAAGGTAAGGGAAAATATCACAATCTCATTTTTATCCGAGATTGTTTATTCGTAAGTATTTACTGGGGTGTATTTTATCATCCACATCCATGTTCCCTCAACATGTAATATTGTTTCTATCCACTTACAATAGTTTAAAGCCAATTTTACCCTTCAGTGAGTTTTTAGTAAAGAATATGAAAGGAATCTTTTGTCGTTTTTTTTCATACGAGGTACTTTTTGACTTTTCCGACAAAAGTACGAAGAATGTTTTTTTTAACTTATACGGCATGAATGGATTTTTAAAACATTATTTCCAAGAATCTTCCTTTACAAGTTTTCAAGTTTATCTTTAATCAACTTCTTTTAGTTTATAATTGTATGACATATTAAGAAAAGAAAAGTGTTTTTGAAGAAGAAATGATATTTTCCTCAAGAATGGTGTTAAAGTGTTTTATCAAAATTATTTTCCATCTAAGATAATAAAGGGTTATGTTTTTATCCCTTTAATTACATTGATTTGATTATGTTGTGAGGGAATTATTTTTATGAAGTCATTTACCTTATATGGTTTGTTTTATGATGTCATGATGTTTCAAGAATCCCATTTTTGTTACATGTGTTATGTGATGATATATGATTTATGATTATGTGGCACACATAAGAAAGGATTCATTATAAGATGGGTGGGACCTATATCTCCCTCCAATGCATTGGGTAAAGATTTTATATCTCGTGAGATAGACATGGCTGAAATGGTAGGTTATACCGGTTCAGTGAAACAGGACTGAAACGAGGGTTACTCGATTCAGAAAGGGACTTTGTCCACTAAGATAGTCTTGGCAATGAGTCTTGACTAACAAGAAATGATTCTCTATGATTATGTGTGTATGCCACAAAGTTTCATGTTTTAAGTTATGATTATTTGGATTTCATTTCACTATTATGATTTATCCCATGTTATGAAATTATGCTCTCTTTTGCAGGTTAAGATTTCCAAAAGTTATGTTCTTAGGAATATGATGTGATTGATTTTTCTTTTGTATACCCTTACTGAGCATTTGAGCTCACCCTTTTATGTTTTCTTTTCCCCAGGATATAAAGAAAGGTTTTAGGTAAAAAAAAGGGAAGATCTTTATGGGAGATATTGAAGATATTTCACCACGATTAGAAGATTACGTTCCGAGTTTCCAAAGACACTAAACTATTACGATCCTTGTGTGTGTGTTTTTGTTATGTACTAAGTATTCCACAAATGTAATGTAATGTCCATGTACATCAAGATACGAGTCTCTACAGTTGGTATCAGAGGAAAGGTTTAGTCAACCTTTGGAAACTAGGATGCGATAACTTTAGTGAGATCCCTAGAGATATTTCTACGCTATGTCTAGGGATGTCCCTAAGGTTAAGTATACGTATAGGTTATAGTACTAGAACTACGCTAACGATAATAGAATTAAACCTAAGATGTTATATATTGAAGGTACTCCCCCTTTATAATGTTGTTTTCCCTAGCATGATTTCGCCTCTCACAGAATTCTTTTTGTGTTTTAGTTAATGGAGGGAACCAGAAGGAATTCGGTTAACATTGAATCCAATGGACAAATTGGTGACTATGAGCAACAAAATTGTGTAATTACTAGAGAGAAAGATATTGTGATTATGCCGAATCAGTCATCGCGATATATGATTAACAAGGTGAAATTTAGTGGTATGCCTAATTCATCAAAGAAGAGGAAGATAAACTATTATGCAAGTTTGAATGTTGAGGAGCATAAAGAAAGAAAGATTGAGATTTCTAAAGAAGGGAAGAAGAACCTTGAGGAATACCTCAAATGGAGGGACCGATGTTATCTATGTGGAGAAAAGGGTCATAGAGTGACAGACTGTTATGGAGTTCAATGTCTTATTTGTGGAGAACATGGGCATTACCCAACTCAATACCCTGACCTAAAAAGATACTTCTAAATCAAGGAAGGACTTATTCCAGGACAATCATTGAAGTGGATGGACTGAAGTGTTTATGTATTGGTATTCAAGAATAATGTTGTTGAGGTACTTTTATGGTGTATTGAAATATTTATGTATTGGTCTATTGTGGTTTTCAATAATTTTAAGGTACCGGTAACCATGAAAAGTGATTAAAATATTTTGGAAAGTAGATAATATGACCATAATGAAGGGATAAGGAGAAAATGAAATGTTTGACAGTATTCATGAGCTCATGATTGATATAAGGACTAAGTGATATCATGGTTTGAGTATATAGAATTTTGAGGATTTTGGTATATGGAAGGTGTTATGTTTTAACTGCATTCATGTTTTCACTAAGGTATTCAAGAGAATACATGATTAAGGACTTTGAATGTTTGGAATGTGACCAACAAAACATATCTTATGATATATGGGGATCGACGATGGTGTTAAATCTCTGGTAATCGTTTTCACTATGTTATGAGAGTGGACTGCAGTATTATGGATAAGCCTAAAGATTGGAATGGATTATGTTGGACATAAGTTAGTATTGTTTAAGGATAGAAGTTTTTTCGATATTATTGATGGGATGTTATGGTAATATAGTTTTAGAAAAAGGACAACCTGTAGGACGGGCGACAGCCCATCGCGTCGGACAAGGCTGTAGGAATCGAACCCACAACCGAAGTGCGACTGTCCTTTATCGCCTACCACTGGCCTACAGGAAGTCCCTGTGTAGTGGAAACTAGTTTTATTATATTAAGCAGTATGATATATGAAGTATAAGTCTATTTTAAGAACCATATATGATTAATCTCACTATAGATCGACTTATGTATATAATTTTTGCTAACCTTTTGTTTGAGACAGATGGAATGACCCGTCATTCTATCACATGATCTGCTAACACTTCATGAATAACAAATTTAACTTCATTTATTTAAGTGATGAAGTGGAAATTGTTCAAGGCACGAACAACAGTGAGATTGTACCAAAATGAAGTAAGTATTTATTCTAATTCAAATTTTCAACTTTAGGGAAATGATCTTGAAAACCAAAAATGTTGTCCTAGTGATCTTATACCTGATGAATCGGATTGTACCTTATATCATCACAAATCTATGGATTTGTGATTACTGGCTTTTCCATAGCCATGTCCTCTACCACTCTCTATCAGAACATGATGGTTAGATTTCTCTTCCATATCCATATTTTCACCTATGTGGAAACCCAGTGATTAGTTTATTTGGGTAACCGTTACGTTTCATACTTTTGTTTTTAAAGATAAGTTTTGGTATTCCTTTTTACGATGTGGGTTTCTATCAAAGAAACTTTCAAATAGTAAACCATTTATAACCCCGATGAATTTCGAGGGCGAAATTCATTTTAAGGGGGGTAGAATGTAACACCCCGAGATTTTATGAAAAATATTATTTTAATTTCATTAATGTCTTATGTTTTATTCTACACCAAGATTACCTTGCGCTATACGCAACACCGTATTAGCTTGCAGTATATGCAACCCTATTCTTGGACCGTGTTACACACAATTTTGATAATAGTTATTCTACGCAACATTGAGTATATATATATATATATATATATTAAATGTATAAATGAAATATGGTTGGATTCTGTTATACGAAACAACGAAGGATTCTTTCACAACACGCAACCCTGACTTGGCTTGCATTACACGCAATCACGACCTTCCTCGATAGCGTGTGTTGTACGCAATACCGGGTTTTAATAAACAATGTTATATTATTATAATATTGTCATGAACTAGCCGTTATGAATAGTATTAACTAAATTTTGAATTTTATAACATTATTATTCATCTTACACATTTCTAGAACATGGTATAAGAACAAAATAAATTTTTCGGGTAAAATAAGTATTTTTCAAAAAATGCAGTTTTGCCGCCTTTTGATGGCGCACCCACTTTAAATCTGGTTTTTGACATGTTTATAAGTTCAATTTAACAAAATAAAATTCTTCTTTGGAATCAAGAAATAAAAATTTACTTTGGATAAATTTTTCATATTATTCTGGTAACTTTCACATTTTAATGAATAGTAAAAACACGCTATATTTTAATTAAAAACAACTTTTTTCATCATAATATCTTATGTGGTTAAATTATAATATTTAATGGTTTTAAAGTATAAATAGAATATATTTTTACCATTTAATATAATGTATGTCATTAGCATTGATTTTACCTTGAATTCGTAGGTTAAATCAATTCAATCTTTTGCAATGTTTTAAACAAAAACCCGTTTTTATTCGACAACGAGATTAATTTTAATTTAATTTCTGCAACTTCTGTGTATTGAATTTTAAAAAATGGATTCCATATTTGGAATCAGTGGGTCCAAATTATGCTAATAGACTACTTTTTATTTTTGGGAATTATGAATAGTAACTACGGTAAATTTTATTTACCATAGTTAAAGGTAAATCGGGTAATTAAGGGTAAATATAATATTTTAAAATTACCCTAACAAATGTCAAAATTCTATTGGATGACTAAAAAACGACCCATATCACCTAAGGGTCGGATTAGATTAATTTAATTAAATTTTTTCAATGAAAATAATTTAATTATTATTAAAACCAAAGAATGTGACAACATGTCACTTTCTTAAATATTATAAGTATAATAATTTTAATCTAGTGATAAACTTCATGAAACTTCGAACATGAATAGTCTACAGAAATCTAATACAATTATATACATCATAGGAATTTATTTAGAATTTTTAGGGATTAAATAATTATCATTTATTATGACACAAAGATGATGCAGTAATTGTCTTATTAATGAAATATTGACATAATTGATGTTATAAATGCCCAAATAAATGTAATTTGAGACTTTTTATGACTTAAACTAATTTTCTAGGTTACTATGATATATTAGTGTTGATTTAATCAACTTGGTTCGAACATATAATTCTGTTATGACTTTCACAAAAATCATATATCAAATAGTGTCAAAATTGACACAAAATAGTTTTTAAATCAAATATAATATTATTAATTGTTATTTTATTCCTAAAAATCTAATGTTCGGCCAAATGACTTAGATAAGGATATATATATTAATAATAAACAATTTGGGGTTCTTTTGGCATGTTATAGTAAGTGTATTAACCATATAGTGAAAGAAAACAAAAAGACACGGTAAAAGTTAAATTATTTAACTTAGAGTTAAATCTAATTGATAAGGTTAAAATAATACCATAAACTTGTCTAAATCCTATTGGTTGATAGGATTTCGACCCATCCCCACTTTACCTTTGAAATAAGACCCTTTGGAACCATTATAAACCGATTTTGACTTTAATATAAAATAATATTTTGAGATATTCCTAAGGTGCCCCTCTCCTCCCTTATAAAAGGACACCTCCTCCCCCTCCTCATCACACCAATTTGAGCACTCAAGCTCGGCCAACCCCTGCCATTTTCTCCTCTCCACTTCCCTAGAATAATCCTAGAGGTCCTGGTCTTCTTCAAAGACCAATATTAGTTCCCTAAGTGGAGGATTCAAAGAAGCGTTCCAAAGAAGAGGTAATATCCATTACCGATCTTTTCAATTTCTTTCTTTTTCAACTTCTTCTTCTTTAGTTGTTTCATGATAAAGTAATAACATCAGTATTACTTACATACTTATATGTTATTATAAATATGAAACAACCCTAATTCACCTTCTGTCCATCCTACGGAAAAATGAAATCACCGCGCGTGCGTACGTACGGAATACCGTCTCCACGCCGTGGTGTAATCTATTTTCCACCACCACCTTACATGGATGGGTATAATGGTGTAAATAATAACTATACATAGTTATTACAACATCATATTGATTCTGATATATTGTATAATCCACTCCAATTCATTTCAATAATTATGGAAATGATATCATCGCTCGTGCGTACGTACGGACTACCGTCTCCACAACGCGATGAGATTCATTCTTAATGATTAACCATTCATGAATGATTATAAAGTATATATAATAAGTACTAATGAAATATATGAAATAATAATGATACTGGATTTATGTATATATATATATGTATGTCATCTACTTACTTCCATTAAAGACAATAAGGAAAGAAAAACAGCGTTCATGCATACGTACGGACTACCGTCTCCATGAACGGTGTTTTTCCATTTATCTATCTATTATATATATATATATACTGAATATATATGATATATAAATCATATTTTATATTATGGAAGTAAGTAAATCATGATATAAGTAATAATAATGTCAAGAACAACAAGTCAAAACACCTACGATAAATGAAACGCTTTTACCCAAAACGCTCTTTAACATGGAATTTACAAAAGAACGGGTAAAATAAAGTCATAAGTGAACCATATATGATATCATAACAATTAGTATGATTCTGGAATAAGTCAATGACATTATTTAAATCATTATACAGGAGGTTCGGACACTTACGAAGCAAATCGGACCTAAGGTAAGGGAAAATATCACAATCTCATTTTTATCCGAGATTGTTTATTCGTAAGTATTTACTGGGGTGTATTTTATCATCCACATCCATGTTCCCTCAACATGTAATATTGTTTCCATCCACTTAAAATAGTTTAAAGCCAATTTTACCCTTCGATGAGTTTTTAGTAAATAATATGAAAGGAATCTTTTGTCGTTTTTTTTCATACGAGGTACTTTTTGACTTTTCCGACAAAAGTACGAAGAATGTTTTTTTTAACTTATATGGCATGAATGGATTTTTAAAACATTATTTCCAAGAAGCTTCCTTTACAAGTTTTCAAGTTTATTTTTAATCAAATTCTTTTAGTTTATAATTGTATGACATATTAAGAAAAGAAAAGTGTTTTTGAAGAAGAAATGATATTTTTCTCAAGAATGGTGTTAAAGTGTTTTATCAAAATTATTTTCCATCTAAGATAATAAAGGGTTATGTTTTTATCCCTTTAATTACATTGATTTGATTATGTTGTGAGGGAATTGTTTTTATGAAGTCATTTACCTTATATGGTTTGTTTTATGATGTCATGATGTTTCAAGAATCCCATTTTTGTTACATGTGTTATGTGATGATATATGATTTATGATTATGTGGCACACATAAGAAAGGATTCATTATAAGATGGGTGGGACCTATATCTCCCTCCAATGCATTGGGTAAAGATTTTATATCTCGTGAGATAGACATGGCTGAAATGGTAGGTTATACCGGTTCAGTGAAACAGGACTGAAACGAGGGTTACTCGATTCAGAAAGGGACTTTGTCCACTAAGATAGTCTTGGCAATGAGTCTTGACTAACCAGAAATGATTCTCTATGATTATGTGTGTATGCCACAAAGTTTCATGTTTTAAGTTATGATTATTTGGATTTCATTTCACTACTATGATTTATCCCATGTTATGAAATTATGCTCTCTTTTGCAGGTTAAGATTTCCAAAAGTTATGTTCTTATGAATATGATGTGATTGATTTTTCTTTTGTATACCCTTACTGAGCATTTGAGCTCACCCTTTTAGGTTTTCTTTTTCCCCAGGATATAAAGAAAGGTTTTAGGTAAAAAAAGGGAAGATCTTTATGGGAGATATTGAAGATATTTCACGACGATTAGAAGATTACGTTCCAAGTTTCCATAGACACTAAACTATTACAATCCTTGTGTGTGTGTTTTTGTTATGTACTAAGTATTCCGCAAATGTAATGTAATGTCCATGTACGTCAAGATACGGGTCTCTACAGGGGAACCCTTGGTAGAATGACCCTACCTATCATGTTATAATGTTGTGTTTTATATATTTAATTATAATTTTGAATAACCATTAAAATTACTTCTAAATCCTTCATACTTTACTTAACCCTATTTTCTCAATGGTTCATCTTTTGTGATATTTGATCATCCTTTAGTGGGTTATAGAACTTGGATTAAATAGATTAGTTACCTTAAATCTTAGGTGCTATCCTCTCATTTTTTAATTATATCCATATTATTTATTATTTTTATAATGGTCCAAGCCTTCCTGAACTTTACTTTGTGTTTTATGGGTCATGATGGTGTTGATATGGAGTTTGAAGATGTTCCAGATGCTAAAGAGTTGTTTTATCCTTTCAATGGGTCACTATGCCCTGGTGGTGGGTGTGGTGGAGGTCATTTTAGGATGGTTGTAACACCCCAAACTTTAAAATATTTTCATTTTAGAATAAATTTTATTTTTCTATATTTATTTATACACAACACTATGTTAAGCTTATGCTACACACAACACTGAGTTAGCTTGCATTACACGTAATACCGAGTTTTACCACCTTTTAACGGAACACCCATTTTAAAAATAAATTTTAGAAATTTTTTAAATTTAATTTATCAAAATAAAATTCATTTTTAAATTCATAATTTCAAAATTAGATTAGGGTTAATTTTTGGTATTTTTATGAGAAATTTTATTTTTTGATGAAGAGTGAAAAATACAGCATTTAATTGAAAACTACCTATTCATCCAAATAATTATTAATGTTAAATTATATTTTAAATTTTTTAGAGCCAAAATAGATCATTTATATATATATTCATCCAATTTAGTTCATTGGAATCATTTTTATATTTAATTTATATATAAATACTTAATGGACATTTGAACATTTTCACTTTAAAAACCCCGTTTTCTCACTACATTTGTGGGATTATCTTTAAACATAATTTTATCACATCCGTGAATTGAATTTATAAAAATTGAAATAAATGGTTTTAATTAGTATAATATTTATATTCTAAGAATATAAACTTAATTTTTTACCAAAAATATTATTGAAAGTGATTAAAATTAATTACAGCGATTAAGGTAAAATAATATTAACAAGTGTCTAAACCTTAAGCTTAAGGGCCAAAATGACCTAGAAAATTTTACAAAAAGCTATTAGATTCAAATAGTTCTACCGTATCCTATATTTTTTCTATTTTTATGAGTTATTGGAAAACATGTTCATGAAATTTTCCCATATAATAAGTTAAGTAAAAAAGACAAAAAAATGAACCTTCCTTACCTTTAACATTTATAAAGCTTTAGAGTATGGATGAAGCTACATATTTTCAGATATAAAAATTATTTTAAAAGTTAAATAAGTTTTTTTTATCATGGTAATTTAACTATAATTTTTAGATATGAATTAGTTACATGAAATTCTTAACAAACGCTAACACATAGATTATTTATTTAATAATTCAATAAAACAAATGTTGCTAAAAACATTAAAAGTAAAGTATATTTAATGAATTATTGTGTTACATTAATATTTTTTTGATAAATATATTATTTTAAACATATTTGAACTTAAAATATTTTAATTCCAATAATTTTTGGATATTTTTAAAATTAAAATTAAATAAATAATGTCAAAATTAATATTAATGTTATTTTACTATATATGATATTTTATTAAATGATTTAAAATTAATAAAAATACAATATTATGGCCAGTTATTTTTAAGTTTTTATAAATAAAAAATATGTTCCATTAATGGACCAATTTATCTTTTATAATTAATATATTGAACCATAGATAATAAAAACATTACTAGCACGGTTCGGGTTAATGGAGTGTTTTTGCACGTTACATGCGCTTGTTTTAAAATTAATTTACAAAAACCATGGGATTTTTATTTTTTAAATTATAAATAATATTTATAATTAATTGGGTCTATATTTTATAATAAATATCACCTTAATTTATTCTTAATGGTTAAATTACTTAGGTTGTAAAACTATTTACCCAAATGAAAACCCAAAATGAAAAAGATAAAGAAACTTAAAGTCTAAGGAACAAAATTATAAAAATGCACTTTTTTGTGTCTTGGAGATTTTTATAAACCATAATTTTGCATTAATCCATTATTTTACCATTTTTTAATCCCATTGGGTAAGATATACCTCCCTATAGTGTTACCTTTTGGTAATTATAAGAATGTCACTCCCCCTCTATTATAAAAAGGCATTCACTCTTCCCCTTCCTCAGACCTCTCAAGACACTTTGTATCATAAAAAATATTCCTAAATTGTATCTAAAAATACCTTCCCTAAACATATAAGATTCAATTTGGGAATAAATAAATCCAATGAATCTATTTGGTGAAAACCAAAATGAGGTACCCGCATAAGAGGTAACATCCATCCTCAAGCTCTTTTATTTTATTTTCATTCTTCACTCCTTCAGTTCTTCTTATTTCATTACTATATAATAAAATAAGAATCATAAATATACTAGAATTTTTTTATGATAAGTTTTTGAACTAAACGAAAAAAATTTCCATCTAATGGGTAACTAAATCACCGTTTTTGTGTACAGTGAACTACCGCCTCACGAAACCATGATTGTTCATTTTTCTATTACCACCTTTCATGGTTGGGAATTATGATGGACATGTTATTTATATATGATATATATGATAAATATTATGTCTTTATTCTACTTTAATTATTTTATAACACATAACTTTTCACTTTCCAATTTGTGTAAATATGATAACATTGTTTGTGGAAGTGTGGAATATCGACTCCCAAAAGCAATATGATTCATTAACAATATACATAGAATGTATAAATGATTGTTTTAATTAAACATATGTGACATAAATTACCTATATATTATATTAATTACATAATTACATTTATTTAAATATAATATATCATTTTATTTATTACTCTTTTCACAAACTAAAAAGTGATAATGTCAGTTGTGGATGTGTGGACTGTCGCCTCCTTAACATGATGTGATTCATTTTACATAAAAAGAATTATATATATAATTATATATGATTAAATAAAATTTTATTTATGATATAATTATCATTATATATGTATATAATATTACTTACCTTCTTTCCATAATAATCATTGAAAAATGGGAATTTTACTCATGCGTATATACGACATACCGTCTGCAGGACTGTAACATTGGTTCATTTTTCATAACCATATTTCATAATTGGTTTTAAAAGTATAATTTATGTATAAATATGAAAATTATTTCATGATTATTATTCTTTATATGTTTATATAATGATCCATTTTTACCATAGTTGACCTACCAAAGTCATTTTTGACACATAAACTGAATATGGTCAAAACACCCGACATAAAATCAATTGTTTAAGTAGTTGTTTAAAACATTGTAATAAGTGAAATAAAAGTAATGAAAAAAATTAAAAGGTTCCTTAGAAACTGTAACATCCCAAGTAAGTAATGAATAATATATATTTTTTTCTATGTCTATTAATGATTAGATAGTGTTTTAGAGGCTTAAAATGAAAATAAATCCAATCTTAAGCATGAAATACACTAATATTTTTTTAAAAGATTGTTTTACTGACTTTTGATGGAAAACCATTTTTAAATCTATATTTTGACAATTTTATAAGCTATTTTTGTCAAAATAAACTTATTCTTTATGATTGGGACATCAAAATTTACTTTGTGTGAATTTTTGGTATTTTTCTGACAATGTTCATTTTTTTAATGAATAGTGAAAAAATACTGCATTTTACATCAAAATTGCTTTTTAATCTACTTTATTTATATGATTAGATTATCTTTTGAATTGGTCTTAAAGTGTAATCTAAATATATGTTTACCATTTAATCCAATGGTGGTCATTAGGATTAATTTCACTTTGGAATTGGGCATAAACTAATGCAAAACTTTTCATAGATATTGTTTTAAAAAAACCCGCTATTTGTTTTGACAACGGGAATTATTTTTAAATAAATTATTGCAATTTCTGTGTTTGGAATTTGGTAAAATGGATTACATATTTGGAATCATAAGGTCCAAATTATGTAATCAAGACTCTTGTTTTTGGACATTTTGAATAGTAACAACGGTAATTATCTTTAATTATCTTGATTAATGAGTAATCGGGTAGTTAAGGATAATAAAATGATATCATAATAATACAAAAAGACCACAAAATGTGTCCTAAGGCTACTGGTTGTCTCATGGCCGACCATTGGATGCCTTGTTCCAAACTTGGGGGCCCCATGGAATCACTTTTGTGGAAAGTGACTTGTTATCTTTTTATTTTTTTTAAAGAAAGTAAATATAGCAAGAATGTATCACCTGATTAAAACATTTTTTATTTTGTCTACATAAATGATATTTTAGACTATAAATATTCATTGGAAATATAAAAATATTTCCTACATCATAGTATTTTTTTCATAATTTTTAGACTTTAAATAAATTAAATTATTTATGACATCATGATGATGCAGCGATTACCTCATTAATAAAGGATTTAAATAAAATGAAATGATAATGTAAAATATATGACCTACACATGTCCAAAACCTATTGGATGGGTGGATTTCGAACCCTTATCACCTTACCCTCGAATTATATCAATGTGGGACCTTTTGAATCCGAAAATCATTTTAAAATAATGTAACATTTCTTTACTTTCCAAGAGTGCCCCTCCTCTATTATAAAAGGCCCCCACCACTACCTCCTTACCCACACTCCCAAAGCCTTTGGCTCGGCCAAAACCTGCCCATTTTGTCTCTCCACTTCCCTATATTACTCCTTGAAGCCTCACTTTGGGCAGAAGTCTTCCCAAGGAAGCCTTTGAGCTCAAACCAAAGGGAGTTACCCGATTTTAAGGTAATGTCACTACTGGAAATCAGATCTTTCCCAACACTTATATACACCCTTTACCAACGGTTCTTCCAAACTGTTGGGAAAGGGGGGGTCTTTCCCAACGGTTTGGGAGAACCGTTGGGAAAGGGGTGTTTTGAGGCCCCTTTCCCAACGGTTCTCCCAAACCGTTGGGAAAGACCCCCCCTTTCCCAACGGTTTGAGAGAACCGTTGGGAAAGGGGTGTTTTGAGGCCCCTTTCCCAACGGTTCTCCCAAACCGTTGGGAAAGACCCCCCCTTTCCCAACGGTTTGTGAGAACCGTTGGGAAAGGGGTGTTTTGAGGCCCCTTTCCCAACGGTTCTCCCAAACCGTTGGGAAAGACCCCCCCTTTCCCAACGGTTTGAGAGAACCGTTGGGAAAACTCACCCCAAATCCAACATCCACCTCCTGGCAATTTCCACCTATCCCAACGGTTTTGAGAACCGTTGGGATAGATTCTTTCATTTCTTCCAGGTCTGCTACCCGAGAACATTATATAAATCTTAATTTTAAATAATTATGATAATACATATATATATTTATGAAATTATGTTTACAAAAGTGATGTTATCTTAGTGGTTAAGTCGTTCGATTATAAACAAGGGGTCCTGGGATCAAATCCCAGCGGATGTTTTTTTTTAAATACATTTACCAACGGTTTTATAACCGTTGGAATAGATTTTCATATTACTTATGCCGACGGTTTTAAAAACCGTTGGGATAGGTCTATACCAACGGTTTTGGGAAAACCGTTGGTATAGACCTATCCCAACGGCTTACTTCGCAACGGTTCTCCAAACCGTTGGTATAGGCTATACCAACGGTTTGGAGGCCTATACCAACGGTTCCAAACCGTTGGTATAGGTTAGTATTCTACTAGTGTGTCTTCACTTGAGCCCTTTTGTTTTATTTTGTTTCTCCAACCCCCTAAAATATTTTTATTCATTTCTTTTGTAACAACTCCAATATCTTCAATATACTAGTATGTTGTTATAAGAAGGATTCGAGCTACAATTACACACACCTATATCTAATAGTTAAAGGACATACTGTTTCCGTGGATGGTGAATTTATGCCTCCCGAAACGATGATTGTTCAACATTATTTTAACACCTTAAAAGGTGGCCATTAAGATATCACTATATTTATATATGATATATAATATGTTTATGTTTTCCTTAAGCTTCTGTATTTTTCATTTTGGGCATACCTTTATGGTTTCCATTATGGGTAAACGCGATATCTTCATTTAAGGAAGTGCGGACTACCGCCCCCTCAAAGTGATTTGATTCGTTAAATAACATATGTGGGATGTATAAAGGATGGAACTATGATATTATATATGATATTATACTAGAATTATAATATACCTTTATATCATTATGATTCCATTCTATAAAATATGAAATAGAAATGAAAGTAGTGTTCATGCGTACGTACGGCTTACCGTCTCCATGAACGGTGCATTTCATTTCTTACCTCTAAATGATTATGTAATATTATAAATGCATGTATATACTGGATATATATGATATATAAATCATGATTATAATTCTGGATATAATGGATACATGAACAACTTGTAATTATAAAGGGTTTATTTTTGACTCAAGTACCAATGATCGTTAAAACGACCGTTATTAACTTAAATAATTACATAGTGTTCATGACATGGTAATAAGTGATATAAAAGGAATAATGAACTTGAAAAAGGTTCTTAGGCAAGTTTAAATTAACTCAAGTTTATTATTCAGGACATTAAAGAATGGCCGAGTCAAGTCGGACCCGAGGTATGGGACTTCGTCACAATCTCCTTTCATTGAGGCATATTTTGTTTTATACACAACCTTATTTTATACGGTGTATAAACCCCTTTAACTTTTACGTTTATTCAAAAGGAATATTTTTTATACAAAGCATTTAATAAACGACAAAAGGGAATGTTTTTGTCGTACGTATACGGCGACAACGACTTCTCCGCCACCGTGACCATTATTTGAGTTTCGGCTTCCTCTACAAGCCATACCTTTTTTTTAAAAGAAAAATAAATACCATGTTTTAATTTTCTTTTATTTTGGTATTGAAAATGGTTTTCATAATGTTTTTATATAAATATTTTGTATTGATATCTTGTGATTGAAATGTGGAAATGTTATGTTTCCTTTATGCATGTTTTATGTGATATGATTATGTTGAGGTTCTTGGGCATTATTATGAAGACGGGTGGTTCCGTGATAAAATAAGGGTGGGTGAGCTCGATATATCTCTCCAATGCATTGGGTAACGCGAAGGAGTGAAACGTTAAGGTTTCTCCAAAGATATTTAGGGAATATACTGTGATAGGTATTCCAAACGTAACCAAGAGGGTTACTCCCAACGTAAGAATGTTATGAATGCCTCAAGTTACCTTTATGTCTTATTATTACTATGATTTATTCATGATTTTATGAGGTATGTTAAAGTGATTATGTTTTATGGGTAATGTATGATTTCATTCTTATGTATATATGAACTTATGTTTCCTTTCCATATTTTTATAACCCATACTGAGCTTCTTATGCTCATCCCAAGTTTTTTTGAAATGTTTTTCATAGGTCAAGGGAAAGGTACATGATATGATGATAGTGTCAAGGAAGTGTCAAGAAAGAATCCATGTTTTATTTTAAATATGTTTCCATTGATGGGAAAGAATAATACTATCTTTATGTAACCACTTTGTTTATATGTGGAATGTAATGCAAGTTTTATGATCTAATTCTCTAAAACTCTAAAACCGAAAAGATCCTCAATGTGTAATATTGTAATAACTCAAGATTAAGTAAGGTTTAAGGCTGGGGCCTTATAGTTGGTATCAGAGGTCGGTTTAGATAACTTTAGGAGTTAGAATTATATTAAATGATTATCCAAAAATATTTTTTTTATGTTCAAATTGAAATGATATAGCATTTGAAGATTACCATGTTGCTTCATCTAAGACATGTTTGTTCAAAATGGTTTTCCGTAGAGGAAACAGGGAAGAAGTGCTAGGAAGGAATACAGAAGGAAATAACCTTCCGAATTAGCATCCTGAGATGGTCAGAATTGGAACTGAACAGTTTGTTACAGTAATGGCGTAGTTGAATCAAGCGATAAATGGTGGTGGTATCCATGCACGAGATCAGCCAGATCAACTGCAGAGGAACATGTCAGTGGTGGAACATTTCATGGGGAAACATCCCCCATCATTCAGAGGATCATCTGACCCTGTTCTAGCTGAATGGTGTATTAAAGCACTGGAGAAGATTTTTGATGTCATGGGGTGTTCAGACAATCAAAAGGTTAGTCTTGCTATTTACCGTTTGGAGGGTGAAGCTGATCAGTGGTGGTCGATGGTTAAAAATATCAGGGACGCTGATGAGATTGATGCTCTCAAATGGGATGAATTCAAAGGTATGTTTCTTGAGAAGTATTTTCCTAAGGCTGTTCGACTTAGGATGGAAAAACAATTCTTGGAATTGAGGCAAGAGGAAGACTCAGTGGATGCCTATGAAGAAAGGTTCACTTGATTATCAAGGTATACTCCAAATTTTATCCGAGACCTTGATAGTAAAATCAATCGTTTTTACTCAGGATTAAAGCCAAAATATCGAAGGGCATTAGATTCTCGTGAATTTAAAAGTTATGAAAAGCTTGTTCGATGTGCTGAGAAGGTGGAAATGGAGTTTGCCGATGATCAAGTTTTCTATAACAACCAACAGAAGAAGAGACCGAGGTGGCAGGAGAAAGGAAAGAATTATTCAAAAAGGTCTGACGGTAAGAAATCTAAGTTTCCAGTTTGTGATAAATGTGGAAAAAGGCATGCTGGGGAATGTCTTCTGAATTCTGGAAAGTGCTACCGATGTGGTAAGATGGGACATAAGGCTCATGATTGCACTGAAAACGATCAAGGTGAAGGTAAGACCAAATTTGATTTACAGTTAGTGAAATGTTTTAAGTGCAATGAGATGGGTCACTATGCAAACGAGTGTCCGACAAAGAGCTTGAGTGATGGGAAGCAGTTAGACTACAAGCAGAAAGGGGTGGTGAAATCCTTTGCAACTACTTCAGCAGATGTCGGGCCATCAAATGAAGTTGTATCAGGTACTTTGTTTGTTTTTTCAGATTATGCCAGTGTGTTGTTTGATTCGGGGTCTACACATTCTTTCATATCTGAAACCTTTTCTAGTAAAATGGGAATACCATCTCAAGAAATGACTCATGAACTTTTGGTAAAAACAACTGGGGGAAATGTTGAGGCAAAAAGAATTTATAAGAATCTTTCTATCCTTATCTGTGGAAAGAACCTACTTGAAAACCTTATTGTTCTACCTCTAATAGAGTTTGATGTTATCCTGGGTATGGATTGGCTCTCTATTTACCATGCTAAGATTGACTGTAGAGCTAAAGAAGTTTCTTTTCAGAAATACTTTCAGTTTGTGTACAAGAATGAACCCTTACTGTTTATAACTTATCAAGAGGACAAGAAACTTGTAAAAGATGGAAATGAATGTTACCTTGCACACATTG
The DNA here is from genome assembly GCA_963277665.1 of Viscum album. NCBI lineage: Eukaryota > Viridiplantae > Streptophyta > Magnoliopsida > Santalales > Viscaceae > Viscum > Viscum album. The sequence continues at coordinate 373,747,313 of OY728137.1, forward strand.
TTGAAAATAAAGGAACTATTCAGATTAATGATGTGCCAGTGGTAAATGAGTACCCTGATGTTTTTCCTGATGAGTTGCCTGGAATAATACCAGATCGGGAAGTTGAGTTTACTGTTTACTTAGTTCCTGATGCTAAGACAATTTCAAAACCCCCTTATCAAATGGCTCAAATTGAAATTTTAGAGTTGAAGGAGCAATTGAAAGATTTATTAGAGAAAGGTTTCATTCGACCTAGCACATCACCATGGGGTGCTCCTGTTTTATTTATTAAAAAGAAAGATGGTTCTATGAGACTTTGAATTGATTATAGAGCCTTGAATAACATCACTGTTAAGAACAAATATCCTTTACCTCATATCGATGATTTGTTTGATCAGCTCCAGGGAGCTCAGTATTTTTTCAAAGATTGACCTGATATCGGGGTACCATCAGCTGAAGGTAAAGGAAGAAGATGTTCCGAAGACCGCATTTCATACAAGATATGGCCATTATTAATTTGTAGTAATGCCTTTTGGGCTAACCAATGCACCTGCAGTATTCATGGACTTAATGAATAGAATTTTCCATGAGTTCTTGGATAAGTTTGTGGTGGTTTTCATTGATGATATTTTGGTGTTTTCTAAAAGTAAAGAGGAGCATGAAAGACATTTAAGGGTAATCTTACAAACCTTAAAAGAAAAGAAACTGTATGGAAAATTCAGCAAGTGTGATTTTTGGTTGCAACAAATTTCTTTCCTTGGTCACATTGTTTCTAAAGATGGGATAACTGTTGATCCTGCAAAAACAAAAGTTGTGTCATACTGGCTAAGACCCACAAATGTAACTAAGATTCGTAGCTTCCTTGGTTTGGCAGGCTATTACCGAAGGTTTGTTAGAAATTTTTCACGGTTATCTAGTCCAATGACTAAGAAAACTCGGAAGGGTGTTAAGTTTATCTGGACAAAAGAATGTGATGATTGTTTTCAGGAATTGAAAAGAAGATTGGTGAATGCTCCAGTTTTGGCAATACCTTCCAGGAATGGTGAGTTTGTTATATACAGTGATGCTTCATTGAAAGGACTTGGTTGCGTCCTAATGCAGAATGATCAGGTAATTGCTTATGCTTCACGATAGTTGAAAACTCATGAGGTAAATTACCCTACACATGATTTGTAATTAGCTGCTGTTGTTTTTTATTTAAAAATTTGGAGACATCATTTGTATGGAGTAAAGTGTGAAATATATACTGATCACAAAAGTTTAAAGTATATATTCACTCAAAAAGATTTAAACATGAGACAGAGGAGATGGCTAGAATTAATCAAGGATTATGATTGTACAATTCATTACCATCCGGGAAAAGCAAATAAAGTGGCTGGTGATTTGAGTCGAAAAAGTAATGCTTCATTAGCAATGTTGCGTTTGGAACATGATCCTTTGGTTAAGGATTTGATGAAATTTGGCATAGAAGTTGTTGGTGCAGGAAGTTCTTCTATTTTTTTCAGGTATCAGTGAGATCATCTCTATCAGATAGAATCAAGCAAGCACAGAAGCAAGACAGTGAGTTGCAGAAAAAGGTAGAGCTGGTTCAGAAAGGTAAGTTGCCTGAATTCAACATTGACAATGATTGCGTTTTGAGATTTGGGAAGAGATTGTGTGTGCCTTGTGATTCACATTTGAAGAGAGATTTGTTATGTGAAGCTCATAGTTCTCCGTTTTCAGTTCATCCTGACAGTACTAAGATGTACAGAGATCTGCGGGAGTATTACTGGTGGGATGGAATGAAAAGAGATATTGCTGATTTTACTATGAAGTGTTTGACATGTCAACAGGTTAAAGTAGATCGGCTGTTACCGAAAGGGATGCTTCAGCCTTTACCAGTTCCAGAGTCGAAATGGGAGAATATATCCATGGACTTTGTTGTGGGATTACTGAAGACATCTCGAGGTAATAATGCAATCTGGGTTATTGTTGATCGCTTGACTAAATCTGCTCATTTCCTTGCTATACGAGATACTTTTTCCCTAGATCAACTTTCCCGTTTGTATCTTAAAGAGATAGTCAGGTTACATAGAGTTCCCCTCTCCATTGTATCAGATCGTGATCCCAAGTTCACTTCTAACTTTTGGAAAGGCCTTCAGAAGTCGTTGGGTACTGAATTAAATTTTAGTACAACATTTCATCCTCAATCAGATGGGCAGTCAGAACGAACAATTCAGACCTTGGAGGATATGCTACGAGCTTGTTCAATGGATTATCAGGGAAGTTGGGACCAACATCTTTCTTTGGTTGAATTTTCATATAATAACTGTTTTCATTCTAGTATACAGATGGCACCATTTCAGGCATTATATGGGAAGCGGTGTCGAACTCCAGCTTTCTGGGATGAAGTGGGTGAAAGGAAGTTGATAGGACCAGAATTGGTAGAAGAGATGGCAGAAAAAGTTCAGCTGACTCAGAAACACATGAGAACAGCTCAGAGTAGGCAGAAGAGTTATGCAGACAACAGGAGGAGGGATCTAACTTTTGAGGTAGGTGATCATGTTTTTCTCAAAGTCTCACCATGGAAAAGTGTGATGAGATTTGGTAAGAAAGGAAAGCTGAGTCCAAGGTTCATTGGACCATATGAAATTCTATAGAGAGTTGGATTAGTTGCATACCGAGTGGCTTTACCTCCAAGTTTATCTCAAGTACATAATGTTTTTCACGTTTCGATGTTGAGAAAGTATATGCCAGATCCATCTCATGTTTTGAGTCCAGAGGTAGTTCAGTTGGAAGAGAACCTATCTTATGAGGAACAACTGGTCCAGATTCTTGACCACAGGGAGAAAGTGTTACGAAATAAGGTGATTAATCAGGTAAAGGTTTTGTGGAAAAACCACATGATGGAAGAGGCAACATGGGAATCTGAAAATGCAATGAGGGATAAGTACCCCCATTTATTCGATAAGTAAATAAATTGTAGGGACGCAATTTTCTAAAGGGGGGAAGGATGTAACATCCCAAGTAAGTAATGAATAATAGATATTTTTATCTATTTCTATTAATGATTAGATAGTGTTTTAGAGGCTTAAAATGAAAATAAATCCAATCTTAAGCATGTAATACACTAATATTTTTTTAAAAGATTGTTTTACTGCCTTTTGATGGCAAACCATTTTTAAATATATCTTTTGACAATTTTATAAGCTATGTTTGTCAAAATAAACTTATTATTTATGATTGGGACATCAAAATTTACTTTGTGTGAATTTTTGGTATTTTTCTGACAATGTTCATTTTTTTAATGAATAGTGAAAAATACTGCATTTTACATCAAAACTGCTTTTTAATATACTTTATTTATATGATTATATTATCTTTTTAATTGGTCTTAAAGTGTAATCTAAATATATTTTTACCATTTAATCCAATGGTGGTCATTAGGATTAATTTCACTTTGGAATTGGGCATAAACTAATGCAAAACTTTTCATAGATATTGTTTCAAAAAAACCCGCTATTTGTTTTGACAACGGGAATTATTTTTAAATCAATTATTGCAATTTCTGTGTTTGGAATTTGGTAAAATGGATTAAATATTTGGAATCATAAGGTCCAAATTATGTAATCAAGACTCTTTTGTTTTTGGACATTTTGAATAGTAACAACGGTAATTATCTTTAATTATCTTGATTAATGAGTAATCAGGTAGTTAAGGATAATAAAATGATATCATAATAATACAAAAAGACCAAAACATGTGTCCTAAGGATACTGGTTGTCTCATGTCCGACCATTGGATTCCTTGTGCCAAACTTGGGGGCCCCATGGAATCACTTTTGTGGAAAATGACTTGTTATCTTTTTATTTTTTTAAAAGAAAGTAAATATAGCAAGAATGTATCACCTGATTAAAACATTTTTTATTTTGTCTACATAAATTATATTTTAGACTATAAATATTCATTGGAAATATAAAAAGATTTTCTACATCATAGTATTTTTTTCATAATTTTTAGACATTAAATAAATTAAATTATTTATGACATCATGATGATGCAGCGATTACCTCATTAATAAAGGATTTAAATAAAATGAAATGATAATGTAACATCAATGACCTAAACAGGTCCAAAACCTATTGGATGGGTGGATTTCTAACCCTTATCACCTTACCCTAGAATTATATCAATGTGGGACCTTTTGAATCCGAAAATCATTTTAAAATAATGTAACATTTCTTTACTTTCCAAGAGTGCCCCTCCACTCCTCTTATAAAAGGCCCCCACCTCTACCTCCTTACCCACACTCCCAAAGCCTTTGGCTCGGCCAAAACCTGCCCATTTTGTCTCTCCACTTCCCTCTCTTACTCCTTGAAGCCTCACTTTGGGAAGAAGTCTTCCCAAGGAAGCCTTTGAGCTCAAACCAAAGGGAGTTACCCAATTTTAAGGAAATGTCTTCACTTGAGTCCTTTTGTTTTATTTTGCTTCTCCAACCCCCTAAAATCTTTTTATTCATTTCTTTTGTAACAACTCCAGTATCTTAAATATACTAGGATGTTTTTATAATAAGTATTCTAGCTACACTTACACACACCTACATCTAATGGTTAAAGAACATACTGTTTCCGTGGATGGTGAATTTATGCCTCCCAAAACGATGATTGTTCAACATTCTTTTAACACCTTCAAAGGTGGCCATTAAGATGTCACTATATTTATATATGATATATAATATGTTTATGTTTTTCTTAAGCTTCTTTATTTTTCATTTTGGGCATACCTTTATGGTTTCCATTATGGGTAAACGCGATATCTTCATTTAAGGAAGTGCGGACTACCGCCCCCTCAAAGTGATTTGATTCATTAAATACCATATGTGGGACGTATAAAGTATGGAACTATGATATTATATATGATATTATACTGGAATTATAATATACCTTTATATAATTATGATTCCATTCTATAAAATACGAAATAGAAATGAAAGTAGCGTTCATGCGTACGTACGGCTTACCGTCTCCATGAACGGTGCATTTCATTTCTTACCTCTAAATGATTATGTAATTTTATAAATGCATGTATATACTGGATATATATGATATATACATCATGATTATAATTCTGGATATAATTGATACATGAACAACTTGTAATTATAAAGGGTTTATTTTTGACTCAAGTACCAATGATCGTTAAAATGACCGTTATTAACTTAAATAATTACAGTGTTCATGACATGGTAATAAGTGATATAAAAGGAATAATGAACTTGAAAAAGGTTCTTAAGCAAGTAGAAATTAACTCAAGTTTATTATTCCGGACATTAAAGAACGATCGAGTCAAGTCAGACCCAAGGTATGGGACTTCGTCTCAATCTCCTTTCATTGAGGCATATTTTTTTTATACACAACCTTGTTTTATACGGTGTATAAACCCCTTTGACTTTTACATTTATTCAAAAGGAATATTTTTTATACGAAGAGTTTACTAAATGACAAAAGGGAATGTTTTTGTCATATGTATGCGGCGACAACGACTTCTCCGCCGCCGTGACCATTATTTGAGTTTCGGCTTCCTCTACAAGCCATACCTTTTTTTTAAAGAAAAATAAATACCATGTTTTACTTTTCTTTTATTTTGGTATTGAAAATGGTTTTCATAATGTTTTTATATCAATGTTTTTATTGATATCCTGTGATTGAAATGTGGAAATGTTATGTTTCCTTTATGCATGTTTTATGTGATACGATTATGTTGAGGTTCTTGGGCATTATTATGAAGACGGGTGGTTCCGTGATAAACTAAGGGAAGGTGAGCCCGATATAGCTCTCCACGTAACGCGAAAGAGTGAAACATTAAGGTTTTTCCGAATAGATTTAGGGAATATACTGTGATGGGTATTCCAAACGTAACCAAGAGGGTTAGTCCCTACGTAAGAATGTCATGAATGCCTCAAGTTACCTTTATGTCTTATGATTTCTATGATTTATTCATGATTTGATGAGGTATGTTAAAGTGATTATGTTTTATGGGTAATGTATGATTTCATTCTTATGTATATATGAACTTATGTTTCCTTTCCATATTTTTATAACCCATACTGAGCTTTTTATGCTCATCCGAAGTTTTTTTTGAAATGTTTTTCACAGGTCAAGGGAAAGGTACATGATATGATGATAGTGTCAAGGAAGTGTCAAGAAAGAATCCATGTTTTATTTTAAATATGTTTCCATTTATGGGAAAGAATAATACTATCTTTATGTAACCACTTTGTTTATATGTGGAATGTAATGCAAGTTTTATGATCTAATTCTCTAAAACTCTAAACCCGAAAAGATCCTCAATGTGTAATCTTGTAATAACTCAAGATTAAGTAAGGTTTAAGGCTGGGGCCTTATAGAAACTATATAATTAGCATAATTTTATTATTCTGGAATATAAAGACACACATGAAAATTCAGACTCAAGGTAAGGAATTCTTGTCTCTCTTTTCTTTCTGTGATGCATACGCCATTTTCACCACTTAATTTTTTTTGTAGTGTATCTACTGCCCATTTTGATATATTATATAATAAAATTATTTTATCTTCATGGTATTTAAATTTTAATTTGATATCATTTCATTTATGGGGCTTATGATTAAAAATTTTCAAAGTGGTATGGGACACTTTGGAATGTTTAAAGATTATTTTCCTCAAGGATATTTTAATGATATTTCAAGGGTATTTCCATTCATAAACATCAAAAACCCTTATTATTAATTATCCTCTACTAAGGAATTATTGATAAATCCATATTATTTATTCAATATGGATATGTTATGATAAGTCATATTTTTTATTAATTAAATCGATTACTCGATATGAGGAATACTTTTGACATGCAATTACAGGTAGGGCTAGGACTTTATATATCCCCTAAATGCATCTACAGGTTCTCATGAGACAAATCAGTTGGCCAAATCAGAATAGTTTAAAATATTTGGAGGATGGATCTTGAAAGTAGATGTTTTAATGTTCCTAAGAAATGATGTCCAATAATTAAGCATTTCCTTCAAAGATATTTTAGTTATCATTGTTATTATCCATGAGGTTTTCAAAAGATAAAATATATGGATGAATTTCATCCTCAGTTTATTGATTAAATGAAATGTGTTCCATTTTCTTACCTTTACATATTTATGATGCCCTATGTAGTTTTTTTAATGGCATGTGTTATCATATATTTACCTTTCCATGTTGATTTATTCTCTTCAACTCATTATTTCTTCTTATTTACTTCCCCTTACTGAGAATTTGAGCTCACCCTTATTATGTTTCCTTTCCCTATGTTATGAATAATATTCCTTTAAATGAGTTTGAAGGATTTTTTTATTTCATTTTATTATATATCATGTTTTTATTTTATTTTCCCAATGTATTATGTGTATCATGTATATAATATGATTTTTAAAAACATCTAAACTATTAGGTCCCTTAGGATTTGAAGATTGTATATATGCTAATGTAATAAAGTAAGGAACTAGATTCAAGATTTTGGGGTTAGGGAATTACAATGGTCATGTTATTTTAGTGAACCAATACTAGCAACATTTCTTGTCATCCATTTTAGAGGTCATTTTAGGCCTGGTGTGTTTCTATTAAATAAAATGACCAACCAGAAACACCTAGAGTGGGCATAATGATAGGTGTGGTGTTATAGGGGTTCTTCTATACAAAATTAGGAAGGTAGAAATGGATTGTAAATCCATATCGGAATTGTTGGTTTTAGAAACATTACTTTAGAGTGGGAAACACACCCTAGCATAAGCCATTTTGGGATATTGTGATTAGGAACACCATGGCCATTTCCAAGATATGGTGGAATACATGGTAGTGGTTGGGATTATTTTAAAATTCCAAAATCAAAATATTTCTTTTTTGATCTTGACTATTTTGAATGGATGAAATATTTGATACATTATGGGGGGTCTTAAATGTGATCTTAATTCATTATTTACGTCTATTAATCGATCTATTGCCCTTCCGTTGAGAGTTCCATTGTTTTATAAATGTGTATAATGAACCTATGGTGTGGTTGGTATATCTCTCATATTTAGGATCTATCAATGGAATTGTTTCTAGGTAATTTTCTCTATACCCTCCCTAGGTTACCTATGATCTTCTCTTTATTTATTTTAACCCCTGGTTTATGGATATTATAATGACTTTGATTCAAGGTACCCCTTTTCCCCCCTATTCTTTCTCCCTTCATTATTATTTTTCCTAAGGTGTTCATTATGATAACTACCTTAGATTAGGGGATGAAATCTAATCTTGGTTGTTGGTGTCTTGTGGATGTTGGTCTTTGATGAACCTTCCTTCAGTTTGGTGGTGTTTCCATTTGTGTTTGTTGAACCATGATCATCCACTATTGTGGGGAGAACATTGAACTTCAAAATCAAGGTAGTGGATTCATTACTTATACTATTATTTTATCTAAACTCATAAAGTTATCATTCTTTATCTCTTTGGGTAATGGAATAATTAATATTAATGGATATTAAGTAAAAAATAATGAAAATATATAGTTTATGGTTATAGTGATCACATGTGTTTTTACCATGTTAACAGGCTGCGTCTTTTTTTCTAGATAGTGTGATATATTTTTTATGTTATTGTTAGAATGTTTTTTATATTATGGTTTAGAATGTTTTTTTATTGGAAATTTGATAAATAATGTAAATCTTGTAATTCTTGTTGATTAAATAATAAAGAGGCATGTTTAATTAAAAAATTTCTTCTTTATAGTTTGATGAAACTGAAATTTATACTTGAAAGAATGTTTACATATATTATTTTTATTGATAGTTGATGCCTTACGTTGCCTGTAGTTATGACTGATGATAAATTAATCAGTTAATTCAAGACTATAATGAACTGATTGGTTGATAAAGATCAATTTTGGGGGTTGAGTAAGACCATTTTCTTATAAAGGATGGATTCCTTAGTTTTTCAGTCTAAGATTCCCAATGGAATGTTTATTATTTCTTTGATAACTTGTTTTTTTACTATAAAACATGATGTGGGCCTAGAATGGTTGATCATTTGAAGAGGCATGGACAAAGAAGCTTGGGTTTGAGGTAGTAGTTAGAGCCTGTGATGAAAAGATAGATGATGATATTCATGGTGGTGTTAGGGATGGCATCAGGACTGATGGAATAGGTTGAAGATGGTCTTGAACATTTTTTAACTAAAATTTAGGGTTATTTCTTGATAATGAATATTTTTTAAAGGTTGGACAGTCGTGTTTATTTTTTATACATTCCTTTACCCACTACTTTAAGTAGATAGTTGTGAATGGTTTATGCATCTTTTTATGGTATCTTAGGATGATTCCTGAAGTACCGAGAGTTATGGAAGGAAAATGAATCATAAAATTTTTAACCCATGGGGATGGTGCTTCCTAAGAATTCCAATGACGATAACTGTTGAGGAAGTGTGAGATCAATTGGATTATGCTTAGAGGGAATGGGATTCAGTTGATAATTAATGTAAAGGGGAAATGGTAAAAAATTTAATCAATATCTAATTAATTAATGTAACTGTGAAATGTTTAAAATAAATAATTAATTGAAAGTATTATTGAAATACTTGTGTGCTTATATAATATATAGTTTATGGAAGTGGTAGTTGGGTGTCCAAGAGATGATAACTACAGTAAATTCTAACACTATATTTATACCCATAGAGTGGTTGTGATATATATATATATATATATATATATATATATATATATATCCTATAAGTTATGTGATTTCATGCACTTCCCCACCATTTTCAGTAGGAGGCTGACACCTAGTGGACTCTGGGAGAGTGTTTCTCACAATATCCAGGTGGGTGACAAATGGATGGTTTACCACTCCCTCTTTCCCCACTCTCTTCTCCAAGTAGCATTGTATATTGGTATGCACAATAGTTACCTTTCACATATATTTTTGTAGAGGGATTTAATGTCTTATGGTTATTTTACACACATGTATCACCATATATAGTATAATAAGGATTATTATAAGTACGTTGTGTATGGATTGTTATGGATTAAGATATGATAATCAATATATGGGCTATGGTGGCTCCCAAAACTACTTGGTTTCTATATGGTGTTGTGGATATTAATGATGGAATGATGTGATGCATGGGGCGAATGGTATGTGATGATGAGATATTAGGATGCACGAGGTGCATGTTATGATATAAGGTATTTCCAATTTAAAACATGATATGGGTGTGGTTTATACTTCTAGAGCTAAGACACATAAAGTAAATCATCTATCAAAGTGAAATGAGATAATATAGATAACTGATAATCCAAATTTTCAATCTTCTTAGTGATGTCAAATGTTTCCATGTCACTTGGATCCAACATTCCCTATTTCCCAATCCGACAGTGACAGAATAGAGGTGAGACTTTCACGAAATCCTGGTCATCAACAGAAAATTCCAAAAGGATAATGAGACAATATTTAAAAGATTTATACCAAATCTGAGCAGTCACCAACCATTAATCTATGGTATGGATCTTCAATGACGTCTCTTGGACAAGGATAGGCCCAACAATAGAATCTTTTCCCACCTTGGTCCAATAAAGAGGTGATTTGCATGGGTGGCCATAAAGAGACTCAAAGGGATCCATTTTAATGAACAATTGATAACTATTATTATAAGAAAACTCAACCAGTACCAAGTGGCTATACCAATAACCTCTAAAGTCAATGACCCAATAATGAAGCATATCCTTTACAATCTGAATAACATGCTATATACATCCATCCATATAAGGATTGTAAGCCATGCTCAACTTGACTTTAGAACCCATCACCTCTTGGAGGCCTTTAAAAAACCAAGAGGTAAACCAGGGGTCCACATATAAGATATTAGTAGTTGGAACCTTGTGAAACATCACACTAAAAAATATGTAAAACTTTCCCAAATTATAAAACTTGGTGGTGTCCCAAATTAGAATGAAATGAGTTGAATTAGTCAACTGATCGATCCCCACCCAAATGGAATTATTTCCACAGGGATTATATAGTAGTCCAATAATAAAATCCATGGACACATCAACCACTTCCACATTGACATAGGAAGTGGTTGAAGTAAAACATAAGGATTTTGGAGCTCAACCTTAATTCATTGACAAGTATAACAATTAGAAACAAAATCATCTATGTCACACTTTATACTTGGACATAAGAACTAATATTTTATTTCATTTTACAAATTATTAATTCTTAGGTAAATGGACCACTGAGAATAATGAAAATTCTACATCACAACCATTCTCATAAATAATGGGTTAACAAACCAGATCTTAAAGAAAATAATTCCTTCCAAAGAGAGATACCATCAACTAATGGTATCCCCACTATAAAAATAATTCTAGATATTCCTAAACTCATTATTCCATTAATGATTCTAAATAAACCACTAAAGTAGAGATGAAATAAAATGCAGATTAAATAGAATAGTACCAGTCTCTTCTTCCATCATATTTAGGTGATTCTAATAAATTAGTTCCATGAGTTCCAATTCACTATTTAACTCTATTATATCTTGATAAATCATTTTCCTACTGAGATCATCAGACACAACATTCCCCTTTCTTTCGGTATAAGATATTTTAAAGTTAAAGGTCTAAAGTTACTCCACCCATAGTCTCTACCTAATGTTCATGTCCTTCTAAGAGAAGGTATTACTTAAATTCTTTGATCAAAATAGATTATGAACCTTTCCCCAAATAGATAATATTTCCAAACCTTAAGAGTGTGCATAAATAATTCATGTTCCAAATTACGAGTGTGGTAATTCTCTTTATGAGGATAAATTCATCAAGATTTATATTCCACCACATGATATCCCTATATCTATATACAACCCAATAATGAACTTGAAGCATCATAATAAACCATATATCCTTGTATAATTCTTGGAAAGATAAAAATATGAGTTGAGGTAAAACACCATTTCAATTATTCAAAAGAAAGTTTGAAACTTAGCATTCCATATGAATTTAACTTCTTTTTTGGTATGGGTAGTAAAAAATGATGCAAGTTTCATGAAATAATTTATGAACTGTAAATAATATCCCGCCAACCCTAAGAATATTCAAAATTAATGATACTCCATGGAACTTCCCAAGACATGAAAACTTTAACCTTATTAAAATCAAATTAGAGGCCTTTCTATGAAAAAACATGTCCTAATAAATTAACGTTCCTAAATATATAAATAAAATTTAGATAATTTAGAAAAAATATAATGATCCATCAAGATCCCCAAAATATATTTCAGGTGAAACACATGATCTTCCTCAGATCTTGAATAAACTAGAATATCATATATGAATACAATGAAAAAGCAATAAAGGTACTGGTGTAATTTCTAAATCATCAAATCCATGAAAATTGCATGAGTTTTAGTAATTCAAAATGGAATCATGGGATATCCAAAGTGGCCACACTTGCTCCTAAAATAAATCTTTGAAATATCTGACTCCATAACTCTGATTTGAAGATATACATACCTAAGTCTAATTTTCAAAAACTACTTTTCTCATTTTATATGGTAAAAAAAGTCATTATATTGGGGAAAAGGGTATTTATTCTTAATCGTTAGATGATTAAGCTTTCGATAATTGAAAAAAATATGAATAGTTTCATCAACCTTTTTGGTAAAAATAATAGGAGCTTCCCAATATGACACACTATAATGAATGAAACCATTCACCTTCAAATCATCCAATTTATTCTTTAAAATTTTCAATTTAGTAGGTTATATATGATAAGAAGGAATAAATATTAGTTGAATTGAAGGAACCAAATCGAACAAGAATTCTACCTCTCTTTTTGGATCGAGACTAAAAAATTCATCAAGAAACACCTCAAGATAAATACCTAAACTCTAAGGGAAGATAAAAACTGAGGGATAATCTCTAAGTTTAATTGGGAAAGAATATATCAATATTCCAAGCTCCTGTAAAGGGGCTCTCGGTTGACTACACCTCATTTCCCACTCTCCCTAAAATACCAAGAAGCTCTCTCAGAGGAAGTAAATGAAACCCATTGATGATAATAATAAATATTCACTTTAAGGGTGATAAACCAATAAATCCCAATTATAAAATAAAATAAGTCTAAGTCAAGGACCATGAAATACCAAACTAGATTAACTTTGGTCATGGATAAAGAACACAATGGAAATTAGAAACCTTGCTCCCTATTCTTCCCAAGAGGCATCACTGGCTCTGTTACATAAAGTATGAGTTCCATTGGATTTTTTAAAAGATTCAAAAAGTGGGTTGATATGAAAGAGTGGGAGGTACCAATATCAAATAAATTAGTCACTAAAGATGAAGCAATAAATATAGTACCACTCATTGTTAAAGGACATGAATCACATTCCCTCAAAGACAATTCTATAACTACTTCATTCCAAAGGCCTATGGATGGAACCCTATTGACTTTGAAACATCCAACCACATTGAAGATACTTTAGGGGATGATAAAATTTATCTATAACAAGGAGTAGAAATATCTTGAAAAAAATTCTATAGATGACCTCAATATCCACACTAGTTGCAAACATTCAGAGGTGAGGGGTAAAAATGTTTTGTGTGACCTATATTTAGACACTAGTAGAAAGTCAAAACAACACTACTAGATGCCGATGAAGGTGTGGAATAATCCCACCACTAATATATAATACCACCTCCATTATGAATTTCATTCCACTTCCTATTATTTCCCTAGGGTCTCCTGAAACTACCACTAAGTGGAATAGGAATTCCAACCAATCCCAACTTTCCTGCATTGTCAATCTATACCATTAGGGCTCTATCTACCACCACATAAAAATAGCTAAGATTCAATATAAAAAATTGATAATGAATATCTACTTGTAAGAACATTTGAAACCTATAATACTTTAACTTATCATTCAATACCACCTTAGGGGAATAACAAACCAACTCCACAAAATGGTGGTCATAATCAATCACCATTTGATCACCCTACTGAAAGGTGAGGAAATCTAGGGATTTATCCATCATCATTGATTATGGATATAAATATTTGAAGAAGATGGTCTTGAATTCCTTCCATCACAATCCTTCTTGTTATTTTTATTGAACCATTAAATCACACCATCTCCTACCCAGAACCTCAATATTAATGATAAAACACTTTACCTTAACAGAATATAGTTTTTAAAAAAAGTTGAAAATACATTTGATCTTTCTTAGGTAGACTTCCACTTCATAAGGATCATTTTTCCCTTGAAAGGATGGTGGTTTCTAGCAAATAAACTCTTGGGATCTATATTTATCTCCTCCATTTTCTGTTTTACCTCTATAGCTTGATCTGGGGTAGGGATAACATTTTTTTCATGGAATATCTTTCTTACAAAACTAATTCAACAAGATTCTGATCAAATGGAGGGTTTCATCATGAAAAAATACATAAAACCCTCTTGATGAACTCTAGGAAGTATCCTAAGTGGCATTATACTACATTAAAGGAATGAAAGTGACCATCATACAAAAGAGAAATCTCAGTTTGAGTCAAGATAAAATAATCATGAAATTGATGCGAGGTAAAAAATCAACATGAGAGACACACTTCCAAACATCCCTTGGTAACTTAAGATGTTTTATGATTATAGCTCTCTAAGAACTCACTTGTAAAATACACCTTGAGTATCGACAATCATATCTCTTGTCTACCAAAATATCTCAAGATAAAAAGACCATGAACATGAAAAAACCCCACTTTTGATACCATTTTTTATGACTCAACCCAGGTCAGTCCTGAATAAGACACCCGAGCTAGCACATGGCAAGGCCTAAAGGTGATTCCCAATCCTAATGGGCTAGAAATATGTTCTGGGGATTCAAGAACTACCTTTTTGGATTAATTTTACCACAAAAATTTAAAACTAAGGGAAACAATGAAATATATAAAACAAAATCAATATACCAATATAGAGTCAAATAATAAAAGAATAAAATGAGTACAAGGAATAACATATTCCAAACCAAAATAGGTAAACCAAAGTACTCAAAACAAAAGGAAACCCATATCCACGTGAACTATGTCATCAAAAAAATCCCACACTCTACAATAATGGTAACCTGATGCTTCCATGTGGTACCGTTACCTTTCCTACATCAGATAAAACAAGATGTACACACTCCCAAAGGTCTATATAGGGCATGAGAAAATAATCCCAGTAGGATCCCAACCAAGTCTTCCATAAAAATACTTTATAAGATAAAAAATTTATTCTCATTTAATAAAAACAAAGGCATGATATAAATTTATGTAGTTTATATAAAAACATAGAAATTCAAATATTTAACATAGTTTATAACTACTTTCCAAATAAACCCATTTCAAATTACACTTAAATAATCCATTTTCCTTTCAAATCATTCAAAGTGAAAAAAATTATTTCAAAAATTTCAAATATCCAAAGAATAAATAAACAAAAATCTAAAAATATTAGGAACATGGAAACTAAGTCCCATGATACAATAGACCTAGGTTATCTTGGATCCTCACATTATCTTAGTGAATGGTCATGACTAGTTCAAACCATAAATCTCTAGAAAAAATATTGAAAAGGAATGGAAGAACACCACAATAAGTGATCCCACTGATGGTGTCATGAAATCCATAATTTATTTATAGTTTTAATCATATATCCTTGCTAATAAAAATATACCATGCCTATCATGCTTGTACCAATTCTATCCCCATACTAAGTACCCCAGGTTCCCCTACACTCTAAATATATCAAGGATAATTAATTCAAAGTAATAAATATTCCCCAACTATAATTAAAGGTCACACAATTTTACATACTATGCTTTGAAACTACTTTTCATTAATATACTACATGATTTGGAATCAATTTTTATCAAAACATAACATTATTTAAAATCACCTTTCATCAAATTACGACATGCATCAAAATAAATTTCTATTAAAATATGACATGTTTTAAAATCACTTTTCACTAATAAAACCAAGGGAAAATCCATTTAATATAAATGACCAAAACATGGACATTCTAAAAAAATCATCAATAATGAAATTAATAAATTAAAAACCATTTTAAAATTAGATATTATTCATAGTTCTTAAGAAAAATTCTTTATATGAAACAACCCACCTCAAACACATTGTATTTTCAAATAATCAAGGGATCCACAAGATAAGGAGAGGGAGAGCTTTAAGTTATATGAATGATACATAGAAAAAAACCAAGTCATGAATATCTAATACAATGATATCCAGACTAATAAAGGGAAACAAATATCACATACCTCTATATTGATCACACAACAAGAACTACAATAGAAGAAAACCAAGGACTGTGGAAAAATATTAACAAAGTAAAAGTTTTCCAAAGTACGCTTTGGAATTTTTATGAACCTATAACCCTAGAAATGGTAATAAAATAGGGGTTTGATATATTAAATATGATTAAAAAAGAAATTAAAACCCATATATTAGTTATTGTACATGCCCCCATTAATGGGAATAATTACCTTCCCGAAGACAAGGTGTATGATTTGGCCATTTTAAAATTCTAAAACTACCGACACCATGGTGTGGTCAGAATTCACCATGACCATGGTGGTCTCGATCATGCCACACCCAATATATTTACATGTTAACTAACTATGATGTGGTGCAAAAATACTAGCTATATTAGACTCACCATTCCTTACACTAGGGCATGGTGGAGACCAAACTAGCTATAGTGTACAAGGAGGATCCCCACACCCCACTCCTAAGACCAAACCCTATTCTAGGCATGTTGGTTCTTCCCATGGTACATAGAAATCCTCTGTCTCAACATAGTTTGGACCATAGTGTGGTCTAGCCTGTGTTACACCATAAAAAGCTAAAAACCTTTTTTAATCCATTGGGCTGCAATCAACACATCCCGAACCCAAAAAAGATCAAACTAAAGTAAAAAAAATAAGATATACCTCAAGCTAATATGTGACTTTCATAATATTGATTTTATATAAATTTATCTATCATTGAATTTGTATCTCATAATTTCAGATCCCTTTATAAAACTTCCATTTATAGTGTTTTTACAACGTTTTCCCCTTGGATCTATCTCTCCCTTAGAAGGAAGAAATCATGGTCTTTAAGAGTATATATGTAAAAATTAAGAGAATAAGCGGTTGAATCATCCAAAAAATAATATTTTTTATAAATTATGAATCTTTTATATATTTAAGTCATATAATTGAAATATTTCTCAAATCCATTTAGACAAGAATCAATTAATTACATCACTTGTGGCTTAGAAAAAGTAAACTCATTCAGTTAAATAAATGATTAATATTCATACACATAAAATGATACTAATAATAAGATCACTCTATTATTTTTAAATGGGATATTTATGTTCATCACATAAGGAAAATCAAGTACTATTTAATTTATATCCATACAAAAAGGAACTATATAGTTTTTAGTCATACATGGTGAAACTTGTAGTTTAATGTCTCATAGAAGACACTCATAGATTAAAGTCTTGTGAAGATTCTAATGACTTAAAGTATTGCATATATTCTCATGATTTAAATTCTTATTCATATTATCATGGTTTATAGTCTTCTAGAGATTTTCATAGTTTAATGACTTATAGAAGACACACACTATTTAATTTTTTTTAAAGAAACTCTATAATTTATGCAACATAGAAGGATTAAAATTGGGTTACACTAGAGAAATAAAGTTACTTTGGGTTCAAATGCTTCCAAGTATAGAAATTAAAGGTTAATTTGGAGTTTTTTTCCATATTGATTAGAAATAATGGTATCTATTAAAGAGAACCAATAAAGAGAGACATCCTTTAGAGTGAAATACAAAATTGGAAGTATGTGGAATATTCATCATTTTTTTGAAAAGGAGGGATGAAAATGATGTTGGGATTGAACCTCAAGAAATATTCCTATATATATCAATTAAGGGAATCAAAACTCACATAGTTTAAAAGTGTTTATGTATAATTTAAATCCATGTATCAATTCATGAAACTCATCCTTGATAAATGATAATTTCATTTTTTATCCATGTAAGAAAGACATAACTTATAGTTTAAATCCATGTGAGAAGGGTATGAAATTAATATTTTAAAATAATACTTATAGTTTAAATCCATGTAATATAGATTAACCTATGGTTTAAAATTATACATAAATAATGATTGTGAAATTTAATATTATATGATAAGGACCACTATATGTAGTTTATGGTTATAAGTGATATACCATGTGGGACTTATGTAAGAGAAACCTATAATTTTGGGGGATGTAGATAAACTAAGTTAAGATATATGATCACCATGAATGAATCATTGAATTAATCTCAATATATGTGATATGGATAAAGTAAAGAATAGGAATTCTATAGAGGAATCATTAAGGGAGAAGACTTTTTTTTTTACATTAGATGACTTGAAAAAGTGAAAAAATTTCAAGACTTACGCACAAAAATATTGACTTTTAAAATAATTTCATGATAAATAATCATTGTAATAAATGAAGGATAATTTATGGTTCACATGAAATTGAAGTTTCAAATTAAATGGGTGAAGAAAGTTGCATGCATGTGTGGAAATTCTAACCAGGTAACATCAAGTTAAATGGAGGTATGTTATAATTTTCAAAATGTGATTCACTTTGAAAGTTAATCCCATTAAATTAACTTTATGAAAATATGAAATTTCAACTTTCATTAAATCCAAAGTAATATTAATTTCATAAAGTTTTTCTCCATATAGGTTCTACCTATTTATTATTAAGAACTTCACCTATGAATGATTGTAGGTGTCATGTCCTAAAATACCGTTAAGTAAAATCCACAATCCCACCTTCAACAGGACATGGAATAACAAACATGGATAATATCTCCACAAAAATGAAGGGATTAATTTTTTTTAAATATAACCTACCACATTCTATCATGAAACATTATCCACCATAATATAAATGAAACTTCAATTATGAAATATAATATTTTCATATATAACCAATATCTTCACTATACAATGTGAGGTAAAGAAAAGTGACACCATATAAAAATAGAACATACTAAATAGATGTAAGTTTGAGTAAAAATTATGAAAAGGTTTTCATCATAATGAATACTCCACGCCATTAGTTACCATATCCACAATACACATTTGACCCCAAGTTCATCTACCATCTACATCCATTCATATACTTAAGCAAAAGAGAGAAAAATTCATGAGTATGCATGCTGGGTGAGTAATAATACTCCGTATTTTCATCCCAAGTAGTAAACCAAACCTATGAATATATAATTCCTATGTGTATCATAAAAAAAAGTGTATATAAAACCAAAACCTCAACACATCAATCGTAATGTTATGATCTATTAGCATGTAACTTTTCATAAATCACTTTCATCATGAACATAAAATAAAAATGTTGATAAAAGAATGTATAAATGAATATAACAATGTTTATCTATATAAAAATAAGAAAATTCCCCATGAACAATGTCCAAATACATGTCACCATAAATATAGGCTTCGATCCCTACTATGCTACTATATAGACATTGGGATGTTAGAGAGGAGTAATAATACCCAATATCTAAGCCAAAAAGTGCTAAGATCCAACCGTAAACTTATCGAGAGAGGAGTAATAATCATAATACTCTATCCACCCATGGATATCAAAACAAATCCTCTACAAATGTGGATGATAGTCACATAAAAGAAAAAACATCATATAAATAATTAAATCATCTCACACCCATCCAAAAGATTCTCCAACCAATGATTCACCTTAGATGCACTATCCTATGATACTATAAGAATACCTCTATACCGATATCATACTAGTGTAACATCCTGATACAAATCACTAGGTCTGATATAGAATAACACATGACTTCAGGCGCACCTCCCTACACACTAGAGAATGCCGAATTGTAGTGTGGGTCTAAGGTGGAATCATGGGGAGACTATACCCTCAATCAGAGTACACAATAAAAAAAATAAATAACCAAAAAATATAATCCATATACAATTAGATTAATAGGAAACACAAAATTGACCAACTATATGAATGAATGTGGAAATAATATACTCACATTCATTATAGGAAACAATATAATGATTTCCCACTGGGCCAATCATGTACATGATAGAAATGAATAAAAGTAAAAGAGTCTCTCTAACTCTTAGCCTCATCTCATCTTGGTCTCTAAACTTTTAGTGAGATATACCTGTAGATTATCAACCCTAGGAATTAGCACAACATGTACTTTAAATAATTAAGGGATTCTTGGTTACCCAATTTCCATGGACTTTCGAGAAGGGTGTGAGTGCAACCCAGTAAGATACCACCAACATATTCTATTACCCAAATAGTAAAATACAGTGTACATGAATGTGATATGGTTAGTTGATAGTAAACATGAAATACATAACTGGAAAGACATACCATATAATCACTAATGGAAAAGTAATTAATAAACACCAAAGGGTTGAGTGATCATGTTTTAACCAAGCCATCACAAGCCCCTATATGTACCTACCTTTTCTCCATTCCAAAACATAGTCATAACAGGTATTTGAAGTAATAAAGTCCTAGCCTCATGTATGGTCCATAAGGAATTGAGGCACATTCCACTCAAAATCTACAAGACATCAAGGAAACATGTCTCTTAACATCCATGTGGCATTGAGACAATATGTCACTCAAAGTGATAAAGGAATCAAGACAACACACCACTCAACATCCATGTGGAATCAAGGAATCATGTCACTCATCATCCAAAAGTCATCGATTGGACATGTCAGTTGACTTCCTCAAGTTCATAGTACCCTAAAGATGTTGTATTGGGTCAGACCTCTAGGGCATCGTGCCCCTATCCCATGCTCAGGTCCGTCTCTTCCATCATCTCATGCCGTGCACACTCCCCCTATAAGGATAAAATTAGTAGGATGGTCCACATGTTGTCAATACCAAAACAATAACTCCAAAGGAAATATGATATATCACAAAACATGGTATAACAAACATATAGATAGAGCATAATATATCACCATGAATCATAGTAACTATATGTACACACATGTGATCAACAAGTCAAAAAAGGTATATCAATCTAACCAGGCACACTCATGACATCAGTCATTATAACTATATTATATATATATTTATACAGGGGACCTTTCTCATACACAGTAGGGAATAATTGGTCAATGTACAACTTATCTCATAAATCATGAGTATTAAAAACCATATATAACACACACATTTGATCGTCATAAAACATGGTCTCATGGGGATACATACACATGCGATCAAGGAATTCATTAGAGGTCAATCCTAAGACATCCCACGTCCACATTGAAATAGATTGAGGATGAAGTAAACCATAGGGATTTTGGTGCTCAGCCTTAATCCCTGAAATATCTAATAACTAGACACAAAATCAACCATGTCACACTTTATACATGGACACAAAAATAAAATTTTATGTCATAGTACATATTATTCATGCTTAGGTAAATGGACCACTGAGAACAATGACAATTATAAATCACAACCTTTCTCATAGATACTGGGTAAAAAAAAGATCTTAAATAAAACAATGCCTTCTGAAGAGAGATTCCATTCACTGATGGTTTCCCCACTATACATATAATTCTAGATATTCCTAAACTCACTATAAAATTACTGATCCTAAATAATTGAATCAAGTAGAGATGATATCAAATTAACATTAGATAGAACAATACTAGTCTCTTCTTTCATCATATTTAGGTGTTTTGAGAAAGGAATACAATGAGTTCCCATTCATTATTTTACTCCATTATAACTTGAGAAATCATTTTACTAATGAGATAATCAGCAAAAAATTGCCCTTTCCTAGGGTATAAGAGATGTCAATGTTAAATGTCTGAAGTTACTCCACCCATAGCCTCTTCTTAAGGTTCAAGTCCTTCTGAGAGAAGATATTACTTAAATTCTATGATCAGAATAGACTATGAACCTTTACCTGAAGAGATAATGTTTCTAACACTTAAGAGTGTGAATAAATATTTAATGCTCCAAATTATGAGTGTGGTAATTCTCTTCATGAGGCTAAAGTTAGCAAGAGCCATATTACATGACATGATATCCCTATATCTATACATATCCCAATACTACACATGAATGATCACAGTAAACCATATATCCCCATCTAGTTTTTAGAAAGATCAAAATACTAGCTGAGGTCAAACACTATTTCAATTAATCAAAAGAAGTTTGTAACTTAGAATTCCATATGAATTTCACTTCTTTTTTGGTAAGGGTAGTCAATAATTATGCAAGTTTCATGAAATACTTTATGAACCATTAATGATATCCTACCAAACCCAAGAATCTTCAAATCTTAAAGACATTCCATAGACCCTACCAATAAATGAAAACTTTCACCTTCTCAGGATCAACTGAGATTCCTTATTCTAAAACCACATGTCCTAATAAATTAACTTCCTAAATCCATAAATATAAGTTATATAATTTAGAAAAAAGATGACGATCCCTCAATATTCCCAAAATAGTTTTCAGGTGAAACTCATACTCTTACTTAGTTCTCAAATAAACTAGAATATCAACTATGAATACTACGATAAAGGAATAAAGGTGCTAGTAGAATATTTGATTCATAGAATCCCTAAAAACTACATTTTATTTTTTTGGCCAAATGGCATCCCAAGATATTCAAAGTGGCCACACCATCTCTTAAAATAAATATTTGAAATATCTAACTCCCTAACTCTGAGTTGAAGATATACATACCTAAGGTTGATTTTCAAAAATTAATTTTCTCCTTTTATATGGTAAAAAATCATCAGTAAGGGTAAAATGGTACTTATTCTTAATCTCTACCCAGTTAATATTTTAATAATTGAAACAATGATGAATAGTTTTAGCATCCTTCTTGGGGAAAATCATGGTAGCTGCCCAAGGAGACACACTATAATGAATGAAACATTTCACCTTAAAATAATCTAATTGAATCTTCAACATTTTCAATTTAGTTGGTTATATAAAATAAGAAAAAAAAAATATCATTTTAATTCTAGGAACTAAATAAATCTAGACATCTACCTATATTTTTTGGATCCGGACCAAGAAATTCAATGGGAAACACCTCAAGAAAAATCCCTAAAATCTAAAGGAAGATTAAAAACTAAGGGATCATCTCCAATTTTAAATAATAAATAATAAATCAATCTTACAAGTTCTTATAAAGGAGTCCCCACTCGACTATACCTCAAATCCTACTCTCCCTAAAATACCCATAAACTCCCATCAAAGGAAGTAAAGGACACCCACCAATGATAATAATCAATATTAACTTTAAGGGTGATCAACCTATCCATCCCAATGTTAACATAAAAGAGGTATAAGTCAAGGGCCATGAAATCCCAAACTATTTTAACTTTGGAAATGTAGAAATAACACAAGGGGCATCAGAAACCTTACTCCCTATTCTTCCCAAGAGGCATGATTGGATCCATCGTATAAAGTATGAGTTACATTGGAAGTTTTAAGAGATTAAAAAAGTAGGTTGATTTGAAATAGTGGGAAGAACCAATATCAAATAAATTAGTCTCTAAAGATGAAGAAATAAATATAGTACCTCTCACTATTGAAGGACCCAGATCACATTCCATTAGAGATACTCTACTACACATAACTACTTCATTATAAAGGCCTATGGATGGAACCCTATTGACTTTAAAGCATCCAAACCGACCAAAGATCCTATAAGGGATGATGAATTTGAGCTATAACAAGGAGTATAAATATCCTAATAAATCCTCTATAGATAATCTCAACTTCTGCATGAGTTTAAAACTTTCAAAGGTGCAGGGTAAAAATGTTTTGTGTGACCTATCTTTATACACTA
Organism: Viscum album; assembly: GCA_963277665.1. NCBI lineage: Eukaryota > Viridiplantae > Streptophyta > Magnoliopsida > Santalales > Viscaceae > Viscum > Viscum album. The sequence continues at coordinate 373,771,287 of OY728137.1, forward strand.
GTAGAAAGTCAAAACAATACTAATAGATGATGTTGAAGGTATGGAATAATCCCACTATTGAGAGATACTACTACCTCCCTTATGAATTTCATTCCACTTCCTCTTCTTTCTATGGGGGCTGTTGAAACTACCATTTGACGGAAGAGGAATTCTAACCAATCACAACTTTCTTGCATGGGAAATCTCTACCATTAGCATTCTATATAACACATCATCATAAGATGTAAGATTAAATATAAAAAATTGAGAATGGATATCTGCTTGAAAGACCATTTGAATCCTCTGAACCTTTAACCAACCATTTTATACCACCTTAGGGGAATAAGAGACCAACTCTATAAAATGGTTGTCATAATTAGTCACCATTCGATAACCCTTCTGAAAGGTGAGGAACTCCATGGATTTATCCGTGATTATTGATTTATGATAGAACTATTGGAATAATATGGTCTTGAATTCATTCCACCACAAGCATTCATGTTTATTTTCTTGAAACATTTCATCACACCATATCCTTCTTAGGCCCACAAGATTAATGGTAACACACATTTACTTAATAGAATATAGAGTTTGTAAAAAGTTGAAAATCCATTCGATATTTCCTAGATAGCCTTTAACTTACTAAGGATCATTTTTCCCTTTAAATGATGGTGTTTTCTAGCAAAGAAACTCTTGGGATGCATATTTATCTCCTATAATTCTTGGTTTTACATCTTTATCTTGATATGAGGTATGAATAATATTTTATTCCATGGAATATTTTTCTTGCACAACCACTTCCACAAGATTCTAATATACTGGAGGGTTTCCTCATGAAACACCATCCACAACACCCTCTTAAGGACCTCTAGGTATTCTTCTGGGGGGAATGATACTACATCAAAGGAATAAAAAACACCATAATATAAAATAGAAATCTTTTTTTGAGTCAATAGAAATAATTAAGAAATAGAGGTAAGGTAAAAAATCAACACAAGAGACACACTTCCCAAAATCCCTTAGTATCTTAAGGTGTTTTATGATGGGAGATCTCTAATAACTCACTCATAAACTAACCCTTAGGTCCTTAAATATTATATCCTATCAACCAAAATATCTTAAGATAATAAGATAATGAAAATGGAAGAAAACCTACCTTTGATACCATTTTTTCATGACTCAATGGTCAGTCCTAAATTAGACACCTGAGCCAGCCCATGGTAAGGCTCGAAGGGAATTTCTAATCCCAATGGGCTGGAAACAACTTTTTGGGATTTAATAATTACCTTTGGGTATTAATTTTTTCATAAAAATATAACACCTAGGGAAACAAAAATGGAATATATAAAATGAGATCAATATACCAATATAGATTCAAACTATAAAATAATAAAATGAGTACAAGGAATAACATGTGACAAACCGAAACAAGTAAAACCAAGTACTCAAAATAAAATGAAACCCATATTCATATGAAATAGTTCATCACCAAACTCACACACTCTAATATCATGGTATTTTTCTTCTTTCAAGACATACCTTCCTCTTACCAATATCAGGTAAAATAATATCTACACACTCCCAGATGTATATGTAGGGTGTGAGAAAATATTCCCAGTAGTATTTCAAACAAGTGTTACATAAGAAGACTTTATAAGATAAAAAATTTATCATCATTTAACAAAAATAAATGCATGATATAAATTTTCATAGTTTATGTCAAAACATGGAAATTCAAATATTTAACATAGTTTACGATGCCTTTCCAAATAAACCCATTTCAAAGCACAATTAAAGAATCCATTTTGCTTTCAAATCATTCAAAGTTATAAAAATTATTTCAAAAATCTCAAATATCCAAATAATGAATAAACAAAAATCTTATAAATGGAAGGAATATAGAAACTAAGTCCCGGGATACAATAGACCTAGGTTAGTTAGGATCCTCACACCATATTAGTGAATTGTCATGATTAGTATTCCCCATAATCTCTAAGCTAAAAAATGAAAAGGGATGTAAGAACACCCCAATAAGTGAAACCACTGATGGTGTCATGAAATACATAGTTTAGTTAGAGGTTTAATCATATATCCTTTCTAAAAAAATGTACCATACCTAGCATGCCTGTCCCAATTATATCCCCTTCTAAGTACCCCAGGTTCCCTTATGATCTAACTATTTCAATACCAATCAATTAAAAGAAATAAATATTTTCCACCCATAATTAATGGCTATTCAGTTTCAAATACTATTCTTTGAAACCACTTTTCATCAGAATACTACATGCTTGGGACTCACTTTTTATTAAAACATAAAATGATTTAAAATCACCTTTCATAAAATTATAATATTCTTAAAAATCACTTTCTTTTAAAATACAACATTTTTTGAAATCACTTTTCATGAACAAAACCATTGGAAAATACATTTCATACAAATTACTAAAACATGTAAATTTTAAAAAATCATAAATCCTAACCTTAACAAATTAAAAACCATTTTAAAATGAGCTAGTATGAATTGTTCATAAAATAAAGGCTTTATATAAAACTACCCAACTCAAACACATTGTATTCTCAAATAATCAATGGGTCCACAAGATAAGAAGAGGGAGAGAGCTAAGGAGATAAGAAAGATACATAGACCAAAAAAACCATGTAATAAATCTCCAATCCAATGATATCCTAATTAATAAAGGGAAATAAATATCACATACCTCTATATTGATCACACAAAAATAACTCCAAATAAAGAAATCCAAAGACTATGGAAATATATTAACAAAGTAAAGGTTTTCCAAAGTACACCTTGTAATTCTTTTGTATTAATAACCTAAGAAAGGGTATGAAAAAGAGGGTTTTAATATAGGTAAAAGATGAGTAAAAAAGGAATTAAAACCCATCAATTAATTATTTAACACACCCCTATTAATGGGAATAATCCACTTATGGAAGACCAGGTAGCTGATCTAGCCATTTTAAAATTTGGAAACTGTTGAGACCATGGTGTGGTGGGAATTCACCCTGACCATAGTGGTCTTGATCATGCCATACGCAAGATATTGACATGTCAACTGACTATTATGTGGTTCTTAATTACTAAATAATTTTGTTTCACCATGACCTACACCATAGCATTATGGAGACCAAACTGTCCCTCGTGCATAAGAAGGATCCCTGTGCCCCATCCCCAAGACCACACCCTATTATAAGCATGTTGGTCCTACTTGTGGTACACAATAAATACTCACGCTTAACATAGATTGGACCACAGTGTAGTCTAGATTGTGTTGTACCATGAAATGCTAAAAACCCATTTTAAGCCATTGGTCATCAACCGACACATCCTGAACCCCAAAAGGACCAACCTAAAGTACAAAAATAATACATACCGCAAGATGATATGTGACTTTAATAATCTTGATTTTATATAAATTTATCTATCATTGACTTTTTATCTCATAATTTCAAATACCTATATAAAAACTTCAATTCTTAGTGTTTTAATTTTTTCCTTTGGCTCTATCTCTCCCATGGAAGGAATAAATCATGATTTTTAGAAGTATATATGTAAAAATTGAGAGAATAAGTGGTTAATTCATCCCAAAAATAATATTTTTTATAATTCATAAATATTTTATAGATTTAAGTCATATCCTTAAAGTATTTCTCAAATAAATTTAGGTGGGAATCAATTAGTTACATCACTTGTGGCTTAAAAAAGTGGATACATTTAGTTAAATAAATGATTAATTTTCATACACATAAAATGATACTAATAATAAGATCAATATATTCTTTTTAAATGGGATATTTTATGCTCATAACATAAGGAAAAATAAGTACTATGTAATTTATATCTACACAGGAAGGCACTATATAGTTTTTATTTATACATGGTGACATTTAATATTTAAAGTATCAAGGAAGACACTCATAGTTTAATGTATTGTAAAGATTATCATGACTTAAAATATTATGGAAATGATAATGATTTCAATTCTTATGGATATGATCATGGTTTAAATTATTGTAGATATGTTCATAGTTTAAATAATTATAGAATACACTCAAAATTTAATGTTTTATTAAAGACACTCCATAATTTTTTTGCAATAGATAAGGATAAAAATTTGTTTAAACTAGATAAATAAGGTTACTTTGGGGTTTAATTCTCCTTAGTATAGAAATTAAAGGTCAATATGGAGTTTTATTCCATCTAGGTTATAAAAAATGGTATCCATTAAAGAGAACCAAGAAAGAGAGACATCCTTTGGAGTGAAATGAAAATTTGGAAGGATAAGAAAGATTCATCATTGTTTGGGAAAGGAGGGATGACAATGATGTTGGGATTGAACCTCAAGGATGATTCCAATATATCCCAATTCATAAAATCAAAAACCATATATTTTAAAAGGGTGTGTTTCTAATTTAAATACATGTATCAATTCATGAAACTAAAACTTGATAAAAAATACTTTCATTTTGAATCCATGTAAGAAATACATAACTTATTGTTTAAATCCACATGAGAAATATATGAAATTAATATTTTAAAATGAGACTTTTAGTTCAAATCCATGTAAGATAGAGTATTATGTGGTTTAAAATTATAGATAAATAATTATTATTCAATTTAAGATTATATAATAAGGACCACTCCATGTAGTTTATGATCATAAGGGAAATACCATGTGAGGATTATGTAAGAGAAACCTATAGTTTTGCAAGATGTAGCTAAAATTAGTTAAATTATGTTGTCATCATCAAGGTATCCTTTAATCCATATCAATATATGTGAGATGGATGAGGTCAAGAAGAATAATTACATGGAGAAATACTTTGGGAATAAAAAATTTACACAATAGAGGACTTTAAAAAGTGAAAAAATTTCAAGCCTTATGCACAAAAGGATTGATATTTACAATACTTTCATGAGAAAGAATAATTATAATCAATGAAGGATAATTTAAGTATCATATAACATTGAATTTTTTGGTTACACAAGTTAAGAAAGTTTTACTCATGTGTAGAAATATTGAACCGATAACATCAAGTTAAAGGGAGGTAAGTAAGAATTTTCATCATGTACTTCTCTTTGAAAGTTAACCCCATTGGATTAATTTAATGAAAATATGAAATTTAAACTTTCATAATGGGGCCTTGAATTCAAACCTAGAAAATGGGACATTCATGAAGTTTTTCTCCACACAGGTGCTTCCTATTTATGAGTAAGAACTTCACTTATGCATGAGTATAGGTGTCATGTCCTAGAATACTAGTAAACAAACTCCCCAAGACCCCCTTCAATAGGACATGGAATAAATATGAGAGATAATATTTATATATAAAAATAAGGGGTGCACTATCTTTAAATATAACTTACCACATTATATCAAGAAACATTATCCACCATAATATGCATGAAACCTCAACTATAAAATATAATATAGGAATATATAATCAATAATTTCACAATACAATGTAAGGTAAAAAAAAGTGACACCATATAAAAATAAAACATCCTAAATAGATGTAATTTTGTGTACATATTACAGAAAGGTTTTTATCATAATGAATAACCCATGCCATCAGTTACACTATCCACTATACAAATTTGGATCTAAGTTCCTCTACTATATGAATACATTCATATACATGAGCATAATAGAGAAAAATTCATGAGCGTTCATGTTGGGTGAGTAATAATACTCAGTATTGTCATCCCAAGTAGTGAACCAACCCTATGAATGTATAATGCTTATGTGTATCATAAATAAACAAAGTTTATATAAAACAAACACCTCAAAACATTGATCATAATGTTATGATCAATTCTTATCTAACTCATCATAAATAAATTTTATCATGAACATCAAATAATTTTTTTGATAAATGAATGTATAAATTAATATACCAATATTTACCAATATAAAAAATAAAAAAAGTCCCCATGAACAATGTCCAGCTATAGGTCACTATAAATCTAGGCTCCCAACCCTACTATGTTACTATATAGAGCTTGGGATGTTAGAGATGAGTAGTAATAAAAAACATATAATCCAAAATGTGCTAAGATCTAACCCTTGACTTATCTAGATAGAATTAATAATAATAGTACTCTAAACACCTAATGGATATCAAAACACATCCTCTCCAAATGTGGATGATAGTCAAGTAATAGAAAAAACATCATATAAATAATTAAATCACCTCACATCCATTTATAGGATTCTACACCCAATGATTCACTTTAGATACACTATACTGAGATACCATAAGATTACATCTATACCCATATCATACTACTGTAACATCCTGGATAGAATCACTAAATCAAAGATGGAATTACACATGAATTCAGGTGCAACTCCCTATGTACTAGAGGATTTCAGTGATGGTCTTAGGTGGAATAATGGGGAGACTATACCCTCAATCAGAGTAAAAAATAAAAAATAAATAACCAAACTTGTAATTCATATAGAATCAGATTAATAGGAAACCAAAAACATACTAACTATATGAATGAATTTTGAAATAATACACTCAAATTTGTAATAGAAAATAATACAATGATCACCCACTGGGGAAATCATGTACATGATAGAAATGAATAAAAGTACAAGAGGCTCTCCAACTCCTAGCCTCAACTCATCCTAGTCTCCAAAATTTTAGTGAGATATCCCACTAAATGATCAACCCTTGGCCTTAGGACAATATGTACCTGCAATAAGTAGGGATTCTTTGGTACCCAAGTGGCATGGCCTCTCGAGAAGGGTGTGAGTGCAACTCAGTAGGACACCACCAACATGCTCTAGTACCCAACTGGTAAAATGCAGTGTACGTGCATGTGATAAGCTTAGTAGAAATTAAACATGCAATAAATAACCTGAAAAACATATCATATAATCACTAATGCACAAGTAAGTAATAAACACCCAAGTGCTGAGTGGTCATGTTCTCACCAAGACACCAAAAGTCCCCAGATGTACTTGCCTCAACTCTATTCCAGAACATAGTCATAATAGACGTCAGAAGTAATCAAGGCCTAGCCTCATGGATGGTCCACAAGAAATCTAGTCACATGTCACTCTACATCCATATGACATCAAGGAAACATGAATATCAAAATCCATATGGCATTAAAATAAAATTTCACTTAGAATTCTCAAGGAATTGCGACAACATAACACTCAACATCCATGTGGAATGAAGGAATAATTACACTCATCATCCATAAGGCATCAATTAGACATGTCAGTTAGCTTACTCAAGGTAATCTTACCCTAAAGATGCTGTCATGGGTCAGGCCTCTAGGCCATCATTCCCTTACCCTATGCTCAGGTCCATTGTTTTCACCATTGCATGCCCTACAAACTCCCCCTATAAGGGTAAAATTAGTAGGATAATCCACCCATCATAAATAATAGAATAATAAATCTAAAGTAAATATATTATATCACCTAATAGGGTATAACATACATATATATAGAGCATAGAATACCATCCTGACTTATAGTAACTACAAGTACACACATGTGGTCAACAAGTCAAAAAAGGTATATTAATCTAACAAAGCACACTCATGACATCAGTCATTATAACTATATTATATATAAAGGGGACCTTAATCTTATATAGTAAGGAATAATTGATAAAGGGACAAATTTAACCATAAATCATGAGTATCAACAACCATATATAACACACACATGTGATCATCATAAAACATGGTATGATGGGCCTGCACACACATATGATCAAGGCATACATTAGTTTTCAATCCTCATATATCAAAAAAACTAATATAAAGATAGTAAAAAAGGGTTCTTTGTAGACCTTGGAATGTTTTACAATTACATTAAGCATAATTCCATTAATTAATGAAGACTTAAGGATCATTAATTAATTAATATTTACTTGTTATTCATAACACATTATATATTTATTATGTCTCACCCCTTTGATATGAAAAATGCATTGGACTTAGTAAGTGATAGGAAATGATTTCTATGGAACCTTAAATAATTGGTAGGTATAATGAGATAAACCAGATTAGGTTTTGGCTGAGGTCTTACCATTTAATTTTCAGATGTCTTATCTAAGACCTTGATTGTAAGTTTTAGATGTATGACATTATGCATTCCATAATTATTAGATTATTTATTTATTTCTATGTGATTATTTGATTAGTATAATATCCATGGTTAATTTTTCTAGACTATCTGATTATTAATATGTAATTATTTGATTATCTTTTATTCCAGACATATTATGCTCAAGTCATTGATTAAATAGAATGTGTTTCCGTTATTTACCTTTTTATAATTTTTATCTCTTATTTTTGATAGATTTTTCTATATACATACCCTTACTAAGCATTTGATCTAACCCCTTTTTTTATTTCCCCTAGGTTTCCAAGAAGTTTATTATGATTGATATGTATAGATAAGCTAGGGGATTAATGATTTTCTCAAAGGAATTGATATGTTGTATTTTATGTTTTCAAATTTATTATAAGATTCAAGTATGTATCTACTTTTCCAAAATTACTAAAATATTCAGTCCTTTGGGATTCAATTACATTTATCTTATGCCAATGTAATAAAGTAATCACCGACTCTAGGCTACTAGGTTCAGGGTATTTATAGTTGGTATGATAGAAAGTTTAGTAGAAACCTTGGGAGATAGATTTAGGAAAAAATATATTAGAGAATGAAACCCAATAAAATAATTTGAAAATACCCCAATGAAACAAAACTTATGATTTAGAGATTATTTATACCTAAATTTTCAATTTATTTTAAGTATTTTTGAGATTATGAATTATATTACATAATTTTATGATCTAAGATAGTATATGAAACTATTTAGAAATGGATCCAAGCTAAAGTAATGAGAATGTTATCAATTCATGTAATCCATGTAGGTATTTACATTCTAGGAAAGATAATGATGTTGGATATGGATCTAAAACTAGAGAAGAAAAACATATAACTATAATAGGACAACTAAATTAGTTCATCAGAAATAACCTTACCTATATGGAGAAACCTGATCCACAATTAAGTGGACCAATGATAGACCACTTCATGAGATAACAACCTCCATAATTCAATTGGACTATAAATCCATTTGTAGTAGAGCAATGGATAAGTTACATGGTGAAGATATTTATTTCTTTGGGATGTAAAAAAAGGGAGAAGGTTATCATGGTAGTTTATCATCTCTTAGAAGATATAGATCAATGTTGTTCATTAATTAAAAACAACACAGATGAGGAGAAAATTTAAAACATAGAATGGACGGATTTTAAGGAACTTTTCTTAGAAAAATATTTCCCACATGAACAATGATAGGATATAGAGAGAAAATTATTCAGTATATGAAAAAAGGATGATGGTAATGTTACTATGTATGAATCCAACTTTAAAAGGTTATCGAGGCAATCCACAAACTATACACATAATCCAAAGATCAAGATTGATATTTTCTTTGATGGGATTAAGATAGTTCTTCAAAGGGAACTAGTCTTCCAAACTTTCACATCATATGAGGATATAATATCATGTGCCACCAAGACATAGAAGGAATTTTACAAGTCTTATAGTTATGAAGGAATGTAATAAAAAAAGTGGATGATAGAGAATAATATTGATAAAGGGATGAGGGGGAAAAATATTTTCTCACATAAGATAATTGTTGAACGAAACACCTCGATACTTGTTTGAAGGGAATGGGAGTTTGTCGTAAGTGTAGAGAGAAAGGCCACCAGGATCATGATTTTAAGGGAAAGAAAGAAGCTATAAATGTGAAATGTTTCAACTGTAAGGAGGCGAGGCCCTATGAAAACTAATTCATAAAGCATCAAGGGAATATACCTTAGAAGAAGATAAGAGATTAAGGGTAAGATTATGCTATTGATATAGCCAAAATGGAATGATTATTGTGCTTTTGTTTTGGGATCCAAGAAATATGTTGTATAAAATTATCATTATAATAATTATTAAACTTATAAGTATTTTATTACAATAAATTTTCTTCAAGGATTTGAGAGTATATGGTGAATCATACCAATGATAAAAAAATTGATTCAGTGGAAAGTTTATCTTTTTGAAAACACATGTTTTAAAGAAAGATAACCCTTAGTATGTTCTTGATGTTGAGATAATAATTTTGGGACAAATAAATGGTATACCTTGAAGCTGATTAATGAGTTTTTGAAAAATTGGTTTATGCTACCATTTATAGAGTTGAAAACATTTTTGTATTTAAAGAAAATATCCAATAATATAAGTTTTACTTAAGGAATGAGGAAGCATGCATGTTTTTAATAAGTATTTATGGTAATTTAGATTATTACCATATTTCATGGGAATACATGATGAGTGTGTTCACATGTTTGGTATGCAATGATTAAGTTCTACTTCATGTTGTTTAATATATTAGTGTTAAGTTAATTTTGTAAATTTAGTAACTTTCTTTATAAAGTTTTGGATATTGATCTTTTGGGAGGGTCATAAGGTTAACCATTTATGAAATGGTTTAAGTTTAACTTTGGATTATGCTTAAAGATTAATGTGTTTATGAATATTGGATAAATTGTGCCAACCATATTGGTTTTGGATAATAGTTTGAGAGAGTCAGAAATGATTTTCACTCTTTATGGGTTTTACGATTTGTTAAAAGTTAATTTTAGTAATTAAGGAATAAAAAATTCATTTTTTATTATTAATTTATTAGAGTAAGGGATAAAATTACTATGGGCTTTGTCATTGGATTAGCAAAGACTCAAAGAAAGAATGATTAAATATAGATTATTATATTTTTGGGAATAAAAAATGAGACATATATGATAACCCTTAAGGTTATTTTTGGAATGTTGTAAGGGTTATATTAATATAGTTTTAGAAAAAGGACAACCCATTGTTAGGAGACAAACCATAGAATATGGAAAGTCCATGATAATTGAACCCACAAGCAAAGGGACACAATGTGGATTACACTAACACTAGCCTACATGATATCCTTTTAGGTATAACATAGTTTTTCTTTATTTAAACAACAAAAAAGATAAAGTATAAGTTAATTTTGAGAACCCTATATAATTAAGATAAATCGAATATTTTTGAATTTTATTGACTTTTGGAGAAAAGATGAGTTTGTGGTGGAAATTATTTAATGGATGAAACTACACCTATCTTGTAAGTATATTTCCTTATGTTTTTAACCTATAAATTAAGATAATCCCTCAACTCTAGAAAAATCACTTTGGAACAAAAATGTTATTCATTTAATTTTCTTATTGAGAAATCAATGGTCTTTTAACCCATAATAGATTTATAGTTTTGTGATGGTAAAATTTCTAATGACCATGTTCTCTATCACTCTTCATAAGAAAATGATTGTTATATTTCTTTTTCATGTCCATGTTTTTACTTCCCACTAATGTTATCCTATATAGAAACCTATTTTTGTGGTGACCTTCACATTTCCCTTTCCCTCTTTTTAAGAGGAAGTTTTATTAACCCTTTTTATGATGTGGGATTTACACAATGGTATTTTAAAATGTCAACACCAAGATTACCAATCATAAGTTTAAATTTCAAAGATGAAATTTATTGAAGTATGAGTGAATGTAACACCTTGAGATTTTAAAATAACATTATGTTCGATAGCTTATGTTGCATAGAACACTGAGCTTAAATAAACTCCAAAATATCATTATTTTAACACAATCGTTATAAAAAAACTGTTAAATTGGTGGGTGTGAATAGGATTAACTATATTATTAAATTTATATGATTTTAATTATCAATACATATTTATTTATGCTTAGGAAATTAACACATATATATATTTTATTAAAGTCATTTTATTCTTCAAATATATGTTTTCTCCAAAAAAGAATTTTTATTGATTTCATTGAGAAAATAAATTTAATTAATTTTTGACACTTATAGAAAATTTATTTGAAAAAATAAAATTCATTTTTGGACCCATAATTCCAAAACTATCTTAGGGTATTTTTTGGGAATTTTCTAAAAAAGTTGATTTTTGGGTTAAATAGTGAAAATACCATTTTTGTGAAATACCATAACTCTTATGAAATAATTATTATATGATCATGATTTAAAATTTATTAACCCTTATTATTTATAAAAATTTATTTATTTAATGAAATAATAAATAAGTTTTTACATTTAGAAACACATGCTTAGTAATTTTGAAAACCATGATTTTAACATAAAAAAACTATTTTTATGAGTTATACGTAAAACATATTTAGAATTTATTTTTATCACTTTTGTAAATTGAATAAAGTAAAATGGATTACATATTTGGAACCAAGATGTGAAAATTAGGTTATAAATTCATTTTTATTTTCAGGTAGAAAATGTTACCATAGTAAGAAAAAATTTACCATAGTATCAGAAAAATAATGTAGCTGGTGAAAGTTAAAAGGTAAAATATTAAAATACATAAAAAATAAAACATTAAATGGGTGGTTTATGTGTTTCCTAATATTATACATCCTTTAAAACATTAAGTATAATACAAATTATTTGGAATTAATTCCACCCAAATGTTATTGGATTTAAATATAAAATAATCATTATTTAATCACATGAAACCACCCATACCCAAGTATAAATACCAACCATAACCACCACATTTCTCCTAAAAATCCTTGAATATTTTCAAATATATGAAAAAAATATCCTACCCACTATCCAAAATTCCAATTTCTACTTGTCTCACCCAAATACCAATTCCAAGTTTCTTAATGGGTTCTAGTTGCACCCAAATTTACTATACAGGTATGCGGTTGTTGTAGTACTGGTAGGGGTCGAATCCACAGGGACCGAAGAAGAAACCTAGAGACACTTTGATTTTGGAAGGATTTGGCTATGGAGTGGCCAATTATTTGGATTGATTTGATTGAATAACTACTGATTTAATTTAAAGAAAATAAATTGAAACATATAATTACTTAGTCTAAAAAAATTAATGAAGATGAGTTTATCCTAAGTTGTTACTAGGGTTAGATTGGATGTATTTATTTTCTTATAACATTCATTTCACTAATTCAAGATGTACCCACAAAATGATATAATTCCTCAACATTATTCACCAATTTAATCCCTAAAAAATTCCAAGTATAATCACCAATGAACTTGTAGGATCAATTTAATTATCACTCCAAGTAATTGGATCACACTAGGACTCGAAATGTGTTATTGTTAAAGTTGGCGAAGACGAAGAAGAAAATAAATCATCAAATGGAAATCTTAAAATAATGAAATGATTATAAATTTAAGCACATTAAATAAAATAAAATCCACCCCATGAAAATACCTAGGATCAAATAATAATGGGTCAACCCTACATTTATTCTATTAAATAAATGGAAGCGGGAAGTCGACTTAAAGAAGCGGGATTGAAGAAGAAAAATAAAACAATGAAATGATCACTCCACCGTTGTGTGAATAAATTCACAAGTGATGGTGTGAATAAGATCACACCTTGGGGAAAAAATATCAATGTGAAAATAAAAGGAACAGAAAAATAGAAAAAGAAGAACTTTTATTGAAAACTAAGGTGATTCAAACAACTTACATGTGAAAGAAGAACATTACAAAGGCAATTTGGCATAACAATATTACAATGAAAGAAAAACTCAAAAGATGATAAGAAAAATATGAGATGCTTATTCCATTCACCACCAACTCCTTATATAGGAATATTAGGATCCTTAGTTCCACCCCCCAACAATCAATTCACCCCTCAACAATTAAGAGAGTCAAAAAAAGGGTGAAGAATCAAAAGGAAATTGACGTTACAAAGTTGACCACAAAACTAGCCAGATTCGTCCACCGTTTTGACGTGTGAATTTGTAATTGAATAATGCAAAATCCGGAGGGGTCATAGAAGAGAAATATTATCTTAAATCTATCCCCTATGAGATGTAAAAATTTCAGGAACTATGGCATAGCCGTTTGGATGTTATGGTCGAAATGGTGGGACGACTTTATGTGCATTCTTGTCGGGCCCACCATTTAAATCTCAACTTCAGATCCATTTATCATCACAAAAAATTCAGAATTAGCTCCATCCAAATTTGAATAAAATTATACTCATATTTTTATATTTCTAATTTAAAAATTTTATCTTCGTTGGTATTGGTTTTTGGGCCCCACATATGTTTGATTGGCCTTAGGCCCATTATGCTTTTTCCAGAAAATTTCTGCATTCAGGCACAAAAATATTCATCTTCCCTTGGGATTCATCCATCGGACCTAAAAGATAAAATGTTCCAAATAAAGTTATGAATCGTATAAAAAAATATAAAATTAAAATAATGAACAATGTATTTTTCACAAGCAATTTATTGAGTGGGACCAAATTGACACTTTAAGCATGAATTGGAAAATGATGGGAAATGAAGTTCAATTTCTGAATTGGAATAAAATCGATGTTTATGAACTTTGAAACACATTAATATTAAGATATAATAAATTAATATTATCCTCTTTCAGTGGATAATCACACCCCACAACTTGAGTTTTTCTAGTCCTGAGCTAAATATATTACAAATATGAAATTCGAATCCCCTTTTCCAAAAACATTTTAATATACATTTCTCACACAAAGACCTCATACCAAAAAAAATTATGAAACCCATTAAAATAATTTTAAAAAATATAGGTCCATAAGAATATCCCAAGCCCAAGCCCATTTTTTTGTTCAAATTCATTGCCACATTTCATCCAATTTTAATTAAGCATGATAAAGTGTTGTGTATCACAAAAGACATGGGGCCCATTTTATGTTCAAGGGAGAAAAATGGAAGCTCTAGGTGGGAATCACATTAAACCTTAAGATGAGTATCAATTTTATTTTTATTTTTTTTTGTTTGTTATTTTTTTAGATTTTTTAACCATAATAGATATGAAAAGACTAACTCTGGGCAAGACAACTATGGAGTCATGATCCCCAAGTATCGGACGCCACACATATTGTCAATTCCATACTCTAAAATAGAGATATAAAGCCTAACTCTATGAAATACAACTATGGAGTCATGATCCCCAAGTGCCGGATGCCACACATTTGGACAAAACATTGCTCTATGTGGTCATTATTTTTTTTTCAATTTTTTTTGTTTTTTTTTTGTTTTTTTGGATATTCAAATTAAACTAAAAGTGACCCTAGAACCCTATGCTATAATGAAAGGGACCCAAGAACTCAAATTTACACCCAAGATCTAGTAGACGTGCGTTGTGGAATTTTTATTAAGAGGATGAAAATGTAAACTTTGAAAAACCACATCGGACAACCGCACTTACCAAATACTATGCTCATAAACTTAAACATGCATTAAAATCAGAATAAAGTCATGCAAAATTATTTGATATCCAATTTCAGAGTTTGTAATTTGTGTTATCATGTTCAAGGTTAATGGAATTTTTCTTTTCATGCATGTTATTATTAAAATAAAAATCAATTTTTATTTCATCTCCCCCCAACATAGAATAACACTGTCCCCAACGTTTAAAGAAAACTTAGAAGGGGGTAGAGGAATATGAGAGGTGTTATAAAAGGAATTTGAAATAATTAACATGGAACAAATTCACTTGGTTTTTGAAGTTGAAGTTCATGATGCTCCAGATTACTCCTTTGATCTCTTGGGAGATGTAGGCACCTCCTTGATCAAATATGTGTCACCCAAAATTGTCCCTGAACCATACAAAGAAGAACAAACCAGACAAAATAAACAACACAACAATTTATTTAAAACCAGGTATCAACATTTTTATGGTTTTCCTTGTTTTTTATTTTTTTTAATTTTAAAAATCAAACTGATGATACATTGTCTTCTTTATATTTTCTGGGCAAGGTATTACTCAGCGATCACACCGCGTGACACGGATGAATACAGTGATCCTCTTTCATACCCATCCTTACTCATAAAAGAAGAACATGTCAATAGTCTATGGTAATTTATTATATGAAAAAGAAAATGACTCAAAATGATTGGAAACATGAAAACCATGGGTTTCCTCCCATGCAACGCTTTTGTTTAACGTCGTTAGCTCGACTTGAACCCCCCAACTTATCCAATTCCAAATTTCAAAATTTTAATGAACCCATCTTTCTCCACTTCAAATTGATTTAGATTGATTGTTTTTTATAATCTTTTCCTTGAATAGATCCATGTTTTAAAATAAATCTGAATATACAAGGAATGTCAGAAATGGTTGATCTAGTTGCATTTTTTGTCTTACCTAAGATGTCAAGGTTCAATCTAACATTATTGATTACATGAGAAGAATGAATGACTAAAGTATGGTCATGGGCATCACCTATGATGGAATTCTTGTGTGGGGAAGGAAGGATAATGATTTTGAGTTCTAGCCGATTGCAATTTCCTAATGAAGATTGACAATTTGAATGAAAGTTAGTTTCTTCTCCAAAATTTTTAGAAAGAATTGGTTCCATTTGAAAATATGATTCATCCCCAAAAGTGTCTAGTTGAATTTCATGAGTGTGTATGGGCTCAATGTTTGGTATTTCTCCCAATTGTTCAGTGATTTGTGTTTTTGAAAAATCATCAATAGAGAAATATTCAGGACTCTCCATCCACAATGTCAAATTTCCCTCTTGTGAATACAAAAAATCAGTTTCCTCTTGATTTAAGCACCCATCAACAATTACTTGATTATCTTCAACTATCCCAAATCCAATGGTTGGTTCTTCAATAAATTCATGTGAGGTTTTTGGGAGACAATATTATTGTATTAGTGATAAGGAAGAGATAACTTGAGTGGGAATGGGTTCCACAACCATTTCAATGCTTTGTAGTTCTACTCTTAAGGATGAAACCTCTGATGTCATTCTCTCCATTTTCTGACACAATTTATCAAGTAATGGTTTTGTATAATTATGATCAAACAGTTGAGATAGATGGTCTATTCCAAGAGGATAATTAAGTTGTTGGAATTCCACAGGAGAATGTTCAGATTGGCCTTGTTGGGATTGAAACTAGTTATAGGTTTGAATGTTTTGTGGAGCATAAGAGTTAAAACATTTTGCCTCAATTTTTTGTTGATTTTCCCACCAATATAAACTATAATGGTCATTGTATATCATAATTTGCGTGTGTAATTAAATGTAGGGAGAGGTTCCCCATGTTTGGGTTTGTTCAAAATGGCCTTCCATGAGAATGATATTGGGGGTGAGAAAAATATGTGTGTGTATATGTTAACTTACTAAGGTCCCCAACAATGGCACCAAAATTTGGTTGCACCCAAATTTATCCTATAGGTATGCAGTTGTTTTAGTACAGGTAGGGGTCTAATCCACAGGGACCAAAGAAGAAACTTAGAGACACTCTGATTTTGGAACGATTTGGCTATGTAGTGGCCAGCTATTTCAATTGATTTGATTGAATAACTAATGATTTAATTTGAAAAAAATAAATTAAAACATATAATTACATAGTCTAAAACAATTAATGGAGATGAGTTTATCCTAAGTTGTTACTAGGGTTAGATTGGATGTATTTATTTTCTTATAACGTTCGTTTCACTAATTCAAGACGTACCCACAAAATGATATAATTCCTCAACATCATTCACCAATTTAATCCCTACACAATTCCAAGGATAATAACCAATGAAATTTTAGGATCAATTTAATGATCACTCTAAGAAATAGGATCTCACTACCACTCGAAATGTGTCATTGTTAAAGTTGGCGAAGATGAAGAAGAAAATAAATCATCAAATGGAAATCTTAAAATAATGAAATGATTATGAATTTAAGAACATTAAATAACATCAAATAAACCCCATGAAACTACCTAGGATCAACCTATAAGGGGTCATACCTCCATTTATTCTATTCAATAAATGGAAGTGGGAATTCGACTTAAAGAAGCGGGATTGAAGAAGAAAAATAAAACAATGAAGCGATCACTCCACCGTTGTGTGAATAAATTCACAAGTGCTGGTGTGAATAAGATAAAACCTTGGGGAAACTATGTCAATGTGAAAATAATAAGAATAAAAAAAGATAATAATAATAAATTTTATTGAAAACTATGGTGATTCAAATAACTTACATGCGAAAGAAGAACATTACAAAGGCAATTTGGCATAACAATATTACAATGAAAGTAAAACTCAAAAGATGATAAGAAAAATATGAGATGCTTATTTACTTAACCACCAGATCCTTATATAGGAATATTAGGAGCCTTAGGTCCACCCCCAAACAATCAATTCACCCCCCAAAAATTAAGAGAGTCAAAAGGAGGGTGAAGAATCAAAAGAAAATTGACGTTACAAAGTTGACCACAAAACCATCCAGATTCGTTCACCTTTTTGATATGTGAATTTGTAATTGAATAATGCCGAATCCGGAGGGTTCGTAGAAGAGATATATTCTCTTCCATATTTCTTCTAGGATATTTAAAAATTTCAGGAAATTTGGCATATCCGTTTGGTAGTTATGGTTGAAATGGTGGGATGAATTTATGTGCATTCATGTCAGGCCCACCAATTAAATCTCAACTTAATATCCCTTTATCATCATGAAAACCTCAGAATTAGCTCCAGAAAAAGTTGAGTAAAATGATACTCATATGTTTATATTTATACTGTAAAAATTTGAGCTTCATTGGGATTGTTTTTTGGGCCCCACATTTGTTTGATAGGCCTTAGGCCCATTATGCTTTTTCCAGCAAATTCCTACATTCAGGCACAAAAATATCCATCTTCCCTTGGTATTCATCCATCGTACCTAATAGATAAAATTTTCAAAATAAATTGATGAATCATATAAAAAAATATCAAATTAAAATTATTAGCAATTTATTTTTCACAAGCAATTTATTTAGTGGGCCCAAATTGACACTTTAAGCATGAATTGCACAATGATGAGAAATGAAGTTCAATTTATAAATTGGAATAAAATTGATGTTTATTAACTTTGAAAAAAATTAATATTAAGATATAATCAATGAATATTATCCTATTTCAGTGGCTAATCAGGTTCTCTAAGGAGGTGATATTCAAGAGGTAGCTTTCTCAAACCACCTCTCTTAATTTAATTTATTTTTATAACTTCTTAACATCCTTAATACAAATAAGAATAATAACTCTAGTATCATTTATATAATTTAATTTCAATTTGATAATATAATATAGTATAACCATCCATTTTATTACCTCCACTTATTCAAATAAATTAAGACATTGTCTAATTTATGGTAGTTAACCGTCTCCATGGATAATGTATTTTTCATTTTACATTACCACCTTCAAGGATGACCATAAAAGTATTATTATAGTTAAATAATATTTTAATAGGAATATTATAAGCTATTTAATTTTCTATAACTAATATATATACATAATATTAAATAAAATAAAACTAGTACTTGATGGTCCGAAAAACTGTGAAATTAAACTAAACATTTATCATTAACATTTTAGCAAATGAATCATTATTATGTAATAAATAAAAATGTTATACGGGACCATTTAAATTTTTTTAAGTGAATTAACACCATTTTATTTCACTTCTAGAGTTTTACTTCTGTTTGAAAAGAAAATCCATAATTATACACAAGCGAACTAACCATGAAACCATGAAACGAACACACATGAAACAATGAAAATAATGAAATATTATTAATAAAAAGGTGGTAAGATGTTATAAAAGAATAATATAAGATATTATAAATATAATATGGTTCCGGAATGAATTAATAACATTATTTATGCCTTTATATAGGAGGTTAAAGTATGAAAAATAAAGGGAAGCATGAGGTGAGGGTTTCTTATCTCACTTTTAATTCCGTCAGATATATCATGAATCTCATTATCTTCATGGTATTAAATGTTTCATTTGATAATTATTAATTATATGGGTCCTAAAATTTGACTAATTATAATGCGGTAAGAAATTCTTAAACCAATCTCCATTCTTTGGGTTAAAATTATACTTCCTTGATTATGTAATACTAAGCTTATTTATGAAATTAATTTTGAATATATTTTACTTTATTTCCACTTTTATTATGAAGATTTAATATGAATACACATATTTGATCCATTTTATTAATTCTCACTTCATTGATATGATATTTATAAGGGAATTTATTTAAAAAGAATATCTTTTTAAAGTTTTCCTTAAAACTCTATTTTTTCATGTTTGTGTTTTCTAAAATTGATTCCAAAAATGTTTTCATTATTTTTATATGATGATTTAAAGTCATTTTTACTCATGTTTTAATTTTTAAAAAACGTTTTGGAAAGTATATTTTATTATTTTCTAAATAAGTTTTTTAACACTTTTCTGACAAAAATATGGAAGAAATGTTTTTTTAACTTATATAGCATGAGTGGATTTTCCCACCATCATGACACATTAATGTTTTGTAGCTTCATTTAAAATTTTACATGGTTATTTTCAAATAAAATGTTTTATTTTATAATTTTGAAACAATTTAAAAATAAGAGGTTTTCAATGTGAAAAAGGGCATTTTCCTCATGAATTTTTCAATGATCACATTTAAAGTATTTTCAACCATGTCAAAATACTTTATCGAATCTTATGATTCATTGAGGTTGTTATTTATCTTATAATACCATATTCTATATTTTATTAAATGTTTTATTATTATTTTGACTGAGGATGTACCATTTTGATACCATTCACCATATTACTTTGGATAATTTTTGATTATGTTTACTGATTGGGGAAAGTTATTTACATTTCATATATTATTTTAAATACAAATGTATATGTTGATTATGTTTCACCCCTTCCATAATAATAATGATTTGGAATTAGTAAGTGATGGGTGAGTCCCATTATAGACCCTAGATGCATCGATATGTCTCATGAGACAAACCAGATTGTGTTTTGGCTGAGGCCTTACCCATTTAATTTTCACATGTCTTGGTCAAGGCCTCGATGATAAGTTTTAGATGTCTAGAATTATACATTCTATCATTGGGAAATTAGTAATTGATTTATATGTGATTATTATATTAGTATAATATCCATGGTTAAGTTTTCTATCTCATGTGATTATTTATATGGAATTATTTTGTTATCTTCTATTCCGACCATATTGTACCCAAGTTTTTGATTAAAACGAATGTGTTGGGGGGGGGGGAGTTGTGGGGTTGAGTCCCCAGGCTGGTTTTCTTTCCTTGTGTGTGTTGTAAAGAAGAATTTTTTTTAAAGGAATGTATTTTAGCTATTTTAATTTCCATAATTTTTATTTCTTATTTATGATATATTTTACTGTATGCATACCCTTACTGAGAATTTGATATCACCCCTTTATTATTTATTATTTTTTCCCTAGGTTTCCAAGAAGTTCATTATGATTTATATAAAGGGATAATCTAGGGATTAATGATGTTCTCAAAGGAATTTATATGTCGTATTTTATGTTTTTAAATGTAATATAATATTCAATTATGTATCTAGTTTTCCAATAATACTAAACTATTTGGTCCTTTGGGATGCGATTCCTTGTATCTTATACCAATGTAATAAAGTAATCACCGATTTTGGGATACTAGGGCTTGGGTCTTTACATCAACCATGCATCAATGCACCGATGATTTGACTCCCTCATATTTTCAACTGACCCTTCCTAAGTTTGAATCCCACATATGGTCTCCATTGAGCGCTACATCTAAATCAACCATTAGACATTCATCATGAAACCAGATACTCTTAGGTCCACCAACATTAGTCTCTTAGAGTCTCCATGATCATATAATGGTTAGTATTGAACATAACAATAACCCTTCCCATGAGAGGGTCATTTCACATGAGACCAAGTCAATTATCCCCACCATAGGAGTATCCTTATTATCACATCATAGTTCTTACATACACTGATCTATCATGAAACACAATGACTAACTATGACCATTCATTCACACATAATTTTCAAGAAAGAACCATGAAATGAACACACTTGGATGCCTATAATACAATTAATTACATTTATTGATGCATCCATGAAGTTCATAATTTTATTTTTCTATCCAAGGAATGGGTTATGAATTCCAACCTAGATGGTTCTCATCCCCTCATGCAAGCAGCTAAAGTGAACCATAACATTTCCATCAAAAAATGAACCCAGGTTGATTATACAATGGCACCCTGATTCATTTATGATATTATCTCTTTCAAGGGAGATATATCCCCTCAACAAAACCTCAAGGATTATAAACCCTATAAGATTCATGTGAAATGTGTTAGTTACTAACCCCAATGGTGACCTTGAACTAAAATAATCTGTGACTTATCACCACCATCACTTCTGAATTCATCAATAGAACCTGAACATTTTCTATGATTTTATCACCACATTTCTTATACCAGTTCAACTGACCCTGCATTTCACCAAAAAATGAACTCTCACACAATAAGGATTCTTCAACAAAGTATCATAACACAACTATTTTTCAACACAAAATGATTTCCCATGATCCCAAACCTCTAAGATGGGCTCACATTCCTTTTATATATATCCAATCACACAAGTAACCAACTCCACCAAACTAAATCACTCCAATTACTCTTATTTATAAATGGAAACTATTTACTACCAATATTCAATACAAATGGGTCTTTACTTGGAATCTAATGCGAGTTTATTTCTGATATAAAAAGACATAAAACCCATAGACCTACCCTCAATTCTAAAACCATAAATAACTCTAAAACCCAACCTTGTATCATAAGTACTAGCACTCAAGGTTCTCTATACTCTTGGGTTATAAGTTAGCTTGCAAGATCTTCTTTTTAGCCTTTAAAACATTACTCACTTGAACAAGGCATTTTTTCAATGAAATATTTCCTTAAGGAATTAACCTTGACCATTCCTTCCCAAGGAATATCCTCACTCAGGTTACCTTTATGCATCATGAGACACCAAATAACTATTAACTAGAGTCATATTTATATGGCCACAAGGTCTTACTGAAAACCCGCACAAGGTTTCACTGGGGTCAAAACCCACATAACATCATCTAGTTACATATATCTAGATATGTTAAGACAACTTTATCCTTATAAAAACCACATCAAGGACAAATATTCCTAGATCGGTTAAACACAATGCCACTAGGTGATAAATGTATTACTCTATATTGACTACAATGGACACCTTAATTAAATAGACCTATCTAATGGATACTCACACATAGTTATTCACTAAAGGTTATTTATGATAGGAAATGAATTAATAAGAAAAAAACACTATATTTTCATAGTGGTATTTCATCATCATCACCATCATCGACATCATCATCATTTCCTGGAGAAACCACACTATAGTACCACATGATTTTCTATCAAAAGTTGACACGAATATAAGTTTAGCTGAATATAAAGTTATTAAGAATTCATATGTGAAAACATAGTATAACTTGTTTATATTAAATTAGTTGAGTCCTATATTGTCAGTACAATCACATACAAGATACATATATATCATGAGATACCGATGTACTGAATATTATGCAAGAAACACCTCTTGCCAATATAACCATGAGTCAAATCCAAATAAAATAAAAAACCTCAAAATCCATATGCATCACATGAGGTGAAATCATATAACCATAATAGTGCAAACCAATAACATTAATCCCATTCCTTGATAACCTATAGTTCCCTAGAAAATGGTGTTCACGATGCACAAAACTACGTTTCATCACAAGATCTAACAAATTCCTATATTTACTATATAGAAACTCTACAAAATAAAAAAAAACTATTGTTCTATAATATCACTTGGTAACTTCCTAAATAAAATCACCAGGTCTAAACTAAAATACAACATGACCTCAGGTGCAATTCCCTATTTTCTAGAGGCTACCGACTAGCAGTGAGGGTCTAAGGTGGAATCATGGGGATACTATACCCTCAATTAGAGTAAAAAATAGTAAATAAATAACCAAAAATGTAATCTATATACAATAAGATTAATAAAAAACTAATAATATAACAATTATATAAATAAATATATAAACAATAGACTCAACATTCAAAATAGTAAGTAAAACACTGATCGCCCACTAGGACAATCATGTATATGATAGAAATGAATAAAATTATAGGAGGATATGGAACTATAGGCCTCACCTCATCCATGTCTCTAGACTTTTAGTGAGCTAAACTAATCAAAAATAAACCTCGTGTCTCATCCTAAATTTTACTTTCAACAAATGTGGGTTTCTTGGGTACCCAAGTTTCATTGACCCTCGATAAGGGTGTGAGTAAAATTTTGTAGGGCACCACCAATGTAGTACAGTATCCAACCTATAAAATGAAGTGTATATGAAAGTGATAAGAACAACTAAAAATAAAAAAATTAATAAATAACTATGAAGACATAGAATATAATCAGCAATGCACAGGTAAGCAATAAACACTCTGCTTACCAATCCACTACAAGCCCCAGATTGTAACTACTTTGACTCCATGTAAGAATGTAGCCATAATGAGTGTTAGAAGTAATAAAGGGAAAACCTCAAGGCTAGTCCAAAAGGAATAAATACACATGTAATTCTACATCCACAAGGAATCAGAGAAACATATCTCTTAGCATCCAAAGTGAATCGAAACAACACATCACTCAGAGTCCTGAAGTCATCGGGATAATATGTCACTCAAAATCCATGTGGCATAGAGGAAAAATGTTACTTGATATTCATAGTTCATTTATTAGATATGTCACTTAACTTCTGTAAGGTCATTGTACCCCAAATCCATTTTCATGAGTAAGGCATACTGACCTCAGTGCCCCTACCCCATGCTTAGGTCCATCAATTCCATCACCACAAGCCATTCGTACTCTCCCTCTAAGGGTAAACTTAACACAATGGTCCCCCTATAATCAATACCAGAACAATACATCCGAACTAAATATAATATATCACATAATGAATAATATATATATAGACATAATATAGCATATCATCATGAGCTATATTAACTAAAAGTACACGCATGTGATCAAAAAGTAAAATATGGTCTATCAAGCTAACCAAAAACACTCATGGAATCAGTCTTCATATCTATCATATATATATATATTCATATAGGGGAACTAGTTTATACACAACATATAATAACAAGTAAAGGAACATCTTATCAAATCAAGCATGAGTATCAACAAACTTATATAACATACACATGTGATCATTATCAAACATGGTATCACGAGTCTACACACACAAACATGTGATTAAGGAATTCATTAGTGATCAAGCCTTGACCATAAATTATTGGAATCACAAAAATACACCAGGGGCCATCATGGACCTTGTAACTTTTTCTCATTATATTAGACATAGTTCCTTTAATTAATTAATACTTAATGATAATTAATTAGTTAAGACTTGTTATTCATAACACATTATGAAATTAATGGTTTTTCACCCATGGTGGTGAATCTCATACCACATTCTAATAAATTTTTATAATAGCAATGTTTAGATTACACATGACCACATACCTTAAATAGAGTCAACTCCTAACCAAGAAAAGCTTAGTAGATTTTACCAAGTCATCTAAATCCATTTAGACACCATCGATTTTTATAAGGTCCTACTCATGACCAAGTACTCCAAATTAATTAATTACAACTAAATTAAAATTAATTAATTTTTAACAAGGAAACTCACATTATAAGGTGAAAGGAATACTTATTGAAAGACTCATTAGATATCAATTACTAGCCAAAACCATGACCAAACATCCATGGAAGGTCCTTAACATGATTTTGACTTAATTCTAGAAACAATACCTATCACATGAAAAAAATACAAAGGTAAATTTCATACAATTATATTGGGAAATATTGAAGAAAATCAACCAAGAAACATGCCTTTTACTAAAGCTTCATCCAATAGAGTTTGAGCCACTCCAAACACACTCTTGATTCAAAGATGAGAACAAGTATCAAAATAATTACCTGATACAATGATAAATTTAACACAATTTTAATAAAAAAGAATGAAGATAGCATCAAGGGAGACGACATCAATGAGAAACACCCATAAAAAATATGCGTTCATTATCACGAGACATCCGCTGAGCATGCTAATCCAAATCCACATTAATCTCAGACAATTACTTCAAGATATGATGGAATTGTATTTTGATTCTTGAATAAATATCACACCAATGATAAATTAGTGACCATGATTTTAAAAGGATAGATCATACAAGGATAATTTAGATTTAAATGGATAATAATGGATAATTTTTACCATAAATATGCATCTATGATGAATAACACAACGATCCACCACCTCTTAAGAAAGAAGGTTTGTAAGATTGATGAAGAATGAAGGATCATAGATGGGTTCACTAATGATTAGAGTCTAAATCCATCCAAAATAAAAGAGATCTATTAGAGGGAGGAAGTGCGGAGAAAATTTCTGAATGGGTCTCTAAAAATAGATCTAATAGAATAAATACTGAGTGGTTATTGGTGATAAAAAGACCAAAATATCTGTTGGACTCACCTGTTTTAATAATCACAAATCATTTTTAAATATTGAACATAATATATTAAGTCAGTCTTTAATCTTTTTAATCTACATATACAATTATTTTATTCTCAACAATATATATTCTTAAGACTCATGACTTTACTGCATCAACTTACAATCCATATTTATCTAAATATAAGTTCACTATTAAAGGCTACTGGTAAGAGCCTTCTGTTCAAAGTCACCATTATAACTTACTATCACCTTAAGTCACTGATGCTAGAAGATCACTGTTGAAGATTTACAGTCACTGTTGGAAGCTACCATTATACAGTTACTGTCACAAACCTACTGATGATCTAATTATCAAAGCTCACAGACAAAGAGTTACTGTCATAAGGTCACTGCTGTAACAAGGTTTCTGCTAGAATTCCATTGTCAGACTCTTTCTCAAGTCTTCTATTGAGAAATTATCTATTCAAGTCTGCAGTTGGAAAGGTTACTGTTGAAGTAGTCTGATGTTACAGAACTACCAATTAGAAGCTTACTGTTAAAGGTATACTGTTGAGCCTACCGATGGAGTTCACTGATGAGGATCCACTGTTACAAAGAATAAACAGCTACCGTTAAAAGACTGCAGTTGAAGTTCATAGTTGGAAAGACCACAGTTGAAGCTCTCAGCTGAATAGTCTACCGATGAAGTCCACAGTTGTAGAGATTAAAGTCTACAGTGTGACATGCATCTGCTACCAGTCTAATGATATTCTATTCTTTTCTTTAACTATTTTTTAATACTATTATAATGGTCATTTTTGGACAAATTAATGCACCTGACATTATTTATTGTTATTTGCAGGGATATCCGGAGACAGTACGATGTACGAGGAAGACCAAACATGGTAGAAACATTTCTCTTGTCATCCCCTACTGGACAACAAAACACAAAAACAAGAGACTATATAAAAGACACAGAAGACAGACACAAATGTAGAGACCCCGAACATAATGGAAAGAAGAAGGGAACTCTCAAACACTAATCCAAAATAACAAGATCTTCACAAAGATCTATTGAAAAGAACCTTCTACAATCTGTAGTAGTGTGCTACAAAGAGTTTTTGAATCCTTGAAGCTAGTCATATCTACATATGGAAGTCACAACCTGGAAGTTGTGACACTCTGTTTTGGAGGCAACTTGTAGAGAAGGACCAAATCTTCATTTCATTCATTCCAATGAGTCCAGAGATGATCTGCCAACACAATAGAGCATTCCAAACTTATCCCTACCATATTTAGCTCTACTGTGTTTAAATACTTTACATTTGTGAGCAGTGTGTATGTGTTACATGCACTGACTCATTTGCTTGAACTGAGGGATACTGAAAATCCCCATACCAAACTATCTTTACATTTGTTTCCCACGTATAACTGTGGAAGAATCCTGGTGTGGCTTGGTAGTTTATTTTTTTCCCATGATGAACTGTGCTAGAGGTTGCAAAACCTGGTCAGTTTGTGAAAGCTGTTGTAAAGCCCGATACAGGCTGTGTATCACTTTTTAATATAATTTCTTGGTGGTAGGTGATCACCAAGTGGAGAGGACTAGGTCTTGACTTAAGACTGAACCTCTTGTTTAAATTTGTTGTGTTCATCTTTGCTTTACTCTGTTTAACATCTATCTGCTGTGCTTATATTTTCAAAGACATAAATCTGTTTTGACATTCACTCTGATAGTTAGTTCTGGTTAGTGTGTATATCTGATTTGTTTAGTAAAATTGTTTCAAAAGTCGAATTAGTTCTCATACTGATTCAACTGAGGAGTAATCAACCTTTGAGAAACCTGTTAAACAATAACTCACTTATATCTCTACTGCCTTAATTGACTGGGCTGTTCTAATTTGGGGGATTTTAATCCTAAAAGTTTTTAATATAAATTTTAATTGGAACTCAATTCACCCCCTCTTGAGTATCCACTCCGACCAACATTTGGTATCAGAGGTATCATTCTTATTTAGAAATAAAAGGTTTTCAAACCCTTTGTTTTCAAACTGTGATTTTAGTTTTACTTAAAGATCTTAAATTTCTATTAGTTCTAAATTTTCTCTCTTTAAAATATTTTCTAAAATCTAGTTATGGACAATATACTAGAAGGTGATGCTTCTAACAAGCCACCTTTCTTTAATGGTGTGAATTGTGGTCAATGGAAAATTAAAATTAAAATTCATTTGGAAAGTATTGGTTTTGATATTTGGTCTGCTATAGAATCAGAATATGAAATTACCAAAACTGCTAGATTTACCTGGGATGATGCTACAAAGTCTGAATATAATAATAACTGTAAAGCTATGAATTCCCTTTACTGCTCTTTAGGATATGAGGAATTTTACCGAATTTCTGCATGTAAAACAGCTCATGAAATCTGGGACACCTTGGCTGTTTCTCATGAAGGAACAACCAATGTGAAAGAAATGAGATTAAATATTTATAATATTAAATATGATAATTTTAAAAAGAGACCTGATGAACCCATTTCTGATATGTGTCTTTGGTTCAATGAGGTTGTCAACACCATGAGTTCACTGGGAAAAGATGTTCCAGAAAAGGAGCAGATCATGATAATATTGAGATGTTTTCCTGACAGATGGAGAGGCACTTCTGTGTCTATCTGAGAGTCATGTGACATCAGCAAGCTATCAGTTAAGGAATTGATTGGTAAACTAATGATGTATGAAGAGGAATTGAAGGTGAACAAAGAAGAAGATGATGAACCCAAAATAAAATCTGTAGCATTTAAGTCTACTGCCTCTAAGAGTAAAGACAAGGAGAAAATACATGTTCCTACTGTAAGTTCAACTAGTGAAGATTTAGATTCAGACAGTGATGAAGAAATGGCCCAAATAGCCAGGAGATTTAAGAGGTTCTATAGGATGAATTTTTTTTTCAGAAAGCCTAACTAAAAGGGTAAGTATGATCAACAAGGTAAGTGGAAGAAGGATTGGAAGAAATCTGATAAGGAAGATGATATAGTCTGCTATGAATGCAAGAGGAAAGGACACATCAAGGCCGACTATACGAAGTTAAAATTGAAAAATAAATATGACTATAAGGACAAAAAGTACAAGAAATCCATGAAAGCAACCTGGAGTGATTTGGAAGATAGAACAAGTGAATCAGAAGCTACTGACCCTGAAAAGAATCATGCCAATATGTGCTTCATGACTAACATATCTGAGGTACCTGTTTCCCCTATTCTAAATGATTATTATTCTGAAAATAACAGTGACCCAGATGATGATGCAAATATGTCTAAGGATGAACTGTTTGAATATTTCAATGTACTGGAAGATACCTGCAATGAACTAAAAGATAAATACAAATCTTTGAAGAAATAACATGCCTTGACTAGTAATATCAAAACAGATCTAAGTGTAGAAAAAGAAAAGAATGCTCAATTGTTGAAAGAGAATACTCAGCTCAAATCATCTAATAAAAAATTGAGAAAGGATATAGAAAAGTTCACTGCTGGTCGGGATACCTTGACATAGTTTCTAGGAAGACATATTTCTCCAAAATATACAACTGGTCTAGGATATCAGCCTGGACAAAGACACATTAGCGAAACCAAATTTGTTCCAAAATCTGGACAGTTCACTGCTAATTCTGGAAAATCTTTTGAGAAACAATTTTCTAAAGGACCAAACAAAGTATTTATGTCTCAAAATATGTTTTTTGATTTCAGAAATTCTATAAAGAAAATATGGGTTCCCAAAGTTTTATTGGCTAACCTTTCTAGACCCAAGAAGATCTGGGTACCAAAATTATCCCTTGTTTAATCTATTTTGCAGGGAAGTTGTTTAAGGAGTTCTTGTAACACTCTATGGTATTTGGATAGTGGATGTTCAAGACATATTATAGGAGACTATTCATTTTTAAGAGTCTAATTAAAGTTTATGGTGGGCATGTCACCTTTGGTGACAATGCAAGAGGAAAAATCGTCAGCTTAGGCCAGATTGGTAACCCTGATACAATATTAATTTCTAAAGTACTTTTTGTTGATGGATTAAAATATAATTTAGTTAGCATATCTCAGTTATGTGATGATGGCCTTAATGTTAAATTTGAAAATGATTCATGCAATGTTTTTGATTCAAAGAATGACTTAGTTTTCACTACATGTAGAAATGAGAATGTATATGCTATTGATTTAAACTCCTTAGCTAAATAAAATGTTTCTTGTTTAAATGATTTCCATAAAGAATCTTGGTTGTGGCATAGAATATTAGGACACTGTAATATGCACTCACTTAGGAATCTATATAAGAAATGTTTAGTTAGATACTTACCTAAATTGGAATTCCAAAATGATAAAGTGTGTAATCCCTGTCAAAAGGGAAAACAACACAATGTTTCTTTCAAACCAAAGAAAGAAGTTTCAAATTCTCAACCACTTGAGTTGGTTCACATGGATTTGTTTGGACCATCAAGAGTTTCAAGTTTAAATGGGAAGCACTATGTTTATGTTCTTGTAGATGACTTTTCTAGGTATACCTGGGTATACTTTCTATCTCACAAAAGTGAAGCTTGTTCCTACTTTGTCAAATATTCCAAGTCTGTAGAAAACCTTAATGGACTTAAGATTAAAACCCTAAGAAGTTATTATGGCTGTGATTTTTAGAATCATGAGTTTGAATCCTACTGCTCACATAATGGCCATAATCAAAACTTTTCTTCCCCTAGGACACCCCAACAAAATGGAGTTGTAGAAAGAAGAAATAAGACTCTTCAAGAAATTGCAAGGACTATGCTTAATGAGTATGACTTACCTATTTATTTTTGGGCTGAAGTTGTAAATACATCTTGTTACATTATTAATAGTCTTAATTAGACCTATTCTAAAAAGGACTCCTAATGAAATTTGGAATAATAGGAAGCCTAAGGTTAATTACTTTAGATTTTTTGGTTGCAAAGTCTTTATTCTTAATACTAAAGATAATCTTGACAAATTTTCTCCCAAAAGTGATGAAGGAATTTTATTGGGTTATTCTATTTCAAGTAAAGCCTATAGAGTGTTCAATAAGAAAACCAAATCAATGGAAGAATCAGTTCATATCAAATTCGATGAGACTGATCCACATGATCCTAAAGCTTCTCTTGAAAATCTTGAGGAAGAATTATAAAATTTGAACCATAATGATAAAAATAGTGAATCCCCTGCAAAAGTATCCAGTTCTAGAAATTTTCCAGAATCTGCACCTGCTGATTTTGAACCAACATACAACAATGAAGAATCTAGTTCAACCCTTCCTTGAGGTATTAGGACTCTCAAGAATCATCCTCTAGATGCTGTTGTAGGCGATTTAAATAGAGGAACACAAACTAGAGATTCTCTATGAAACCAGGTTGAACATCAAGCTTTTCTTTCACATCTTGAACCCAAAAATATTAATGATGAAATCAATGATGAATTTTGGGTAATGGCTATGCAAGAAGAACTAGATCAGTTCGAAAGAAACAAAGTTTGGGAATTAGTGGAAAGACCCAAGGACACCTTAACCATAGGCACTAAATGGGTGTTTAGAAACAAAGTGGATGAGTCTGGGAATATAGTTAGAAATAAAGCTAGGATAGTTGCACATGGATATATCCAAGAAGAAGGAATAGACTATGAGGAGACCTTTTCTCCTGTAGCTAGACTATAAGCCATTAGGATACTACTTGCCTATGCAGCTCATCTGAATTTCAAACTTTATCAAATGGATGTTAAAAGTGCTTTTCTAAATGGATACATAGTTGAGGATGTGTTTGTTGAATAAACCATGATTTTAAAAATCCCCATTTTTCCAATCATGTTTTCAAACTGTTTAAAGCTTTTTATGTCTTAAAACAAGCTCCAAGAACATGGTATGATAGGCTCAGCTCTTTTCTTATTTCAAAAGGTTTTACCAAAGGGATAGCTGATCCTACTCTTTTCATTAAATGTATTTCTAAAGATGTTTTGATAGTACAGATTTATGAGGAGGATATTATTTTTGGATCTTCTAAAAGTTCATTATGTGTTGATTTTTCAAAAATGATGCAAAATGAGTTTGAAATGAGTTTAATGGGAGAACTCCAATTTTTCCTTGGATTTCAGATCTTTCAAAATAAAAATGTCATTTTTTTTGAATCAAAAAAAATATATTAAGGATATTTTAAAACCCTTTTATTTGGATGGTAGTAAAGGTAGTGACACACCTATGAGTACCACTTGTAAGTTGGATACAGATGAATCTGGAGAACCAGTGGATCAAACCAACTACAGTGGTATGATAGGAAGTCTACTCTATCTTACAACTAGTAGACCTGACATCATGTTTAGTGTATGCATGTGTGCTCGCTTTCAAGCCAATCCAAAAGAGTCTCATTTAACTGCTGTTAAAAGAATTTTTAAATATCTCAAACATACTCCCAACTTAGGATTATTCTATCCAAAAGGACAATCATTTGATTTGTTGAGTTATTCTGATGCTGAATTTTCCGGTTTCAAGTTAGATAGAAAAATCACCTCTGGGACATGTCACATTTTAGGCAAGTCACTAGTATCTTGGTGTAGTGATAAGCATAATTCTGTTGCATTATCTACTGCCAAAGCTGAGTACATAGCTACTGGTAGTTGTTGTGCTCAAATTATGTGGATGAAACATACTTTACTAGACTATGGATATCAATTTAAACATGTCTCTGTAAATTGTGACAATACAAGTGCTATTAACATTTCCAAAAATCCAGTATCTCATTCTAGGAAAAATCATATTGATGTGAGACATCACTTTTTGAGGGATCATTTTCAAAAGGGTAATATCACTCTTGAATTCATTGGCACTGAACAAAAATTGGCTGATATATTCACAAAGCCTTTGAATTATGAAAGGTTAAATTACATCACACATGAGTTAGGTATGATTAATTTCAGCATATGAGACCTCACTGTTAGACCTCACAGTCAAACCTCACAGTTAGACCTCACAGTCAAACCTCACAGTTAGACCTCACAGTCGAACCTCACAGTTAGACCTCACAGTCGAACCTCACAGTTAGACCTCACAGTTGGACCTCATAGTTGGACCTTACTATTATAACTCACTGTTGCACCTCACCAGTGTACCTCACTGATACTTATCACTGTTGGATACCTCGCTGTTTGGTTTTATTTTTGCAGGAATTAGAACCGTCTTTATTTCTTTTTATTATTTCTATTTTGTTTTGTTTTAATACATAAATGATAAAATCAAAGGCAATGAACACATTTCAATCCACCTTCCTCTCCCAATCTTGAACCTTGCTCTTGAAATTTATAAACCCTAACCCTTCACCTGAGCCCTCAAACCTCTCTCAATCTCTATGGCCAGAACCAAGCAACCCCCGACTGTCAATGAGGATGCGCCAAGGCCTAAGAGAACTCAGGCCGAATCCAGTGGCACTAGTAACACCCCGTTGGGACCTGTAAACCTACATATGACCAAGAGACAAATATTTGTTGAGAAGGATTTAAGTGAAGAATGGTTGTTGTCGAGAAAGTCATTAGTACTGAAAGTACTATATGCCCAAGGATAGACCGAATGCTTTTCCAACAACAATGGACCTTACTACCTGAAGCTTGTGAAAGAATTATATGAATATCTGACGTTCGAAGAGGAAGAGGATGTGCATAAGCTAATGTCCAGAGTCAATGGCAATGAAGTTAGTTTCTCATCTGCTGAGTGGGATGCCTATTTGAGAGTTCCTCATGAAGGAATTTTTGATTACTACTCTGGAGTGGCTCCTCCAGACAGTGTTATCTTTGAGTATGAAAAAGCTCTGGAAGAACTAACAGGAGATGGAAAATCAAGAAGGATCATTACAGTTGAGATGAATGGAGAAGACATTCTCTTATTCAAATTCATTCAACATGTTCTTAGTCCGAGGAGAGGAGACTTTGCTTTACTGAAGTACCAGGACATATTCCTGATGTATTTACTGAAGCATGGGAATAAGATTAACCTATGTAGGTTACTGTTGGTACAATTGGAGGATATGACCAAAGCAAGCTCGAAGTCCAATGCCTTATTCCATGCCAAGCTTATTTCAGTTATGCTAATGGTAAAAGGTGTGGCTGGAAATCAAGAAGAAATGATAGTAGCCAAGAACAGTGTCTGTATCTCCAAGGTAATTTTCAAGTTCATGAAAATTAGCTGGAATACCTGGAAGATGACATGGGTGAATGATGAGGGAAAGGTGTATTAAAAGTTTGACCCTAGTACTCATCCAACTCGGCCAAAAGACAAAAGAGATCCAGGCCTGAAGCCTGATGATCCATAACCGGTTTATTCTGATGTGGAGGATGTTGAAGGAGATGTGGACCCTCAAAGATAGAACACTCCCATTGATGATGGGAGTGATCCTGATTTACCTCATAGTCTTGTAAGGACAGTAGAATTTGGAGCAGCGAGCCCTCCAAAAGAACTACCAAGGAGAGAGAATGTTCTGAAGGAAAATGATACTGAGACCACTGAAGAAGAAGAAGCATATCAGAATGTTGTCAAGGACACCTCTGAAGAGGATGAGGCTACCGAATCAGATCATTTTACTCATGAAGAAAAGGAGGCTGCTGCTGAAGCAGATGATGAGGACAATGAAGAATAAGAGCTCAGTTTGAGCCCTCTGATCGATAATACAGACAATATAGTGTCTGATAAGAAAGCAGGAGTGACATCTACTGACATTGATGACTCATAAAAGGATAGGACTCACCCTACAGTTGAACTAGTAGAGAAAATGGTTGTTGAATCTGCCGAAATTGCAGAGGAGGTTGTGGAATTACCTAGAACAGAACAACTAGAGGAGATTCCTTAGGAGAATGCTCTAAGTGAGGGGGAGCATATTGGTTCAGTTTCTGTGTTGTATGACATCGAAGGTTGGTCATCAGATCTAGGATATATGGTACTTGGACTCAATTATGGAGATTCTGATGAGGAAGACCAACCCCAAAGGGATTCAGTTATCCTACCTGTTGTGGCTGAAAATTTGGCAACTAAGGAGGACATTGAGTCCTTAAAGGCTGAAATGAAAGAACAACTGAGAGAATCAGTGGAATATTTGAAGAAAATACTAGTTGAAGAGATAAGGAGTGTGGAGAAATCCCTGCAGCTATATATGGGATGTTATGTGTCTAGTCCAGTGAAGGAAATGATGGATGAAGTTAAAGTATGCCATACTCAAATTGAGAGTTGGACAAGAGCTGTGGTTTCTCTAAGACAATCGATTGCTTAATTGACTGCTTTGAACAGTTCTCAAACCCAAATGAATGCTGAGATTAGATATATCAAAGAAGTAGTCAAGCAGTTTGTGAAAGTATTTGAGGCTTTTAAGACATCAGTCAAAGAACATTTGAACAGTCAAGATACACTTGTTCAGAAGGTAATTAGTAACTTGACTCAGTCTTTCAAAGAGACAGTAGCCTTCTCGGTAAAACCCCTTCCCTCATCCAGTTCCTCTGTGAACTTTGACCAGATCCAGGAAGAGTTTGATAAGGCCAGTACTAGTGGCACCTCTGATACTCAGATACTTTCTACCACTAGGGAAGTCAGCAGTTTTGTTCATGACCACCTGTGGGCAGCTACTTCTTCTCAAGAGTCCATTAAGAATAAGGTGGATGCTTACTTTGAGAAGGTCTATACCAAGCATCAAATGACCAACCACTTAAAGCTCTTGATAGAGAATATGAAGCTGCCTCTAGTGACTCAGGCATTCAGGGAGCAGGTCAGAAAGCTGAGAGAATTGACCCCTGCTTTGGATAAGTTTTTGGAGAATAAATATGATTTCGTATCTACTATGGAAAGAGGAGGAAGCATTATTATGGATTTCAAAAACCTTCTTCTCCCCTTTCTCCATGTGGACGACACCCCTGTCATTATCCCTCCTGCCTTACCTACATCTCAACCCAGTGGTTCTTCTTCCATAATGTCTCCTGCTGAAGCTATCAGAAGCCTTAATCCACTGATCCCTAAGCAATCTACCACTAAAGACCCACAGGAGCTTTTGTTGCTGCCCCTCCAGTTATTCCTACAGCCATTCCCAAACCTGCTGATCCACCAGCTCCTTCTCCATCTTCTTCTTCCAAAGGGAAAGACCCCGTACCTACGGATGCTGTGGATTGAGTCTGTTTATGTCTTTTGATAGGGACTCTGTATTCTTTTTGGTCATGAAATGTATTGTGTTATTATTATAAGCCTTCTATGTTTTTTTCTCTCATTTTTATTTCTTTTTTCTACTCAGAAAGGGGGAGAAATACTGTGCTTACTATGCTAATTCTCCAAATA
This sequence comes from Viscum album, assembly GCA_963277665.1. Taxonomy (NCBI): domain Eukaryota; kingdom Viridiplantae; phylum Streptophyta; class Magnoliopsida; order Santalales; family Viscaceae; genus Viscum; species Viscum album. The sequence continues at coordinate 373,808,140 of OY728137.1, forward strand.
CTATGCTTATTAATCTTTGATACTTGAAATTTTTTTGTTCTTAGTATTACTAACTGTATTATATATGACATCTATATTTAATACATACTGACATAATTTGTGATTATCAAAAAGGGGGAGATTGTTGGACTCACCTATTTTAATAATCACAAATCATGTTTAAATATTGATCATAATATATTAAGTCAGTCTTTAATCTTTTTAATCTACATATACAATTATATTATTCTCAACAATATATATTCTTAAGACTCATGAATTTACTGCATCAACTTACAGTCCATATTTATCTAAATATAAGTTCACTGTTAAAGGCTACCCGTAAGAGCCTTCTGTTCAAATTCACCGTTATAACTTACTTTCACCTTAAGTCACTGATGCTCGAAGATCACTGTTGAAGATTTACAGTCACTATTGGAAGCTACCGGTACACGGTTACTGTCACAAAACTACCAATGATCTACTTATCAAAGCTCACAGACAAAGAGTTATTGTCATAGGGTCACTACTGTAACATGGTTTCTAATAGAAGTCCACTGTCAGACTCTTTCTCAAGTCTTCTGTTGAGAAATTCTCTGTTCAAGTCTGCAGTTGGAAAGGTTACTATTGAAGTAGTCTAATGTTACAGAACTACCAATTAGAAGCTTACTGTTAAAGGTATACTGTTGAGCCTACTGATGGAGTTCACTGATGAGGATCCACTGTTACAAAGAATAAACAGCTACCGTTAAAAGACTGCAGTTGAAGTTCATAGTTGGAAAGACCACAGTTGAAGCCCTCAGCTAAATAGTCTACCGATGAAGTCCACAGTTGTAGAGATTGAAGTCTACCGTGTGACATGCATCTACTACTAGTCTAATGATATTCTATTCTTTTCTTTACCTATTTTTTTAATACTATTATAACGGTCATATCTGGACAAATTAATGCACATGAAATTATTTAATGTTATTTGCATGGATATCAGGAGACAGTACGATGTACGAGGAAGACCACACGTGGTTGAAACATTTCTCTTGTCGGCCCCTACTGGACAACAAAACACAAAAACAAGAGACTATATAAAAGACACAGAAGAGAGACACAAATGTAGAGACCCTGAACATACTGGAAAGAAGAAGGGAACTCTCAAGAACTAATCCAAAAGAACAAGAGATTCACAAAGATCTATTGAAAAAAAACTTCTACAATCTGTAGTAGTGTGCTGCAAAGAGTTTTTGAATCCTATAAGTTGGTCATCTCTACATCTGAAAGTCACAACCTGGAAGTTGTGACACTCTGTTTTGGAGACAACTTGCTGAGAAGGACCAAAGCTTCATTTCATTCATTCCAACGAGTCCAGAGCTGATCTTCCAACACAATAGATCATTACAAACTTATCCCTACTTTATTTAGATCTACTATGTTTAAATAATTTACATTTTTGAGTAGTGTGTATGTGTTACACACACCGACTCTTGTTCTTGAACTGAGGGATACTTAAAATCCCCATACCAAACTATCTTTACATTTGTTTCCCACGTATAACTGTGGAAGAATCCTGTTGTGGCTTGGTAGTTTATTTTTTTCCCACGAAGAACTGTGGTAGAGGTTGAAAAACCTGGACATTTGTGAAAGCTGTTGTAAAGCCCAATACAGGCTGTGTATCACTTTTTAATATAACTGCTTGGTTGCAGGTGATCACAAAGTGGAGAGGACTAGGTCTTGAATTAAGACTGAACCTGTTTTTTTAAATTTATTGTGTTCATCTTTTCTTTACTCCGTTTAACATCTATCCGCTGTGCTTATATTTTCAAAGACAGAAATCCGTTTTTATATTCAATCTGATAGTTAGTTCTGGTTAGTGTGTATATCTAATTTGTTTAGTAAACTTGTTTCAAAAGTTGAATTAGTTCTCAAACTAATTCAACTGAGGAGTAATCAACCTTTGAGAAACCTGTTAAACAATAACTCACTTATATATCTACTTCTTTAATTGACTGGGCTGTTCTAATTTGGGGGATTTTAATCCTTAAATTTTTTAACAGAAATTTTAATTGGAACCCAATTGACCCCCCTCTTGATTATCCACTCCGACCAACAATCTCCCATCATTAAAAACCACCTAGCTTGCCTCAACATTTGGATGGTGAGACCTGATGGGTAGTAGGCCTAATTATTACCTCACTAGATTTTTGGTGAGTTCTATAGGGTAATAGGGGATTCTTCCCCCCACTATCTTGCTATTGGGGGAAGCTGGCTAGTCGGTGCTGCCAAAGAAGCCCAACTACTTTGGGTCTCCTCCGTTGAAACCAAATGATTAAAGTTTCCCTCCATGATTTCATTAAAGTCCAAAATCACCTATTAAAGGTTATTAAATAACAATAGCCATAGTTCAACACTTGGCGCATTGAAAAATCCACCCACCAGATGAAAATATCAAGTTTCCTCAAAAAATTGACAACCCATAATGGCATGGACCATTACAACTAGAGCCATAGATGGATATCTAATCTATCACAACCTAGAGTTTTAGGTGATAAACTATATTAATATTATGTGATGTAGTCCTTCTGAATACCATATATATGGGGGAGAAGGATTGTAAATAATTAGGTGAATCACCATCAATCATAATTTTGGCATCATCAAGATTCCTTAACCCAAAATTATGGGTGAATGAGAATCAATACATGAATAGGATATTGCTAGTCTCTACCTAAAACTATGGGTTAGAAGTGTAAATGTCATCACCACACTATAACCTGAGTTTTCAGGTGAGTGTAAAGGAAATTCGAGTGCTATTCCATCACTATTAATATTCACTAGTCACTAGACTATATCACATTTCATGAAGATGAGTAGAAAAAGAAATCACTTTACTCAAATCACGATCCACCCATTAATCACTTCAGGATTTACACATAAAATTAGATGCTACCATGACATCGTTACCCATGAATCCACACACCCTTAACTCATTAAAATCTAATAAAAATTAATTAATAGTTATTGGATTATTCAGATTATCTTAATATCCACCATATCATGGGAGTTCTAAAGCATCAACATAATATTCCTATTAATTATTATCCTCAACCCAATCCTCTAATTAATGTATTATATCACTTTAATTTAGAATGCTCATGTCATCATTCTTCATTATATTTCCATAAATTTCAATCCATCTATTAAATACTTAAAACTCCACCAGGAAAACACTTTATTAATAGGGGGATTTTCCTTTATTGTTAAGAATATCATAATTTAATTTCTTTTAATAGCTCACAAAATTAGTAATCTTTTCTATATTTTAATAATTCACTATCTAAATTAACATTTATTGGTTTCAATATAGGTGGAATACCTCTATAATAACTCATATAACACTTAATGTTATTTTTAAATAATTACCAATACTTAGGAAATTAACTCATATTCCTTATACTAAATAACATCACTATAAATCCTTTGATAATTTCATTTTTTATTTCCATTAACCATTAAATATTTCATATTTAATTCTAAACTGGTTTCAAATAATTTTTATACATTAAATACCATCATTTTAAACTCATTACATCATAATAAAATAATAAATCACTTTTAATATCACTAAAATACCTTAAAGAAAAATCATTAAGGATTTAATGATATTTTATCTTAATTTAAATGTATAATATTTTATCATATTAATATTTATAATTATCACTAGAAATAATTATTGATTCCATTAGTACTTCAACATACACAATCTATTACATTCTCCTTGAATAGTTATTCATCATTGTTATCTAATCCTTTAATATCATCTTATAACAACTCAACATATCTTTAAGTTAATTATTATTTATTTAATAATATTTAAATTAATTATTATCATAACATTTATAAAATTAAATAATAATTGACCAAAAATAATCTTGATTTATTCTAAGTTATAATAATCTTAAGATCAATAATAATCAACAATATATTAGTGAAATAAAAAAATTTCGTTTATTAAATATATTAAAAATTAAATAGTAATAATAATAATATACTTAAATTTCATTAATATTTATTAATATGGTCTACTAAAGCTCTCAAAAATCAACTAAATATGGTTCTATTCAGTCTGTGGTGTTGATACGATCCTGAAAAAAAATCAATGTCCAAATCCAACCTCCCACATTCTGCCACACATCTCATGAAATATATTACAATTAGAAGGTGCCACTAGCATCCCCACAACCTCCCAATCTACTCAATGTCCATTGTGCTGAACTGCTTCATTGTTGCATCTTGGTCATTAAATCAGTGACTATATGGTATATATAACTCGAATTAGATCCAATCAAGTTATGAACCAACATAGAGATGTGTCCATACAAGATGTCATCTAATTTGAGTGATTAAATGACCTTGGTAAAATCAGGTCCGTATTTTCACATCTTAACATGACCAAGTGGTTCACCATTTGAGCAGTTTAATAAAATGTCCCTATGTGGTCACTATCACTATGAAACATATTATATATATTATATATATTTTTACCTACAATCAAATTATTCAATCAGACAGACCTGGATTATCTATTCACCCTTATTGGAGTTCCTAAAACAGTGGCTATTGCACATCATCACCTAAATCATCAAACCTAGAGGGATTTTTTTATGATGAACATGAAATTTATACCATATAATTTTATCATTAATATGATCCCATAAATAAAACTTTGAATACTGAATTAAATATTAAAGCCATCAAAAGTTAAAGAGAATGTGTGAATGAGAGAAACTTTTGTCTTTCATAAATTTTGATCTGTTAGTCGAATCATTTAATTCTTGGTATTGTTGGATTTACCTCAATATAATCTAAAAAAAATATTACTTTTATGGAAATATTATTCATAGATTTATGTAGGTTTAAAAATTATCAAAAAATGGCACATAATATTCTATCTAAAATATCAATAAAAATAAAACTCAATTTTAAATGAAAATTATACCATTAAAACCCAAAAATGATAAGTATTAACACATAAAAATCAATCTATATGAGTTTAAGTTTTAATGCATTAATTATTAGAGAGAAATATTGGTGTATCAATCTTCTCTATAGGATAAATAAAAATACAATCATTAGATTTTTTTAATCCAATTTCATTATCAACATTATGAATTTTATAAAAAAAATACTACAATTTAATTTTTATAATTGATATTTAATAGGTAGAACATGAATATAGATTTTATGGCTTCATAGATTATCATAAAGGAATGTCAAAATCAAAGGACCATAGATTTCTCTACCAATTTATCATTTTATAGTGGAATCTCTTTCTATAGTGGTACTAGAAAAAATAATTTTAATGACATCAAAAAATTTCAAAATATCATCCTAGTGGAAAAACCAATTCCATACTCAATGAAGAAGTCTATTTGTCAATCTTCTACTCTTCTTAAGAAGAAATTACTATTTCACCCTTCTGAACTAAAAATTAAAATTTCCTTCAAAAACATCATATGATATTTAACTCAACCAATAGAAGAACTCATTTAATTAAAATTAATGATAATAAATTCATTAAAACTAAAATATTCATAAAATTACAAGGAGAGGAAAATCCACTCTTAGGTGAAAATCTATACTATTATATTCTCCCCACCTTTGAAAATTTCATCCTTGAAAAAAAAAATATAAGCAACTTGATCAATAAATCTATTACATTGAAACTTTAATTAAAAAAGAAAACAAATTTCATACATCTATTAAATCATAAATTAAAAATAATATACCATAAATTAGATGTTTTAAATCTAACATAAAAATTTTCACAATGGTAATAATACATATTAATAGTCTGTTTTTTATAAACTAAAATAATCATTATAAATATCCATTCAAACATAATCAATTATAAAATATTAATTAGAGATGAAAAAGCATTATTATATAAAACATTCATGTAATAAAACATATTGCAATCATGAAACTTCACATTGACACTTTCACACAACCGATTGAAAAAAAAAACATTCTTAACATATTACTCATCAAAATTCAAGACATTCATGTTTAATGAATCTAAAATGCCACTACCTTAGAGTGTAATACTTTCCCAACACATTCTATCATATATCTTCAAAATTCACCATTCATATCAAAATAATACCATCAATCTCACCACCTTTAACGATAAAGCTCATGGATTTCACCCAAACATAACTGATAATGTTAAATCTCATTTTCCAACATTTATTAATAGATAACAACATAATTCATGATCATCATTGCATAATAAATCAAAAATCAACACAAACTCACCATACCAACCATAGAAATCTCACCAAGATAATTTACCAATTCTATGTAATAAATAATCCAAATTTTTGATTAAATTGACCACTAATTGAAATTAGACAATATCTAAAAAAATTATTAGAACTATATCTATCCAAATTTTAAATCCTCACTAAAAATTATAATCATTTTTTAAAGTACCTTTTTCAAAAGTTAGTGATTTAAAGAAACTAAATATACCATATAACTTTTTAAATGAACTAAAAAATAGATCTAGATAGGTTAACAGAGAGAGAATTCCATTTATGAACATTTAATGAAAAAAGTTAAAAAAATCAATAGTACATTGAGAATATTAATTAAATAATTATGGATAATTATTTTGATTGTTTTTTGATTATCACTTTAATTCTTGTAAAGAGATTCTTATTTCATGGATTATTACTCAAGCTAGTAATAACATACACATAATATTTGATAACACCCACAAATCATCAACAAGATACCCTAAACAACCTCATAACACTAGAATTTTATCCCCCTTATAATCACTTCCATCATTTGATATTGAATCTAGGTCATTAAAACACTAACAACATTGATACATGATACATTTTCCTTTTATATTTTCATATTCATATACCCACTAGTTAAGATGAAAATTCAAATATATATGACTTTACCCTAAAGAGAGACACCAAACACCCCACTTCCCCACTATAGTCACACTAAAAATGTTATGATTCACAATTTCAACATAATATCATCTATTAAAAATCATTATAAAAACTATTTTCTAGTGAATTTATTTGGTAAAAATGATTTTATCCTTTCATCATAACTTTTCTATGGATGTTACTTTCATGGAGTTCTTGTATTTATTCCCCACATCCTTTAATCATTATATTAAATTGTCAACAGTTTATCAAGACTCATATCACCACATTTTAAGTGGATGGTCCTTTCCATGTACTAATAACCATGATTAATCTAGTCCAGACCTAAAAATTAAACTTCAAAAGTGAATATTGAAAATGACATAGTTATCAAAAGACTTATAAATCATATTCTTTTAGATATTAGACAAATTTTTATAATTAATTCTCAATGATTTCAACACTATAGATCCACAAAAAGTTACATCTCAAATGAAAATAATCACTACACATATCATATAATGTCACCTCATTTGAAAAATAATAATAAATTCACCAATTACTTCCCTCTCAGATAAATTCACATGTTTTTGTCCATAAGTAATTTCTTTATGAAAAGGGTTTATCATAAATTTTTATTTCACAATGATAAAGGAATACAATTAAATTTTACCACAAATCATATATTTATACTCAAAAAATGTTCCATAATTCTTTTTATACACTATTATGATAAAAAATAATCACCATTCCATAACTAACCATAAGTGGCGTTATAATTAGTCCCAAAAAGTGGTACTAATACTTATTTCACATACAAGTCAATAGGATTTTCAAATATCATGTAATAATGAATTTAAAATTCTAATTAACTCATAAAATAAGGAAGGGAGAAATTTATAGGATATAGATGAATTTATCAATTTTCATACAAAATTGAATACCACCCCAGAGAAACACTACTAATTAAGTCTACTTAGGTATTTCAAAAATCTCTATCTTAAGATGTGACACAACATATCAACCACTATTTATATCTTGATTCACCATAATAACCACTGATACACAATGTAACCTCTCAATCTCAAAAAATTCCATCCATTTTCTATAAAACAATAAATATACCTTGATATTATATCATTTTATGTAGATATCAATATATCTCTTATTATTCTAGTCTATGAAAACTATCCAAAAATTTAATCAAATTAAGTAAACATAGAATCAAAGAATAATGAATTAGATCTACATGATTAATTTTTCATTACTCCATACCCAATACTTATACTTAGGTATCAATAATGAATCATTAATAAGAGTAATGTTCAAGATTACATATACCACCCATATCCTTTGGAATATAATCTATTATGACTACATTAACTAAATTACTGGGTAAAATTTATTTTCACTATCCTAATCAGTCCTCACATGTGTCTAACTCTAAAATTCAACCTAAAACTATGATATAAAATTATCACATATCTATATATTGGTAAGTTAATCCCTAATACCACCTCCAATAGGAAAGGGGATAATGAATAGTTTTATGTTATTCACATAAAATTAAAGAATTCATTACCTCTAAATATAACTTCTCACCAACCATCACACAATATCATCCACTATAATTTAAATTAATCTTCAAAAAAGAAATAAAATACATGCATACATAACTTATATCCCCATTATACAATGTAAGGTAATAAAAAGTGACACTATATACAAATATCACATCCTAAAAAATATAATTTTGAGTAAGAATGACTAAAAAATGTATATCATAATAAAAGATTCATGCCATCAGCTACCACATCCATTATTTATCCCCACTCCTAGGGTCATCCACCATCTACATTTTCCAATATTCATGGAAACAAGAGTGAAAAAAACACGAGTTCATATACATGGGTGAGTAATAATACCCAATATAGTCATTCGAAGTAATGAACTAATGTAAAGGTTAAAAATATTCACAAGGCTTCCTTTTCCATGCCGGGTTGTTTGATGGTTTGAGAGTGGTTTCATAAATTCTTGAAGTTGTTCTAAAATGATTTTTTAATTTATATATTAGTTTTAAAAATGTTTTTCAATTTATGGTGGTAAATTCAAAGTATTATTTTTTTGGAAAATAATTTAAAGGTTTTAAATTGATTCTAAAGTTTTTGGAAGTGTTTTGTAATTTTGAAAGTAATAATAAATTTTTTTCATAATTATGTATAAGTTACATTAATTAAAATGTTAATATTTTGAAATAAATACTTACCCATAGGCATTAAATATAGGATTTATAATGGTAATCATGTAAATTTGAAGTTTCATATGGGTACTCATATAATTTTATGACTCACTTTTAAACACTACGTAAGGGTAATCTACCCTTACACGAGCCTTGGTATAGCACTACATAAGGGTAAAAAAATTTACCCTTATGTAGAACACCTACCTTACATAAATGTAATAAAGGATTTTTAAGGCATGCATAAGGGTAATCATAAGATAAACTTAAACGAGTCCTACCATATCCCTACTGAAGTGTAAGACAAGTTACCCTTATGGAGACCCCCTATTGTGCACAAGGATATTGTTTTTACCCTATTTTCCCAATTTTTTCTCCTTATTTTACTTGTAACCACCCCAAGAACTTTTTTTAATGATCATAAACACTAAATTCAAGGAATGAATTGATTTATACTTTTTTAATAATTTAAAAAACTTTTTTGGAAGGTTTTTTATTCACAATTAAGTTACTATCTGAAAATGGTTGAGAAAATTAAATGGGGGGGGGGAGTTCAATACCTCTTTTCTAGTTTACACATTTCTATAATTTTAAAATACCAAAATACTTATCCATTTATTTTAATTTATTTTTATATCATCCAAAAGACCCCATAAAACTCTCTTTAACTCCATTATATTTAAAAGTTTTCAAAAACTCTTCTTTTTCAATTTCTAGGTGAGGGAGAACCCTCTCTATCCTCTATCCTTTGGCTACAATGCTTCCCAAAAAAAAAATATCAGGTAGGGTATCCTTAATATTTCTTTTAGTTGTACATATGGGTGAGATGTCTCTTTTGTTTATCATTGGGAACATTTTATGAACCGACATAATAAGGATAATAAATTGGGAAATTGAAATTGAAGGGGGAAGGGAAGAAATCTCTTAAGGTTACTTGTTTTTTTCTCTACGAATATGTTGATCATGATTTTTATACTTTCAACCTTATATTATGTTGAGTTTTGTTATTTTTTTTGAGAATTTTGAATTAGTAAACCTTATTTAACTTGTTACATGAACTCAAAACACATGAAATCGTCTAAGAACATATATCTGGATACTAATTTGATTTATCTTGAAAATTATGGTCTCTCTGATAATTACCTTGAAATAAATAAATGAATTGATAAAATCCTCTTATTTAATATGGAATAAGATATGTGAAAAGTGTGGTGTGGTTAATATGCTGTGGTTTTGATGAGAATTAGTTATGTTGTGTGGTTGTGATGTATGGCAGTTATGATGAATAAGTGATTGTTATGTTAAATGGTGTTAATGTTGAGCTTTTAGACATGTAAAATGGAGTTTTTTGTGTTTCATGGTTGTGATATGTGGAAGTTGTGATAAGGAATATGGGTTGTTTGTGGTTGTGATGTGTTGTTCTAATTTTATGGTAGTAATAAAATTAAAAATTAGTGATGAAATTAGAATGGATATTGAGTTTAAATGGATAATGTGTTGGAATAATTAATGAAATATTAAATTCATATGAGAAGTGTGGTTAAGTGATTGATGATTAATATGTAAATAAGGGGATTAATAAATGAATATGGTTGGAAATTTTTAAATCTGAAATTGGATTAACTTGAAAAGATATATGTAATTAGGCTTGTTTTTTGTGTCTTTCTTTTTTGGTGTAATGAATTTAGATGTGGTAATGAAGGTGGAAGAGGTTTTAAGGCCTTGGGGATGATGTTTTTAATTAGTATGGTTTTCTTCGCATAGACCCTTGGGCTGGGCTTGTATGTGTGGCTATTATATACAATGTACATTCAACATGATTTCGATACACACACAACCCATGTAGTGAACCATGTGCTAACACCTAAATGCTTTGGGTGCATTTTTTCCAACATCCAGTCGGTGGGGACAGATGGATGGCTACCAACTCTTCCACACTCTCTTTTCTAGGTGACATTGATATGCATGGGATGTGATTGATTCCTATTTTAGGGAACCTGTGGTTGTTTTTGATGAGAGGATGCTGTGGTTAATAGTGGGGGTTGTGTTTGGTGGGATGAGGGCACAAGGTTGATGGAATTCATGTTCATAATACCCATATATTATGTTTATGGTAGTGGTAGAGATATGATGTGATAGACCGGGTTTCTTCGATAATGATGTGATGCGATGGACTAGGTGTCTTTGGGAGATATGTGATGTGATGAATGAGTTATTTTCAAGAAGGATTATACAAAAGATATGGGGGTTCCATGACATACTACATTAGGGTATTGGAGAAAAAAATTAGTGGCAAAGTGGTGTGGGTTACCCTATTTATCAATATTCTTCATAGTATCATATTATACTTGGATGAGTTATTTGGTGAGGGTGCCTCAGTGAGGATGGGATTATTTAGTTGTCTTGCATAGGTACTATTGGTTTTTTCTATTTTCTCATGGGTTCATTAGAATTCTCTTTTCACATGTGCACATGAGACTTTGGGTATAATCTTACTAAGTATACATGTTATGATAACCCCATATATATAAACTATTTTTCAAGTTTCCAAGGGTACTTCATGGACCATGCTAGACTTTACTAGCTCGTTCTTTGGACTCGTTTCTATATCACTTCCTTAGGATTTTCTTTTGGGTATTTTATTTGAAGGCTCTTGTATTTGTTTACATTATAAATGTATTATGGGATGGTGTTGGTTTCCTTTACTTTAATATTATGTCATGGAGTTTTTGGTGATTTTTTATCCAATATCCCAATCCTATAGTATTATATAGGGTAATTCCTTCCACATGTGAGATTTTTATACCCTTAGTGCTCATCTCTAACCCGATTCATACTGAAGGTGGGACTCATGGGTCATTATCTCCCTTTTTTCTTTGTCGACCTAGGTGGGGTACCTTTTTAGGGAGGGGTAATTAAATAGTAACATCAAAGGATTTAGGTTGAGATATTGGATGGAGTTTTGAGTAAGGCATTGTGAGAATTTCATGGGTTGGAAGGGAAACAATGTCAGTTGATCTTGTTGTATGACATAGGCTAGGGAAGACTGGATAAGACATTGGATTTTATCCCTATTATATGATTCAAGGACTCTAAACCTACCAAAATGAACATGTGAGGTGAAAGCACTTTTTGGGTAGAGTCTAAGGGGAGGTATATACATCATGATTTTTTGTGTTCTTATCTGAATTGGGTGATCTTGAGAGTTAAAAATGAATTAATTTAAAGTGTTCTAATAAAATTACATATCACCAGGATTATGGAATCTTTGTTTTCATTCATTTATGGATCTTCTACATGATTAGTGTTTGGTTAGGGTGGTGGGGTGCATCATGTTGACCTAGTTGATCATAGAGAGTTTATCTAACTAAGGAGGTTGATTTTTGGAAGAGGATGTCACATGCCTTTTAGTGGAAATATTTGGGTAACTATGAGGTAAGTGTGTCTGATCTATAGGAAAATCACTGGTTGGAATATTTACTTCTGTCTAATTTGTTCTTTGGAAGAGTACTGGGCCCCATTAGAAGTCAATCATATGGTGGTTTCAACACGTTAGTGGTGGGAATTGCATTTGGGTGAGCGAAAGGAGATAAATGTTTTCATAGGCTTCCTTCCAAATGGAGTTTCAAGTATAGTTCCCATTTTTGATCATGAAATAAGTGAAGATGCAAGAGATAATATCAGTTTATCAGGGTATAATAGCTTGGGTTCAAGTTTAAGGACCTTGTTCATTTCCCCAAATACTTTTTATCAATGAGGAGTCTCGTGTAGGACATCTTGCGGAGTAAATCTTCCCTTATATCCAGTATACAATTATTCATTTTATGTTTCCAATGTACTTGGAGGTTCATAAGAAGGTATATGTGATCAAGTTTATTCCCTCATGAGGATGTTTACCATGATAGGGGAACCAATAGGGTCCCTTGAGGAGTAGAGTCTTTAGTAGTAGATCTCACCGACTAAGGCTTTTGAGGTTTCAACTAGTAGAGAGTCAACCCCAGAAGCTTCATTTCTAGCCTTATTAGTATAGTGATTTCTATTTTTTATTAGGCTATTTGGGACAATGTGATATTTTTTGGGTGGGTTGTTTTCATTTTCAAAATCAATTCTTCTTGGTTCATTGATCTCAACATGTTAGAGGTGGTCTGGTTCATCACCAACCTTAGAAAATGGCATTGGTGAGGTTGTTTTAGCAGTAAGGGCACCAGGATTATACTATAATAAGTGTATATGGGGTAAGAATAATATTAAATCAGGTTGTTCCTCATATTTAGGGATCTAAACCTAAGCATATACTTGTAGGTGGTCATTAGTAGTGATGAAGGGAATCCAAATGTATAAAGTTGCATGCAGTAGTGGTGCCAACACTAGAGGTTCCATAGATCATTTGAGGTATGATCAACTTATCACCGACCCTTGTTTATTTCTTATTTTATTCATGATATTCACACTCTTTTGTTGAACTCACTATAGTCTATACCTGAGGACTAGATGTATAGATACTTCTTGTTCCCCTAATGTTTGTTATGCTTGTCAGAGACGATACTAGCTTGTTTGATGTGTGTTGAGGGATTAGACTAATGACGAGACAACACCAATCATGTGGGGATATTTTATTTTTATAGATGAAGTTGTATGATTTCATCCTCAATATTTCATGGTTTTATTCCATTCTTGAAATTATCAACTACTTCCAAAGGAGAGTCATGTTCTCAGATGTGGATAGTCAGCATGCAATTTTCATTGGAAAGCAAGGTTATTAGAAGAAAAGTGAATGTGTTGAGAACCTTTTTCCATAATGGCAGGGTTTTCATTGAAATCAATAGATTCTGGGATAAAGGAGGACCATAGGGTCATCATGGAGTTTTTGGATGTTTTTTTCGAGGAGGTTGTGATACTACCCCCTCGATGTGACATCGAGTTGGGATAGATTTACAACCAGAATCTTATCTGATTTCAATGTCTCCTTATATGATGAAACGCTTAGTATTTTGGGAGTTAAGGATTCATATAGATGATTTGGTGTAGAAGGGTTTAATCTATCCTAGTTTGTCATCATGAGGTGCTCTAGTGTTGTTCATCAATAAGGAATATGGTAGTTTGATGTTGTGTATGGACTACTAAAGGTTAAATCAGATGATGATCAATAACAGAAACCCTCTTCTGAGGATTGATTATATTTTTGACTAGTTGAGAGGAGCTAGTTGGTTCTTAAAGATTGATCTACAGTCTGGGAATCACCAGTTGAGGGTGAAAGAGAATAATATTCCAAAGACTAAAATACAATATAGGGATGGGAACTTAAAGTTTGTGGTCATGTCATTTGTTGTAATAAAAATACCATCTAGTTTATGGGGTTCATTAATTCTATGTTTTGAGAGTTATATGACTATTTTTTAGTCATGTTCATCGATTTTATATTTATCTACTTGAAGTTATAGGAGGAGTATGCTAATCATCTCAGGGATATCTTATAGTTCGTTTGATTCCAACAGATCTATGGAAAGTTTCCAAGTGTATATTTTAGATATGGGAGGTACATTTCATTAGGAACATGGTTCCCTAAAAAGTTGTGTCCATGGAACCATCAAATATTTAGGTAGTTGTTTCATAGGAAACCCCAAAAATATGGAAGTGTTTAACAGCTTCCTTGGTCTCACAGGCTATTATCAGAGGTTCATTTCCAATTTCTTAATGATTTAATCCCTATTGATAACTTTAAACAAGAAAGATTAGGATTTTATATGTAATAATTAGTGTTAAATAAAACTTGTCTACCTGAAGGAGAGATTGATTGGTTCTCTAGTGCTTCAGTTTCTAGTGGAAGGGGGTGTTGTTTGAGGTGTTCTATGATACTTCCTATTTAGGATTGAGATGAATCTTGATGCAAAAAAGTTAGTGATCTCTTATAGGTCTAGGAAGTTACATATCAATGAGAATAACCATTCCACCCATGATCCATATTTAGAAACAATTGATTTTTCACTAAAGTTTTGGCAACATTACCTCATTGGAGAATTATTTGTAGTATTCACTGATCATAAGAGCTTGAGGTATATATTTTATTAGCATGACCTGAATCTAATAAAATAGAGGTGGATGAAGTTTCTATAGGACTATGAATTTGAGATCTCATACACCTTGGGATAGGGGAGTTTCTTTGTTGAAATACTGAGTAGTAATTCACAAAAATATATTTTTTAGGTGTCCAAAGATTCTTGGAGGGAAATGGAGTAGTTGGTGGCCCTTCACTTAGAAGCAAGGGTGGATGATGATAGAGGTTTCTTATTTATGATGATAGTGTAGTATTATCTAATAAATCATGTGGAATATTCTTATTGGGAAGACTCATAGGAAGAGGTGATGTGTGACCATATTGTCCATGGTAATTCTCCAGAGGGATAGGTGGAGAACTAAAAATTGTTTTAGGGGAGGCTGTTCATTCTAGTGGTGATGTGTGAGGGATTTTTTCTTTAATTTAATTTCTTACCTTTATAGGAACACTTACAATTACATAAGATATACTATGGTTTCAGGATGTAGTTTTGGTATCCTGGTATGAATGGTTAGTGGTAGAGTTTTTGGATTGATGTTTGGTTTACCAGTAGTTAAAGGTATAGAATCATGTTCTAGGAGGTTTATTCTATCACTTGGATGTTCCTGAGTGTAATTAGGATGAAATATATATGGACTTCATCATAGGGTTACCCTGATATTAGGGAGGTTATGTTGCTCTCTGGGTAATCATGGATCAATTTAAAAAGTCATCTCACTTCCTAGAAATCAAGGAGTCAGAAACCATGTATGTTTTAACAAGGATGTATGTAGATCAGGTTTTATGGATACATGGAGATTTTAGGTCCATTATCTTAGACCAGGATGATCGTTTTACCACATGATTTTAGAGAGTATTACAACACACTTTTTGACTTAGTTAAACCTCAACACTAATTTCCACTCTATGATAGACTTTCAAATGAATAAAACCATCTAGATACAAAGGATAAGTTGTGGGTGTGTATATTAGACTCTAAAAAGTCTTGGGAAAATATATTTCCTTTGACCGATTTTTCTTATAAAAATAACAACCACTCATCCATCAACATGGATCTATTTGAGAATTTTTATGGGTGGATATGATGTTCTCTGCTGTTTATCAATAAGGTTGGGGAGTCATGAGTTTTTAGCCCCAACATGGTGCTGAGAATTATAGAGAAGGTTTAGGTGGTTCATGAGAGGATGAAGGCAGCACATGACTGGCATAAATCTCATAATAATCATAGGAGTAGGTCCTTGGAGTTTAAGGTTGGGGACTATATATTCCTAAAGGTTTCCCCTTATCACGTGAATCATAGGTTTGGAAAGGAAAATAATATTTTCCCTTATTTTTGGGACCTTTTAAGGTGTTAGATCATGTTGGAACAATGGCATATTAGTTATAACTTCGACCGTAGTTTGATAGGATCCATGAAATCTTCTACATGTCACCGATCCATAAGTATCTTTATGATAACTCCCATTTCATTTACCAGGGAGAGTTGGATATTGAAGATGAAATAATGTTCATGGAGTAGCCAGTAGAGATTAATGACTATTAGGAGAAGGTTCTGTATAGATGGAAAATTCCTTTGGTTTTTGTTCTACGGAGGCATTTAAGCTTAAAGAATATTACTTGGGATCATGATAAATAATTCATTCCAAATACCTAGAGATATTTTGAGTTTTATTTCTTTGTTTGTTTTGACGATGTGATGCCTGAATCTTATTGGTTTATGAGATATTCTTTTTCCATGATGATAACGTGTGATTAAATATTCAAACAAATGAATAGGGAAAAACCCATTCTTAATTAAGATTAATTATACTATGACACATTTTAAAACCATTTGGGAGAGTTAGTGATTCCCAAAGTAGATAATATCTTGATATGGGAAGTGGATTTACTTGATTTGTGTTCTTGGGGATATGTCATGTATTTATTGTGGTAATTTTCAAATTGTGTAGTCTAGAGGATGGAGTGGTCGTGTAGATGGTTATGTGTGGGTTGTGGCTTAGGGTGGTTATGAGATAATGGAAATGTTTTAGTTGTGAAGAGATTCCTGAGTGGTATCATGTGGGATAGTTGTTTGGATCTCTTCCCTTTTTTCCTTTCTTTGATTTCATTTTTTTTATCAAGGATGAGAATAGTTTAATGGGTATCTAATATAAAGGTCTATAATATTCTTGAGATTTAATTTACTATTCTTGGGTGTTCGGTGGTTTAGGATCAGTTTCATAAATTCTAAAAGTAGTTTTAAAATGATTTTATAAATTTTAAACTAGTTTTAAAAAGGGTTTTCAAGTAATTTATAAGTAATAATTTTTTTACGGAAATTAATTTAGTGAATTTAAAACAAATAAAAAATTTTTAGAAGTGTTTTAGAGTTTTGAAAGTATTAATTAACACTTTTTAAAATTATTTATAAGTTAATTTAACTGAAAAGTCATTTTTTAAAGAAATACAAAACCTTACGCATGAAATATAGGCTAAATAAGGGTAATTATGCAAGGGTGGAGTTGAATAAGGTTACTCACGTAAGGGTAAGGATCACTTTTAAATATTTCATAAGGGTAAGCTACCCTTATATGATCCTTGGTATAACATTTAATAAGGGTAAAACAAGTTACTATTATGAAGATCACATATCTTACATAAAGGTAATATAGGATTTTCAAAGCATGCTTAAGGTTAAGATTAATCTACCCACATATGAGACCTTCTATAGGGTCATGTAAGGGTAATACAAGTTACTCTTACCCAAACCCACTACCAAATGTAAGGGTATCATTTTTACCCTATTTTCCCAATTTTTTATTCTTCTTCAACCTGTAGCCGCCCATCCATTTTTAATGATCTTAAATAATAAAGTAAAGGAATTAATTACTTTCAAATTATTTAGTAATTCAAAAATATTTTTTAGAAGTCCTTTTTTATTTTCAATTAAGATATTATTTATAAATGGTTTATAAAATTAAATTGGGGGGGGGGATTCCAACCATGGTTTTCTATTTTATGAGTTATTACTATTTTAAAATACCAGAACCCTTCTTCCATTATTTTTCCATATTTTTCTATCATCTGGATGACCCTAGAACACTCTATTCAAGTTCATAAGTTTTAGAAGTTTGTAGAAACCACTCCTTTTAATTTTATAGGCGAGGTAGAACCCTACCTCTCTCATATAACCTTTGGTAATAGTGTGTGAATTTTTTTTTGAGGTAATGGATCCTTCATCTTTATTTTAGTTATATGTGTGGGAGAGATCATGGTTTTTTTATCCTTGGAAATATGGTATGTACCAATATAATAAATATAATAAATTAGTTAATTGAAATTAAATATAATGGGAAGAAATTTAATGAGTTTACTTGTTTTTTTGTTATGACAATATTTTAAGCACATTTTTTATACTTCTATCCTTAGATTATATAGAATTTTTTTATATTGTTTAGAATTTTGAATTAATAATCCTTTATATTATTATTTATATAACTCACCACAAACGAAATTGGATAATAATATATCCTTGGTTAATAATTTGGTTTCCCATGGAAATTTTGGTTTGTGTGAGAATATGCTTGAAATAAATAAGTAAATGTGATAAAATTTTCTTGTTTAATATACAATAAGATATGTGAAAAGTGTGGTGTGATGAATATGTTATTTTTATGATGAGAAGTGGTTGTGTTTTGTGGTTGTTATGAAGAAGTGATTGCGATGTGAAATGGTAGTAATATGGGAATTATTGACATGAAAAAGGGAAATAGTTGTGTTGTGTAGTTGTGATATGTGCTAGTTTTGATGAGAGAGATGGGTTATTTATGGTTATGATGTGTTGTTCTAGTTTCTCGATAGTAATGGAATTAAATATTATGGATGAAAATATAATGGATAATGGGTTGAACTGGATAATGGGGTAGAATAATTAATGAACACTTAAATTTATATGGGAAGTGCGGTTAAGTGGTTGATGATTAATATACAAAAATGGACTTAATAAATTATAATGGTTGTAAATTGGTAAATATAGAAATTTTATTAACTAGAAAAGAAATATGGAAATAATCTTGTTATTTGTGTCTTGATTTTGTGGTGTAGTTCATTTAGTGGTGGAAGTGAGGGTGATAGAGTTTGTGAGGCCTTAGGATGATGTTTTGAGTTGGGATGGTTTTCTTGTTATGAGTATATAGGATGGTCTTGTGTGCATGCCTATTATATATAATGCATGTTCATCATGATTTATATATTTACCCCACCCACATAATGAACTTTGTGCCGAAACCCAAATGTTTTGGGGATGTTTTTACTAACATCTTGATGATGAGGAGAAATGGATGGCTACCTGATCTTCCCAACTCTCTCTTCTAGGAAAGATTGATATGCACTGGCTATGATGGATTACATATTTTAGTGCACTTTTGGTTGTGTTTTATGATAGGATAATTTAGTTCATAGTGGTGGTCATGTATGGAAAGATTAGGTCATGTGTTTGATTTATTTTCTCCTTAGGATTCCTTATTATTCTGGTTGTGGATGTAGTAGAGATGTGATGTGATGACCCAAGTGTTTTTAGGAAGGATTATATAGAAAATATGAGAGTTCCAGGACATATGACACTAGAGTGTGAGAGCATATAATTATTGGGAAAGTAGTGTGGGGTACCCTATTTATTGATATGATTCATATTATCTTATTATAATTGGATGCGTTATTTGGTAATCATTCCTCAGTGAGGATGAGATTTGTTAATTTAACTACATAGGTGCTATTGGTTAAATTGTTTTCTCATAGGTTTATTAGTATTCTATTTTCACTTATGCATGAGAGGATTTGGGTATGATCCTACTAAGTATACATGTTATACTGACCCCAATTATTTAAAAAAATATTTTCTTGTTTCTAAGGGGTATTTCTGGATTGTATTGGACTTTACTACCTCTAAATTTTTAGTTATTGTTGTGCCACTATCTTAATAATTTCATTTGGGTATTTTATTTAGAGCTCTTTTATTTTTTTACTTTACACATGTATTTTGGGATGGTTTTGGTTTCCTTTTATTTCATATTATGTCATGTATTTTTTTGGCAGTTTCTTATCCTATCCCCTGATCATATAATATCATAGAGGTTAATTCCTTAACTATGTGATATTTTTATACCCTTGGTGCTCATCACCAACCTGGGGCCTACCGAAGGTGGAACTCAAGGGTTATTATCTCCCTTATTTATTTTCTATCCCAGTAGGGGTACCTTTAGAGGGAGGGGGTCATCACAATTAACCCTATGAAAATATAGTCTCTATGTATCATTAATAATTTTTTTACCCAAAACTAATATCACAACATAACTATCATAAAGTTATGATAAATTATCATCCACTTTCCAATATATTACTTTCATCACACTCACCAAATAATAATGTTTATATATGTATATATATACTTACATTTATCAATATATGAATAATAAAGTGCCCTCGCAAATAATGTTTGACTAGAGGATACCATAAATCCAGAGTCCCATCCCCACTATGATACTATTTGGACCCCAGGTTATCATAGATGAGTAATAATACCATGAATTTAATCCCCACTGTGATATAATACAAACCATAATTTATTAAAGATGAGTAATTTTTGTAATACTCTAGTGACTTGCAGATGTTAGAATGCATCCAACCTACACATTTATGGTAGTCGTATAATAAAAATAATATCTTAAAAATAATAATATCGTATTATATCCATTCATAAGACTCAAAAACTGATAATTCACCCTAAAATATCCATCCTGAGATATTTGAGAAATAATTCCATACCCATATCATACTATAACCATGGATGAATATCTAGTCTTCCTTAACCTAGAGTTTTGGGTGAGAAACCATAGTAATAATGTACATCACCTTCCACCTCAATCCTAGAGATAAAGTAAAAAAAGAGTGTAAACACTCAATTGAATCATTATTTATAAAAATTACGATGTCATAAATATTTACTAACCCAAAATTATGGGTAAATAAGAATGATTATGTGAATATGTTATGACCAATTTCTACCTAAAACTGTGGTTAAGAAGGGTAAATGTTGTTTTCAAACTCTAACCCGTGTCGGTGAGTGAGTGTATAGGAAATTAGTCACTAGACTATATAACACTCCCTGAAGATGAGTATATAAATCAACCAATTTACTCAAATCATTATCCTTTTATTAGTCACCCAAGACTTTCTACTTAAATTTTCATGATATAATCATGTAATTCTATGTAAATTTTCATACCCTTAACTCACTAGAATCCTATAACTATTAAATAACAGTTATTACTTTCTCAAATTCCATATTTTTAATTTTCATATAGGATCTCTTTTTAACTTGGCTAAGAGGGAACCCTTACATGACCTAGAGTCCCAAAATATAATAATTAGATTTTTCATATTATCATGTTATCCACCTTATTATGAGAGTTCCAAATCATTAACACAATATTTCTACCATTATTTCCCTTAAACTAATCCTTCAACTAAAGGATTATACCACTTTAATTTATAAATTTATTGTCATTATTCCTTATTATCTTTCCATGAATCACCAACCATATTTTAAATACTCATAACTCTATCAAGAAGATAGTTTATTAATAGGGGTTTTTATTTATCATAAAAATATCATAATTTAATCTAATTTAATGAATCACAAAATTAATAATATTTACCCATTTTTATAATTCATTCTTATATAGAAATTTATTAGTTACAATAAATTTCATTCTTATATATATATATATATTACAAGATTAATTATATTGGGATATCTCTATAATAACTCATATAATACCTCCACTTATTTTTGAAAAATTACCAAGACTTAAATAATTAGCTCACATTCCTTATGTTAATTAATATAATCATAAATCCTATGATAATTCCCTTATTATTCCCATTAACCATTAAATATTTCATCTTTGATGAAAAACTTATTTCAACCTCATTTCATATATTAAATACTATAATTTTAAACCCAATATATCGAAATGAAATAATAACTCACTTTTAGTATTAACAAAATATCATAAAGATAAATAATTAAATATTTAATTAAAATTTATTATTTTCCAATTATAATATTTTATCAACATAAAATTTACAATTATTAATAGAAATAATTATTATTTTTATTAATAATTCCACACATATATTTAATTATATTCTCTTTGAATAATTCTTTACCATTAATTCCAATCCAATAATATTATTTTACAACATACAAATAGATCTAATTGAATTATTATTAATTTAATAAAATTTTACTTAGTTGTTCTAATTTTTTTTATTAAATGTAATAATAATTGACCAACACTTCCCTTTAATTATTATAAGTTATAATAATTTCAAGATTATGATGCCCTATAAAATATGAGTTCAATAATTTCATTTTAATATATACAATATCTAAAAAATTTATGTTATTATTAAAATAATAATAATTTACCAAAATTTCTTTAATCTATATTAATATAGTTGACTAAACTTTTCCAAAATAATCTAAATAAGGTTTTATTGGGTTAGGTGTAACACTATGAGATTTTAAAAGAGGAAAATCATGTTTGATAGCGTGTATGACACACACAAAAAAGATTAGAAGAGAATATAACACCCCAAGACTTGATGATATATTTAATTAAATTAAATTTATTTGATAGCTTGCGATGCATGTAACGATGAATTTAAATGAAACATGAGACTCAATTAAAATATTTTTATTTAAACATAACCATTATAACCTGACTTTCAAGATAGAGGGTATGGATAGTAATAACTAAATTATGAAAATTACATGTCTTAAACACGTATAAAATAAATTAAATGGTAATATATTTATTATAAATAAAATTAGAACCATTTGGAAGTGAAAGAAATGTTTTTTGAAAAACTGTATTTTTATAAAAGGTGGATGAGTCGTTCTTTGTTCACATAATTTAAGATTAATTATTACCAATTTTATAAAATTTATTTGATAAAAATAAACTTTATTTTTTAAATATATATTTCTTAATTATATTTTTGTTAATTGCTAATAATTTTCTGAAAAGATTAATTTTTTTATGAATAATGAAAAAAACTGATTTTTATTGAAAATTGTCTTTTAATTTAAATTATTTACAATGTTAAATTATATTTTAAATTAGTTATAAAATAATTTTTTTCAATTATATTAAATTTAACTAATTTATGTCATTATAATCAATTTAATATTGAATTTTTATATTAAAACATTCTATAGTTATGATAATTTTCTCTTTGGAAAAATGATGTTTCATCATGTTAGTGGATTAATTTTAAATTGAATTATGTCACTTCTGTGAATTTAATTTGTAAAAATAGATTAAATATTTGTGATGAAATAATTTATATTTTCTATTAAGGTCAAGTTAATTTTTTACTATAATGAATAATGAAAACAGCAAATATTAATTAACACGGTTAAGGTAAAAATGGGTTTAACAGAGGGGTTAAACTAAGAAGAAAAGGGTTAAAATGTACTAAAACTTGTAATAAACACATTTAATGGCCATATTTATAACCTATAATCTCTAAGGTTCAATAATGAATCATTTTGGAGTCCTATGACATGATACAAACATGGGTATCACTTTATCTTTACAAAAATTCCATTTTTGTTCTCTCCCCCACTTATAAAAGGTCACCCACCCTCCTCCACTATTAAAACTTAAAAAAACCTTTTGTTCAACCACAACTACCCAAATAAATTCTTTAATTCCCTAAAAAAATTCTAGAGGCCTTATTTTTATTATGAATACCTCTTATAAAGGCCTTAAGTATAAACCTAAATAGGCGCTCTGAAGAAGAGGTAAAATTATTAAACATGCATATTTATTTTATTTCCTCTTCAACCTCCATCAAACCTTATTCAAATATGATAATATAAAAACATTGTAATATCATATATAATTATATATAATTATTTTAATTTAATAACCCATATATATCCACACTTCCATCAAATGGGGAATGAAATCGTCCATTGTGTGTATGGTGGACTACCACCTCGTGAACCGATGTAATTCATTTTCTATCACCAACATTAAAGGATGGATATAATGATGGATTTAACATATGTATACAATATTTATGAAATTATTATACTTTTTTAAATATGATATCACATATACATTGTTACTTTCCATTCCATGGGGGATATGATAACATCGCTCGTGTGTACGACATACTACCACCTCATGAAGCGATGTGATTCATTTTTTTATTACTATTTACCATGAAGGTATATGTGATATTTATAAACTAAACATACTAATAAAAAAATAATATCACATATAAATTATTACCTTCCAATGCATTGAAAAATAATAAAATCACTCATGCGTTCGTGTGGACTACCACTTTCACTTAATGACGTGAAATGTTTTTCATTTTATTTTTACATGGAAGGTAATAAGAATGTATTTGATCAATATAAATAATATATATGAAATAATAATTATTTTTGAAATATTAACTCACATTTATTTTCCTTTAATTCAATTTATCAAGAAAAATGGAAACACCATTCATGCATACATACAATCTATCGTCTCCATGAACGATGTAATCCATTTTCTATCTATAACTTTAATAGATTAATATAAATACATACATAATGAATATATATTATATTTATATCACAGTTAAAATTATATATTTTATTAACCATGATAAAATTAAAAAGATTAAAATCACCGAATTAAAATATACATGGAAAGGAATCTATTATTACCTAAAATAGTGATTTTAACAAAGAATTGATAATCAAAGGGTGATAAAAGACTATATGTAAATTATATATGGTATGATATATATGAGTATGTTTCCCTAATAGATATAAAATAAACCTATATTAATTATACATGAGGTTCAATTATATACGGAATAAGTTGAACATGAGTTGATGGTTTCTCATCTCACTTTTACTCCTGTGAGACATATTCCATATTCACCACTTATTCCTTTGTGTGGTGTATATACAACCCATTTTGACATGTTATATAATGAAATAATTTATATACATGGTATTCAAATTTTCATTTTATTTTATTTAATTCACGGGGCTTATGATTTAAAAGTTACCAAAGTGGAAAGGGTTTATTTCACAATGTCATCATTAATTGGGATTTTTTTGTTTAAGTCTTACTTAGAGGAGTTATTTGATATTTCTATATTAAACTCAATATATTTTATTCCAATATAGTTATTAATGAAAATTTGAAATTAATATTACCATTTTACCACTCTTTGGTACTTAAAATGATCGATAAAATGTTTTTAAGAAAACCCAACTTTATACCACTCTTCGGTCAAAAATCATTTTTCCTCAAAATCCATGTTTTCTAAAAATATTTTTAATATTTTACAAATTATTTTTTAAATAAATTTTTAATTTTTTCAATTTTTTTAAAAGAATATTCATGTCATTTTCAAAACAATACCCATTTATATTTTACCAAAAATTTTAAAGGAATCTTTGTTTTAACGTGTATGACATGAATAGAATTTTCCACTATCATGACCAATAAATGTTTTAAAGATTATTTTACAAGTTTTAAAAGATACTAATTAAATAAAACAAATTTAAAAATATTTTTTTGAAATTTTTTTTAAAAATATTTTTAAATTAAAAATGTTATTTTCTTGAAAAATGTTTTTAATGACATTTTTATGGTATTTCTATTCATCAATGACATAAAAACTTTGCTATAATTATGATCCACTAGCGATATGTTTTATTGATATAATAAAAATTCATTATTTGGATGGTTTATGATCAATTTGACTAAGGATGAACAATTTTATTACCATTCACTATATTACATTGGATGGTTTATGATTATATTTATTTAATCAGGGTAAGTCTTAACATTTCATATGTTATATTTTCAATATGAATTTTTATGTTGATTATGATTCACACCTTTTATATGAGGAATGAATTGGACATAATAAGTGATGGGTAGGACCCAGTTATAGATAGCCCCTTGATGCATCGATAGGTCTCATGAGAAAAATCAGTTGGCCAAATTTGAAAGGTTTTTACCTGCATATTTAAACTGTATTATGAATGGACTTGAAAGGATGTTTCAGATGTCTGAAATTATACATTACCTCATTATGATATTAGTTATTGATTCCCATGTTATTATTTTATTATTTAGAATATCCATGGATAATTCTTAATCTTATGTGATTATTTATATGAATTTATTCGATCATCATTTATTTTTTCCATATTATGCTCAGTTTATTGATTAAATGGCACGTGTTTTAGTAATTTACCTTTCCATGTAGATTATTCTTATTTAATCAAGATTTATTCTTCTATAATCTAACCCTTACTAATCATATGATCTCACCACTTTCTTATGTTATATTTTTCCTAGTGTACCAGAAAGTGTTTTGTTATTGATATGTAGGGATACACTTTGAGGAATAATGGTGTTATCAAATAAAATACTTTTTGTATTTTATGTTTTAAATTTTAATTTGAATTTAAAGTATGTATCTAGTTTAACAAGACTACTGAAATATTTATTCTTTTTGGATGTGACTCCTTGTATCTTATTCCAATGTAATAAAGTAACCAATGAATCCAAGCTACTAGGGTAATAGTGTTTAAAGTTGGTATTATATGAAGTTCAGTAAAAACCTTGGAAAATAGATTTAGGAAAACATAGATTAGGTAATACAACCATATGATAAACATTGAGGATAAGTATAAATGAAGATCCTAATGTTCTGGTGAGGTATATATTATGTGGGTTTTCCTAGAAGTACATTCGTATTTGGATACTATAAGTGGACACGGTTCTGGTACAGATGTACCTTGGTGTAATAACTTCAAAAAGGAACATTGGGATTGACTCAAGTATTACCTGGTACACAACAATTGGACTTAATACGAAGATGGTTTGACACTCTCAGGGGATATGCATAGGATAATTCACATTTTCATTACAAACCATTATGAAGTGTTTGAAAATATTTTTATGATTTGGAATCTTTCCCAAAGAAACCATGTTTATGATTATGAGATTATCCATGCATAAATTTTTTAATTTACGTTCAGTATTTCACTAGTACCAGGATTATACATTATGTTTCATAATGGTATAATCTAATCAAGTGTATTCTATTGTTTATCAATGGAACCTAGTGGAAGGAATGATTACTGTATCAATACATATACCCCATGTAGGAATTTTACTCTTGGAAAAGATAATGAAGCTAGAGATGGATCTATAGATCAAACTAAAGAAATTATAACCATATTGGGGTAGCTGAATCAGGTTATTAGAAATAACCTTTCTTTTATAGAAAATCATTCTAATCCACCTTGTAGTGTAATAATGTTAAACCAATTTATGCATTAAAAAACTCCATCATTCAATGGGATTAAGAATCTATTGGCAGCTGAGAAATGGATAAGTTCCTTAGTGAATATATTTCTCACTTTAGGAAGTAATTAAAGTGAAAAGTTTGTCATGAAATATTATTGTAACGACCCAAAGTTTTTCAATGGAAATTATCTTCTTAAAATATGTCATAAAATAACATGAAAACACAACATAATGAACTACTAAGTGATAAGTGACCTTTAAACATAAGTTTTTCACTTCTGTGTTTGGAATTTTAAAAATCTGACCTACACGGTTGTGTTCAAGATGATTTTTGGAGTCTAATAAAACACAAATATTTTTTTTGTGAATAGTAACCTACCCTTATGAATAGTAACATACCCTTATGAATAGTGATATACCCTAATTAATAGTAACCTTACCTATTATAGTATAAAAATAACATTCAAGTGAAAGTATGATGTACCTATATTTTAGAATAAATAAATGAATGTTTTAAAACTGTTTTCTTAGAAATCAACCATGATTTTAATTATATATTAAATTAATCATATTTATAAAATTATTTTTGAAAAATGGAATTCATTTTTGGATTCTACACGTCGAAAAATGGTTGGGGTAAATTTTTGGTATTTTTCTGAAATACTTGAATTTTTGACGAATAGTGAAATACAGTAATTTAGAAAAATAAGATAAATAAGCTAATTATAGAGTCATGTGTGATTTTCTGCTGATGTAAGCCCACTTGTTTCATTATCACATGATAAAATTACAATTCTTGGTCATTCAAGACTTACTACTCTTTTTCTTAGGGGAAATTATTAAACTAATGAATTTTATATCAAGGAAACCCCTCTCCCCTCCACTATAAAAACCACCTTTCACATCCTCATTTCCTCACACCTCTCATGCTCCAAGACTTCGATAAACTATGCCCAAACATCTTACCTCTCCCCTCTCCCACGTTCAATATCTTCTGGTCTCATCAAAAGACCAATCCTAGCTTCTTTAAGGAGGATCTCAAGAGGAAGATTTAAGAGGTAATTTCTCTCCCTCTTCTCCTTTAATTTCCTTTCAAGTTCAAGTTCATTTCTTGATCTATCCCCATCTATCTTCATCCAAATGATATTTTAACTCCATTATTATAAATTTAATGGAATTTTATGATGAAAATGGGATATTATATCATCAAACCCCCTTTCCCTCTTCCTTTTATTTTATTAAAGAGAACGTTGTTTGTGAGTTGTTAATTTATCACCTTCAAGAACAACTAGTTTTCTTCTTCCATTTATACCTTCAGATCTGGTCATGAAACCATTTTTATGGTTGAACAAGAATATGTTATATGTATTATCTCCTATTTAATGTCCTGGAACTAACTTATGGCCATATTACTAAGTGATAAATCAAAACAAGTTCGTTGTGATAAAAAAACCTCCCAAATTAACCCAAATAATCATCATTTAATTCTTATCTAATGATTCATCCACATGGATATAACATGATTCATTATAAGATAATTCAATATCTTGTAATATAATTAATAAAATGTAATATCAGTTCTTTATTTTTACCCATGTTCTACCCAAACTTCAATTTCAGAATACAAGTGAACCAGTCAAGAAAACCATAAAAACAAACATTCCCGAATAGTGTTTTTAAACTCTATAACTCATCCAAAGGAACATAAAATCACTTAATGAAACCATAATTAACCATATTAATTCACAAAAGGTTATTTATTCCTAATTAATGAATATAATTTCATTATACAGGACATTAAAGATAAGGAAGCATTCAGATACAAGGTAAGGGGAAATCTCGAACCCAATTTTCTTTCTTCAGGTTCTCCCTCTTTCACTCCATTTTTGATATGGTTACTCCAAAAAAAATGATTTTTTCATCATTTTCTTTCCTTTTATGGGATATAAATGTTTACCACTATTGTTTTTGTCAAACAAAATCTTTTCCAAAAGAAGTCTTCTTTTAAGAACTCACCTTTTACTTCTCATTCAAGGTTGATGGTTCTTGTATCAACTACGTTATTCCCTCTTTGTTTTGGGAACCCAAAGTTTATGAATGTGTTCTTATGAGATGAAACCCATTCCTTAAATGGGTTAGTTATGTTCATTATTGATATATTTTCTATGTGTCATGCATGATGATGATAATATTATGAGGTGAAAGGTGCGCCCGGAATTATATAGCGCAATATGAATGTTTGAATGTGACGGTTGTGCCTGGAATTATACAGCGCTCCAATGCATTGGGTAAAGTGATGAATCTCATGAGTAAATGTGAAATGATGTGTGAACAAGATCCTAGATTGGTTCACAATTATTTGTGGTAGTTAAACACTAAGACATGATGTTTCATTTTTACACATTGCCACATTTCAAGTCTTATATTTATGCTTCCTCTCATGTTCAATGTCTTTTTCCCATGTTATTATTATGATCACCCCATGTTATATTCTTCTTATCTATCCTCTTACTGGGATTCTAGATCACCCTTTTTTATGTATATCCTCAGGTGGCTACATGTACTAAGGAGAGGACAAGTTCCAATAAGAAGCTAGAGAAGAAGAAATTACATAAATGTTTATGCTTGATGTTGTAATTGTTATGTATAGTCCTAGTTTTCCCAAGGCACTAAACCTTTGGATCCTCTATGTGTAATAATATTATGTTTTTTATTTTTAAAATTATTTAATAGTAATTTAAGAAAAGGTTTGGTCGCTATAGTTGGTATCAGAGGAAAGGTTTAGTTAATTTGGGAATTAGGATTAGTGAACCCTAGAGAAAACCTATATCATGAGACTAAGTACAAATATGCACACAAGAATATTTACAAAGGGATCCCATATGTTATGATTTTAGTATAAATTTTGAAAATAAATAAGTTATTTATTCATGAATTGTTGAATTATGTTTTGTTTTAACCTTTACTATTTTAGAAAATGGTGAGAAACAGGAGAAACCAGGCCAACAACTCGTGCGAGGGCCAATGCAACAATTGCCCGAACGATGCCCCCAATGATCTGAGAGGTGGAGTTCAGAACTTCATGGTGATGCTTACCCAATTATCTCAAGTTATTAACAATAACCATAATAATGGATAACATCCTCCCTCACCAAAGAGGGAGAAACTGGATATCGAATGTTTTATACGGCAATGACCACCGACGTTTAATGGATCTTCTGATCCACTAGCTGCGGAACAGTGGGTCAACTCCATGGAGAAGATATTTTCTGTTATTCACTGTTCTGATATGGAGAAGGCGACCTTATCCATTTATCTCTTAGATGGAGAAGCCGATCAATGGTGGGCTTTGATTAAGAACACCAAGCCAAGAGAGGAAATTTAAGAGACGGAATGGGAAGACTTTAAGATAATGTTTCTTAACAAGTATTTCCCAATAAATCTTCACATGAAGATGGAGAGAGAATTAATAGAGCTCAAGAAAAAATAAGTAGAATATGTCACAACCTATGAAGCAAATTTCAAAAGTCTTGCAAGGTACGCTTCGGGTTTTTTTATAAAAAATGATAGGAAAATTGATAGATTCTTTATTGGATTAAAGCCAAACCTTTGAAAGGCTCTAGCAATTCGAGACTTTGGGAGTTATGAAGAAGTTGTTCGATGTAATATTAAAGTGGAGATGGAGTTTGGTGAATGGTCCCATGGCTATGGTGATAAGAAATGAAATATGGAGTTTCAAGCTGGAGGATCTAATGATAAATGTGGGAAGAAAACTCAACGACCCAAATGCCAAAAATGTGGAAAGTTGCACCATGGGAACTGCCTCAAAGGGATGGGGAAATGATTCAAGTGTGGTAAAGAAGGAAATCATGCTCAATAGTGTCTAAAAGACATGAAAAAAGGAGAATGTGACAGAAGAAAGGAGAGAACCACTCATAGTTCAATGCTACAACTATAGGAAGCTAGGGAACTATGCAAACCAGTACACTAAACCTCGAGTTCTCAAGGGTAATCAGCGTCAGCATCAACCAAATCCAAAGGAACAAGGGAAGGCTTATTCCATCACGACTGTGGAGGTGGAGCATGATAATGAAGTTGTACATGGAACACTTCCTATTCACTCAATAATGGAAAAAGTATCATTTGATTCTGGTTCTACACATTCCCTTATATCTTGTAAGTTTTCTAGAACTATAGAATCGAATCCCCAAAACCTTGAAGTTGAAATATCTGTAAAAACACCAAGTGGTGCAATCATTGCAACCCAAGTGTTTTACTCCTCTCCTGTTGGCATATGTGGGAAGATTCTTCCAGTGAATCTTGTAATACTTCCTTTGGTGTAATTCGATGCTATAATGGGAATGGATTGACTCTCGTTATATATAGCAAATATCAACTTTCAGGAAAAGGAAATATCTTTTCATATTCAAAACCATCCCATGCTCCTCTAAAAATGCAAGGAAGATCATGAATCTTCTTTGAAAAATACTTCAATGGTGTGGGTTTTGATTCCCTATAAATAAGCATACCTCACCCAAATGGTTGAGTCTAAGGAAAGTTCCAGCCTTGAAAAAATTCCCATCATGAGGGAATATGGCGATGTATTTCCCGAAGGGTTACCCAGAATTCTCTCAGATAGTGAGGTAGAGTTCTCAATTGAACTCATACCTGGATATACTCCTATCTCAAAGTGTCCCTATAGGATGGCTCCTATCAAACTGGAGGAGTTAAAGAAGTAGCTGCAAGAGCATCTGGACAAAGGGTTCATACGCCCTAGTGCATCACCTTGGGGTGCACCAGTTCTCTTTGTGAAGAAGAAGGATGGAATAATGCGGTTGTGTATCGATTATCGGGAACTCAACAAGATCACCATAAAGAACAAGTATCCTCTTCCAAGGATTGACGACTTGTTCAATTAGTTAAGAGGTACTCAATACTTCTCAAAGGTGGATATTCTTTCTGGATATCACCAGGTAAAGGTGAAGAAGGAAGATATTCATAAGACTACCTTCCAAACAAGTTATGGGCACTATGAGTTTTTGGTGATGCCCTTCAGACTTACTAATGCCCCTGAAATCTTCATGGATTTTATGAATAGAGTCTTTAGACATTACCTCGACAAATTTGTGGTAGTTTTTATTAATGATATTCTCATATACTCCAAGAGCAAGGAGGAACATGAAGAACATCTGAGACTTGTTTTGGAAACATTAAGAAAGGAGAAGTTGTACGCCAAGTTAATCAAGTGTGACTTTTGGATGAAGAAAGTCGCTTTCTTGGGACATGTGATCACAAGTGAGGGAATTTATATGGATCCTTAAAAAAAGGTGATTGAGGAATGGCCCAGGCCCTCTAGTGTCACAGAAATCCGTAGTTTTCTTGGATTAGCTGGGTACTACCGAAGTTTTGTTAGAAACTTCTCACAATTGTCAATACCGCTAACTAAGTTAACAAGGAAAGGGGTAAAGTATGTCTGGACAGAAGAATGTGATAGAAGCTTCAAGGAGCTAAAGAGAAGGATGATCACTGCACTTGTACTCACACTACCGAAAAGTGGAGGAAGTTTTGTGATATACAGTGATGCTTCAAAGAAAGGATTGGGTTGTATACTCATTAAAAATGATAATGTGATAGCCTATGCCCCACGAAAGTTGAAGATCCATGAGAAGAACTACCTGACACATGATCTAGAGCTGGCAGCCATGATTTTTTCCTTGAAAATCTGGCGGCACTACCTTTATGGCAAGAAGTGTGACATATACACCGACTATAAGAGCCTAAAGTATATATTCACACAAAAGGAGCTCAACATGAATCAAAGGATATGGTTAGATCTAATCAAGGATTATAATTTCTCTATTCACCATCATCTTGGAAAGTTGAACAAGGTAGCTGATGCTCTAATCAAAAAATAACCTGCTACTCTATCCATGTTGTGGATTGAGAAAGACCCTATATTCTTGGATATGCAAAGAATGGATTTGGAAATCATAAGGGCAGGGGATACATCCTACCATTCAAAAATGATTGCACAATTATACATCCAAGAGAATATTAAGAAAGCACAAAGGGATGATGTGGAGATACAAAAGAGGGTGAATGCAGTAAAAGAAGGGAAGCTGCAGGAGTTCCATGTCGATGATGATGGTGTGATTCAGTTTGGAACGCGGCTTTGTGTGCCTTCATCACCCGGGATAAAAAAGGAGCTATTGGACAATGCACATAGCTCAAAATTCTCTATCCATACTGGGAGTACCAAGATGTACCATGATCTCTAAGAACACTTCTGGTGGGATAACATGAAGAAAGAGATTGCATAATATATATCAAGGTGCTTGGTATGTCATCAAGTTAAAGCTGAGAGACAAAATTCCAAAGGTATGATGCAGCCATTGCCTATACCCATGTGGAAATGGGAAAATGTTACTATGCACTTTGTCACGGGTCTCCCAAAGACGTCAAAGAGAAATAATGCGATATGGGTTGTGGTTGACCGATTCACCAATACTACCCATTTTATCGCTATTCAAGAAGATCTATTGCTTGAACAACTTGCAAAGATATATGTGAAGGAAGTGGTGAGACTGCACGGTGTTCCACTCTCAATTGTCTCTGACTGTGATCCAAGGTTCACATCTAAATTCTGGAGGAGCCTTCAATATGCTTTGAGTACTGAATTAAATTTCAGCATGACCTATCACCCCCAAACTGATGGCCAATCAGAAAGGACTATTCAGACACTTGGAGATATGATAAGAGACTACTCTCTAGAATTCAAAGGTGTATGAGATCAGCATCTCTCATTGGTTGATTTCTCATAAAACAATAGCTTCCACTCGAGTATTCAGATGGCTCCATATGAAGCTCTATATGGAAAGCGATGTAGAACTCCAACCTATTGAGATGAAGTTGGAGAAAGAGAGCTACTTGGACCTGATCTTGTGCAGGAGATAACAGAGAAGGTTCAAGTCATCCAAAAACAAATCAAATCTGCTCAGAGTAGAAAAAAGAGCTATGCCGACAATCATCAAAGGGACTTGGAGTTCGACGTTGGAGATAAAGTTTTCCTATGAATATCTCCATGAAAGAGAGTCATGCAATTTGGGAAGAAAGGGAAGCTAAGACAAAGTTAAATTGGCCACTTTGAGATCCTTGACTGCATATGATCCATGGCCTATCGACTTGCACTTCCACCAAATATGGCTCAATTTATGATGTGTTTCACGTATCACTCTTGAGGAAGTACATACCGGACCCCTCACATATACTAAACTCAGAGGTGGTACAGCTAGAAGGTGATATTTCCTATGAGGAGAAGCTGGTAAAGATTCTGGATCGAAGAGATAAGGTTCTATGCAACAAGACAACCCATATTGTCAAAGTGTTGTAGAGAAACCATAAGTTTGAGGAAGAACCTTGGGAACCAGAAGATGCAATGAAGGAGAAGTACCCACACCTATTTGTGTAAATTGAAATTTCGAGGGAAAAATTTCATAAGGGGGGAAGAATGTAACGACCCAAAGTATTTAAATGGAAATTCCCTTCTTATAAATGTATTGTAAAATAACATGAAAACACAACATAATTAACTACTAAGTGATAAGTGACCTTTAAACACAAGTTTGTCACTTCTGTGTTTGGAATTTTTAAAATATGACATACACGGTTGTGTTCAAGATGATTTTTGGAGTCTAATAAAACAAAAATATTTTTTGGTGAATATTATACTACCATTATAAATAGTAACATACCCTTATGAATAGTGATATACCCTAATTAATAGTAACCTAACTTATGATAGTATAAAAATAATATTCAAGTGAAAGTATGATGTACCTATATTTTAGAATAAGTAAATGAATGTTTTAAAACTGTTTTTTAGTAATGAACCATGATTTTAATTAAATATTAAATTAATAATATTTATAAAATTATTTTTGAAAAATGGAATTCATTTTTGGATTCTACATGTCAAAAAATGGTTGGGGTAAATTTTTGGGATTTTTCTGAAATACTTGAATTTTTGATGAATAGTGAAATACCATAATTTACAAAAATAAGCTAAATAAGCTAATTATAGAGTCTTGTGTGATGTTCTGCTGATGTAAGCCCACTTGGTTTGGGATCACATGATAAAATTACTATTATTGGTCATTCAAGACTCACTATTCATTATCTTAGGAGAAATTAATAAACTAATGAATTTTATATTAAGGAAACCCCTCTCCCCTCCACTATAAAAACCACCCTTCACACCCTCATTTCCTCACACCTCTCAAGCTCCAAGTCTTCTCTAAAATCTACCAAAACATATTCACTAGACCCTATCTCACTTTCAAGAGCTTCTAGTATCATCAAAAGACCAAGCCTTGCTTCATTAAGGAGGATCTCAAGAGGAATATTTAAGAGGTAATTTCTCTCCCTCTTCCCCTTTAATTTCCTTTCAAGTTCAAGTTCATTTATTGATCTCTCCCCATATATCTTCATACAAATGGTATTATAACTCTATTATTATACATGTACTATAATTTTATGATGCAAATGGGATATTATATCATCCAACCCCCTTTCCCTCTTCCTTTTATTTTATTAAAGAGAACGTTGTTCATGAGGTGTTAATTTATCACCTTCAAGAACGACAAGTTTTCTTCTTCCATTTATACCTTCATATATGGTCATGAAACCATTTTTATGGTTGAACCAGAATATCTTATATGTATTATCTCCTATTTAAAGTCCTGGAACTAACTTATGGTGATATTACTAAGTGATAAATTAAAATAAGGTCGTTGTGATCGAAAAACAGCCCAAATTAACCCAAATAATCATCATTTAATTCTTATCTAATTATTCATCCACATAGATATAATATGATTCATTGTAAGATAATTAAATGTCCTTTAATATCATTAATAACATGTAATATCAGTTCTGGATGTTTACCCATGTTCTACCCAAACTTCAAATTCAGAATACAAGTGAACCACTCAAGAAAACCATAAAAACAAACATTCCTGAATAATGTTTTTAAACTCTATAACTCATAAAAAGGAACATAAAATCACTTAATGAAACCATAATGAACAATATTAATTTAAAAAAGGTTCTGGATTTCAAATTAATGAATATAATTCCATTATACATGACATTAAAGAGAATGAGGCATTCAGATATAAGGTAAGGGGAAATCTCGAACCCAATTTTCTTTCTTCGGGTTCTCCCTCTTTCTCTCCATTTTGGATATAGTTACTCCAAAAAAATCATTTTTTCATTATTGTCTTTCCTTTTTTTAGGATATACATGTTTACCACGATTGT
Source organism: Viscum album (assembly GCA_963277665.1). NCBI lineage: Eukaryota > Viridiplantae > Streptophyta > Magnoliopsida > Santalales > Viscaceae > Viscum > Viscum album. Next base: position 373,845,060 of record OY728137.1, read on the forward strand.
TTCTATAAAAAAATGTTTTCCAAAATAACTCTTCTTTTAAGAACTCAACTTTTACTTCTCATTCAAGGTTGATGGTTCTTGTATCAAGTATGTTATTCCCTCTTTGTTTTGGGAACCCAAAATTTATGAATGTGTTCTTATGAGATGAAAACCATTACTTACATTGGTTATTTATGTTCATTATTGATATATGTTCTATGTTTCATGCATGATAATGATAATATTATGAGGTGATGGGTGTGCCTGGAATTATATAGCCCAATATGAATGTTTGAATGTGAGGGGTGCGCCCAGAATTATACAGTGCTCTAATGCATTGGGTAAAGTGATTAATCTCATTATTAAATGTTAAATGATTTTTGAACAAGATTCTATCTTGGTTCACAAGTATGTTTGGTAGTTAACCACTAATACATGATGTTTCATTTTTATGCATTTCCACATTTCAAGTCTTATATTTATGCTTCCTCTCATGTTCATGATCTTTTTCCCATGTTATTTTTATGCTCAACCCATGCTATATTCTTCTTATCTATCCTCTTTCTGGGCTTCTAGATCACCCCTTTTGATGTATATCCTTAGGTGGCTACATGTACTAAGGAGAGGACAAGTGCCAATAAGAAGCTAGAGAAGAAGAAATTAAATAAATGTTTATGCTTGATGTTGTAATTGTTATGTATGGTCCTAGTTTTCCCAAGAAATTAAACCTTTGGATCCTATATGTGTAATACTATTATGTTTTTTATCTTTAAAATGATTTAATAATAATGTAAGAAAAGGTTGGGTCGTTATAATTATCATCTCTTAAGAGATACAAATCAATGGTGTTCATTGATTTAATAAACTTCAGATGAAGAATAAATAAAAAATATGGAATAGAAGGATTTTAAGGTACTCTTATTGGAAAATTATTTTCCTTACGATCAATGAGAAGATAAAGATGGAAAATTCCCAAGTCTAAGACAAAATAAAGATAAAAATGTATCTAAGTATGAAGAAAAATTTACAAGGTTATCAAGGAATGCTATGGACTATATAATTAGTCCAAAGAGTAAGATTTATTGTTTATTTGATATGTTAAATCCAATAATTTGAGGGTAATTATTCTCCCAAACATTCCATTTATACAACGATGTAATATAATGTGTTATAAAGATAGATAAATAATTATCCAAGTATTATGGCTTTGAAGTAAAGAAATAGAAGAAGTGGATGGTAGAGAAAAATATGGACAAATGGAATAAAGGAAAGATGAATTTTTCCACATGTTATAACTGTGTAAGGAAATACCCGAGTACTTACTTTAAGGGAATGAGAGTTTTCAATGATTGTAGAGAGAAAGGACACCATACTTATGATTTCAAGGGAAATAAATTAGTTTCAAATGTCCAATAAATTAACCATAAGGATATGGGGCACTATGAAAATAGATGTCCCAAAAATAAAGGAAATATACTCTAAAATAAGCTAAGGGATCAAGGTAAAGCTTATTATATTGATACATTTGAAGTTGAATGATTAAACCTATTGCATTTAGATTCTAGAAATATATTGTAGAAGTATTTTATCAATGATATTATCTTTATAAGAATTCTAAAATGTTTAAGGATTGTACTAAAATACCTTTTCTTTAATGATTTTAAATCATGCTATGAATTGTACGGATAACCAAGAATAGTAATTTTGTGTAAAGTTTAGCTTTTTATAAAATTTTTTTTAGGGATGATAACCCTTAATATGTGGCTTATGTTGAGATAATAATGATAAATATATATTTATGGGATATTATTGGTAATATTGAAATTGGTTAGTGATTTATGTTATCTTTATTGGAGTTTAATACATGTTTGGATCTATGAAATATTTTCAAAAACCTCAGATTTTATTTTTGGAAGAATGTATGTTTTCATTATGGTTTTATGGTGATCAAAGTATTCACATATTTTGAATGTGACATTAAGATCCACTTTATATTATCCAGGGAATATAATGTTGATTTAGTGACCTTCTTTATAATTTTCTGGACTTTAAATTTGGTTTGAAATATTTTTGATGATTCTTAATGTTAACTATTTATGGAATATATTAAGTTGAAATTTGGGTGTTATTGGATAACTTTTACTAAGGATTTTGGTCTTGGAAAATATCTAGAGATAATAGGAATGAATTTCCATTCTTTTGTTGAGTTAATGATCTATTAAATTTTAATTTAATTTCTTGAGGCATAATAATTCCTATTATATATTCATTTATTATAGTAAGAGATGAAGTATGAATTGATAAAATCACAACCAAATGATGAAATTATATGTTTATTTTTTGGTTCTCTCTATCATAGTGGTAACATAATTCATCAACTTTAGAAAAATGATCTGGAAATAAAAATGTTATCCTATTACTTTCATTTATATTAAATCAATGGTATTTTAACTCATCATAAATTTATGGTTTTTTGGTGGTTAAATTTATGAGGACCATGTTCTATATCACTCTCTATTAATCCTTGGGTGTCAGTATTCTCTTCCATGTATATGTTTTCTTTTCAAACCAGTATTCTCCTACTTGGAATCCAAGTAATGTGTTATTCTGGATGACCTTAATAAATCCATTTTTATCTTATCAATAGGATGTTTTCTTAACCCATTTTATGATGTGGGTTTCCAATAAATTCATTTTTAAATTTCACACCCTTAACTACTAGGATAAAGATTAAATTGTGATGACACAATTTTTCAGGGGGGGGTAGAATGTAACACCACAAAATTTTAAAAGAGGAACATAATGTTTGATAGAATGTATAAAAATAAACACCAATATTAGTTATAATATAACACCATGATAATTTATGAAATATTTCTTTAAATTAAATCTCTTTAATAGCTTTCAATGCACACAATGCCGGGTTTAAATCAAACACAATTCTCTATTAAAATATTTCATTTAAACGTGACCATTATGACCTAGATGTTAATATGGATGGTATAAATAATAATAACTAAATGATTACAATTATATGGTTTACAAAAGTATAAAATAAATTAAATGGTTATTTATTAATTATAAATAAAATAAAAAACTATTTGAAAGAGAAAGAAATGTTTTTTGGAAAACTATATTTTTTTAAAAGGTGGATTAGTCTCACTTTGAAGACATAATTTAAAATTAATTTTTAAATTTTTTAGAAATTATATTTTAAAAAATAAAAATATATTTTAAAAAATACATGTCAAAAATATCTTTGGGTTAATTTTTTGTAATTTTATGAAAATTTTAGTTTTTTGATGAATAATGAAAAAATAATGATTTTATTGAAATCTTTATTTTTGTTTAAATTATTTAAAAAGATAAATTATTTTTTAAATTGGTTTTAAAGTAAAATTTGTTAAATTATATTAAAATTTAACTAATTTTTTCATTTTAATAAATTTAATATTTAATTTTGATATTAATATATTATATATTTAAGAGAATGTTTTCTTTGGAAAACCGCTCTTTCATCTTATCTGTGGGTTAATTTTAAATTGAATTCATCCACTCCTGTGAATTGCATTTATAAAAATGGAATCCATTTTTGGAATTAACATAATATATATTATATAATAAGGTCAAATTAATTTTTTACCATAATGAATTGTGAAAATAGTGAATATTAATTACGACAGTTAAGGTAAAAATGAGTTTACCAGGGGGTGGGTAAACTAAGAAAAAAAGGATTAAAAATGACCTAAACCTTTTCAAAAACCCATTTAATATCAATATTTTGACCCTATAATATATAAGGTTTGATATTTATCCATTTTTAGTATTTTTGTAAGTTAAAAATGTGGGTATCACTTTATATTTTCAAAAATTCCATGTCTGTTCTCTCCCCCACTTATAAAAGGCCACCCCCTCTCTTCCACTCTTCAAACATCCAAAACCTTTTGGTTCAGAAAATACCCACTAAACTAAAATCCTTAATAACCTATTCACATACTATAGGAATTATTTTGATTATGAATCCTTTCTAATATTGCTTTAGGTATAAAGAAAAAGAGGCCCTTCCAAGAAGAGTTAAAATTATTAAACATGCGTATTTTATTTATTTCTTCTTACACATCCATAAAACCTTATTAAACTATGATAATATAAAAAAATATTATCTAATATATAATTATATTTTATTATGTTAATGTAATTACCCATATCTATATCCAATTCAATCAATTGGGAAATGAAACTATCAATCATGTGTATGGCGGACTACCGCCTCACGAACCAATGTAATTTGTTTTCCTTCACTACCTTTCAAGGATAGATATAATGATGGATATAACATATTTATAAGATATTTATGATATTATTATACTTATTTAGTTATTATATCACATATACATTGTTACTTTATATTCATTGGGGGATACGATAATGTTACTCGTGTGTACGACCGACTACTGCCTCACAAAGCGATGTGATTCATTTTTCACTTATGATTTACATAAAAAGTAGTAAGGTTAAAGTTAATGGATATATATGTTATATTTATGATCTAAACATACTTATGGAAATTTTATATCATATATAACTTATTAACTTCCAATCCATTGGAAAACAATAATGCCGCTCATGTGTACGTGTGGTCTACCGCCTCCACGTAGTGATGTTAAATGTTTTTCATTTTATTTTTACATGAATGGAAATAAAGATTAATTTGATAAATATAAGTAATATATATTAAATAATAATAATTATTTAAAGTTTAATTAATATTTATTTTCCATTTTCCCCATCCATTGATAAAAATGGAGACAACATTTATGCTTATGTATGACCTACCTTCTCCACGAATGGTGTAATCCATTTTATATCTCTAAATATAATAGATTACTATAAATAAATATATAAAGAAAATATATGATATCTATATCATGGTTAAAATTCTGGATATGATGTAACCATGATCAAATTAAAAGGTATAAAATTACCAAACTAAAACATATATGAAAAATAAAGCAATTATTACCCAAAAATAGTGATTTTAACAAAGAATTGTTAATAAATGGATGATAGGATTATAAGTAAATTATATATGGTATGAGATATATGATTATGTTTCTATAATATATATATAATAAACATATATTTATTATAAATTAGGTTCATATACATATGAAAAAAGTCTAACATTATGTAAGGGTTTCTCCTTTCACTTTTACTTCTATGAGACATATACCATAACTTATTCCTTTATTTTGTGTATATACTACCCCTATTTTTATGTTATATTATGAAAATATTTATCTTCATTTTATTCAATGTTTCATTTTAATTTATGTAATTCAAGAGGATTATGATTCAAAAGGTAGAAAAGTGGTAAGAGTTTATTTCACAATCTCATCATTATTCGGTATTGTTTTTGTTTAAGTCTCTATTAGGGGAATTATTTGATATTTCTATATTAAAATAAATATATTTTCTTATAATATGGTGCCATGATTTTTACTAGTAATAGTACCATTTTTCTCACTCTTTTTTACTTAAAATTATTGATAATATTTTTAAGAAAATCTGACTTTATTTATTTCTTCGATCGAAAACTATTTTTCAACAAAATACATGTTTTTTAAAAAAGCTTTCAAAAATGTTTTTAAACTTTGACAAATGATTTATCAAATTAAAATTTTCCCTTTTTTACTTTTTTAAAAATATTTTGAAATGAGTCTTTATGTATTTAAAACAATTTCCATTTGGATTTTATCAAAAATGTGAAAGGAATTAGTGTTTTAACATATACAACATGAATGGAATTTTCCATCGTCATGACCAATAATTTTTTTAAAACTTATTTTACAATATTTAAAAGGTTATTTTCAAATATAATTATTCTCAATACATTTTTTGAATATTTTCAAAGTGAAAATGTTATTTTACTCAAAAATATTTCTAATGAAATATTAATAGTATTTATATTCATCAATGATATAAAACCTTTACTGAACTTATGATACTCTAGGGATACGTTGTATTGATATTATAGTTATTATTTATTTGGATGGTTTATGATCAGTTTGAATGATGATTTAAAATTTTATTACCAATCTCTAGGGATATGTTATTTTATCACTAAAAATGTTTAAATTGATTATGTTTCACCACTTTCATATGAGGAATTCATTAGACTTAGTAAGTGATGGGTGGGGACCGATTGTAGATAGTCCTTAGCTGAATTGACATGTATCATGATAAAAATATGTTGGAAAAATTAGATGAGTTTCCTCCCATAGATTTAAACTATCTTGCGAAAGGACTTTATAGTATATTTAAGATGTCTGACATTATAGAATACCTTATTTTGTGATTATTTATTGATTTCCATGTGATTATTCCATTATTTATAATATCCATGGATAAGTTTCAATACTATGTGATTATTTATATGGATTTGTTTGGTCATCATTTATTTTTTCTATATTTTTCTTAGTTTATTGATTAAACAACATGTGTTTTTTTATTTACCTTTCCATATTGATTATTGTTAGTTATTCATGATAGATTCTGCTATATGATTACCCTTACTAAGAATATGAGATCACCCCTTAATTATATTTTATTTTATCTAGGATACTAGGAAATGTTTTGTGATTGATATGCAAGGATACACTATGAGTAATAATGGTGTTTTATGTATTTTATGTTTAAAATTTTAATGTGAATTTTAAGTATGTATCCAGTTTAATAATTCTACTAAACTATTTGGTCCTTCAGGATGATATTTGTTCTATATTATTCCAATATAATAAATTAACCACCAACTCTAGGCTACTAGGGTCAAGGTCATTACATCAGGGTGTCAATACAAGTCCAATAGAGCATTCAATATCCAAATCCAACCTCACACATGACAAATACACCAAAGTAAATATTATCCAATTAGGGGTCCCACATAGAACCCCCCACATACCTCCCACACTAGATCCATGTCCACCTTACCACACTACTTTTCTAGTGTGTCTTAGATGTTTTATTTATGATAAAATAGTATGGATTAATTGGATAATCTATAACCAATCCTTGAACATTTGTGATGAAATGGAATCCAATATTTCATCCAATCAGAGTGATCAAACAACCCCTATTAAACTGAGTATGTGATTCTATTTAGTGATGTGGACACATAGATTATTATTTAACTAGTGAAATTGTATGACCCTACATTATCTCCATCTTTTTTCCATACCATGTCAGCTAAGGATTACATGTATTTTCATATATTATACAATCATTTGATTAGATGACCCTTGATTTCTGCCACAACTCTATAGAAGATCCTACTATTGACACTACATTCCGTCATCCATAGCATAAAACTGTGAGATATAATATCTCTAATGAACACTAAATTTTTACTATATATTCATATTATTATTAGGATCCTAAAAATTCACATTTTTAACCATAATCAAATAACAATTCTATTAAAATTTAGAGAGAAATTAAAAATTAGTGAAAATTATCTCTAAAATAAAATTTCATCCTCAAGTTAAATTGTTATATTCTCAATATCAATGGTTTCATCACAATATATTCAAAATACCTTTATAACTTTTTTGAAAAAATTATTCATGTATTTAATTAAATCTAAAAATTATAAAAAATTACATCAAATATTCTCTCAAGAATATCAAAAGAACTTCTAATCAGTTTTATATGGAACCAAAAAGAGATAAGGATTAACATATATAAACCATGAATTCTAAATTTAAGATCTAATACTTTAAAACATAGATATAAGTTTTGGTGTGTCGATATTCTCTAAAGGTTTAGTCAAAATATAATCAATGAATCTTGATCAATTCAATTTTTTTATCATCATTATAAATTATAGAATATAAATAAATTTCATTTTAAGAATTAGTCATTGAGTAGTAGAACATAAAATAATATTTTATGGATTCATATATTATTATAAAGGAATATCAAAATCAAAGACCATTATATAAAATAATTGTTTTCTAATAAACTCTATATATCCAATAGTAGACTCCATATTGAGAGAAATAAACCCCCACCCTTTAAATTCCTATAAGTAATGAATTTATTAGTATTTTTAAAAAAAAAAATATTTTTGATAAATATTATTTATTTTAAAAATTCCCACCACTAATAACGAACATTTTAGTGTGATTAGAAACAAAATCACTAATTATTATCTTAAAAAAAACACCTAATTAGAAAATCAAAGATGAAGTTTGTTTCTCAATATGACACTCTACTCAAGTAGATATTACTAATTCACCCCTATTAACTAAAAATAAATATTTTTCTTATAAAAAAATTGGTGGAATTCAATTAAATCACTAGAAAAGCACATTCAATTTAAATGAGTTCTAATAAATATAATGAAATTGAAATCGGTACCAAATTAAATGTAATAGAAAGTCACTCTCTAATGAAAACTCACACTATTATAATAGGAATTCCATATCACCTCTGAGATAGATACTATGGTAATGTTGTGTGTAGTTGTGCAAGTCAACATAGTTGCACTACTCACACAAGTGACGAATTACACACATGAAATTCTTGGAATACAAAATTATCCAAACATAATATTGATCTTTATATTGATATATAACCCAAATTTTTAATGACTAAATAATCCCCCTCTTAGAATTATATTTGTTTGAGATGAAAAGAATTCAATTATGAGGTAAAATGATTTTTTTCACATTATCATGACACTTCTTGAAATTAGAAGTTGAAAGGTTTATTTCAATTCTATATATAAGGTGTCCTCTATTTAAGGGAATTTCCCATGATCCTATCACTAATTGTGAAACAAGAGCTATATTTAATGAAAGATGACTTTAAATTTATGTTATATTAGCACCATAACTCACATGAATATATTTAATCACATAAGTATTAGTTTCACCATTCACTATTATATGAATACTTTTCACAGTAAAACATGAATTTCATATAAATATATAATTTTAAAATTTCATGACTTTGGGGGTTAAACTATGACACTTTATTTTCTTCCCTCTTAGAAAATTTCAACAATTTAATCTAGTTAAAATCTTCTATATGTTACCTAGATAAGAAAATCAATGGTTAATAACATTGAATCTAGCTTGTGCTAGTAAATTTTTTCCCACCACATAATACTAATTTTTTTTCATAGATCCAAATATCAAGTCTACCAATTATGAGATAGATTACCACAATATGGGTTCAATATTTTGAATGATGTATACCTTTATATTATGAGTTACAAAATATCATTTATATTTTTTATGTATTCACTTTACTATGTTAGAGAAAAAATTTCAATCAATTTTTAATTCATTTTAGAGGATAATGTTACAATGGAATATAACTTATTAAATTCACAAAAAAATTTGATCATAAAAATCTCATACATAATATAACTACCCATATTTATCTTATAGTATTTATTTATTTAGTATAAATCTTGTAAAAAATATGGAGTATGAGTTGGAATCATTTTTCTAGAGGAATGTTTATACATGAATGGGCCTGAGTATATTGGGTTTGCTAAAGATATATAAAATTTGAGAAAAAAATCAAATAAATATTACTATATGAAGTTATTTATACCATTCTACTCTTTCCTACATATATTATGTCTTAATACTTGATCTCATCATTGGTAATTAGAGGATAATTTTTTCCCTACTGTATAGAGAAATAGGGATTATAATATGGAATATTTATAAGATATGAAGATTTATTATATATAATGAATTCATCCAAAAATACAATGTTTAGGATGATACTGAACAAACTCTTGTTCTTTAAAAAGTATTGAAATTGACCATAAGGTATAAAAGGGAAAAGTATATATATTTATGGGAATCCCTTTAAGTAAATGGGTTAATCTTTTTGTGATCCTTATGGGCTAAAGTTAGAGGTGAAATATCCAAAGGTATTATTGGATCAGTTTTCATAGGGACTTAAGAGAACCCATTGAAAAAATTTAGAAGAAGGATGGTATAGGGACTAAGGGTACCATCCTAATCCCCATGTAATGACACATCTTAGATTGGAAGGTTTTCTTGAAAATTTCTGAAGTGGATGGCTACCATCAGTGCAAGAATCACATAATAGAGTGAGGTTATGTTACTTCATCATAACATTACAACTAGATTTTAGTAAGTTTATCAAATTCATAAAACAATTTCTAGTATTAATTTACCACATGTTGGGTCATATCTACCTCAGAGATCCCCTATAAAGGATATAAGGCATAATTTAAATTCTATATGGATGGGTCGAAGCACATATCAATGGGTATGAATTTTATTCCAAAATTATATTATGGAGTCATTTAATATTGCTATTATATGATCATATAATAGTTTTGGTTTCTTTTAGCTCATGAGGAAACACATATATGGGTTACCCTACCAACATTTTATGCCTTAACTATTTTTTTCTCACATATACTGAGAATTGGATGTGGTCTCACCCAAAGATATTTAATGAATTAATCAATCAAGAAAGTGGTCTTCCCTTCACCTAAAGATATCAATATAGAGAGTTCTATATAGTAAGTGCAAACAAGTTGAAATTGAGAGTAACTTCTTCAAAAAAAATAATTCCTATAGATGAGAATTTAGGAAAACACTTTAAGTTTTTCAAAATCATCCAATGTAGTGTAGTATTCCTTGATGTATGAAGTAAGTGGAACACCATGAGAAGTGATTGCACCCTTAAGGAGATCAATAAAGTCCTCTCTATTATGATTAACTTCCCAATAATTGAGTGTGTTATAGCCCCTAAAGATATCAGATTTAATATCAATCCATTATTAGTTAGATTTTATATCAAATAATTGGAGGCTCTAATTAATTACTTCAATAAAGATTAAATAAACACTGATCTAGTCTTGAAATTTCTCCAAAAGGACCCAAATTAATTTTAAGTGGCTAATGAAGTTGTAGGTTCTGAGGAAACGAGAGAGGATAATGTGTATGTAGAATATGAGGAGGGAAAATGAACCTATGATAGTTAAGAGAATAAAGTATGGGATTGATATTCTAAACAATCAAAAGAAAACCCCTTTCACGAGGTAAACTTTAATACTTAGTTATATTATTTAATTTAAATTGTATATCATCTTCTTCTATTTTTCAATTAATCTGGAAGACATATCCTCACTAGACATCTCTCTATAATTCAATCAAAGTATTGAGGATGATCCAAAAGTTATTGAGTTCTATGGTGGACTTGATTAAAATTATCTAATTACATATGACGTTCTAGATACATCCCCAATACCTCCCCTGAAAATCCCAAATGTGATACCCCCTTGAATGACATCAATCATCAAGAGAAAACTGGTTATCATTTTACATATGATAAGGTATATTATGTTGATAAAAATACTACCCTTTATTTATAGTATCTTATATAACAATGAAATAATATATTAAATCTTCAATATTACCAAATAAAAAATAATTATGTGTAGGTATTCCATTAATTGTGAAACAAAACCTCCCATCAACCAAGAGGAACCACCAGTTATTGATACTGATGTAGTAAAATAAAGGCCTACAAAAGGTAAGTAATTTGTAATTTTATCATTGTGTATATAGTTAATGTTTTACCATAACCTAACAAGTAAATCCTGAAAATACAGGCTTATATTATCTATATATAGAGGTTTAAAAATATAGAAAAAAGTTCTCATTGCTTAGGTTAATCATTCAGCCACTTGAGATCAATCTCAGAGGGAGGTTAGAAATGGGAAATCTCAGTAAGGTAAGAACACCAATTTTATCTCCTTTAACCAAATTGATTATAATTATGCTACTAAAATAGGTCTTAATATATTTTTTAAGATAAAAACAACCATATAAAAAGATAATACAATGATAGAAATTAAAGGTATGATCTTCAAGTAAAAGATAATGATCTATATTTCTAATTTTTAATAAAGTAATACCTTATAAATATGTGTTTATATATTTTGTGATATCCCTAACTATTTCATAAAAAATATGGATGGTTTATCCTAATGAGTGATTCTGGGAGATTGAGGGTGGTTGCATAATCATTTGAATTTGGTTTATCATTTTTATCTGTAATGGAAACTACCAATGGTTCCCATACCCATGACAAGGAATGAACTTTCGTTCCAATGGCAGATGGTCAATTAAATTTTCAAACCCAACGATGCTTAGGAACTCACATTGGATAAGGGAAGGGAGGTTAGGCTCATCACACCCTTTTATGGGGAATTATTTCCTGTTTCAGGACTCTCTTATAGATTTAAAATATTTTTATGAAATTATTCCTAGGACCTGATACAGAACTGGTTACCCTTGTACTAATGAATTTATCAAGACCATGTGCTGATGGAAATAACTATGTGTGTCATAGGTTCTCCATTATTCTCTTCATTTATGATTCTTTAGTTTATATCCATATTTAGGCACCCTGGTGTTTATCACCATCCAGGGTAGTTGCTGGAGTCTTAGAGATATGATTGAACCACTATGAGGCATCCGATGTATCCTTTGAGAACAGGAATCAAAAACCACATAGTTTTTTTTTGAAATAGTTTAATGTTGTATGACAGGACTATACCATGTAGTTTAATTTAATGTGACTAGGATGTAAATATAGGTCTTGAGACTTGATGAGGAATCATGTGTATCCTATTAAGATAGTAATCAGAGTTCATGTAATTCATGTTATGGGAATATATGTAGTAAAATATGTAAAAACATGGGCCTTGGGTGAGACTTATTCATATAAGTATTCCCTAAATTACCTCATCAAGAATATGATGCTTTGAATGAATATGATATGTAATAGGTTTTACATATCAATGAAGGGACCAAATCAGGGGAATCCTCATCATGATATCAGTATAATCATCACCAATATCTAATCCCACATGATTCATGGTTGGTGTGAGAAAAAAGAGATAACATAATATTGAACACATCACATAAGAAATTTTTTTATGGGGATTACACATTAAGGTTGAGCTTAGAGTCATATTATTATCAGTATCATAGAAAATATGGTATGGTTATTGGGATTTAGGAAGGCATGCTATGTATCCTATTTATGAAAGGAATTAGAGTCCTTGTTTTTCATTTCATCCCTAACCCATTGATGGGGTTAAGGTACTTGAGGGCATGGTTAGGGCTTACACTCAAGGGGATGTTGGAATATACATCCACCTCCCATATATTGATAAATAGGGAAGGAAGATAAAATCATTGAATTATTTGGGTTATATGAGTTAAGGTAATTGGAATATTTAGGTACTTACACTAGGGTGGATTCCCACCAGAACTCGGGCCTTAAGAAGGCATCCTATGTATATTTTTTAGAAAGGAATCAGAATTCTCATAGATTAATCATTACTATCCCACTGATGGGTTGGAATGGGTGATTATACTTAGAGAAATTATTATTATACCTAAGTTTTAGGAATGCAAATGACTTATACCAAGATAGATTCCCATGTTACATATTTATTCTTTACACTCTAATGGGTAAAGAGATATGATCACCATCAAAGGTCTGTTGAATATGTTGGGCATGACACAGAGGCCCATCTGAGAGCATGAAATGAAGAGGTTCACATGAGTTTGTAAACCTAACCCATCAAGGGAACTCCCCTTATAATGGGGGTACTTTGTTGAAGGTTCATGTCCGAGGTTTTACATGGTGTATGTCCAAGTGTGTCTGCCGGATAAATTTTACATGTCTTAGGGTGTCTAACTAACATGGCTAGGGCGTCTTCTTGATATATATTGAGTGTCTTCCCAATATGTCCTGGGTGTTTTATTTAAATTTACAGAGTGTCTTCCTAACATGGTTGATACGTCTTAGGGTTCTTTGAATGATCGAATATTATATATCAATGGTTTGTCACATGAAAATGATGACATGTTTGATTTTATTCTAATTATCAAATAGGACATGTCTAGGGACTTTTGTATGATCAAGTCCGACATGTCTAGGGTTTGTCACATGATCAAGGATAACATGTCCGAGTCCTATTTCATGATTACGACCATCATGTCCATGGCCAATTGCATGCTAAATGATGACATGTCTAGGGTCTATTACATGATCAAGGCCATCATTCCCAGGTCCACATGAGGGAATCATGAGACAAATAAAGAGTCATGCGATTATGTGATCTTAAGAGAGTCATGCAGTGGGGTCTTCAGAACATGTCCAAGGTCATGCACATGACAAAGAAGACATGTATAAGGGTTAAAATGGAAAAGGGAATGCATGTAACAATATAGTTACATTTCATGGCCTAGGTCCCATGAGGGAATTTCATGTCATGGTAGATATATTGAGGGTCATATGTATATGTCATAAGACCCTGGATTTTCCATGATAATATCACATGAAAGAGAGGAATACATCCAAGATGAATGCATGTGTCTCTTAAAGAGGGACTGCATGACCTTCATTTTATATACAATCAAATTATCTTAAGGGTATCATGCAATGAGGTCTCTCTATGTCATTTCATGATGGTTTTTCAATAAGGGAGTCTCATGGTTACCTGGAGGTATCCTCTAAAGGAAGAAGCTGACTTCCCCTATATTCTTATATACTATTCTCTATCGACTATAGCATGTCCTTATCTCCCTCTTCCCTCCTATAATGAATATTTTTTAAGGGGAGAGGGTCTTTTTATATGTGGAGTTGGACAATTATATCGACGATTTTCATGGTTAATGTACCACATGTACTGAAATAAGGTGGTTGGGATCTTCACATGAAAAAATGACGGGAAGATCTCGTGATAGGGAGTTACATTATTTTTTATGATAATTTTTGGTGATTCCACAATGTATTTATATGAGAATTATCTCTATATTTCATTATCATTGGAAACTCTTGGTATGATTCATATGATCACATGCTTAGTTCTATATAGAGGATCTATTTTTTTTCAAAAATTGCATGTATGTAATGAAAATTTTGTAGGAGTGTCTTTGGATTGAAAACTCTTCATACAATAGAGTATCTGAAAAACTATAAATTTCCTATCATGATTGATTTGGAGGATTCATATGATCATTTTGTAATATTAATAGATAGTCATTGGACAATCCTCAGAGGATTCGTGTAAGAAAATGAAAAAGGAGGAAGCCTATCATGAATCAAACATACATTATTTTTTATGAAAACCCAATGATGTTAGCTTGGCATGAATTATCTCTATGATCCTTAATTTCAATAGATTCTCTTGGTTGTGTGATGGGTTTTCATGTGATCATACCTTCATAAGTATCAAATCCTTCAAACGATATCATATTGTCCCAAGATAACGTGTAATAATCCATTTGTAGGTTGAAGGTTAAAGTTTGTGGAACTTTTGAAAAAATGATAGATCATCGATCATGTTGGTGGATATGTGGTTCATGTGGTTAATGTGATTCATAGTGATTTATGCAATGTATTTATGAGATAGTTCATGATGTTCATGTGATATAATTGGTGATCATCGACATATCTCTAAAAAACATCACCTGTTTACTTGATGTCTTAGTGATCATCTCTATTTGATCATGTGATCCATTATTTATCTTATGATGGATTAACATGATGGGTTGATCGAATTAATGAGATAGATTTTGTTCTTTGAGGCAACAACATGCATGAAAAACAAAGTCGTATGCATGGATTTTAGACGTTGAGGAAGATTTGTCTCTCTCATGGTTGATTGTTGGAGTCAACTAGTCATGGAAAATGGTGATCACTAGAGTGTAAATTAGGAGTCCAATTTCCTTGAACCAGTGGTTTTAGTGGATAGAGTAGATGGCAGAGGTTTAAGATGATCATTTTTGGTGATTGAATGGCCAAGATCTTCTTGATCTACTAGTTGTGGCATTGTCCATATATTTTCACAAAGGAACAATGTTGTTCCCAAGATTTAAACCCATATAAATTTCTTTAATGGGTTTAATACACTTAATAATTATCAGCATACCATCCATTCATTGATATGGAAGCAGTGTCAGCAACCACAACACTTATATAAACACCCTCACCAGCCACACCATGCCATTGCACGACCCACCTAGGCACCACCTACATCCACCCTGAGAACTCATCACAAGTTCTATTCTTACTCATACCTCCCCACTTAGTTGGATGGATATGATGGATCCCATAAGTAGCTGAGGAGACTCATGTATATGCCCTAGTTGAGCTGGCTAGCTGGTTAGCTTGGCTGGACAATTTTTTTCTAAGGGAATACATAAAAAAAATAGAATAATTATCTATGTAAAATGGGTATAATAAGTTCCAAAATAAATTCCATTTTAAGAATAAATCCCAAGAGAATTCACTTCTTATCCCCTCATAAAAATTATATCAATATTTTTTTCATGGCCTTTATACTTCTTAAATCCTCAATAGTAGAGTGTATGGTGCACAATTATGGGTACCAAAAAATTACCCCCTTAGAATTGGATTCATTCAGAATGAAATTATTTCAATTAAAAGGTAAATATAGATCAATTATTCATATACATGAACACCTGATGGGCCTCTCATCACCACCATGAGAAGAATCTCAACTCAAGGCATTTGAGTTTCTAGAATGAATATCCTTTAGATTTACAAGATGCGTGATCCTTTCAAGGCATTGGGTTTCCCATAGGAATAAACTCATCTTTAGGAATGGATACTCTAAATTGTATCATAGGTAAATAATCTAGGATGAAAAAAAGGATTGGTATGAAAAGGAATTTGTGGCTGAATCTAAGATAAGATGTCTGAACATTGCTACGTATCCCAAGGGAGTGGGAATCAAGACATACTTTGATTTTGTGATGGAAGAATCCTATTCAGATCAAACTCATGCATATGTAACATAGGTTCATAGATGAATAACTCTATGATGAATGTTCTTACATAGATATAGATCATACATAAGAAAGGTAATGTCATTGTTTTTTGATGAAATCATGTGTAAGAACCCTTATTTTAGTGGAGATATTGCAGAGATCTAGCTCTTGTGCCTAATTTTAGGCCACATTATGTAGGAAAATCTAATAATTTGAAGGTCATGTAGGATTTAACAAGTCTCCTATTGTTTTAAAGCATGAGGGGACTAGGTACCCTCAGATGATTCCCAAGAAATAAATATGTAATCTAATTTTTTTCCTAGCTTAGTAGACCTAGAAATCATAGCTTGGTTATTCCTAGGGAGAAATAATGGACCCTAAAATATTTGAATATTTTTTTTATATTTCCCAAAATTTTTCCTAAGATTCATATGGGGAAATATTAGAAGAATTGGACTTGTATTTTTCTCAATCCGCCTTGTTGCAGGTTTTAAAACTGACAAGTTTTTTTTTCTTTTCCATTTCATGAGAGATCAATATTTCCTATACTATAAAGAGTTCATGTCCATTAAGAAGTGACTTGAATTTTTCCTAGGGTTACATTTTTAGGTTTTCAACCTATAAATAATTATATACCTTTCAATAGGATACTTAAAGTATTTTAAAATATTCTATTGTTGTAGTTTAGGGTCTTCTAGATTAGACCATCAATTTTTTTAATTTAGGGTATTTTTGTTTAGACCAAATTTTTCTATAGTTTAGGTTCTTTTATCTCAGACCTTATATTAATATATTTTAGTGTCTTTTATATTATACCATCTATTTTTTAGTTTATGTATTTTAGATTGGACATTATACTTCCATACTTTAGGGTTTTTTATCTCAGACCATCTGTTTATGGTAGTTAAGGGAGGGTATTCATGAAGGGCTTGAGAACTCTGTATCCTTGATGATATTATGATGAATGAGTGTCCAAAAATAGTTTTGATACCCTATATTCTTAATTGATATTATAAATAATGGATGTTCATAAAGGGGTTTGGAACCCTGCGTTCTTGTAGAAAACATGAATGATGAATGTCTATGATGGGTTGTGACACCCTACATCCTTGTTGAGATTTAGTTTGATACATGATGAAATATTATAGATGTAGAGTCTACATGGATAGGCATAATATGGTCTATGTAAATAACATTTCCATGATATTTAATTGAGGAATATGGAATGGGAAAGACATGATGGGGATGATCAGAAAACACCATAAGGTGATGAGTTCTACTGTGGTGTTTTTGGGGATAACAAGGATTAGAGGTCCTTTCCAATAAAGAGAAGACACCTTTAGTTGATGGTTCATAGGTCTTTATGGATGAGGCCATAGTGATTATGTGCATTGTTAAGAAAATGGGATCCTCAATCTTTTCCAAGGGTCGTGGAAAATTTGTGAAGATTCAAGAATTTGGATGATTAAGTGGGACATAGGGAAGAGAGATATCCAAGAAGGGTTATAGTACCCTTGGTAAATTTATTTTATGGATGGGAAGATTGAAACATATACCATGTGGTTTCTTGTCATGTGGTGTGGGATATCAAAAGGTTTAGGAATAGAATATCCCATTCTTTCTTTTGAGAAAGGGTTCAATACATGATGACGTAATGTCGAGGATGTCAAATCCACTTGAATATTATGATTATGGGGATTATAAATCATGTTCTAAGAATATTTTTGATAACTATAGGTGGAAACTAGTGGGTATAGGTCTACTATTAATAATGATATAATCTCTTATTGCACACCATCTGGACAATAACTCCTGGGTTTAAGGGGGCCTCTCCTATTGGAGTAAACAATATCAAAAAATAAGCTCTTTGGAGTTGTGTCATTCACTAGAAAATCCTAGCGGAGTACTTTTGGATTAACCAGTCGCTATTACCAGTTTTCTAAAGGGGAGAACTAGGATAAATAACTCAATGATATAGGGTTGTAAGAGAAGTGTATCAACTCAAGAAATTGGTTGCGTCATCTTAGACTTTTAACAAACAAAGGTGGTTTTTGAAAAACATAATATTCAAGAAGGTTATGATCACCCTAAAAGTTGTGTTCCCTCCTAGTAACACATTATGACGGTTAGGATATGTGATGAATAATTTATCTAAATTTTTCCTAGACTAGGGGGTCCAGTGAGCATAGATCAACTTTTACTAAGGCTATAAGGTTGACCCCATGAGCTATATTTTTTATTTATGCTCTCAATTTTTACAAAAATATAAAGGTGAAGATTTTAGTGAGTAAAGAATTGAATTTTTATTTGACCACCCTCTATGGGGTTTCATCCTAACAATGTTTATGTATCTTTCACTAGTATTTTAGGGTCTTAAAATTTGTACCATCAAAGGATAAAGTTTAAGGTCATACAACTTTGACAAAAGTTTATATTGTTTAAGGTCTTGATGCACATGGACCTTACATGAGGGGAGTGTTACAAAATATCCCAATTAAGATTCCTAGGTTCAAGATTAATAAAAAATCATTTTGAGTAGAATATGAGAGTTTTGTAAATCATGGATCAATATTCTCAGGTCTTGAGTAATAGTATGATATATACATGCTGAAAGTGATCATGAATCACTCTATAGTGACGATATCCACTATGATGTTGTTAGGGATCATGAGGACTATAATTACTTTAATGTAGGTCCCAAATTCTTCTAGTTGATGGGTTTAAGGACCTTATCTAGATTCACCTCTTACATGGACAAACTGAGAAATATTTTGTTCTTTCCAAGGGTCATGAAAGGTTGGAAGAAACCCAAGAAGCTCAATACATGAAGTGTGATCTATAGATTGAGGTGATTAAAAGATGATGGAATCACCCTATACTCCGGTGGACTAAGGTTTGGCTCTTTTAGTCATTTGATAAAGAGTAATGGTGGGATATGGTGCGAATAATTTAATTTCATGTAGTGGGGACGCATTTTACATGCAGTTTAACCTCATATGATGATGAAATATTTATTGTAGTTTAGCATCATGTAGTAAATACATAGGGACTGACATGATATTATGAAAGATATATTTAGGGAAAATTGTCACTAGTTAGGGGAATTAAGATGTGGGAAAACTTCTTTGATCCATGCATAATATTATTGATGGGTAGCTATATGCTGGATCCCTTATTACATAGATTTATCTCATATGCAAGAAAGACACATATAGATCTGAATCGTACATAGTTAGAGTGATTCTTTATGAATTATCCCTCTTTAAACAGAGGTAAATACAATTTTTACGGCTAGGATTCCCTGGGTTTCCATATACATATTTTAAGGGTAAGAATCATTCCATAATTAGATCCTTCATGGATATCCCTCAGTGTAGATTTGACTCATATGTAGGGTAGAGTATCATTCCATTTTATTCCCTTAGTGAGTATTGACACTACAATCGGATAAGGGGTCCTCTACATAGATCAGGATCATATGTAGGGATAGAGAATCTTCATATCTTCATTCTGGTATGGAGGTGAAAAATCCATCCCTAGCACAAATTCATGGATAGGATAACTCACTAAAAGTAATTTTATATATTTAAGGATAGACCATATGTAATTTTGTTTAACATAATGTTACTAGTACATATCATTGATATGATTTAAAAACATAGAGTAATTGGGTCTTCAAAGAAGATACATGCTTCAAAATGGAAGGGTATAAGGATATGATGTCATAATGTTTCTTTAACAATTGGTATGATTCATATATGTGTAATAATAAGAGTATATAAATCCACTTAAATAGTTGGGTTTTGGAAGGTGTAAATCATAACTGAAGAATATGTGAGTTAACTGGAGGTGGAAACCGGTGGGAACAAATCAACCATTGATAATGGTTGAAGCCCATATTCTACTTAATCAGGACAATAAATCCTAGGTTTAAGGGGGGCCTCTCCTCTATGACCAAATATACTTCATGAAAAAACTATTTTTCATTGTTTCAATTATCTAGTGAATCCCAATAGGGTCCTTTTGGATTATCCAATCCTCATTACCATTTTTCTATAGGGGAGAACCAGGAGCAAGGGAGCCCAAAATCTATGGGGTTCCATGAGAATGATATCAACTCGAGGAATTGGTTGGTATCAACTTAGATATCAAATATATAAACTTGGTTCATAGTGAATGTAATATCATAGAAGGATTCAGTCACTTAAAAGTATACACCAACATGAATTGAATACATTTTCAAAGTGAAGGGATAATAAATGTGATTCTTGAGTACAGAATCATCATTGGGGATAATATGTTCAATGTGAATACCTCTTATCATGTAGTTTAACATCATGTGACTAGGATATTCTCATGTAGTTTAATATCATGTGATTATAACATTTTTTAGCTAGTCCTGAAATGGAAGATCTAGGCATCACTACATATCCCATAGTGTTAGAATCTAGCTGTATGTAGTTTTGTTTTAGAGAATACCTTACATAGGTCTGAACCATATGTAAGGGAAGGGGTATTTTTATATTTTTCATCAAAGATACACCTAGGAAATGAGGTCCAAGTGTCACTACATATCTTGTGGTAATAATAATCAAGACAAACTTTGTTCTATTATGAATACCATGAAATTTAGAGTGTTGCTTCTAGGACTTGGAATATGAAGTCATAAACTATAGATTCATTCTTGATCCCTCTTGGACGTGGGGGAAAATAGATGATATATATATAGGTTATGAATTTTGAAAAGTGGGTGTCCAAAGGGATTTCAAACCTTAAGGAAGTTAGGTATTCATAGGGGATACATACCCTGAAATGAACGAGTATAAGAATGCAATGTCATAATCTTTCTTTGAAAATGGTCATGATGCATAAATGAGTAACATCAAGGGTAACCAAATAAACTTGACTTGTTGGGTTATGGGGATTTTAAATCCTAACCTAAGAACATATGAGTCAATTGGAGGTGAAAAATGGTGGGTACATGTCAACCATTGATAATCGAAGAAGCCAATATTCCATGTAGTCAGGACAATAAATCTTGAGTTTAAGGGGGAACTATCCTCTTGGACCAAACATCCTCTAAGCACAAGATATATGGTATTATGTCATTCATCAGTGAATCTAACATGGGTCAATTTGGATTAACTATTACCCATTACTAGTTTTCTATATGGGAGAACCAAGATTAGGGGAGAACAAGGTCTATGGGTTTCTAGGAGAAAAAATCAACTCAAGGGCACTGGATTTGTTGGCTACCTCCCAACTAGGGGTATAAGTTAAACATATGTGACTCATGTGTTTCAGGTGGCATGTGGGGAGGTAGTGTTATTCATGATTTTAGGGGTTTAGTCATAATGTATTTCACTACCTTCTATGGTACAATTAATTCTATCCAAGTAGAGGAGAGAGTGATGTTAACAGGCCCTAATATTTGCAGTTAACACAACATTGAGATATCTACTATCAAGAAAGACTCTAAAAACATTCAAAACTCCTTGTGTAACTCCAACAACAAACCCTAGTCGATATAATACCTTATTAATAATTGTAAAAGTCTCATCAACAACAACATAAATATCCTTCATAACTATCATGAAGGGAACAATGTGGATAACTTTCTTACTTCTAAGGCCAACATTAATATATATGTCACTTTTTTCTCTAACTTGGGATCCTTTCCTCTTGAAGGTATAGATTTAGTATAAGGGGATTCCATTAGGATACATTACTTTTGACCTCTGTGATTAGATATTCCTTATCATGTACTCTTTTTTCTTACTCATTAATAAAATAAAAAGAGTGTTGTAGTTAGTATCAACTTAGGTATCAAAGATATGAAGTTGGTTCATAGAGAATGTAAGATTAAATAAGGGTTTGTGCACTATAAATGATACACCATAATGTATTGAACACTTTTTCTAGGTGAAGGGATCTGATATGAAATTCTTGAATACATAGTCTTCATGGGTGATCTTTTTGGTATGATGACCTCTTGTCATACAGTTTAATGTCATGCGACTAGGATTTTCTCACGCAGTTTAATGTAATGTGACTGGAAATGGTCCTGTATATTAACATGATGTGACTAGGAAATAGTTCCCTATCCAATACATGACTCATTTTCACCAACTAGAGCATCTTTATAGGTTCCCTTAGCTCACTTGAGCCATGCTCGGTGTGAGAAACAAGAAATAACCCAACAGTCAATTAATCCATGGGCGATCATGTGATGAAGAATATGTGAGGGTGTTCACATTTTATTATGGATTAGAGACTATACATAGATCTGAATCTCATGTAGGTACATGATTGGGAGTGATGATAACTCATGTCTAATCCTAGAATGTAGGATCTAGGCATCGACACATATCCTATGATGGAAGTAATCAAGACACACATAGTTCTCAAATAGTTCCCTGTATAGGTCCGACCCATATATAGTGAGGGGTTCATTTTTATTATCATTATATATGTTATAGATAGACCCAATATAGGACATATGGGAATCAATAAATATCCTCTAGTAATAAGAATCAATCCACATGTAGTTCTTGGATGAAAAATTCCCCATTCAGGTCTATCCCAAATGCGGGGGGGGGGGGGACTTTTAAGTTTATATTCCAGCTCGACCAAGGATTTTGGATCTAGGTGTTACTATGTATCATATGATATAAGGAATCAAACCAAAAATATTTCTTAAATGAGAATATATTCTTGAAGATTTTACCCATGTACATAGGGGAATTTTTTCTATTTATATTATGGTTGGACCCTGGATATGAGATATGGGCGTTACTATGTATCCTATGATAGAAGGAATCAAGAAAAACATTTTTATTGAATGTAAAACTCTCCATATAAGTATAAAACATACATAAAGGGAGAATTTTTTCTATTTATTTTACATTTGGACCTAGGATTTGTGGTCCGGGCATCACTGCATATCCTATGATAGCAGGAATCAAACCACACATAGTTCATGCACAGAAAAATTATTTATGAAAATTTGACTCACACATAGGTATGAGATTACATTATCATGTTTTCAAATAGATATAGCTCATGTGTAGTGAACCAACCATGAAGTAATGTTATTCATTTAGTTTCACATCATTCAGTAAGTACATCATATGGGTAGTTTAACATCATGCGGTGAGGACATCTTATGTATAGTTTAATGTTATATATAAAGGATGAATTCAAGGAAGTTTAATGTCATGTGGTAATGAAAAACAATATTTTATTCATTTTAAAGTATTTCTACCAGTACTTGGTATTCCATGTAGTTTAATGTCTTACTACCAGGACTTGGGATGTTGTGGATTTTAGAGTCTTGCTAGAAGGACTTGGGATGTTGTGCAGTGTAGTGTATTGCTGCCATGACTTAGGCTGTAAAAAAAAATATAAAAAGTACTTCTTGAGAAACCTTGAATTGGTGGGGGGGATTAAATTTTCTCTAGCCATTGTGGAAAATGAGTAAGCTCTATTGTAATAAATCTTATGTATGATGTAAATCCATTCCCACTTAGGTTCTAGCTTTTGATTTTTATTTTCCTATATCATTGGGGTTCTGAGAACCAATACCAATTCTACATTAAGGAAAGAGTGGAGGGGAACCCATGTTGGTTTGATTACCTAGATATTGGGAATGAAATGCATGTCTTTCCCTATATCGTCACTAAAATATACTGGAGGAGATCCTCTATTGATGTCACAAAGTATTGGAACTTCAACAGGGTATGTACAAGAATGTATTTCTACACACTCGGTTCCCAAGATTTTTTTGATATATTTGATTTAATTAGGGATGTATTCACACTAATTTACTCCTAATGCCATCAGAATATGCCAATGGGATTTATTTATGGGGCCGTACAGCTATTCCTGCCCCATGCTTGCTAGTTGGATATGATAAAGGACTTTTCTTGAGTGTGCAAGGATATGAATTCTCTCATTAGTTGTCACTGGAACATGCTAGAAGTATTTATTAGTAGAGGAAGGGATATGAGCCTACCCTATCTAGTCTGTATCTTTTTTCATTTGATGATATGTCCTTGATTCCCGGATTAGTGTGTCTGGGGAGGTGACCAGTTGGTTAACACCTTCTGTAGGAGAATGAGGGATATTGGTGATTTTGTGATATTGTTGGGATTGAGATTGTATTGTATGAGTGCTACTTATATAAACTATAATTTCATTATGATGATGATGATATCTCATAGATATTGATATGTATCATAATTTACCATCCTGTGAACAAGACATGTTTCCTGCAGTTTCACATTATATGGTAAGGATTTTGTCGTATGGTTTAACACTATATGACGAGGACGTTGTCATACAGATTAACATCATGTGATTGGGATGTTGTAATTTTGTTTAACATCATGTGACTTGGACATATCATTTAGTTTAATATCATGTGACTAGGATACATTATATGGTTTAATTTCATGTGACTATGATGTATCATGCAGTTTTACATCATGCAATTAGGACACATCATGTAGTTTAACATCATGTGACTAGGATGTATCATGCAGTTTAATTTCATGTGAACCAGATGTATTGATAGAGATAATATTTTCATTATTTTTAATATGTATTTAAATTATTTAATCCCACCTAATTAATCAATTTGATAGGATTTGAATCATTTTTGGATTTTTGGTGTGTTTTGGGCTAAAATGTGAAATTTTCTTAATTCTGTAATTTTAGCATATTTTTATCACTTTGGTATTTTGAGAATAAATATTATGATATTAACCCTATTTGAGTGATTATTTTTTTAAGATTACTTATTTCAGGATCATCAATTTCTTTTTCTAGATATAGAGAAAATTCGAACTCCCATAGGACTAAAAAAATAAATCAATTTGAAAAATATTTCTAACTAATAGAATGGAAACTAACTTATTAAATAAGGTATAACTCAGGATAAAAAATTATAATTGAGTAGATTCAAAATTTATTTTAAATAGGGATTAATTAATTGTTTTAACGTTGAATTTTATGGAGATATTCTCTCATTAATGTAGATATTTGATGCTCAAAAATGGAGGAAGATTTAGGGAATCCTTGGATAAAAAAATATGACTCATTAATTATGTCATAATTTTTTTATACATGTTCAAATTATTTTAAATTTGGAGGTCGAAGAGAAAACTAAATTTATCACAACTTATATGAAGTACCCTTGGGTATTTTTGTCCATCTGGTAAGAATAACATGAGAAGGTTTATATATTTTGGAGGATATTTTTTCTTTCTTCTTTTATTTTTATTTTATTAATTTTTTTTCTTTCTTAGGTAATTTTAATTATTTTCCTTTATAAAATGGATTCATTAAATTTTTAAAAGTTTCCCACCCTTTATTCTTCTCTGTATTTTTCTCCTTTTTATTTTCTTCTTCTTCTTCTTCTAAAAATCTTTATGTTTTTTTATTTTATTCTTATCTCCCTCTATTCTATTATTTTTATTTTATTTTTTCTCGTATGATATTTCTCTTATTTATCATCTTCCCTCTATAACCACTTACCCTAAAAAATCAAGGGCTAACCTAAGGATTGACCCTAGGGAGGTATGTGGTGTTTTGATTTATTATTCACATAAATTCATGTGTTTTATTAAGTTTGTGGTGCGAAAGAGTGAAGTTCATGATTTTGGGGATTTCCCACCATGAAAAAAAAACTCAAACTAATTTATATACTGTTATTAAATATTTTCCCTCCCTTATACTGGACACAAGATCTTAATACGATGGAGTTGAGCCATTCAGTAGATGAAATAACATATGATGAAGTTATTTATTGGAATATGTCACACTCTCAATTGAGGTGTTCCATCAACCTTGATTATATGAGGATATGGAATTTGGATTGATAAAGGCATTAACGTTTTCAAAAAACTAAATAAAAGAATATTAATTCATGAATGACATCTTATAATTGAATTAGAAAACTAAATTTAAACACCAACAAGAAGAATAATGAAATGCATAAACTAAACCACAAAGTCCAATTTCGTTGTTTTCTAATTATATTCTATAATTTTATATTTTTATAACTTTT
Source organism: Viscum album (assembly GCA_963277665.1). Lineage (NCBI taxonomy): Eukaryota > Viridiplantae > Streptophyta > Magnoliopsida > Santalales > Viscaceae > Viscum > Viscum album. Next base: position 373,871,982 of record OY728137.1, read on the forward strand.
AAAATTTTATTTATCTTCCAAATTCCATTTATTTCATAGAGTAAACAAAAATAATAAAAATGAATCAGTTTAGGTGAATTAAATTAAGTAGGCGAACAACTAAGAAAGATCCTCATTCGAGATAACACTAGTTAGCCTCTATGTTGCATTTGAAAAATAAATATTCTTTTTTCCATGACCTATGATAATAATGTGTCAAAACTAGCTCTATTTACAATGATCTAATTAGTAGTTTATTTCTTTTTTATATTTTCACATTGTAGATAGTTTTCATTTCTTCAAAAAACTATAAAAGAAATTCATTTTCTAGGTTATATAAAAAAATTACATATCTTTGTGAATGGAACAATTAATCACATGTGCATGAGAAAAATAAGAGACTGGATATGATAAACCTTAGATGAAATAACTTAAAAAAATATATAGAACAACTAGAGCAGAAAATAGAGAGAGCATTTGAATATGTTGATTCATTGATGGAGAAACCAGAACCTGAGCTACAATTGAGAGATCTACAAGATTTTAATGATTTATAGAATTAATGTGAGGAAAAAATTGATCTCTGTAAGGAATAAGATCCATATTCATTGATGTAATACAACACCAAAGTGGTGTAATTTAAATAAAATATGGAGAAACTCAACTACCTAAGTCCATCGGCTGAGCTCCAACTTCAAGAGGCACTCACCACTGATGAAGTGATTAAAACAAAAAATTGATAGAGATGATCTTATTTTTAATTATTTATTTTTTTATATTTTATTTTTTTATATTTTATTTTTCACTCCTAAATGATTTTAATTTTCTAATATGGTCAATCCATATTTTTCCTTAGAGGAATATGAAGAAAAATAACATTCCCCTACTAAAGAACACATGGAACCCCTTACATTATTGAATATAAATTTGAGTAAGCCCATGAGAAATTACAATTTAATAAGCCTAAGAAAATAAAGATATAGGATTCTTATATTTAAAGGAAAAAATACTTATTAATAATTCAAATTTAAATTTTCTTCAAATAAAATTACATGCTAACTTTCCCTTTCAATATTTAATTCATGCAGCACATGTTGAACCAGTACTGTAAAAGAAATATAAGGTTGAAAAAGTAGTAACTAAGAAAGAGTATGACCCATACTTCATCCTACCCCTCCATGAAAGATGTACCTGATTTTTAAGGGGAAGGATCTAGTATACTCTATCCATAAATCCGTCCTCACCAAGAAGGATGAAGCATAATCTAGGAAAATCCACATGTGGCGGTTCAATTCTAAGAATCTCCATCCACCATAAAACTATGGATAATAACTGGTACTGGCTTCAGAAGGTATTAAAAATTAAAATACAACTTGGGGTATTATACCGATACTTATCCCTTTTACTTGATTTATAGGAATTTAGATTTCAATTTCACTCTTAGGAATTAATCCAACATGAAACCCACTACCTCTTATATTTTTTATCTTAAATGACACAATTTTTGTGCTTAATTGAGTAATTTTATTTTATAGGTAACTGGTAGAACAGTGCACCCCAAAAAATAGTAGTGGAATATGACATAATACTAATGGGAAAGGGAGTTCACTTTTATTATTATCTTTTAAACTACCTATTTTTTTTTTCTAACAACATATTTTGAGCTTAGAACTGGAAATGGAATGAACATGGTTGGATTTATTCTTTAATTAACTTATCTAGGAGACATGAGTTTCTTAGGAATCTTGTGATTCCATGTATTAGATTTCAATTTTAATGAGATTTAATGAGTAAAATGGATAATTTTATGATTGAATTTAAGCATGGATAATAAAATGGGGGCTCATGATTTGAGGGAGCTAGTTAATTCTTGTAAATGAAATTTCTCTATAATTTTCCACACTTGGAATTTATAAAATCTATATGAATTGATTGGTTATTATTAATTATTCCTTGAGTGATTTTCTAATATCAATTTTCCTATTCTTTGAAGTATTTATAAACCAATTAAGTCCTATTTTATTATTGATAATATTTCTTGAGTGATCTTGGGACATGTCACTAACCAGAAATTTTATTCAAACTTATCAAAGCTATGAATGTACAAAACCACATTTAAAATTATTAAATAATCTTTTTAAAACACCTGATGAATGATAACACCTTTACATGAATCCATTTTATACCATCTAGACCATTAATAAACTTGTTAGGGATGGACCATATTTTATGCCATTTTTATCCATTCCCACCACCCTCTTAGTAATTTCATGATATTTTTAAGTAGATGTGTAGGAATGAAGGGATTCATAGTAACAGGGATGAATTTAATTATAATGAAGAAGTGTGGGGGTGATACATAGAGGTATTGTAAATGTTTTATATTATTTTTAATCTTTATTGTATTTTCCCTCTTGAAAACAAGATAAAATGAAAAAAGAACAAAAAAATGAAAATAATGGGTTATGAATTATAAGAATAATAAATCACCATCAATGGAACAATGAGTTTTATCATATGTGGTTAGGTTATGGATGTGATATTAATTATAAGAATAACTTTTTAAAAGGAAAAAATGGAAATTTACTTTTAAAAAAGGATAAAAGTAGAGAAATATTTGAGAGGGTGTACAAATCATTCATTATACTTTACTTTGAACATGAACTTACTTTGATTTTGGGGTAAAGTGGGAGTTGTTACAATTTAAATGGGGGAATGGAATTACACTTTCATTTATGATATAATGATTTATAATTTAATAGAAAAACCGCCTCCTTGAGCCTTAATTTTTAAACATAAATTCCTACCAACCTTAAGCCTCAAAGATATTTAAACCTTGATTGAAAAGCCTTCATTATTTTATGGGTCTTTGTCTTTTCAAAGTGGAGAAAAAATTTCCTTTAAAATACTATGGATATAGACTATGTTATCATGATATGATCAAAAACTCTACATGAATTATATCATGTGTGATGATTTAAAATATTCAAAAGGAGAGGTAAATCATGATTTGTAATGTTTAATAATAATGAATTATGGATCATGAATGAATGAGAAGAGAAGTACCATAATTTTAAAATGGAAAAAAGTAAAACACATGAATTTATTATTTATTTGAAATGGAGAAATTGAATTGATATTTTATATGGATTTTTTAAAATTTGATTTGATGTTGATTTTTTAGATTTTATTGCTTTGGAATTTGAATATTGGTAACATTGGTGCACTCTGAATTCCTTATTAAGATTATATTATTGATTAAAATCATGGTTTAAGTGTGGTGAACTTGATAGAGATAATATTTTAATCATTTTTAATATTTATTTCAAGTGTTTAATCTTCTTAATTTATCAATATAATCATATTTGAATCATATTTTGATTTTTTGTGTGTTTTGGGATAAAATGTGAAAATTTCTTAATTTTGGAATTTTAAGAGATTTTTATCTCTTTAGTATTTTGAGAATAACTTTTAAAATGTTGATCCTATTTTATTGACTATTTTTTATATGATTCCATATTTGGTGGGATTGAACTTCTTCTTCCATAGTGAGAGAAACTTTGAGATTCCATAGTCCAAAAAATTCAATCAATTTAAAAAATATTTTTGGACAATAGAATGGATCCTACCTCAGTAAATGAGGCATAAATTAGGATAAATACCTCAAATTGATGTGTTTTTAAATGTATTTTTAATAGGTATCTATTACACATTTTAACATTGAATTTTATATAAATATTCTCTCATTTATACGACCATTTAATGCTCTAAAGTGGAGGTATATTTAGGGAATCATTGTACATAAAAAATGTGAGTCAATAATTATATAATAAATTATTTTATAAGAATCCAATGACTTTGAAATTTGGTGGTCCTAGAGAAAAATAAATTTCTCAAAAACTTATAATAATAACAATTGGAGGGTTTTTTCTACTTGGTGGGAAAAAAAGGATTAAAACTTTCAGTGGATAGATTCTATAATAGATTTTTTTTCTTTATTTTTTTGTTTACTTTGTTTTCCTTATTATGTAATTTTAATTTTTTCTTTTATAAAATTGATTAATTCATATTTTACAAGTGTTTTACCATCTATTATTCTTCATCCTCTTATCCTTCTTTTATTATTTTATTTATATTTTATTCTTCTTGTTATTCTTTTTGTTCTTATTATAACATTATTTATGATATTTTATTCTATTACCTATCTCTCTTTCTCTCTCTCTTTCATTTTTTTATTTTTTTTCTCTTATTATATTTCTCTTATTTATAATCATACCACATTGACCTATTACCCTAAAAATAAGGGGCTAACCTAAGGCTTGTCCCATTAAAGTTATGTGGTGTTTCTATTCATTCTCTATGTAAATTCACATGTTTTATTAAGTTTTTGATGACCAAGATAGAAGTTCATTATTGTAGAAATTTCCCACCATGAAACCGAACTAAAAATCATTTCTATACTTTTAATAAATATTCCCCCCTTTTATTGTATTCATGCTCTTCATATGATAGATTTTATCCATTCAGTAGATGAAATAGAATACAATGGAGCGAAGTCCTGGAAGATGTCACACTCTCAATTGAGGTGTTATATAGACCTTGATTATAGGAGGAGGTAAAATTTGGATTGCTAAAGGAATTAGATAGTTCAAACTAGTAAATGAAAGAATAGTAATGCATGAATGAGATATCAGAATTGAATTATCAAACTAAATTTAAACACCATCAAAGAGAATGATATAACCCATGAACCAAACCACAAAGGATAAGTTATTTATTTTCTAATCACATTTTGTCATTGCATGTTATTAAATATTTTATCATTTAATTGATATTATTGATTTCTCTAACTTTTATAGAATATATAAAAACAACAAAAAATAAGTAGTTTAGGAGAATTATATTAAGTAGGTGAAGAATAGAGAAATATCCTCATGTGAGATGACCTTGGTCATCCTCGGTGATGCATTAGAAATATATATTTTCTTTTTACACTCCCTATGATAGGCGTGCATTATGTATCATGTTGTAACCAGTCAGGATAAAAACATATTTTATAGATCTTGGATGAATCTTATTCATATTGTATGGGTTTTTAGATCCCCTAGCTCTATGAATCATTCATTTACTTTCTTCTCAATATAATATTTAAAGCTAAATAAACTATCTATTGTGTTCTTGAGACATCGGTGATAACTATAGTGATTGTCATATACTATCAAATATGCCTCACTATGCCTCCTAATTATTTCGATTTCTATAAAATCATTCTCCTTGGAATAGTGAAAGAACACGGGGACATGTTTTTCTAGAAGGAATAAACTTTTTTCACTATAGGAAATGGGCTCTATACCACACTTATATACCAAAGGTTTGAAAAAACATTGGTATAGGGATACTATACCAATATTTTGTACAAATCATTGGTATAGTTTGTATAGAATCAACCTATTCTAATGGTTTAAGTAAACCATTATGATAGTCTCCCATTTGCAAAGATTTCTCAACAGTTTTAAGAAACTGTTGGGATACACTATATATCCCAACGATTTTAAAAAAACTTTGGGAAAGTTTTCCCCTAAATAAAGATTGGGCCTCCAGTTCCCCCTCTACTCGATTTCTTCCCTAAATCAAAGCTCCCTATTCCCTAGCGTTCTGAACTTCTTCCACCGATTGGTCCATCTTTAATCAAGATTTTTTTTCTTCTACACCTCAAATATCTAAGTGCTACATTATTTTTGTTGTTCTACATCTATTATTTTTTGTTTTATATTTTTGATTTGTCCAAATGTAGAGCTCCATATAGTCATTCATTAGCATTGTGGTGGTCATTTGGGATGTAAGATAATATGATTTTATTTTAGTTGATATATCCAATAGTATTATTGATTTATGTGCACTTTGATTATGTATAACTAATGATATTGTTTAATAAGTTGTTATTAATGGTTATAATAATGAATACATGGTATAAGGGTTCATATGGTGTGTATAAGGGTTCACATGGTGTCTACTATAATCTAGGGTCCTGGGAATGTACACACAGTACACAACTTGGATAGCCCTGTAAATATACATGGACAATACCTTATGGTGAAAGGTATGTTTGGCCAAATTGGGTGCTAGAAATGGATCATTGGCACATGGATTTGTTGCATGGGTATGATCACATGATGTGTTAGCCATAATATAGGGTGTTAAGTAATTAACTCAACCAAAAAACTTTCATCCCTGAAATCCCAAACTACATGGAACATGTTCCTTCAGGATACATGGAGTATAGTAAATGATTTGTAGAACCTGAAGTATTTCCTCACACAGATTACACATATATATATATATATATATATTATTTTCACCACTTTCATCACTATTTTACCACTAATAATATTTCTATTTTATGGGGGGGGGGTTATTTTAAAATATTGATTTTCGGACTCCATTAGAAAATATAGGATCTCTAATTATATGATCAGTAATCTATCTTTCCAACCCCTTATTATTAGGGTTCCATACATCTAATTAATTACCCTCTACCAAAAGGTTTCCATAATCTATCCCTAAAGATATAATATATATGTCGTTCAAACAACCTTTATGAATGCAAGGGATTATTTGTTCTCCAAACCATATCAAAAATGTCAAACAATGGCCCCATTGGATGATGGAAATGAACATAAAGAACAATGGTATGAAAAGAATATGAGTGATGTGAAAACCCATTATGGAATGGCGTGATCCCATCTAATTATACCATAATGTGGATCATAGTTGAAATATAGTAATAATTAATATAAATATATGGGTTCAAAAATATAACTAAATTCGGGCTCATACTAAGATAAAATAATGATATAAAGTTAAATATATAAAAAATAAATGCCTGAAAAATAAATCAAAGGGTATAAACTAATGACATAATATGAACTACTTGAATAACTGAATGATCACTGGTGTAGGATACTCTCTTTTGGAAAATAATTATATAATACATATATATTTATCATTTGTTTCTTGATTCTCCTAAGCCATTCATCATTGACTCTCATTCCTACCCTGTTAATTCTAAAGAATCTCTCCTCCTCTCTAGTACCCATGGTTTATGAATATAACTTGGTATAACCAATGTATGATTTTGTATCTCATTTCTAGTTGATAGTATTTTAGGTATGTGGAGGTTCACCTGAGGTGTTGTTGTTTACCTATTTGGATTCTATTTTTTTTCTTTTATTTTGTGAATTAGAAATCAATATTAGAGTGTTTTTTATTTTTCTTAGTATTTGTCGATAATTATATGGTGATAAGAATGTGTCAGACTTGTGATAGTCCTAAAATAGGTGATTCATGAACCCATCTCCAATGGTAATTCTAGGTTAATAGGGTTATGAAATTGTGCTTCTTGATTATCAATGTTACAGTTGAGATATTTAATCAAGTATGATGCACTGATTTGATATTGTAATTTTTGTTTTTGGAACTTGGACCATACAGGAAAGTGGATTGTGTACATTCATCATATGTGGCATGTAGGATTCACATTAAATTTATATTATTATGTGTGACTAAATTGTCTAATGACATAGGGTTTAGTTCTATAAAGTGTCTATAATGATCTTTATATGGGTTTCCTATATAACTTGTTAGTGAAATTATACCCACCCAAAACATAGTGATTTTAAGGAAAGAACATGTGGATATTATTTTGGGATGTTCTATGATGATGTAAATAAATTCCATTAGTGCAATGGATGTATTTTAACACTTGGGGGTTCATTTATTAATATTATGGATTTTTAATTGTTTAAATTATTAAATATAATCATAAAAAAGATGGTTCATGATGGGAATGATTCATCTTTATTATTTCAATACCCTTATGATGGTAAAATTGAATAAATGTAGAATTATTTCTATCCTTTTAATTTAAATTACTTGAAGTAATTTAGGAATCCATATTATATGAAGAAGGAATGATTTATTAGATACCCAGACCTATTGGTTTTTGGTGTGGTTTTTGATGAGATATTGGATTATGATCTGATATGATTGGATCTAGGATGGATATAACATGCATATGTTATTTTTAATTTTAGTAATTCCTGAGTGACCAGTGATCATTTAGTAATCCATGACATGAATTTGATTATTTAGTATTGTTGGGAAGGAAGCCCCAAGGGTGGTTTTTTCTCGATAAACTTGACATGGATGAGAATCATGGTCACTTTTTAGTTGAATGTGTGTTGGTTTTATGGAATTTTACTCATTGGAGAACAATCCTAGCAGTGTGATTGGGTTATATGGGAGTGTACACTCATTGGTTTTGTAACACCTTGAGTTTTAATGAATTACTATTATTTTTTAATAAATTCAAATTCATTGGTGGCTTGAATTTCACGCTACACCAAAATATTTTCAATATGATTAATGAATATCGTACCATTTAATGAATATCTTAGCATTTAATGAATATATTACCATTTAATTCTTTCAAAAAATATTATCAATATGATTAATTAATTATAATTGTTCCTCAGTGGATTATTTTTTAGTTGTTGAGTTTAAATTCGATAAAGCCTCAAATAAAATGGGTGTATGGAACATTTGGGGGTACTAAGTTAGTTACTTATCCACATAACACTTCATTTTATGAGATTTATTACCACACCTAAGAGAATGATTCATTGGATCATTTAATATTATATGAGGTATATAATTAATGATTATTCATCAACCAAATTTGATCTAATACTGAGTTGCATAAAAAACTCAATACACTATTCACTCTCTATATTTCGTTTTTCATTTGAGTTATGACTGTGTTTAATGTATATTTACTTATCACTTATCTTATTCTTTAAAAGACTTTACTCCAATACTCTTTGTTTCTTATTTTTATATATTTTTTACATGAATAACTACAATAGAGGCCAGTTGTATTATGGATTTCCTAGTGTGTAGTTATCAGATGTAAAACCTGATCCAAGTTATGGTTCATTTTATTTTTTTAAATAAATGTGCTTAGTAGGGGGTTAATATCATGTGGAGAGGACTATGTTCTATTTGGGAACTAAACCTCCTATTTTTTTAATTCCACTATGTGTCATTTTTTTTCTCTTACACAGTCTCAAATCAATGTTGATACAATACTATAATTTCCAATTATATGTTTTAACATGTGTCTACATATTGTGTCGGTTATGGATTTATAAAAAGTGAAATTTTCTCATTTACTTAAAAATATTTTTGATTTAACTTCAATATTATTGAATTTATTTCACAAAATGACTGATTATATTTTTTTACAGAATGGATAGAAGTTGGATTTATGAAAGTGATCGGATCTCAAGAAATTTTCAAAAAAATTTGGAGATCTTTTTAGATTTAGAATTTGAAAATGATTCAGATAATGGTCACATACACTTACCAGGTTACAATTGTGTTGTAAGACCTTGGTTGAGCCGTGAAGAAGTTAGCTACCACATAACCAAATATTATTTTCAAACAAACTATTACATGTGGTATCACAATGGGGAGAAAATGGAATCTCAAAATGTTGATGATCCAAATGAGAGGAATGGATTAGGGAATTCATTATATGATCAGTTTTGGTTTATTCTTTATCATGATAAGGAAAATATGTCTACCCAAGAAGACTTTGATTCAGGCACACATGATGCGTCCAATGAAAATGTTGATGTTGACAGAGTGAAAAAAATTGAATGATATTGTGATGACTTCAGTATATCAACAATGTGGTAAAATGAAAAAGATGGAATTTTTAATTCAATTATTTCATGGGAAAATTATGTATGAGATTTCTAAAACTACCATCGATTACATTCATACCTTCTTGAAGGAATTACTTCCAGATGATGCAGATATTCCCTCAAACCACTATATTGAATGAAAATTAGTTGAAGAACTTATATTTTTTTAAAACAAATCATGATTTCCCAAAAGATTGTAGCTTATTCTGGGAGGAAACCGCTAAAAGAAATGATTTTATCAAATGTGGAACATCCAAAATCCAAAGTCTGATAACACACCACCCAATGTGCCATAGAAAGTAATGTGGTCCAGACTCCAGAATCTTTTCATGTATGATGAAATATCAATAAAAATTTGATGGAATGATACTGAGAGAAAGAAGAATAATAAATATCTGGTTTACCCTATAGATAGATTTTCATGGCATATATTTTATGCTCGATATCTTGATTTTGAAGCTGATGTCTGTAATGTGAGGTTGAGTCTTTCATGTGATGGTTTTAATCTGTTAGGGAGGATTCTTACTTTTCACAACACATGGATGGTTTTCATACACATTTATAACCTTCCCCCATTTTTGTGTATGAAAAAACCCTTCACTTTTATGAGTATACTTATATCTAGCCCTCAAAATCCCAGAAATGATATAGACATATAAATGAAACCTTTAATAAAAGAGTTCAAACTTTTTTGGGATGTAGGTGTGCACACATACGATGAATTCCCGAAAGACATATTTTAGATGCATGATGCACTTATGTGGATGATCAATGATTTTCCTGCTTATGTAATGATGTCTGGATGGATAATCAAGGGAAAACTGTCATGTCTTATTTGTATGAAGAATAATCGATCCAAAATATTGAAATATCATTGTAGTTTTAGTTTTATGGGACATCGATGATTCTTTCCAATGAACCATCCATATAGAAATAATCATCAAAGATTTGACAATACCTTAAGGACCGACAATCCACCTAAGCTTATGTCTGGAACTGATGTGCTTAATGAATTGAAAGATTCCAATTTTTCATTTGGGATGGGTTAAATGAAATATAGATAGAGAAAGAATGTTTCCAATGATACTTATTACAATTGGAATAAGAGGTGTATATTCTTTGAGTTTCTATATTGGTAAACCAATTTATTACGTAATTGGGTAGACGCAATGCACATTGAAAAGTATATATATGAAATTTTGCTTTAAATTATTCTAAATGTCAAGGGAAAGAAAAAATATAATTTACGATCTCGGCGTGACTTGGTGGATTGGGGTATTAGACTAGAATTGCATCCTGTGTATATTAGTGAAAATAAATGGCATGTTCCAAATGCTTCTTATGTGATGACACCTGAAGAAAAAAAATAAATTTCTGGAAGTACTAGAGACTATTAAAGTTCCTGATGGCTATTCAAGAAATACATCAAAATGGGTCAATAGAAGAGAGTTGAAGTTGAAATCTTTGAAGAATCATGATTATCACGTCCTTCTGCATGATTTGATTCTAATAGAAACCCATCATCTTTTTTCTAATAATGTAAGGGTGTTAGTTATTTGGTTGTTTTATTTGTTTAGAGATATTTGTGCTAAGAAGTTTTCCATGCATTTCTTGAAAAAAATTCTTGTAAAGACACCATTAATTTTGTGTGAGTTATAGAAAATTTTTCCTCCATCATTTTTCACATGCATGTTGCATCTGACTGTCCATCTTCCAACTGAAATACTTCTTAGAGGACCTGTTGCTTTCCATTGGATCTATATAGTAAAAGGACATATGTACACATTGAAATATTATTTCTGGAACATGAATCATCCCAAAGGTTCAATATTGAATGGTTACTTAGCTCAAGAATGTATGGATTTTTTTTCAATGTTTTTGTCAGATCTTACTATGAGAATGAACAGACCAATGAGAAATGAAGATGAATATTATTAGAAAATTAAACCTAGTTTTCCATAACTTCCTCAAATATGAGGAATTCCTATATTATATACATTTACGACATTAATCCTTGAAGAGAAGGAGATGGCACATCACACAATGTTGTTCAACTGTGATTTGTTCGATGACTTCATCAAGTAAGTAAATTGAACAGGTATATCTTATCTCCTCTTTTTTAATTTTTCATATCTGTTAAAATATTTATATTTTTATCTACAGGGAACATAAATAAATGATAAATAGAAAGAATAATTCTTTATATTTAAGGAGGATATAGACTTTTTATAGCAATTTTTTTACTGGATTGAAATTGAAGGTAGAAATATTGCTGTAATAAATAAATAAAATAAATATTTAATTAAATTTAATATTTTTTTAATATTTTAGGAATCGAGTTTCCATGAAAAATCTATTTTTGAGGAAATAAGAGCTTTGTATTTTGGTCCTAATACCATGATTCATGAATCTAAATCAATTGTGATTAATGAGTACAAATTTATTATCACTGAATGAGAAAAGAACTTGACGAAAAAACATGATGGTGTTATGAAAACTGCCACAACATATTGTTATGCCAGTGCATCAGATATTAGACCTCATTTTGAAAATTTATCTTATTATGGAGTCATTGAGAAAATAATAATATTTTATTATTACTCTCATGGTCGAGTCAGGATGATGAAATGCCAGTGATTTGATTCGATGACGAGGCATGACACCTTTATTGATGATTGTGGATTTTGAGTTATTGACATGACTTGAAATCTTGCTACCAATGAACCATATGTATTGGAATCAATGATGAAATAGGGTTTTTATATCAAAGATCATCTTCGACCTGAATTTGGTGTCATTATTGAAGTAACTCCAAGATATGTTTTTGATGACGATGATGATGGAATTGACACCATTTCTACTACCATTAAAACCAATCCATTTATTACTTATGGTAACTCTAATAGCTCAATTGTTCGAGTTGATTATGAACCTAATTTTTTTTAGGAAATATATTGAATCCTCCATCCATGTTCTCAATTTTTTTTGTTTAGCTCGACTTGGGTTGTTAAGGTTGGTACTATTAAAATTGTTTTAATATTGATTACAAATATGTTATATCTGACTTGAACTGTATTCAAACCTAAAAAACCAACATTTCTAACTTGGTGAACATTTCAATGCTTTATTGACCATGTATAAAATTAGTATAACTATAAAACCCCCTTTAAAATTTCAATGCTTTATTGACCATGGATGATTGACTCCAGAACCCATGAATCCCCCTATCCCCTCTCCTATATTTTTTTTGGGTTACACATTAGTTATCCTTTTCTAATTACTTCAATATTTGTTTTCAAATACAAGAAATAAAAACTATTGAATAGATGCGACAAAAAAGGATGACAAACAACAATCGTCGCATGGATGATATGGGAGTTCCTCCACTACCACCTGTTTTGAGTATTTTATTTCAAATATATATATTTAAATAACATATAATGTTATGTGATTAATTTTTTTTTAAATATTTTTTCAGGATCCACCACTAAGGTGATAAATATTTGACGACCAGACTAGTAGTGGTCCCAATACTCAGGCCGGTGGTGTGAGGGAGGGTGGTACAAGAGATAAATGATCTAGTTGGCATACATGATTAGACCTTTCCCTCCCACTGACGTACCATATATCCCACATTCTGATCTTGGTGTGTCATTAGGGACACATGGGATATTTAGGCCTCCCATGTTTTCACCATTCTTTTAATCTAATACTTATCATATTTCTATACCATATCTGATGATGATTTCCACTCCTCATCCATATCACACATTTTTCCAGCCATCCACATCCTCTTATTTTACTTCTACTTATTTCTCTCTAAGATTCTATATTCCATTTTCTTCAACTCTTGCTCCACCACAGTCTGTGACTGTGGAACATACACTAGGACCCACTCCACCAGTATAGGGTGTTCCTTCAATTTCTATGGATCCAATGGTGCCCATTGATTATACTTCCATAGGTATATTTATGGAACCCTTCAAAAAATTTATACCATTATTTATTTTCATTATAACATATATTGATATAATATTTATTTTTATTTCATAACAGATACATCTACTAATATGAGATGGGTGTGGGGTCATACACACAAGCGTACAGTGTGGAATCTCAACATGCAGTTGACAATGGTCTACAACAAAGACAAACAAATGATTGAAAAAATAGGGTAGTAATGTCAGATTTTTTTGGCCATGCTTGCCAAATACTCTGACATCATTCCTGTCAGCCCAATATCATGGAGACAACTGCCAAATGAAGTCAAGGATAATGCTTGTGCACTGATATGGGTAAGAAAATCTATTGTATTTAATATAATATATTATTTTTTGAGTTTATATGAATTAATATTTTGGTGTTAGCTTCAATTTAATTTCCTCGATGGTGTGGGTGCACATCCAACACGTCTAAATGAGTTAGGTGAGATTTGGAGAGCCTATAAGAATGAGTTGTATATTGGATGGCATGATAGAGTTGAAACAGAGTTAGAGTTGGTGCCTACTATGGATGATTGTCTGATATAACAGTATTGAAAAATTATTAATCATTGGACGACTATCAAGTTTATGGTATTAATCACATTTGAGGTATTTAAATTAAAATTTTGATGATTTTAATTAATACTATTTTTTATATTATTGAATTTTATTTAGGAATCATTTGGAAAAAATAAAAAAAAACACTGATTCTAAAAAATTTATCCAAACATTGGGATGTACTATGATGTCAAATCATGAGAGGAAGCAGGTACAACATATGTTTATAATTTTTCTTTAGGACTTGTACTTTCTATTGTTTCCTCAATAATTTATTCGATTTATAAAGTTTTCATAAATTTTCTGTTATGAAATTTATTATTGTTAACCTATTTTTAATTATTTTTCCTACATTCAATGTAATTATAGAGGTAATAATTGAATATTGAAGGATGAGTGCCTCAAGAAAAACTGTTTTTCTTGAGTAGAAGGAAAAAAGATGGAAGTGTGGTTAATGAAACGACACAACAAAAGATTGTAAGTTTTACTTTATTGATTTTAAATTTTAAAATCTATTTTTTAACTTAATAATCTATTTATATTTGTAACAGGATACTTTAGAGGACCTTGATACCCATGAATCTGGAAATTTTGGGCCAATTGATCAATTACATCATGTGTTGGGAGATGAGCACCCTAGCAGCGTACACTGCCGGCCTGGAAAGAGTATAGTCCCAATGAGGTATTGGCCCTATTTCGGTACTAGTTGTAGAGAAACTGAGTTAGAACAGGTTAAGGCACATTCAAGAGAGGTTTAAAAAGGGTCACAAATGTGGAAGAATGGTATGCTAGGGTAGTCACTGAATTTATGAAACTGATGAAAGTTTTTTGTCCAACACTTCCACCAAAGGTCATCACATCTTGTGATGAATATATTTCATTGATGGATTCAATATATAGTGCACCATGTCTTAGTTCTAGTAGTGGTTGAGACGATTTCATTCCTAGCGATGATGGTGGTAAGGAAGAGGTTGAGTACGAGGATGATGCTAAGGATAAGGGTGAGGAGGAGGCCGAGGCAGAGGATGGGGGCGAGGAGGAGGGCAAGGAGGAGGCTGATGATAAGGGAGGGGATGAGGGTGCAGATGATGATCGAGACATGGATGAGGATGAGGATGAGGATGATGATGACGATGATGATAGTGATGGTGATGAGGTATATATTGATCCATTACATTTTTGACTCACATTATTCACATTTGATGTTTGATGATTTTATGTGACTGAATATATGTGTGATTAGGTAGGTCGCATTATCTTTATTTCTTTATCTATAAATTATAAAACTTGACTTGATATAGAGGTATGGATTCTATGAATTCTCTTTTTACATGGTAACAAAGATATTTCACAATTATTATTTTTACATACACTCAAACTCTTGGATAAAGAACTTGAGATTATTAGTTTTCATTATACCACTTATTATTCATCTTTCTCTAATTAATTTTCTTTTGATAATTTACATTATGGGAAACCATTTTTTTATCTAATCTCATTCACAGATCTTGTTGTACTTAATACTTTATGATGTTGTATTTTTTACAAAAAATATTTTGATTTGCTGATAAATTATGAATCTTCTTGATTTGGTTTTTCTGAATACATCATGGTATAATGTTTCATTATTCTAGAAGGTGTTTTTGAGGTCGTTTGAAAGTCATCTGGAGAGTCTATGAGTGAATTTGAGTGAATTTTATAATTTTTCAGATTCATGTAAGAATTTCCAGTACAGCAGAATTTCATGTAGCCAAATACACCACTTAACTAGATCTAGTCATTGCTACCATAACTATTTCTATTTAAATCCTTACCCCATCGCTCAACACACCACTCTAAGACTCTATACAAAATCACACCACTGATTTATCAATCATATAAGTTAAACCTATTAACTATCACATTTCCCTCAAGGAAAACTATCCCACATGAATCTATATTTTCCTCTTAATACCTTGTTCATAAATTATATTTTTTATATGTCACCTTCATGTAGGTCACGTCACCAAAATACCTCACCCATGATTGTATCAATAGATTGAAATATATATCATTTCACCTCACAATAATTCTAACCCCTTTAGGTTAGATTTCATAACCCATAGGTTTACTTAAAATCAATGTTTTACATTGGAATCAAGAAATCCCATCCATCAAGATAATCTCATATTTTAATTCATGGAAAAATATTCCCAAGGTCTAAAAGGTCACACCAGGATCCTTACTCACTACTATTCCCTTAGGCCCTAGTCCATTCACTTGAAAATATATCCATATATTTATAAATTACCTTATAAAATCTTTTGAGTCTATCCATATAGTAATGATATAATCACTATCAATCCACTATATGTCACTTGAGGTATTTACTCTATCTATAGAATTAATAAACCTTGAGTATTCATCATCATCATGATTCCACTACCAATCTACAAAGAAATCCCCATCCTCTTTTATTGATTACACTATGTTGTGGTGTAATATTCATATAGTTCTAAAATCCACAACCACAGAATCAAAGGGAAGTTGGGGGAGAGTGAAATTGATGGAGGTGAGAAGGAATCATACCTAAAAATTCTATACACACACCACTAAAATCACCCTTAATCATGGAGGATTTAATGAAGAAATACAGATATGATGTGCTATCCAAATGGACTTCCCTAATGTCCCCATTTATTATTTTGTTGTAGATCACCTATATATTGTGTACATGTTTAATACATTTTGACATAGTGGTTCTATCTTTGTTATGGTTGACACATGTTTGTTTGGTTTGTTTCCATTAGAAAATTGTTTATAAAAATGTTTGGGATATGAGTTTGGAATTTAATGACTCTTCTTTGATATTAATATTCTTATTTCAAAATTCATGTTTCGATTTAAAGAAGGCTTCAACATATAAAATTTTATTAACATGGCTATTTACATTAAATAAAATAACATGATTTTTAAAAAATGTTAATGGGTTTGTGATTTTTGAAATTTCTTCAGTAGGTGGGGAGGGGGTGGGGGGTGAAGGTGGGGAGGGGGGTATGCAGGTGGGGAGGGGGATGTGTAGGTGCGTGGGATAGGGGGATGTACAGGTGGGGGAGGGGGTGTGGAAGGGGGAGGGGGCTGTGAGGTGGGGGTATGAAGGTCGGGGAGGGGGTGAGAAAGGGGGAGAGGGGATGTGTAGTGGGAGGCTGCTGGGGGTGAGGTGGTGAGTAGGGGGCTGTGTCGGTGGGGTGGGGCGGTTGTGCAGGTGGATGGGGGGGTGTGCAGGTGGGGAGGGGGTGTTCGGGTAGGTAGGGGGATGTGAAGGTGGGGGAGGGGTGTGCAAGGGGGAGGGGGGTTGTGCAGGGGGAGGCTGCTAGGGGTGAGGTGGGGTGGGGGTGTGTAGGTGGGTGGGGGTGTGCAGGGGGAGGGGGGATGTGCAAGGGGAGGTTGTGCAGGTGGGGAGGGGGGTGCTGGTGGGGAGGGGGTGTGAAAGTGGGTGGGGTGTGTTCAGATGGGGGGGTGTGTAGGTGGGGGGTGCAGGTTGAGGGGGGGGGGTAGTAAAAAAATAGTAACCATACAACATCTATTCCTTGAGAAGCATGTATAATAATATCTCAATCTCTATGCCATCTACTAAAATCCAATACCATCATTTTCTCATGATTATAAATGAGGGATAATTGGTCTATTAGAAAAATCAATACCATTAAACTAATTTTTCAATGAAAATTTCAGATTCAATCCTCATTATGAATCCACAATTCTTGAAAATGATATTTTTGAAGTTATTTATCCATTTTTATATCTAATTACATGTGAAAATTATTAGTCAATCTTCAATAACACCGAATTCATCTAAAATCACCCAATCCTATGAACAACAATTCCATATTCAAAACCTGAAACATGATTTCCTTATATAGGGGGTTATCAGGATTCATTTTAACATCTATACAATACCTCAATTTTTGACCATATTTTTATATTATTTTTTTATAACATGTATATCTAAATCTTGATCGATACTTGATCCATTAATTAAAATCTATACCTCACTAGTCACCCTATAACACAGATTGTATCCAATTACCATAGATGAATCATTAAATTTAGTATTTTGAATGAATTAGATATGAACCATCCTTTCCACACCCATCCCCAACATCAAAACTCCAATCACTCACTAATTGGGTTAGATATCCATGTCGTTCTACACATTCATAACCACTTATCTGACATTAGGGTCATACTCAAATATCTAATAACCCATGAATATCAGCATTCCATATACATGCCTGAAGTATCCTATGATAACTATACCAAGAACCGGACTCTAAGGTATAAATAAAAAAATGTTCATTTACTAACACATATCAATCTATTATCATCCTTATCTCTTTCCCCATCGGTATGGTTCACAATCCCTATCCAATTTCTATCATTTGCATCTATTATGATTCTAAAATTATTAACCTAGCATGAATCACCAATGATGACTTAGTAAATAACATAAAACCACAATAATTATTTGGTTTTATCTATCAAACATGACTAAATCAATGTTCACCACATCCATTCTAAACCTTGGGTCATACACTTTATTAGTTTATGGTGTGATCCCCACAATTTTACTACACTCACCAAATATCCTTGAGCACCAACTAGTATAGATTTCTTTCATCACCCAAGAATTTTCACCCATTGAATATTCTAATTTCATACTCATAGATTCATCTCAAAATCTATAATTGGGTCTAAAATTCATGATATCCCAAGCTTCTTCTACCCCATACTATCAAAAGATCGTCACCAAGGCCCCATACCACTTCCCACTATAGAACCACACTATCCCATAGGATGTCTTGTAATTCCCTTTATTTCATATTCCTTACCTGAGGGTAAAACCATCCCCAATTCACATTTTTTTCATGGTTCCACCTATCCCATTGATATTGGAAAAGGTCTATAAGATCATTATAATAAATTTTAATAAGACAACTCTAGGCTATTGAGAAACTAAGAATCATGAATCCTAGTCCAATCCGAATTTATTTTACTAGTTCTCAATGCCATAAATGGTTCTTGGACAAGCACATGACATTGATAAAATCCACCCACCCATCATAGTGGTAATGAGTAACACTGGCATGCACCATTGAATTATGTATAGTGTATTGAAATTTCCTAGGGTAATTACCTTTTAAATTTTGATTTCAATTATGTATGTGTTGAATTTTGAATTGAATACATAGTACATAATTCATAATTTTGTATGTATTCATAATTCTATAAAACACATACATAATTATGTATTAAATTCTGTATGTATTGTATTCATAATTCATAATACAATTATGAATTCTTTATTGCACATGGTAATTGACTTCTGAATTCAATTTTGTATGTATTAAATATCCTTCTGAATTATGTGTTATACTTGAATTGAATTCTGAATTCAATTATGTGTTATACTTGTTGGTAATTTCTAAATTTTGTATGTGTATACTTGCAGGTAATTACATATGGGGGAGACAAGTTGATTCCTATTTCTAGAATTGCAGGAAGGATATACCAACAATTTACAAATGTTGGTATATGTGTGAAAACCTACTATATTTCAATGGTTTCATATAAACCATTGGTAAAATTATATACCAACAGTTTATAAACTTTTGGTATAGACCTCTGAATTCAATATTTACCAACGGTTTACTAAAACTGTTGGTAATGGTATATTCCAACGGTTTTCAAACCATTGGAGTATACATGGTAGTTCAACTTTTACAGTGGTTTTAAACCGTTAGTAAAAAATTATACCAATGGTTTGTCTTAACCATTGGTATAATGTTCGTTCTGAAGCCATATACCAACGATTATTCAATAACCATTGGTATATGGCTATCCCAAAGCATTAGTAGCCAACGGTTTGGAAAACCATTGTTATAGGTTATACAAATGGTTTTCTATCCTTTACCAATGGTTTAAAACCGTTGGTATAGAATAACATTCCAATAGTATTTCGTCTCACATTGAGAGATGGTCACCTATCACAAAGAGAGATATGTGCCTCATGTTCTGCTGCACAACTTGTGTGTCCTATTAATAGTTCTCACATTATTGGAGTAGGAATCCAAGTGTAGGTGGTTATAGTATCCTCTAGTCTATCTTCTTTTTAATCTAGTCCTTAAAGTTATAGAAACTCTCTATTGTATTCCTGAGACGTCAGTGGTAGGGGCCGTGATTGTCAAGACAAATCAACGCTGCCTCATTTGGATTCCACATTATTGGGATTTATATAAAATCATTCTCTATGTAATAGTCAATATACCTAGGGATATGTTTTGGTTGGAAGGAATATACCCTTTTCTATCTGTAATCAAGAGATAGACAATCACACTACTTCTCCCACATGTTACCGATACCTCTATTGGAATGGGAACATGGATAAGTTTAGAGTCCAAGGTATATATACCTATTCTTTACTAGTTCATGTGTAGGTGATAAAGTATTGGGGTCCTTGAATGATTTAGATGTGTCTCACTAATTAAAGGAACCTGACTCTCCAGGCTTTGTGGTAACTGCTAAGGTCAGATGGGTTCTAGAGTACTCCCGATGAGGGGGTAGAGAATATGAAAATTACCCAGGCCTATGAGTTGGGGGTCTTGAGAATATGAAAATCCCCCCAGCCCTATAAGATGGGATGATGTGGAACAATTTTAGTTTTTCACCTGATAAGGGGATGAAGAATAATAAAGTGCCCCCATCTCTATGGGATAGGGAACTTCACTATAAGGTAGAACTTTGTAGGAAGGTGTTGATGTGTTATTCTGGTGAAGGTATCCCATGATCATTCCCCTAATTATTTCCCAAAGATCATCATTCTCTCATTTTAGTTGGGTGATCCATTATTCCACAAATATTTCCCTCTCATCCTTAAGGGGATAACTGATATAAGTCATGAAAACAACCTCTTATCTCTCAATGTTAGGGTGAGTGGATGATGATGAGAGTCTCAATTTAGACCTCAAATACTGAATCTGTTGTTTCCACTGGCCATATACTCCATCAAAATTTCACTCTAAAACACTAACATAGTCAATAATACCTTCTTTAGATGGATGAAATATACCATAAATCCCTTCTTTTCCTGTGTCGAAGGTAGAAGGTGGGCCAAACAGTTGTGAATCATATGACCACATAAGGGTTTGATTATACTCTTCACGAGTGTTCTCATATTAATTTTATGACAAGTACTTATATTTTGTTGATATAATATTGGCAGAGACATAAGTGGGCTGTTGATCCTCTTCAATGGAGCATCTCGTTTGATGGGTTGGTGCTTGATATGCTATTTTGAGGGATGGTGACCTCTATACCATTTCATGGGTTGGAATCCATTATTCCATTTGATGGATCAACACCCATCACATTTTTTTGTGGTTTTATGCTTATTGTACCATTTGGTTGGCCGACACCCATATTGAAGATGATCCAAAGTTTAAAAAAGATAAAGCCCCCCAGCCCAAAAGGATGGGTTTCTCCCTAGGATTCCACAGTCACCAAGTATAGATGTTATAAAGTTATAGGATCCTATCTAGTGATTATCTAGGATTGATTTTGGGATACTTTTAGGATATACCAGTGGTACTTAGATAGATTATAGATAATGGGGATATAAGCCTACTCTAGTGTTGGATTTTTTTGGATAGCCCAGGCAGGCTATCTTGCTAGATTCCCCAATTTGGTTGGTTGGGGTGGTCACAACTACCTCTAAAGATACTTGTGGAATTACAGTCACATGTCTAAGATGATTACTAGAAGATATAGAATCCCTCCTAGGTATCTCCTGAGTGGTTGAGTTGATTTAATGATTGTCCTCATCCACCTCCCCGTGGTAGGGAATGTATTTCTTTTTTGTTCTCTTGGTATAATCTCCAAATGTGGATGAATGTGAAAATAAGGGCCACCTCATTTCCTATGACCTATCTTGGGAAAGATAGAATATGGGGATTCATCTTATAGATTATTTTATGATCTGTTTCCAAATTCAAGATAGGGATATTTATGTGGTACTCCTAGACCAAGATGTTCACCAACTGGCATTGGAGGTGTTGCATTGGTGAAAAATTACGTTGGGGCATTAGGACCAAGGCTTATATAGTAGAAAATGCACATTATTGAGGTGTGATATGGTTTTTCACCATATCTTGAGGTGTTCTATAGGCAATACCATCTTTTCCATTATTCTCCAAATCCATTAAAACATTCAACGTTGTCATTTGGATTATAAGGAATATGAGATGTCTTAGAGAAGAAGCAATACACTATTTTAGTGCGAATCATATATAAAAGTACATGGTCAATCAATTAATTTAAAAAATTAAAGGATAAATAAATTTCCCTTATTTTATGAGGGTTTATCATAGTTAAAATATTTCACATCTGGTTCACCACTTTGTTTCATGAAAAAATCGGAACAAAATGGACCAATGGTAAGTAGTAACTCTATCATTTTTAACCCTTGAAAGGGATGAAAAATTTAAAATATTTCATGTTTGTTTCACAATTTTTTTACACTTGGATATGGTATGGTTCCTTAATTTTAGGAAACAAGATGCTTGACACCTATAATGATTCATTTATTCTATCATTTCATGCTTTCACACTAGGTTTACAATTTATGTTTTCTATTTAAAGACTATGGTTTGAAGATTGATTATGGGGGGTTCAGGTATAGTTTCAAAATCAATTATTTTGGTTTCACCATTTTTTCCCAAAAATGTGGATAGTTTCTCCTGACACTTAGTTGGGGGTGTTTAAGGGTGGTTTCATAATCGATTTAATCTAGTTTACCATTTTTGTCTCTAATGAAAACTCCCAATAACTCCCATATCCATGAAAATGCATGAAACTTAATTCCAAATATAGGAAATCAATTGGTGTTTCAAACCCAACAATGCTTAGGAACTCACATTTGTTGAGAGGATGGGATGTTGGGATCATCACACCTCAGGGGAGGGGGCTATTGCCTATTTCAGGACTCATATATTTAAGATATGTTCATAAAATCCTTACCAATCCAAAATATAGAACTAGTTACCCTTATTCCAATGACTTGATCAAGACAACATGTTAACATGAAAAACTATATGTGTCATAGGTTCTCCAATATTATCTTCTCTATTTATGATTATTTGTTTTATATCTATATTTGGTCACTCTAGAGTTTATATTCATCTAGGTAGGTGACTGGGGTCTTAGATATGGGATTGAACCTCTATGAGGTGTCCTACATATCATTTGAGAACGGGAATCAAAACCCATGTAGTGTGATTGATATAGTTTAAGTTCATATGATATAACTATACCATGAAGTTTAACATGATGTGGTGAGGATTTAAATATAGGGATCGATCCTTGAGGAGGCGTCCTATGTATCCTATTAATAGAGGAATCATATTCCACATAGTTTTTTACAAGAACATGTGTCATAAAAGATGTTGCAGTAGAGACCTTGAGAAGGACTTATGCATGTACAACTACCCTAAATCGCCTCATCATGAATATGACCCTTTTAATGAAGATGAGATGTAATCAAGTTTACATCCCAATCAAGGGCCCACACCAAGGGAATTTGCATCATGCTATTGATATAATTATTACCAGTCTCTAAGCCCATGTGATTCAAGATTGGTGTGGGAAACAAGAGAAAGTCGAAGAGTGGAAACATCACATGAGAGAAGATTTGTATGATGATTACACATTAAGGTTTTCCTTATAGAGGTATGATTACCAGTATCATGGAGAATATTCTATGGAGATTGATCCTTAGGAAGGATTCCTATGTATCCAATTTATAATAGGAATTATATTCCTCATTGTTCTACTTTTCCTTAACCCATTGATGGGTTTAAGGTACTTGATGACATGGTTGGGGATTAAACTCAAGAGGATTCCCATATATAAACCCAATTAATTTCCACAAATATAAGAAGAAGGATAATAGACTCATAAGAGGATTTTGGATCTATGAGACAAGGTAATTAGAATATGGAGGGACTTACACTAAGGTAGATGACCATTGGAGATCGGTTCTTATGAAGACATCCTATATATCCTGTTTGGATAGAAATCATATTTTTTATAGTTCAATCATTCCTAGACCACTGATGGGTTGTAATGGGTGACTAAACTTGGGTAAATTATTGTTATCCTAGAGTTTTAGGAATGTTAGAGACTTATAAAAGGATGGATTCCCATTTTACATATTCATTATTTATCCTATGACCGATAAAGTGAGATGATTACCGTGAATGGCCTATCAAATATGTTGGTACGACAAAAAGTATTGTCTGAGATCATGACATGAAGAGGGTCACATGAGTAAATAAAGTGTCATCCTCCTCTTCCTCAACAATCATAGCCCAATTCATTCATTAAGTATCTCCCAAGTGAGTTGCTTTCTTCACCCATATTTCTGATTTTTTCTTGAGTGGTTTTGACTTGTCAAAGAACATATTCTTCTCCTTCTTGCCCCTTATAATTTTAGTCCATCCATCTTCCTTCAGTTGAAGAATTTGACCTTTCATGACTCTACAATTCATCAAAGAATGACCTACAATTTTACAAAGATTGCAGAATGGTGGAAAGCACTAAAATTCAATATGGACCTCTGTTTTGTAGTCTTTAGCATTGAAGAAAATGACCTCTGGACTTTTTCCATCCAGATCAACCTCAACCATAACTCAAGCGTATAATCCAATCTCAGCATTTAAGGTACATTGTTCAATCTTGAGAGGGGTGCCAATGTAGGAAACCAAGCCATTAAAGATCTTGGGATGCTAGAAAATCCATCTCAGTCCATGGAGTCTAACCCATATTTGAGCTGTATTATTCCAAAAGGTTTGCGGATTAAAGGTATAGTTCCATTCAGAGAGCCTTAGCACACTGGGGTTAAGCTGAAAATTTCCAAATTTTCAGACTCTATTGAGTTCTTCCTGGGATCTTATAAGGATATGTAAAACACCCTTTCTGATTGGAACAAGCTTATAGTCGGAGAAACCCTAGACATGGGTAATCCTACTCTTCAATTCAATAGTCGGCCAAAATTTATTGCCTTTAAAGTATGAAATTATACCCATAATTGAGAACTTACACATCTATGTTCTTTGTTGAAGAGCCTCAGGGTCATATTCAACTGTGTATCTTCCATCCTCAAGTCTCTTGCATAGTGAGTCTTTCGTCGTAGTAAATTTGCAGAGGTCTACTCCTTTGAGTGATTCCGAGAAAGTTATCCCTCTATGTCTATCAACCGGAGTGGAATTTTAATTTTTCACCTTGAAAGCACCACCTTGGAATGTTCTTTCCCATTCAGGATAAAAGGCTTCCATGATATATCAGAATAGAGATGGTCTTTTCCTTTTAAATAAATTATTTCAATGTAAAAATGGAGAATTTTTCAATATTTTTCAATGATTTTATTAGAGCATTTTCATCTATGTAAACATACTTTATAGAATTTTATGCTTCATTGGGTTTGATATTTTATGATATCATATACCATATTTTATTAAATTTTTTTTGATTAGTTTGACTATATATGTTCTATTTTGATTCCATTCACCATATTTCTCATAATGGTTTGTGATTATGTTTACTGATTATAGAAAGTTATTTGCATTTCATATGTATATGTTTTTTATGTTTAACCCTATTCATATGAGGAATTAATTAGACATATTAAGTGATATTTGGGGCATGATATAGCCCATTTATGAATTGGTAGGTCTCATGAGAGAAACTAGATTTGGATTTGGCTGATGCTTTATCCATTTATTTTCAGATATCCTGGACGAGGCCTCAACGGTATGTTTTAGATGTACAACATTATGTATTCCATCGTTATGAGATTATTTATTGATATTCCATGTGACAATTAGACTATTAGAATATCCATGTTTAAGTTTCCTATATCATGTGATTATTTAAATGGTATTTGTTTTAGTTATTTACCTTTCCATATTGTTTATGCCATATTTACTTATAGATTCCACTATACACTTAACCATATTGAGAATTTGATATCACCCCTTTCATATGTTTGATTTTTTTTCCTGGATTACAAGAACCATATTATGAATGATATGTAGGGTTAAAAAGAGGGAGAATAATGGCAGACATAATGAAAATCGTTTTTTATTTTGTGTTTAAAAATGTAATGTGGATTTCAAGTATTTATCTTGTTTACTAAGACTAAGAAACTATCTGGTACTTTGAGATGTGATTCCTTTTATCTTATTCTAATGTAATAAAGTAAGACATAGTCACTAGACTATTGGGGTTGGGGTCATTATAGTTGGTATCATGAAAATTTTAGTAGAAATCTTGGTAACTAGATTGATTATAAAATTAAAGTTGTGATAAAATTTAAAAAAATATCCAAATAAACTATGCTTTTGATTTAGATATTAGTCATACCTATATTTTCAATTTAGGTTGTGTGATTCACTAGTTTTTAGATTATAAATTATGTTTCATAATGTTATGAACTAATCTAGTGTATATATTTTTTTATAAATTACACATAGTGGAAGGAATAGAAACTGTATCAACATACATAATCTATATAAGGATTTACCTCCTATGAAAGATAATGATGTTGGAGCTAGAGATGCAACTGGTGTTAAAAAACTTATAACTATACTAGGAAAAATGACTTAGTTTATGAGAAATAACCTTACCTATATGGAGAAATATGATCTAAAACATGGAGGAATAATGTTATAATACCTCATAAGATAAGAACCTCCATCATTAAATGGGAATAAAAATCCATTTGTAGCTGAGAAATAGATAAGTTCCTTAGAAAATATATTTATTTATTTGGGAATTAATGAATAAGAGAATGTTTTCATGGTAGTTTATCATCTCTCAGGAGATTCATATCAATAGTGGTCATTGATTCAAAAAATAAAGGATGCTGAATAAATAGAAAACATGAAATAAATGGATTTTAATGAAATTCTCTTAGAAAAATATTTTTCTCACGAAGAACAAGCGATTATGGAAAGGAAATTTCTGAATATAAGGAAAAAGGAAAATTAAAATGTTGCTAAGTATGAAGAAAAATCTACAAGGTTAACAAGGCATGCTGTAGATTACATACATAACCTAATAAGTAAGATTGATCTTTTCTTTTATGGGTTAAATCCATTACTTTGAAAGGAATTATTCTCCCAAACTTCCTTATCATATGATGATATAGTCACATGTTCTATTAAGACAAAAAATCAATTATCAAAGTCTTTTGACTTTAAAGGGATATAAAAGAGGGAGAGAATAATAGAGAAAGAGTTGTATAAAGGTAAGAAGGGAATGAAAGATTTTATAACATGTCATACTTGTGGAAGTAAATACCCTCGTACTTGCTTAAAAGGAAAATTATTTTGCATCGATTTTAGGGAGAAATTCTATCATGATCATAATTTCATGGGAAATAAAGGAGCTACCAATATTCAATTCTATAATTTTAAGAATATGGGACACATAAAAATGAATTCCCCAAGCACCAATGAAATATACATCAAAAGAAGAAAAGGGATCAAGGTCAAAATTATGTTTTTACTACAATCGAAGTGGAATAACTAGTGTATTTTTTTTATATTTATAAGATTAATAATATATATAAAGATTATACTACAATACTTAATCTCTAAGTAGTTGGAAGCATGATCATTTTCATTAATTTTTTTAAGGTGATCAAATATTTGGTATGTGATAATAAGTACTATATTATGTTGTTTGGGAAATCTAATTTTATTTTTTTTTTTTAAATTTATTGACCTTCCTTATAATTTTTTAGACTATGAATTTGGAAATATGTATTTTGGATGAGTCTTAAGGTTGGAATGGATTATATAGAACATTAGGTATTATTTTTTGAGGTTGAAGTATGATTTATTATATAATTTACACTAAAATTTTTGGTTTCAGTAAACATTTATAGGATACATGAAATATTTATGGACCTTATGATTTGTCAAAAGTACTTCATGCATAAGAATTCATCTTTAATATCCATATTTAGGTGTATTAAATGAAGTGAAAATAGATCGAAGCACAACCAAAGGACAATATTATAACATGGAAAGAAATAAAGTTAACTAGAGTGATTTATATAGATATTAAAATAATCCCTCAACTCTAGGAAAATGATTTTTGAACAAAAAAATTCCCACTTACTTTTATTTCTGATAAATCAATGGTCTTTTAACCGATCACAAGATTTTCAGTTTTTGATGGTTAAAATTATAATGACCACGCTCTATATAACTCTCTATCAGAAATTGGTAGTTATATTTCTCTTCCATATCCATTTTTTCACTTTCCATTAATGATTTCCCATTCAAAAGCCTAATTTTATGTTGACCTTCTCATTTCCCTTTCCCTTTTATTAAAAGGATGTTTTATTAACCCTATTTCCGATGTGGGTTTCCCACAATGGAATTTTCAATTATCAACCTTTGATTTTTAATATGAAATTTGAAATTGAAAGGATTTAATTTATTTAAGGAAGAGAGAATTTTATGTCCAAATATTTTATGGTATTAATCTTTTTAAATTTAATCTATTTGATAACTTAAGTTATATGCAACACTGAGCTTAAATGAACCAAAATATACTATTAATATTATTATTTAAAAAGAAATTATCTCTGAGACATTAAATTTTTAGTTATGAATATGATTAAATAACTTATAAAAATAAATTATTGAATTAATATGTTACAAAATAATTATAAATAAATATAAAAACCAATTTAATATAAAGAAAATGTTTTTTATAAAACTATTTAAATGCACACAAGTGTGTTTTATACTAATAAAATAAAAAAATCACAAGTTTGGGATAATATTAATTAAATATATATTTAATATATTAAATATAATCTTTAAAATTTATTCTATGTGTTTTATAGACAAGATATAAGAATAAATACAATTTTACGCATAAAAGATTTATTTTTATGAAATAATAGTTTTACCACATTTTGATGGAACCCTTGTTTTAAATCTAGTTTTTGAAACTTTTATAAGTTATATTTTATAAAATAAACTTAACATTTTAAAGAAAAATATAAAAATTTACATTGGTTGAATTTTTTTCATTTTGCTGATAATTTTCATGTTTTGTTGAATAATGATAAAATATTTCATTTTAATTAAAAAATACATTTTATCTAAATAATTTATAGTGTTAAATTATATTTTATTTGGTTTTAAAGAATTATTATATAATTTTTTATCTGTTAATATAATTTAGGTGATTGGAATCAATTTTAAATTGAATTTGGATATACAAACATTTCACTCTTTTGAATTTGTTCACTTTAAAAACATGATTTTCTCGTTTCATCAATGAGATTAATTTTAAATTAATTTTATCCCATTATATGTTTTTAATTCCAAAAAATGGATTCCTTATTTGGAATTAGAAGGCCTAAATTTATTTAATAAGTCCCTTTTATTTTTGGACAATATTAATAGTAACTTTAGTATTTTTTTTAGTTACCACAGATAAGGGTAAATCACATAATTATTAGTAAAAATAATATTATCATTATTATAAAATTACCCTATAACTTGTAATAATTTTATTTTATGATTTAGTGTCGACCAAAACCATCCTCGGGCTGATTTTATGGCCTCTTGGAGCCACTTTAATGACTTTAAGTTTTTTTAGTATTTTATTCGAAGGAATGTCAATATATCACACTCAAGTTTTTAATAAGTATTACATTTCTATATGTCATTATTCATAAGATATCTTTAACTATAAATGGTAATTTTAAATATAAATTTTTTATCTTCATCATGTAAATTTTATTTTAATTTTTAGAAATAAATAATCTTTTTAAAGGCTTACACAATAATGATGCAGTAATTATTTAATTAATATAAATATCAAATAAATGATACTGAAAATATTAAAATAAATATAATTTTGGATAATTAATGTCACAAAATAATTTTATATATGAATGAGACATATTAAGATATGTATTAAAGGTTTTTTAATTTATCTTGTGTATTGACATTTTTTTAAAAGTCAAGTAATAAATAGTGTGAAAATTCAAATTAATGATATTTTAAAATAAATAATATTTTCTTAAATAATTTAAATTTAATAAAAGTATAAAAAATATCCAAATAATTGCGATATGGTTTAAAATTTGATCCATGAATCATATATGTTTTTTTCTCATTTTATAGAAACTATATTAAATCTTAAAGAGTAAAAATCCAAGTTGTCATGGTAAGAGTTTAAGGGTTTAACTAAGGGTTAAAGACAAAAGATAAGGGTAATAATGTGACTTAGTATGTATACAAATTATTGGTTGCGAGGATTTATACTCATACTCATTTTATCTTCTAAATAACTCACTTTGGATCTATTTTTAATTAGAAATTAATTTATATTAATTTAATATTTTATGAGTTTCCAAAAGTGCCCCTCACATCTATTATAAAAGGGAAACTCATCCCTCACTTATTCACACCACTTTTTTCTTCTAGATCAACTAAAACCTGACCATTTATCCTTAATTTATCTTAGAATCCTTACTTGGGGAATAAATCCAACCAAAGAAGTCATTTTGGGCAAATTAAAAAGAGATACCCAAAGAAAAGGTAACATTCATCAATGAATATTATTGTTTTATTTATTCCTTAAACCCATTAAATTAAGTTAATTTAATATTTATATAATATCCTTAGTATCTTAAATATACTTATATCTTATTATATTAGGGGTTATACCTACACTCACACACACTTCCATCATATGAGATATGTAATCATCATTTGTGTGTACGACAAACTACCACCTTGCGAACCGATGTTGTTCGTTCATCCATTTCCATATTTCATAGTTGGAATTAATGAAGAAACTTATATTTTTATATGACCTATA
This sequence comes from Viscum album, assembly GCA_963277665.1. Classification (NCBI taxonomy): domain Eukaryota; kingdom Viridiplantae; phylum Streptophyta; class Magnoliopsida; order Santalales; family Viscaceae; genus Viscum; species Viscum album. Next base: position 373,903,219 of record OY728137.1, read on the forward strand.
TTATATTTATTATTTATTTATACTTATTGAATTATTAAATAACATATACCATCATTATTTCAATTTTGTGTAAACACGATAATGTTTTTTGATGTGTGAACTACCGCATCCTCAAAATGAAGTGACTCACTAAAATTTTAAATGGAAAGTATTAATAATAGTTTTAGTAAATTTATATGATATATATGAAATAATATTTCAACTATAATTCTATTATTTACTTTATTTCATTCAATATGACAAGTAAATGGAAACAATGTTCATGCGTGTGTATAACCTACCATCTCTATGAACGATGTATTTCATTTTATATTTCTATATTTTATAGATTATTATAAATACATATATAATTAATATATATGATATTTATTTCATGGTTATAATTTTTTATATGATGAAATCATGATATAATTAAGTGGAAAAAAATATAACAAATCAAAACACATGTGAAAAACAAAGTGGTTATTTCCCAAAACGTAACATTAACATGGAATTGTTAATAAACAGGTAATATAAAGTCATAAGTAAATAATATATGGTATTATATAAATTATTATGTTTCTATGATAGATATATAATAAACCTATATTTATTATATAGGAGGTTTGAGTGAGTACTACAAGATTCAATACATAAGGTAAGGGATTTCTGTCTTACTTTCATTTATGTGGGACACATGACTTATACACTACTTATTTCTTTTGTGTGGTGTATATATTATACATGAATGTATTTTATGGTTATTATTATTAATATTAAGGTATTTTAATATCCACATTTTTTTTATTTCATGGGTCATACAATTATTCTGATTATAAAGTGGTAATGTTTATTTTACAATCTCATTATTATTCAGGATTGTAAAATTTAAGTCTCCACTAGGGAACAATTTTATTCAATTTCTATGTTTTATTAAAAATATTTTCAAAAAGGTTTTTAATATTATCCTAAAAAATTGAAATGTATTTTTACCATGTTTTAATTTTTATAAAATGGTATGAAATTAATTTTTTTTGTTTTCCAAATGAGGTAATTTTTGACTTTTTCCACAAAAATATGAAAGGAATGTTTTTTACCTTATGTGGCATGAGATGATTTTTCCTCCATCATGACACCTTAATGTCATGAATATTCCATTAAAATTTTATGAGGTTATTTTCAATGAAATTTGTTTCTTTTAAAATTACATGGCCTTTTAGATAAATGATTTCAATATAATTTTTTTATTTATCTCATGAATTTTCAATGATTTTATTAAAGTATTTTCATCTATGTAAAAATAATTTGGTGAATATTATGATTAATTAAGGTTAATATATTATGATATCATCTAAGATATTTTATTAAATGGTTTATTATCAGTTTTACTGTGGATGTGTTATTTTTATACCCTTCACCATATTACTCAAAATGTTTTGTGATCATGTTTACTGATCATAGAATGTTATTTACATTTCACATGTATACATTGTTTATGATTCACTACATTTAAATGTGGAATGAATTGGACTTATTATGTGATGGTTTGGGCCTACTATAGCCCCTTGATGCATCGGTAGGTCTCATGAGATAAACTAGATATGGATTTGGACGAGGCCTTATCCATTTATTTTTAGATGTCTTGGATGAGGCCTCAATAATATGTTTCATATTTCCAACATTTTTCATTCCATCATTATGAGATTAGTTATTGATATTACATGTGATTATTATACTAATATAATATCCATGGTTATGTTTCCTTGATCATGTTATTATTTAAATGGAATGTGTTTCAGTTATTTAACTTTCCATATTGTTTATTTTATATTTACTCATAGATTCTATTGAATAGTTAACCTTACTAAGAATTTGATATCACTCATTTCATATGCTTCAATTTTTTCCTAGGATTCCCTGAAGTATTCCATGTCTGATATGAAGGGCTTCACAAAGAAGGAATAATTTCAGACTCAATGAAACTCTTTTTGTATTTTATGTTTTAAAATGTTATGTGGATTTTAAGTATGTATCTAGTTTAACAATAATACTAAACTATAAAATCCTTTGGGTTGATATTCCTTGTATATTATTCCAATATAAAAATGTATGGCACAAACTTTGGGCTTCTGGGGTCAAGGTCATTATAATAGTTTTATTATGTAATTGAAGGTTCTTTTATTCCTTAATTTTCTATTATTTATACTAACTATACATCCTTTTAAATTATTTTGACATTGAAATAATTTTTAAATAATATGATAAATGTATAAAAGATCTATATATATTGTTTAATGATGTGGGAATCATCCCATGTATGAGTGACTTACTTTTTGGTTATCTATTTAATAAAATTTTACTTATCCCTATTTTTTACTTCTTTTCTTTCATTCTCCTCATCATTCTATTCAAGAACAAGTGGAGTTAATGATATTCCATTTACAGATTTTTTTATCTAATTTTACATTAACTCTTTTCAACTATATTTTTAAACTAATACTGGAAGAAAAAGTAATATTAGATCATGCACCTTATGAATTGATAGTATGAGAAGTAATTAAGATGAATTATTAATTAAACCTATTTCAGTTTCTTAAGCTATATATGTTTTATAATGTTATTTTCTAAGGGAAATAGAAAATACCATGGAAATTTTTTTCTATAAAAATGTTAAATTTTCTATTTTTTTTGAGTTTAATTAAGTGAAGTAGATATATTTTTGACTTTATTTATTTATTCTTGTTTCCATTGTAAAATGAGTTTATCTTTATAATTATTTTAATATTTAATTTTTAAATATTCATTGGAATTTTTTAAATTGAATAATATATCTTTTAAAATGAGTAGTATAATAAGATTTTATTAATTAATTGTGTGGTGTTATTTTCTTGAAATGGGATTTATATAAATTTAGGTATTAATGTGACATAGGGAATTGATTTGATGATTTTCATTTTACATGGTTGATAGAGATTTTAAATTGTGTTATATTATAGGATTTATATATTTTTAATGAGTTGAAACCATAAAATTTTTATGATGGCACTGGAAAGAATAATGAGAACTTCATCATGGGAATAATTGAAAAGAGAGAGAGAGAGATTAAGACAAATTATAATATAAGGGAATTTAATAGTTTTGACTTAATTATAGAGGAGTTTACACATGGTAAATATATATCACAAAATAAAGGAATAAATATTATAAATAGAGAGGATTTATTTCATTTTATCATATTTTCTCTCTCTCTACTTTCTCTATTATTAGCAGTGCATGTCTTGGAACATGATGATTAGAGGATTTTATGTTGGAATAATTATTGATGGACTATATAGGTATATTATGAAACTATGTTATATTTATAATGAAATGATTAATTTATAATATAGACCACCATTAAGATATCAAATTATATTTTTATCCTTTTCTCTTTAAAAGGAATTAGTGGGGGAATTATGACATTCATCATGGGGATGTTCGAACTAGTATAGGGGTTGTACAAATCTTTAGACTTTTCCATTTGAACCTTATTATTATATAACTAAAAGAAATTGAGTTACATAGGGACATTTAAAATTTCATAGTGGCCTTTCCACTCAATAGAGGCCTTGTACTCTAAACAAGAGAGTCACATAGGGGGCATTCCATTTTCCCATGGGTCATGCCAATTAAGCATAGGCCCATACTGAATGTGTATGTGTTGTGTCAACCAATTTTAATGGGATAGTATATTTATTTTAAATCATGATCTATTTTTTTGGGGAATATGGATTGTAGGACTCAATGGATTTTTCTATTAAGTTCATCATTATAGAAACATGTGGAGAATTCAATGGAAAGTCTCTAAGATCGATGAATCATGTTTTGTAAATGGTTATGATTCCATGGCCTATAATTAATTTGTTTTTCAATTAATTTATTTAAAATTCGATTTTATCACATAATTGTGTGAAATTAATTTTTTAAAAGTAATATTTTACCTAAGTCACGATAAATAGGAAATATCAATTTTAGATAAAAAGCAATAGTATCAAAATTTCAAAAACATGTGATTTGATTTGTAAAAAATGATGAAATTATATTAACTTATAATTTGAAATTAATATATGTTTATTGTGTTAATTTAACATGGAAATATTTTTTAAAAGAAAATGTGTTAAATTCATAAGCATTGGGGTTTCATGGGATGGTAAAGATTATAGGGGAATGGCTGAACATACCTTGAATATGAAGGCATGACAAGACACAACATGAGAATGAAGTCAAAGTTGGATGCATAATGAGGCATAGTTTAGTAGTGAACATGGTTGGGAATTAGGACCCATAAAGATTCATAGTTAGTATATTTTATACCTGGTAACATGGTTTCTTATTTTTTATATTTCTTATGATGCTGTAAATTAGAGAATTACAGTTTCATGGGTAAATATACATGAATTTTGTATATTTTGAATTATATATTCTCTATTATATAATCAAGGATTTAATATGATTGGTTAAAAAGAGTTTTAAGAGTGATTAAACATTAAAATATTTTTTTTCATATTATATCGTTTATGTGTTTTATACTAGATTATACATGTGAATGAATAGGTGTGATTTGATAAAATCTTATTGAGTAAGGTATTACTCACCCTAACCACAATATCTCAATGTGCATGTAGATATTTTTTTCAATTATATTGGAAAATAACTGACTACATTATTCATTGGTGATGGGTTATATGAAATAATTTTATAGAACAATGTGATAGTGTTTGACCATGCATCATTAAATGAGTGTAACTAATCTGGATAGTTATGTACTGATCATCTTCTTGGGTTATGATGTGTTCTTCATCATTGTTTTTCTTCCACTACATTATTAGTATTTTTTTAGTTTAAAAAAATGTTTAAAGGATTTTTTTGTTTTTAAAATAAAATAGAGAACTCTTGTAGATATAATTATTTATTCTATTGGGAAAAAACTATTCCTCGGTGATTATTTCATTTCCCTCACCACTAGTTTCAATCCTCTAGTGATCAAGAAATTATCTTAAAGACATGTGATAATTGAAAATTGGGCCTGAGTTTTTGTTATTTGGTTTAGGTCATTAAAAATGATATTAGATCATGGTTTTAAAGTTTAATATTGTAATATAAAGTTGTTATAGAGATTATGACAGTTAAAACCAAGGAGGTACCCATAAAAAGGTATAGTTAACCACTGTAGACGCCAAAAAGTCCATAATTACTGAAGGAAGTTTCGAAATGACAAAGAAAAGTCATATTCGGACACAGAGACCCAATCCGGAGGGCCTGAAAGTGTTGCATGGAAAAAATGGGAATGCGCGTGAAAAAAATTGTGCCGCGCGAAAGGGGTCTGGGATTCGAGAAGGGTCCACGGAACATGCGCACAATAATTGCATGCCCGCACCCACGCGATTAACATTCCACGTCTCCATCTCTGGCGCGCAAGTTTTGCACGCCACCCTGATGTCCGCACTGCCAGATGCATATAAATAGAAGGAGACCCCTTCCATTTCGGGGTTGCGGAATTCGAACTAGCTCTCGTGCGTGAAATCAGACTTCCGCGGGTGCAAGATGGCCTTCAGGGACTGAACCTTTTCACGCCACCTCGCCCCAGGATCCGCCTTTGCGTGCAATCCCTCTGGCTTAAACAGAACTCTAAACCCTTCAGGGTTCCTCCCTTGCACAAAATTCCTTCTGTTTCATGAAAAACGGTCCAATTGCGCGCAATCTCTTTCCCTGGGTGTGGCCTCACCTTTGGGTGTAGCCTTTTCCACTCACGCATAATTCATATCCCTTGTGTATGATCCTACTAACTGCACGCAAGCCCTCTGCCCCGATTATGCGCCATCCCGGTGTTTTGCGCGCCAAAAATTTCTTTGCGTGTAACCCCCCGGGGCCCCTCACCTTGATTCTCCCTAGGTGACTCCTAGCGTAGGCGCCTGATGTGCTCCTTCTGGAGGCCCCAGGAACACACACCGGGCATACACACCATGTGTTGTTTTCCCGTATGACCTTCCAGGCTCGTATGAAGTAACTTCAAGGTCCCCTAGGCAGTTTTCCCGTTGCGTTGCTTTTCCTCATGCTTCTTCACATAGGCACACTAACGACTATTGCTTATTCGCATAGACACGCTAACGTGGACCCATCGATGGTTCGTTCTGCGCCCCCCCTTCACTACGGCCTTGCTGATGCCTTCTCTTCCACAAGGGTTAGAGGGCACCAGTCATGTAAGTCCTTGGGGTGTGGAGTAAACCCACCTCGTCCGAGCTGGAGGACGTTAAACTGCCAAGCACCTCGTCCTCAACACATGACATTAAACTGTGATCCGGCCCCGTGCCTCGCACGCAGGGTCCCCCGGCTTGGGAATTCTTTATGCCCATTGGTCTCCATGGGGGAAGGGCAGCCTCCTTGGTGTAAGCCCCTAACCCCTCTTGCAGAAGGTAGCACCCATGAACCTCCGTACTTCCCCAGTGCCAAGGACCAATGGGGGAGATGGACATAGGGGTCTTCTGTTACCCTTTCCTCCCCCTCTATGCTTTGTTTCCCTTGGGCCTCCATCCTGGAGTAAGTCCCAGCACCATGGGCCACTCAATGTGTAAGCCCCTCTTCATTTCCCACGGACGCAACCTTCGCGACGTGATCATCAGGTCTCTGTCATCTCTTGTTTCTCACACCGAGCATGCCTCACGTGAGCTTAGAGTGATCACTGACCCCCGCCTAGAGTGAACTACAGGGACTTTGATCCATGCTAAGGCATGGTACGTAGGAAGCCTCCACGAGGTCCAAGCCTACCACCTGGTCGTTCCGACCCCTTCACGTCGGTTCACCAACACTTTGGGATGCCTCAGAGCGTAAGCCCCAAATGCTTCATCCCGCATGACGTTAAAATGAATCCCGTATTACATGACGTTAAACTATATTCTGTCCCGCATGACATTAAACTGCATCCCATCCTGCATGACATTAAACTATACACCCGAACTACAGGGACTTTGATCCGTGCTAAGGCATGGTACGTAGGAAGCCTCCACAAGGTTCAAGCCCCACCACCTTGGGCTGTCTCAGAGCATAAGCCCCATCCAACCCAAACTACGTGGAATTTGATCCATTTCAAGGCATGGTACATAGGAAGCCTCCCCGTGGTTCAACCCGAATACCCATCGGACCCCCGGTCCATCTTCACGTCGGTTCGCCGACACAACCTAAACTACGTGGACTTTGATTACCTGCCACGGGGATACGTAGGAAGCCTCCACGAGGTTCAAGCCCACCACCCGGTCATTCTGACCTCTTCATGTCAGTTCACCAACCATCGTGGGCCGCATCAGAGTGTAAGCCCAATCCATCCATCATCGTGGGCCGCCTCAGAGTGTATGCCCCATCCATCCATCATCGTGGGCTGCCTTAGAGCGTAAGCCCCATCCATCCACCATTGTGGGTCGCCTCAGAGCGTAATCCCAATCCATCCATCATTGTGGGCTGCCTCATAGCGTAAGACCCATTCCCTCCCGAACTATGTGGACTTTGATTCCCTTCCATGAGCATACGTAGGAAGCCTCCACAAGGTTCAATCCCCCCCTTCACTTTATAACCCATAATGATTCTTACCCGGGCCACCACATCCTGGTGGGATCATGCCACCTCATTCCACTCCATAGCATTCGAGAATCCACCCACGTGTAGGCCCCAACATCGGTGTTCCCTCCAAGGGTTATTCAATCTGATACACTCTAGCTAGTGTTCCGATCAGTCCGATCCATCTCCACTGAATGTTAAACTCGTGGCATACACTGTGTTAAACACGGGAAGCTGAGGAAAACCTTAGATACATGACTATGGAATACAATTCCCCGCATTCAATGTGGGATGCCTCGGGCTTCCACACCCTCGAGAAGCCCTATAATAAGGGACAGAAGACATACATTCCAATCCCCTAGCGTCAAGATACGCCAACGATGGATCAACGTGACCACTCCCCTAACTGAAGGTTGCTGCCCCGACCAGACCCCTTGGAGCGTCTCAATGGAAGCAGCATAATTAACTGGTTTCCATGAAGATATGGCATTGGGAAGAGTTTAACGAAAACATCTTAAATCTATGAGGGAGACCTGGACTAGGTGACGAGTTCTGAGGAGGAATCCACAGAAGGAAGAACCGACATCCCATCATCCCGGTTTTGATCAAGGAGTAGATGTCCCTGAACAAGGAGTGAATGCCGCCCGCCTTTGGAAAGCGGGAATGCGGGGCAACGATCCGCGCGTCCTAAGTGTGACGGACGCACGCGCATGCGCGCCTTGGAAGAAAGTGTTGGAAACAGAAAATGGTAAACTCAACGTGAATCTATTCTCCTCAATATAGAGACCGGTAGCGTTTGCGGTGTCGGAAGATTAGCATTTCACCAGGTCTGGGCACCCAACACTAGGATGCGAAACCCTCCAGGGGTTGGGGCAGTCAGGACATTGCAAACTCCGTTCTACAACGTTGTCAGCGTGGATACCTCTTACCGACCATGGAATACGGAATGGAACTAGGCTACTGGTTGTTGATTACTTTTCCTATCAGGGTTAATGGGTTCATCTCCCTACTTTCAGGAATCAGATCACTGCATACGGAGCTCGATCGCCACCTGCCCACCGGCATAAGGGCAAGGGCAGGGCTGATGCGACCACCTCACACGGTTCTGCCTCTTCCATAGCTGCTCCAACCGCCACGACTGATGGGTGATCACGCCCCCTCTCCCCATCAGAGATTATCCAACGAAGGGTGATCAACGAACTTGTTCATAGGTACGAGGAGAAGGGGGTCATCCCCACCAGGGACATGGCCCGTTTGGACCTCGAGGCAGCTATGCCGCACCACCAACGCCACCCCCGAGGGCCACGTAGGGAGCCACTACTCCCCACCCCGACATTCAACCATTTTGGGAGCTTATCCCTGGAACGCCTTGACACCTCCCTCCCATACGCCGATGATATAGGTGATGTCTAGGTTGGCCCAATCGGAGACCCGCTTCAAGGGTTCACGACAAGGGCCCCCGTCAGGTGGCGTCTGCACCGCCACCCGACTCCCTAAGCCGAGGAGCAAGCAATCCATGTGCCCGCACTACCGGCTCCAACCCATCTGAACTGATGCCAGCACCAGACACGAGCGGAAGAGGATACTCGCCCTGGGGCATCAACATCAGCGACCACTATGGCCCGAGCCACCCCTGACTCCTATCATCAAACCCCCGCACATGTTGAGCAGGGGCAGTTATATGCCCGATCTGGATCGAGGCTCCAACCACCCCACGGGCAGGTTTGGTCGACTCTCCCGGTCACCGGCACAAGAAATGGCCGTCACAGACCAATTCATGGTAGTTCCATCTAGTGTGAAGGCCTACTCCGTGCCAACATTCTGGAAGGTGTGGGCCCTCCCTGCTTCCAACCTCGGCCCGGAGGCCTGACTAGTGCCACCCTCGCCGCAGTTAAGGGGCTTCCCCGTGACAAAAACACTCCGGGTGGGGCTCTCTCCGACGCTCACTACACTGGGTACAAGGTCACTTCCCATACCTCAAACCGCGAGTATGGAGCCATTGTATATCCAGTCACTCACCCACATTGAGGTCCTCCCTGTGTCCCTTTTGACATTTGCCCCAGTGCTCCCCGCACCCCGGCCTTCAATCCTCTCTGCCCCAGCACCCGTGCGGCCAGAGGACTCCATGACGGAAATCAGCCCTACCCCAAGGAGCCACCCAGGGGTAGAAAGGTGGGAAATCGTCTCCGTAAGAGAAATTCAAGGGAAGGCTAGACATAAATCAGACCAGTCCATTTCTCAGACTCTGAGGCGGAGTACGAATTGACGGTGGAGCCTTCTCTTCAGTCCTCTAAGTCAAGGGCTGGGGTAGGGACGTGGCGCGTCAGCCTTGTACTCCCCGAATGTGAGATCCATATGATCCCCGCCTCCCTCCGAAGGTATATCCAGGAGGACGAGGACTTGGAGTACCCCCAGGGATCAAACTTTCAGTCACCATCGGCCTCTCCGGAAGCACCTTCCACTTCGGCCAGAGACGACAGAGAGCCTTTTTAAGGGTCGATGGTGGGAGAGCCACGACATAGCACACCCCCAGCAAGCACTAACACTGGGATAGGAGGCCCGTTTTCCATTCCATACTACCGCGACATGGCGGCTAGGTCACTACAACCCTTGGAGGAAGACCTAGGATTCGGTGGCCAATCGGCCTGCTCGTCGTGTTCTCTACCAGCCAGCCCACCGGCCTAGTGGCCTGCCTCGGTGCCACTTCCAGATCCCCAGCCGCTCCCAGTTGATGAGCGCGGCCATCAGGGGATGGATCCTAAACCTAAGTCATGGAGCTTCTGGACCATCCTCGCAGCAGGACACTTCCCCGAGAAGTTTTGGCCGGTCGCAGGGTCGGATTTTGATACGCCAGAATCGCTCACCCTAGGGGAGTTTGAATGTTTCCGCTAGACCCTATGGGAGAATCACTTCTGTCTTCGCTGCCAGCAAGTGACTTATCCTAGGATCCAAGTAAACCTCAAGGATATCGGCGAGCAATGTCTTCGGGTCGACCTGGCCACGCTCCCTACGGTCCAACACCCCGAGTCACTCGGCCACCACAGGGCCCTCCAACAACAATGCGTTCAGAGTTTTAAAGTACTCTGGAAAGTTGTTGAGGAGGCCACCCCCACGCGCACGTCTGTGGATGGGGGAATTACACTTCCCTTCTCTTTAGTGGAATTCACCGGTAGCCCAACTCACTGGACGGCTCTGAGGACTTGCCCACGAGGGAAGCGGCGATCAACATGGCTGATCTGTCAGGAGATGAGAATAGTCTGGAACATCTTGATGGGGACTTACCCCTTGAGGAAAATCCACCACTGGACCCATCAGGAAGGATTAATGTAATGCCCCGACCCCAGTTACCTAGATTCGGTGCATTATTACATAACATTGGCATGATCACAAGAAAGATTAAATCTCGAAATACCGATTAGTTTAGTAGCCTTGGAAACACTAGATATATTCATAAAGTTTTACCCTACATAATAAAAATGAAAACTACAACAACATAGTCTCCATCGTCTACACTCTTATACCCTCATACTATCCCTACAGGTCATTCATAATTTACTTCTTCACATCCTGGAAAAAATAAAACATAGAAAAGGGGTGAGCTCAAATGCCCAGTAAGGATAACAATATAGCAGAAACTTTCATAAATAAGAATAAACATTTAAGGCAATGTATAACTAAAAAAAATCCTTTTAAACTTGAACTTCAACATAGTATGGAAAAAATAAAATTAAATAATTCCATTTACTTATTCACATGGATATTCTACTAATAGAATAATCACATGCAATACCAATAACCACTTTCATAATGATGGAATGCATAATTCCAGACTATCATAACCACATAGCCAAGGCCTCGTGCCAAGACTACAAATAAGATTTTTCCAAGGCCTTGTGCCAAGACACTAGTTTGTCTCATGAGACCTACCGATGTATCGAGGAGCTATAGCGGGCTCCACCTGTCAGATATTAAGTCTAATGCATTCCCATATGAAAAGGTTTAAACATAACATAAACATTCGTATTAAAACTAGCATACGAAATGTAAATCCTTCATCCATAAACCATGAAAGGTATAAAAATAACACATACACAGTCAAACATATAAAAAAACCTTCAATACAATATAGAATTTTTGTATCATAATAAATCAACTTCAAATAATCGTAAAATCCATCAAAGGATGTTGACATAGATGAAATCAAAACTCTTTTTAGAGAAATATCTCTTTCTATTTTGAAATCATTTAAGAGTCATATATTTATAAAATAAAACATTTTCTTTTAAAATATTATTATAAGCTTGTAAGGGAAGCATCGATGATTTTATAACGGCGGAAAATATCCGCACCCACCGTATAAGTTAAAAAAAACATTCTTACCTTAATTCTGTCGAAAAGGTTAAAAAGCACCTTGTTTGGAAAACAACGGAAATATTCCTTTATAAACCTCTTATAAAAAGTCAAACAAGGGTATAAATGACTTTAAACCATATTCCTGTAAATAGTAAAAATGTTTTGAAATACATTTTTAAGAAACATGGATGTAGATGATAAAGAGATCCCAGTAGATTATTACGTATAAACAACCTCGAATAATGAAGAGATTGTGAAATAAACCCTTACCTTGTACTTTTCCTTGGTTGAGGGTAGGTTAACCTCCTGTATAATGTTGAAATAATTGTTATTAAATTATACAAGAATCATATACCTTAATATGATATCATATATGATCTTTTAACATTGATTTGTTAATAATATCTTAGTATTATCGTTGTTTCGGGTGTTAACTTACTCGTTTTATTTTATATGTTTTGTTACGTAAGACGTGTTTGTCATGGATAGGTTGTACATTAATCATATACATAATGATATCAGGTCCTTAGATACTATTATTAATCATCAAATGAGAATTAGACTTGAATGGATATGATGGAGAATGAATCTCATCGCGTTCGTGGAGATGGTAGTCCATATGTACGCACGAGCGACAATATCATTATTTTGATATTAAAATAATATATAATTGGATGGTATATAATATATACAGAATAATTATCATTTTTTATTTATTATTTAAATGAATTACACATCATTATTATACCCATCCAAATAATAATTTATTGAATAACAATTACACCACGACATGGAGACGGTAAGCCATACGTACGCACGTATGGTGACATGTTATTCAAAGGATGGATAGAATACTGAATATGGTTATACCATATTTATAATAGAATCATAGTATATATAATATGCTAGATTTTTTATTTTATAATGGTAATAACAAATAAAGAAGAAGTGGAAGAAGAAAGGAACTTGAAAAAGGGTGGTGAAATCATTACCTGTTCTTCGGGTTCTTCCTTTTGATTTGATAAAAAGGGATCCTTAGGTTGGTTTTATGACTAAAGTAAGGACTCTAGGATGAAGTGAGTGAAGTTGAGAGAGTATTTGGGCAGATTTTTGCCGAGCCAAATGGCTTTTAAGGTGTGAATTAATGAGAAGGGGGAGTGCCCTTTTATAAGAGGGGTGAGGGGCACCTTTGGAAAAGCTAGAAATATTATTTTATAATGAATTCATATTCGGTTTCTAATGGCTCAAAAGTGGATTATTTAAATATTAAGGTGTGTATGGGTCGAAAACCACTCAACCAATAGAATTTAGACAGGTTTGGGTCATTATATTAACCTTATCTTTTAGTTTTAACTCTTAGTTAATTAGTTTGACACTTACCATGTCACTTTGTATTTTTATATTATATATTTAATAAACTTACTATATAACTCCAAGAGACCCCCAAGTGGTCCATTAATGATACAACTATCATGATATAAGTCTCTTTGCTGAACATTAGATTTTTAAGAATTGAATATCAATTAATAATATAATATTTGTTTTAAAAACTCTTTTATGTCAATTTTGACAATATTTGGAAAATTGATTTTTGTGAAAATCATAACAGAATGATTACTTCGAAAAAGGTTAATTAAATCATTAATAACATGTCATATTAACCTATAAAATTAGTTTAATTCATAAAAAGTCTCAAATTATATTTATTGGGATATTTATAATATCAATTATTTTATTTTTTCACTATTATGGTAATTACTGCATCATCATTGGGTCATAAATTAATTAAATTATTTAATGTCTAAAAATTATAAATAAAATAAAATTATGTATTAAATATTTTTATCTTTCTAATGAATATTTACAATCGAATTTATCTTATGTATAACCCTATATTAAAAATGTTTTAGTAAATAAACTTTGATTTTAACTCTTTTAACTCTTTTTTGAATTAAATAATAATAAATGTCCTAATCTAATCCATGTGGACCTAAATGATAATATTTTATTCCTAAGGTTGTTTTTGGTCAAGATAAACTTGTCCAATAGAATTAGGACATGTGTTAGGGTAATATTAATATCTTTTTTACCCTTAATTATCCTATTTACTTTTAACTGTGGTAAATAAAAGCAAAAATTTACTATTCACCAAAAATTATTTTCATCTCATTGAACCACATTTTACTCCTTAATATTAATCGTGTCTCTCGGATTTTTGAAATTCCACTCACAGAAGCGGTAAAATTAAGTTTTATGAAAAATTTAGTTTTTTTAACTACCACTTAGTGGTTTCACTATTCATCAAAAAATGAAGTTTTTCAGAAAAATACCAAAAATTCACCATAGGCTAATTTCGATATTCCGAATCCAAAAATGAAGTCCGTTTTGAAAAATAAAATTTATAAATTTCAAAAAAGTGGGTATTACTATTCATAACGGCTAGTTTGATTAGTTGTGGTGTGTTAGACTCGATGTTGCGTACAACACACGCTGTTGCATTATTCAAAGAGAAGCATACCGTAGAAGCTTGGGGTGTTACATTCTACCCTCCTTAAAATAATTTCATCCTCGAAATTTCTAGAATACCACCGCATGAAAAGACTCGGGTGGTTCTTCATCATAAGTTCCTCGGGTTCCCACGTTTCCAGTTCCATCTTATGGTTTCTCCACAAGACTTTTACCAGACGAGTCGTCCGGTTTCTTAGTACTTGTTCTCTCATATCAAGAACCTTGAAAGGCTATTCGCAATAAGACAGATCAGGTTCCAGTTCTAATTCCTCATAGGTGAGTACATGCGTTAGGTCAGGCATGTATTTCCTCAACAGAGATACGTGGAACACATCGTGAACTTTGGAGAGACTTGGCGGCATTGCCAATCGGTAAGCTACAACCCCTATTCGTTATAGAATTTCAAAAGGTCCAATGTACCTGGGACTCAATTTACCTTTCTTACCAAAAAGTATGACTCCCTTCCATGGAGATACCTTCAGGAAAACATGATCACCGACTTGAAATTCCAAATCCTTCCTTCGATTATCGGCATAGCTCTTCTGCCTGCTTTGAGATGCTTTGATATGGTTTTGGATTACCTTCACCTTTTCCATCGTTTCCTCCACTAGTTCTAGGCCTACAAGTTTTCTTTCCCCAACTTCATCCCAACAGGTTGGTGTGCGACATCTCTTTCTGTATAACGCTTTATATGGTGCCATATGAATACTCGAATGAAAGCTATTGTTATAGGAAAATTATACCAGAGGTAAATATTGATCCCACATACCCTGAAAGTCAAGTGAGCAGGATCTCAACATGTCTTCTAAGGTTTGAATAGTTCGTTCTGATTGTCCATCTGTTTGAGGGTGGCAGCCAGTGCTCAAATGAAGTTCAGTATCCAAGGCTTTCTGAAGACTTTTCCAGAATCTTGAAGTAAAACGGGGATCACGATCAGAAACAATCGATAGGGGTACTCCATGAAGTCTCACAACTTCATTAATATATAGTCTTGATAGTCGTTCAAGTGGTAAATATTTCCTTATAGCAAGAAAATGTGCTGACTTGGTAAGATGATCAACAATGACCCATATTGCATCGTTCCTTCTAGGAGTCTTTCGTAGCCCCATGACAAAGTTCATCGTAATATTGTTCCATTTCCTCTCCGGTATGGGAAGAGGTTGCATGACTCCTCCAGGATGTTTCCTTCCAGCTTTCACTTATTGACAAACCATACATCTTGACACAAAATCAGCAATCCCCCTCTTCATGTTGTCCCACAAAAAATGTTCCTTCAAATATCTATACATTTTGGTGCTCCCAGGGTGTATAGAGAAATTGGAACTATGAGCATCATCTAGCAATTCCTTTTTTAGATCAGGTATATTGGGAACAGAAAGCCTCTTCCCAAATTTCAAAATTCCTTCTTCACACACAAAGTCTCTCAATCTCCCATAATTCACAGCTTTAATCTTCTTTTTAAATTCTTCATCATCGGTCTGAGAACTCTTAATCATTTCTAGTAAAGATGGTTTGGCAACCATTTGAAAAAGCATTGATGTTTCACCTTCCCTAGTTATTCCCATGTCCATCTTCACTAGATATGTAGAGACCCGAAGCCTGACGTAAATTGGCATTAAATTACTTTTGCGGAATACTTATTACATAACAAACTCACACACAGAAGGACCGTAATAGTTTAGTGTCTTTGGAAACTCGGAATATAATCTTCTAATCATGGTGAAAGATCTTCAACATCTCCCATAAAGATCTTCCCTTTTTCTTACCTAAAACCTTTCTTTATATCCTGGGGAAAAGAATACAAAAAAGGGTGAGCTCAAATGCTCAGTAAGGGTAAACAAAAGAAAAATCAATCACATCGTTTTCATAAGAACATAACATTTTGGAAATCTTAACCTGCAAAAGAGATCATAATATCATAACATGGGATAAATCATAGTAGTGAAATGGAATCCCAATAATCATAACATAAAACATGAAAATTTTTGTCATACACACATAATCATAGAGAATCATTTCTTATTAGTCAAGACTCATTGTCAAGACTATCTTAGTGGACAAAGTCCCTTTCTGACCCGAGTTCACTCCTCGTTTCAGTCCTGTTTCACTGAACCGGTATAACCTACCATTCCAGCCATGTCTATCTCATGAGATATAAAATCTTTACCCAATGCATTGGAGGGAGATATAGGTCCCACCCATCTCATAATGATACCATTCTTATGTGTGCCACAAAATCATAAATCATACATCATAGCATAACCCATGAAATAAAATGGGATTCTTAAACATCATGCCATCATAACATAATCCATAAACAATTGATATCATTTCATCATAAGAAAATTGAATCCATCTAAATCATATAGAAATTTTACTTGAAACATACACATATGAAATAATGTCATCTTAGATGTAAAATAGTTTTTACAAAACACTTGAAATGAATTCTTGAGGAAAATATCCTTTCTTCTTTAAAATCATGTTCTTTTCACAAAATTCCATGCAATTTTAAAAGATAAGGTTTTTATTAAAAATAATCATGAAATCTTGTAGAGGAAGATTCTTTAAAATGAGTCGTTATGAAACCGTAAAAATCTGTTCACGCCGTATAAGTTAAAAATAACATTCTCCTCATACTTTTGTTAGAAAAGTCAAAAAGTACCTCGTACGAAAAACAACAAAATATTCCTTTCATATTTTTTACTAAAAACTCACCGAAGGGTAAAATTGGATTTAAAAAATTGTAGTTGGATGGAAATAATATTACATATTAAGGAAACATGGATGTGGATGATAAAATACACCCCAGTAAATACCAAAGTATAAACAATCTCGGATAAAAATGAGATTGTGATATTTCCCTTACCTTAGGTCCGATTTTCTTCATAAGTGTCCGAACCTCCTGTATAATGATTTAAATAATGTCATTGACTTATTAAAGAAACATACTCATTGTTATGATAACATATATGGTTCACTTATGACTTTATATTACCCGTTCTTTTGTAAATTCCATGTTAAAGAGCATTTTGGGTAAAATTGTTTCATTTGTCATCCGTGTTTTGACTTGTAATTATTCATATGATTGCTTATATCATAATTAATTTAATTACAGAATATAAAACATGTTTTATATATAATATATATTCAGAATATACATATATATAATAAATTAGTAAATGGAAAGAAATACACCGTTCATGGAGACGGTAGTCCGTACGTACGCATGAACGCTGTTTTCGTTTCTTTATTGAGTTGAATGGAATTAAGTATATGACATACATATATATACACATAAATAAAGTATCATTATTATGTCATATATTTCATTATTACTTATTATATACACTTTATAATCATTCATGAATGGTTAACGTGGAGAATGAATCTAATCGCGTCGTGGAGACGGTAGTCCGTACGTACGCACGGGCGATGATATCGTTCTCATGATCGTGGAATTGTATTTAAGTGTATGTATACTATTTCAGAATAAATATAACTTTACAATAATAATATATAGTAATTATTTACACCATTATACCCATCCAAGTAAGGTGGTGGTGGAAAATAGATTACACCACGACGTGGAGACGGTATTCCGTACGTACGCACGCACGGTGATTTCGTTTTCCGTAGGATGGATAGATAGTGAAATAGGGTTGTTTCATACTTATAATAACATATAAGTATATGATTGATACTTATGTTATTACTTCATAATGAAAAAACCTAAGAAGAAGAAGTGGAAGAAGAAATAAAGTTGAAAGAATCGGTAACGGACATTACCTCTTCTTTGAAGAACCTCTTTGAGATCTCCTTTTAGGGCACTAAAATTGGTCTTTGAGGAAGACCAGAACCTCTAGGATGTTTCTATGAAAGTGGAGAAAAGAATTTGGCAGGGGTTTTCCGAGCATGAAGGCTCAAAGTGGTGTGAGGAAGAGGGGGAGGAGGTGCCCTTTTATAAGGGAGGAGAGGGGTACCTTTGGAATAAGTAAAACTATTATTTTATTATAAAGTCAAATTCGGTTTTAAATAGCTCCAAATTGATTTATTTATAAGCTAAGGTGGGGATGGGTCGAAATACTCTCATCAAATAGAATTAAACCAGTTTAGGTTCCTATTTTAACCTTATCATTTATATTTAACTTTAAGTTAGATAATTTTACTTTTAACGTGTCTTCTTGTTTTCTTACACTATAAGGTTAATAAACTTACTATATCAAGCCAAACGAACCCCAAGTTGTTTATTATTAATATATATAACTATATATAAGTCATTTGGCCAAACCTTAGATTTTTAGGAATAAAATAACAATTAATAATATAATATTTGTTTTAAGAACTATTTTATGTCAATTTTGACACTATTTAGTAATTGATTTTTGTGAAACTCATAACAGAATGATTAGTTCGAAAAAAGTTAATTAAATCTATAATAACATGTCATATTAACCTATAAAATTAGTGTAATTCATAAAAAGTCTCAAATTACATTTATTTGCGTATTTATAACATCAATTATGTCAATATTTCATTAATAAGATAATTACTGCATCATCTTTGTGTCATAAATATATTAAATTATTTAATGTCTAAAAATTACAAATAAAATAACATTATGTAGGAAATCGTTTTATATTTATAATGAGTATTTATAGTCGAATTTATCTTATGTATAACCCTATATTAAAAATTATTTACTTATTAAACTTTGATTTTAACTATTTTAACCCTTCTTTAAATAAATTAATAATAAATGTCCTAATTTAATACAAGTGGGCCTAAATGATCATATTTTATTCCTAAGGTTGTTTTTGGTCGAATTACACTTATCCAATAGAATTAAAACATGTTTTAGGGTAATAATAATATCATTTTTACCCTTAATTACCCTATTTACTTTTAGCCATGGTAAAAAAAAGCAAAAAGTTACTATTCACCAAAAATTATTTTCATCTCATTGAACCACATTTTACTTACTGAAATCAACCGTGTCTCTTGGATTTTTGAAATTCCACTCACAGAAGCGGTAAAATTAAGTTTTATGAAAAATTCATTTTTTTTACTACCACTTAGTGGTTTCACTATTCATGAAAAAATGAAAGGTTCCAGAAAAATACCAAAAATTAGGCCTAAGCTATATTTGAAATTATGAACTCAAAAATGATGTCTATTTTACCAAATTCAAAACATATCATTTACATTAACTAATTTAAAAATTAATTCCCGTCGTCAAAACAAATGGTGTGTTTTTAAGAGATAATAACTATCAAAAGATTGACACTTGTTTATAACTGGTTTAAATGTGAAATTACATCCAATGACCAAAATTGTATTAAATTGTAAAAATATATTCTAAATATACTTTAAAACCACTCAAATTAACTATTAATTATTTCGATTAAAAATATTGTTTTTAATTAAAATTTAATAATTTTCACTATTCATCAGAAAATGAAAGTTATCCGAAAAGTACCAAAATTTCACCCTAAGCTAATTTCGATATTCCGAATCCAAAAATGAAGTCCATTTTGAAAAATAAAATTTAATTTTTTTTAAAAAAGTGGTTATTACTATTCATAACGGCTAGTTTTAATAGCATATTGTTGTTTAGTGAAACTTGGTATTGCGTACTACACACGCTATCGAGGAAGGTCGCGATTGCATCTAATGAAAGGAAAGTCAAGGATGCGTGTTGTGCAAGCTCCTTTTGGTGTAGCGTACAAAACAAGACATTAATGAAATTAAAAAGAATATTTTTCATAAAATCTCGGGGTGTTACATTCTACCCCCCTTAAAATAAATTTCGCCCTCGAAATTCGTCGGGGTTATAAATGGTTTACTACTCAAAAGTTTCTTTAATAGAAACCCACATCGTAAAAAGGAATACCAAAACCAATCTTTAAAAACAAAAGTATGAAACGTAACGGTTACCCAAATAAACTAATAACTGGGTTTCCACATAGGTGAAAATATGGATATGGAAGAGAAATCTAACCATCATGTGCTGATGGAGAGTGGTAGAGAACATGGCTATGGAAAAGCCAGCAATCACAAATCCATAGATTTGTGATGATATAAGGTACCATCTGATTCATCGGATATAAGGGAACTAGGACAACATTTTTGGTTTTCAAGATCATTTCCCTAAAGTTGATGAATTAAAATAAATACTTGCATGATTTTGGTACAATCTCACTGTTGTTCGTGAATTGAACAATTTCTACTTCATCCCTTAATGAAATGAAGTTGAATTTGTTATTCGTGATGTGTTAGAAGATCATGTGATAGAATGATGGGTCATTCCATCTCTTTCAAACAAAAGGTTAGCAAAAGTTATAAGTCCATCTTATGTATATGGTTCCAAAAATGAACTTATACTTCATATATCATACCGCTTAATAAAATAAAACTAGTTTCTACTAACCAGGGACTTCCTGTAGGATATTGGTAGGCGATAAAGGCCAGTCGCACTTCGGTTGTGGGTTCAATTCCCACAGCCTTGTCCGACGCGATGGGCTGTCGCCCGTCCTGTAGGTTGTCCTTTTTCTAAAACTATATTACTATAACATCCCATAAATAATATCAAAAAACTTCTATCCTTAAACATTACTAACTTATGTCCAACATAATCCATTCCAATCTTTAGGCTTATCCATAATACTGAAGTCCACTCTCATAATATAGTGAAAATGATTACCAGAGATTTAATACCATCGTTGATCCCCATATATCATAAGATATGTCTTGTTGGTCAAATTCCAAACATTCAAAGGCCTTAATCATGTATTCTCTTGAATAACCATTGAACCTTAGTGAAAACATGAATGCAGTTAAAAGTTAACACTTTCCACATACCAAAATCCTCAAAATTCTATATACTCAAACCATGATATCACTTAGTCCTTATATCAATCATGAGCTCATGAATACTGTCAAACATTTCATTTTCTCTATATCCCTTAATTATGCTCATATCATCTACTTTCCAAAATATTTGAATCACTTTTCATGGTTACCGGTACCTTAAAATTATTGAAAACCACAATAAACCAATACATAAATATTTCAATACACCATAAAAGTACCTCAACAACATTATTCTTGAATACCAATACATAAACACTTCAGTCCATCCACTTCAATGATTGTCCTGAAATAAGTCCTTCCTTGATTTAGAAGTAACTTTTTAGGTCAGGGCATTGAGTTGGGTAATGCCCATGTTCTCCACAAATAGGACATTGAACTCCATAACAGTCTGTCACTCTATGACCCTTTTCTCCACACAGATAACATCGGTCCCCCCATTTGAGGTATTCCTCAAGGTTCTTCTTCCCTTCTTTAGAAATCTCAATCTTACTTTCTTTATGCTCCTCAACATGCAAACATGCATAATAGTTTATCTTCCTCTTCTTTGATGAATTAGGCATACCACTAAATTTCACCTTGTTAATCATATATCGCGATGAATGATTTGGCATAATCTCAATATATTTCTCTCTAGGAATTACACAATTTTGTTTCTCATAGTCACCAATTTGTCCATTGGATTCAATGTTAACTGAATTCCTTCTGATTCCCTCCATTAACTAAAACACAAAAAGAATCTTGTGAGAGGCAAAAATCATGCTAGAGAAAACAACATAGTAAAGGGGAAGTACCCTCAATATCTAACATCTTAGGTTAAATTCTAAGATCGTTAACACAATTCTAGGACTATAAACTATACGTATACTTAACCTTAGAGACATCCCTAGACATACCATAGAAATATCTCTAGGGATCTCACAAATGTTTTCACATCCTAGTTTCCAAAGGTTGACTAAAACTTTCCTCTGATACCAACTGTAGAGACCCGAAGCCTAATTTACATTGACATTACATTACTTTTGCGGAATACTTAGTACATAACAAAAACACACACACAAGGACCGTAATAGTTTAGTGTCTTTGGAAACTCGGAATATAATCTTCTAATCATGGTGAAAGATTTTCAACATCTCCCATAAAGATCTTCCCTTTTTTTTTCTTACCTAAAACCTTTATTTATATCCTGGGGAAAAGAAAACATAAAAGGGTGAGCTCAAATGCTCAGTAAGGGTAAACAAAAGAAAAATCAATCACATATTTTTCATAAGAAAATAACATTTTGGAAATCTTAACCTGCAAAAGAGATCATAATATCATAACATGGGATAAATCATAGTAGTGAAATGGAATCCCAATAATGATAACATAAAACATGAAAATTTGTTTCATACACACATAATCATAGAGAACCATTTCTTATTAGTCAAGACTCATTGTCAAGACTATCTTAGTGGACAAAGTCCCTTTCTAACCCGAGTTCACTCCTCGTTTCAGTCCTGTTTCACTGAACCGGTATAACCTACCGTTCCAGCCATGTCTATCTCATGAGATATAAAATCTTTACCCAATGCATTGGAGGGACATATAGGTCCCACCCATCTCATAATGATACCATTCTTATGTGTGCCACAAAATCATAAATCATACATCATTGCATAACCCATGAAATAAAATGGGATTCTTAAACATCATGCCATCATAACATAATCCATAAACAATTGATATCATTTCATCATAAGAAAATTGAATCCATCTAAATCATAGAGAAATTTTAATTGAAACATACACATATGAAATAATGTCATCTTATATGTAAAATAGTTTTGACAAAACACTTGAAATGAATTCTTGGGGAAAATATCCTTTCTTCTTTAAAATCATGTTCTTTTCACAAAATTCCATGAAATTTTAAAATATAAGGGTTTTATTGAAAATAATCATGCAATATTGTAGAGGAAGATTCTTGAAAATGAGGCTTTATGAAACCGTAAAAATCCATTCACACCGTATAAGTTAAAAATAACATTCTCCTCGTACTTTTGTCGGAAAAGTCAAAAATTACTTCATACGAAAAACGACAAAAGATTCCTTTCATATCTTTTACTAAAAACTCACAGAAGGGTAAAATTGGATTTAAACAATTGTAGTTGGATGGAAATAATTTACATATTGAGGAAACATGGATGTGGATGATAAAATACACCCCACTAAATACCAAAGTATAAACAATCTCGGATAAAAATGAGATTGTGATATTTCCCTTACCTTAGGTCCGGTTTGCTTCGTAAGTGTCCGAACCTCCTGTATAATGATTTAAATAATGTCATTGACTTATTCCAGAATCATAATCATTGTTATGATATCATATATGGTTCACTTATGACTTTATATTACCCGTTCTTTCATAAATTCCATGTTAAAGAGCATTTTAGGTAAAATTGTTTCATTTGTCGTCCGTGTTTTGACTTGTAATTATTCATATGATTGCTTAGATCATAATTAATTTAATTACAGAGTATAAAACATGTTTTATATATAATATATATTCATAATATACATATATATAATAAATTATTAAATGGAAAGAAATACAATGTTCATGGAGACGGTAGTCCGTACGTACGGATGAATGCTGTTTTCGTTTCCTTATTAAGTTGAATGGAATTAAGTATATGACATACATATATATACACATAAATCCAGTATAATTATTATGTCATATATTTCATTATTACTTATTATATATACTTTATAATCATTCATGAATGGTTAACGTGGAGAATGAATCTCATCGCGTCGTGGAGACGGTAGTCCGTACGTACGCAAGAGCGATGATATCCTTCTCATGATCGTGGAATTGTATTTAAGTGTATGTATACTATTTCAGAATCAATATCACCTTACAATAATCATATATAGTTAATTTGTACACCATTATACCCATCCAAGTAAGGTGGTGGTGGAAAATAGATTACACCACGGCATGGAGACGGTATTCCGTACATACGCACGTGCGGGGATTTCGTTTTCCGTAGGATGGATAGATGGTGAAATAGGGTTGTTTAATACTTATAATAACATATCAGTATATTATTGATACTGATGTTATTACTTCATAATGAAACAACCTAAGAAGAATAAGTGGAAGAAGAAATAAAGTTGAAAGAATCGGTAACGGACATTACCTCCTCTTTGAAGCACCTCTTTGAGATCTCCTTTTAGGGCACTAAAATTGGTCTTTGTGGAAGACCAGAACCTCTAGGATGTTTCTATGGAAATGGAGAAGAGAATTTGGCAGAGGTTGGCCGAGATTGAAGGCTCAAAGTGGTGTGAGGAAGAGGGGGAGGAGGTGCCCTTTTATAAGGGAGGAGAGGGGTTCCTTTGGAATAAGTAAAACTATTATTTTATTATAAAGTCAAATTCGGTTTTAAATAGCTCAAAATTGATTTATTTAGAATCTAAGGTGGGGAGGGGTATAAATACTCTCATCCAATATAATTTAGACAAGTTTAGGTTCCTATTTTAACCTTATCATTTATATTTAACTTTAAGTTAGATAATTTTACTTTTACCGTGTCTTCTTGTTTTCTTACACTATAAGGTTAATAAACATACTATATCAAGACAAACGAACCCCAAGTTGTTTATTATTAATATATATAACCTTATCTAAGTCATTTGGCTGAACATTAGATTTTTAGGAATAAAATAACAATTAATAATATAATATTTGTTTTAAAAACTATTTTATGTCAATTTTGACACTATTTAGTAATTGATTTTTGTGAAAATCATAACAGAATGATTAGTTCGAAAACGGTTAATTAAATCTATACTAACATGTCATATTAACCTATAAAATTAGTGGAATTCATAAAAAGTCTCAAATTACATTTATTTGGGTATTTATAACATCAATTATGTCAATATTTCATTAATAAGATAATTACTGCATCATCTTTGTGTCATAAATAAATTAAATTATTTAATGTCTAAAAATTACAAATAAAATAACATTATGTATTAAATCTTTTTAGATTTCTAATGAGTATTTATAGTCTAATTTATCTTATGTATAACCCTATATTAAAAATGATTTACTTATTAAAATTTGATTTTAACTATTTTAACCCTTCTTTAAATAAATTAATAATAAATGTCCTAATCTAATCCACGTAGGCCTAAATGATCATATTTTATTCCTAAGGTTTTTTTGGTCGAATTACACTTATCCAATAGAAATAGGACATGTGTTAGGGTAATAATAATATCAATTTTACCCTTAATTACCCTATTTACTTTTAACTGTGGAAAAAAAATTAAAAGTTACTATTCACCAAAAATTATTTTCATCTCATTGAACCACATTTTACTTACTGACATCAACCGTGTCTCTTGAATTTTTGAAATTCCACTCACAGAAGCAGTAAAATTAAGTTTTATGAAAAATTCATTTTTTTTACTACCACTTAGTGGTTTCACTATTCATCAAAAAATGAAAGTTTCCAGAAAAATACAAAAAATTAGGCCTAAGATATATTTGATATTATGAACTCAAAAATGATGTCTATTTTACCAAATTCAAAACATATCAGTTACATTAACTAATTTAAAAATTAATTCTCATCGTCAAAACAAATGGCGTGTTTTTAAGAGATGATAACTATCAAAAGATTGATACTTGTTTATAACTGGTTTAAATGTGAAATTACATCCAATGACCAACATTGTATTAAATTGTAAAAATATATTCTAAATATACTTTAAAACCACTCAAATTAACTATTAATTATTTCGATTAAAAAAGTTGTTTTTAATTAAAATTTAGTAATTTTCACTATTCATCAGAAAATGAAAGTTATCCGAAAAGTACCAAAATTTCACCCTAAGCTAATTTCGATATTCCGAATCCAAAAATGAAGTCCATCTTGAAAAATAAAATTTAAAAAAATTTAAAAAGTGGTTATTACTATTCATAATGGCTAGTTTTAATAATATTTTAATAGCATATCGTTGTTTAGTGAAACTTGGTATTGCGTACTACACACGCTATCGAGGAAGGTCGCGATTGCATCTATTGAAGGCAAGTCAAGGATGCGTGTTGTGCAAGCTCATTTTGGTGTAGCGTACAACACAAGACATTAATGAAATTAAAAAGAATATTTTTCATAAAATCTCGGGGTGTTACAAGATCCATGAAAATTGGATCCCTTTCAATTCTCATATTGTTCAAAAATCCATGGTCTTATCTGCTCAAATCATCTGCCACCTTGTTTGCTTTCCCCGGGTGGTAGTGTATCGTACAATCATAATCCTTGAGTAATTCAAGACATCTCCTTTTCCTTATGTTGAGTTCTTTTTGTGAGAAAATGTACTTCAAACTCTTGTGATCAGTATAAATATCACATTTTTCACCATAGAGGTAGTGCCTCCATATCTTCAAAGCAAGGATCACAGCTGCTAACTCGAGATCATGAGTTGGATAGTTTTGTTCATGAATTTTCAACTATCGTGATGCATAGGAAATAACCCTATCATTCTGCATAAGGACACAACCAAGTCCTTTCTTTGATGCATCACTATAAATAACGAACCCATTATTCCCCGATGGTAGAGTCAATATAGGAGCATTGACTAATATTCTCTTCAGTTCTTAGAAACATTCTTCACACTCTTTTGTCCAAACAAATTTAACCCCTTTACGTGTGAGCTTCGTTAATGGGTTAGCCAATTGGGCAAAATTCTGGACGAAACGTCGATAATAACCTTCCAAACCAATAAAACTGCGTACTTCAGTTATACTCATAGGTTCTTTCCATTCTCGGATTGCCTTGGTCTTAGAAGGATCAATAGATATTCCATCTTTAGAGACAAGATGGCCAAGAAAAGAAATCTTATGAAGCCATAATTCACACTTTCTAAACATCCCATATAATTCATGTGTTCTCAGAGTCTTCAAAATAATGCGCAAGTGATTTTCATGATCTTCGTATCTTTTGGAGTATACTAAGATATCATTAATAAATACCACCAAAAATTCATTGAGATATTCCTTGAAAACTCTATTCATCAGATCCATGAATACAAAGGGTGCATTAGTCAATCCAAAAGTCATTACTGTAAACTCGTAATGCCCGTACCTAGTTCAAAATGTTGTCTTCAGAATGTATTCCTTCTTCACACACAACTGATGGTATCCAGATCGAAGGTAAATCTTTGAAAAGTATTTAGCTCCATGCAGTTGGTCAAATAAATCATCAATGAGAGGTAGGGGATAATTGTTCTTTATTGTTATAGCATTGATCTCCCTATAGTCAATACATAACCTCATAGATCCATCTTTATTTTTAACAAAAAGAATAGGGGATCCCCATAGAGAAACACTAGGGAGAATAAATCCCTTATTACTCAATTCACCTAGTTTTTTCATTAGTTCAACTAATTCTATAGTGGCCATTCTATAAGGGGTCTTTGATATAGTCCTTGATCCAGGAATTAAATAAATGGAAAACTCAACTTCTCGTTCTGGAGGATGTCTAGGTAAATCTTTCGGAAACACATCTACATATTCTTTCACAACAGGTACATCCTCTATTTGAACATTCCTTTCATCACCCATAGTCATTTCATCCTCTTCCTCCCCAATAATTGAATTTAGTTGAGCTACTGGGGGTGGATCTAGATAAGAATTAGGTGGTGACAATTCTGCTCTAAAGATAAGGTGTTCCTTATCATCATCATCAAAAATCGTAACCTCCTTCTTCTTACAATAAATCTTCGCATCATGGTCCGAAATCCAATCCATACTGAGGATTATATCAAACTCCATCATAGGTATGATGATGAGATCAGCGGATAAAGAACATTTATGTGCTCTAATGGGGACAGATTCACAAAACTTTTTTGCAATGATACTTCCCTTAAGAGTTTTAACTGACAACTGCATTGTTAAATCAAATTGGAAATATCTAATTTTCTTAGAAAACTAGGAAGATATGAAACAATATGATGATCCAGAATCAAATAATGCATTTTCTAAACTTGAGGAAACCATTAAATTACCTGCCACCATGTCTTTCGGAGCTTCTACCTCCGCAGTAGTGATAGCATAAGCTTGGCCTTGATCCCTTGGCCTTTTCTGAGGTAATTTCCCCGGACGCTTATGACATTCATTTGCATAATGTCCCATCTCCCTGCAATTGTATCACTGAACATCGGTAGCTTCCTTCTTCCCCTTTAAATCACGAGTTTGGTGGCCTTTTTCACCACACTTGTAACAGACTCCCGTTCCTTTTAAGCAAGTACCGGGGTGTTTCTTCCTACATTTAATGCAGGATGGATATTCAACTTTTCCCTTATTCCCTTTATTTCCATTCCCAGATTGATCAACAGATCTCTTCTTCTCTTGATTTTCTTTAAATTCATAAGACTTTGAGAATTCTTTCTCTGTCTTGATAGCACATGAGACAATGTCTTCATAAGAAGAGAAGTATTGTGAGACTAATGCTTGACGAAGAAATGGTTTTAACCCATCAAAGAAAAGATATATCTTACTTCTTGGGTTACGTATATAATCCTCAGCATACCTTGCTAACCTTGTAAGGATAGCCTCATACTTTGCGACATTCTCATCCTCCTTTTTTCTCAGACTCAAAAATTGTCTTTCCATATATGCTGGATGGTCACGAGGAAAGTATTTTTCTAAAAATAGATCTTTGAACTCCCTCCATTACATATTTGATACTTCATCATCTTCCTTCGTGTTTTGAATCAATGACCATCATTGATCAACATCTCCTGTGAGGCGGTAAACTGCCATGATAACTTTTTCCCTTTCACTACTCCCCAAAGCCTAAAATATTTTCTCTAGGGAATTTATCCATTGCTCAGCTACTAAGGGATTTGTACTCCCATTGAACGTTGGTGGTTGTTGCCTCATAAAGCGATCTAACATTGATCCTCCACACTGCAGATCTCGGTGCTCCATACGGGTAAGGTTATTATTCATAACCTGAGTGAGTTGTCCCAGTATGGTGATTAGCTGATCGGCACCAGTTGCATCACCAACTCCACTATAATTATCTTGAGTAGGAGGGCAATCCCTACATGGAGTGCGTGCATTGATACGGTTTCCATTTCTTCCACTAGGCGCCATTTCTAAACAATGGAATAAACTAGATCAGTTTATGAATCAAAATACATAATTCAATACTTATAAAACACTTAAAATAAATTGAACTATTAATGGATATAATCCATAATCATAAAAATGTTTTCCTTGAGGAAGTATATACTCATAAACCCTTCATAATTATTTGTAAAGAAAACGAGAGTTATCCTAAGCATATCCCCCGGGAGTGTCGTAACCAAGAGTGCAGTAAGGCCTGTTGTCGTGCACCAGTTCCCGTTTGAGTCTATCTCAAAGCGATGTTTTCGGGTTTTACCCCTAGGTACATCTATGCCAGATCCACCTCTACCTGCTCGTATTCAGACAGAGATGTATTTCTCAGAAAACTCACAAAATCTCTACAATACCCAAATTATAGGAATTTTTTCTATACTAATCCTCAAATTCCATCTTAAATCTATGTGCTCTAATCAGAGTTTATCTAAATCTAGCTTCCAAGGTTTGTACTAAACTTTCTCTGATACCAACTGTAATGCCCCGACCCCAGTTACCTAGAGTCGGTGAATTATTACATAACATTGGCATGATCACAAGAAAGATCAAATCTCGAAAGACCGATTAGTTTAGTATCCTTGGAAACACTAGATATATTCATAAAGTTTTACATTACATAATAAAAATGAAAACTACAACAACATAGTCTCCATCGTCTACACTCTTATCCCCTCATACTATCCTTGCAGGTCATTCATAATTTACTTCTTCACATCCCGGGAAAAATAAAACATAGAAAAGGGATGAGCTCAAATGCCCAGTAAGGATAACAATATAGCAGAAATTTTCATAAATAAGAATAAAAATTTAAGGCAATGTATAACTAAAAAAAATCCTTTTAAACATGAACTTAAAAAAAGTATGAAAAAAATAAAATGAAACAATTCCATTTACTCATTGACATGGATATTATACTAATCGAATAATCACATGCAATATCAATAACCACTTTCATAATGATGGAATGCATAATGTCAGACTATCATAACCACATAGCCAAGGCCTCGTGGCAAGACTACAAATAAGATTTTTCCAAGGCCTTGTTCCAAGACACTAGTTTGTCTCATGAGACCTACTAATGCATCGAGGATCTATAGCGGGCTCCACCTGTCACATACTAAGTCCAATGCATTCCCATATGAAAAGGTTTAAATATAACATAAACATTCGTATTAAAACTAGCATATGAAATGTAAATACTTCATCCATAAACCATGAATGGTTTAAAAATAACACATCCATAGTCAAACATATCACAAAACCTTCAATAAAATATATAAGTTTTGTATCATAATAAATCAACTTCAAATAAGCGTAAAATCCATCAAAGGATGTTGACATAGATGAAATCAAAACTCTTTTTAGAGAAATATCTCTTTATATTTTGAAATAATTTAAGAGTCATATATTTATAAAATAAAACATTTTCTTTAAAAATATTCTTATAATATTGTAAGGGAAGCTTCGACGATTTTATAACGGCGGAAAATAGCCGCACCTGCCGTATAAGTTAAAAAAACATTCTTACCTTAATTCTATCGAAAAGGTTAAAAAGAACCTTGTTTGGAAAACAACGGAAAGATTCCTTTATAGACATCTTATAAAAAGTCAAACAAGGGTATAAATGGCTTTAACCCATATTCTTGTAAATAGTAAAAATGTTTTTAAATACATTTTTAAGAAACATGGATGTGGATGATAAAGAGAACCCAATAGATTATTACGTATAAACAACCTCGGATAATGAATAGATTGTGAAATAAACCCTTAACTTGTACTTTTCCTTGGTGGAGGGTAGGTTAAACTCCTCTATAATGGTAAAATAATTGTTATTAAATTATACAAGAATCATATACATTAATATGATATCATATATGATCTTTTAACATTGATTTGTTAATAATATCATAGTATTATCGTTGTTTCGGATGTTAACTTACTCGTTTTATTTTATATGTTTTGTTAAATAAGCCGTGTTTTTCATGGATAGGTTGTATATTAATCATATCCAGAATTATATCAAGTACTTCGATACTATTATTAATCATCAAATGAGAATTAGACTTGAATGGATACGAT
The DNA here is from genome assembly GCA_963277665.1 of Viscum album. Taxonomy (NCBI): domain Eukaryota; kingdom Viridiplantae; phylum Streptophyta; class Magnoliopsida; order Santalales; family Viscaceae; genus Viscum; species Viscum album. Next base: position 373,934,780 of record OY728137.1, read on the forward strand.
GGAGAATGAATCTTATCGCGTTTGTGGAGACGGTAGTCCGTACGTACGCACGAGCGACAATATCATTCTTTTGATATTAAAATAATATATGATTGGATGTTATATCATATATACAGAATCATTATCATGTTATATTTATTATTTACATGAATTACACATCATTATTATACCCATCCAAATAATAATTTATTGAATAACAATTACACCACGACGTGGAGACGGTAAGCCGTACGTACGCACGTATGGTGACATGTTATTAAAAGGATGGATAGAATACTGAATATGGTTTTACGATATTTATAATAACATCACAGTATATATAATATACTGGAGTTATTATTTTATAATGGTAATAACAAAGAAAGAAGAAGTGGAAGAAGAAAGGAACTTGAAAAAGTGTAGTGAAATCATTACCTCTTCTTCGGGTTCTTCCTTTTGATTTGATCAAAAGGGATCCTTAGGTTAGATTTATGACTAATTATGGCCTCTAGGATGAAGTGAGGGAATTTGAGAGAGTATTTGGGCAGAGTTTGGCCGAGAAAAGTGGCTTTGATGGTGTGAATTAATGAGAAGGGGGAGTTCCCTTTTATAAGAGGGGTGAGGGGCACCTTTGAAAAAGCTAGAAATATTATTTTATAGTAAATTCATATTCGGTTTCTAATGGCTCAAAAGTGGATTATTTAAAGGTTAAGGTGGGTATGGGTTGAAAAAAACTCAACCAATAGAATTTATACAGGTTTGGGTCATTATATTAATCTTATATTTTAGTTTTAACTCTTAGTTAATTAGTTTGACACTTACCATGTCACTTTGTATTTTTATATTATATAGTTAATAAACTTATTATATACCTCCAAGAGACCCCCAAGTGGTCCATTAATGATACAAATATCATTATATAAGTCTCTTGGATGAACCTTAGATTTTTAGGAATTGAATATCAATTAATAATATAATATTTGTTTTAAAAATTCTTGTATGTCAATTTTAACACTATTTGGAAAATTGATTTTTATGAAAATCATAACAGAATGATTACCTCAAAAAAAGTTAATTAAATCATTAATAACATGTCATATTAACCTAGAAAATTAGTTTAATTCATAAAAAGTCTCAAATTATATTTATTTGGGTATTTATAATATCAATTATTTTCATTTTTCACTATTATGGTAATTACTGTATCATCATTGGGTCGTAAATATATTAAACTATTTAATGTATAAAAATTATAAATAAAATACCATTATGTAGGAAATATTTTTATATTTCTAATGAATATTTACAATCGAATTTATCTTATGTATAACCCTATATTAAAAAAATTTTAGTAAATAAATTTGATTTTAACTCTTTTAACACTTCTTTGAATTAAATAATAATAAATGTACTAATCTAATCCAAGTGGACCTAAATGATAATATTTTATTACTAAGGTTGTTTTTGGTCAAGATACACTTGTCAAATATAATTAGGACATGTGTTAGGGTAATATTAATATCATTTGTACCCATAATTACCCTATTTACTTTTAACCGTGGTAAATAAAAGTAAAAAGTTATTATTCACAAAAAAATTATTTTCATCTCATTGAACCACATTTTACTCATTGATATTAACCGTGTCTCTCGGATTTTCTAAATTCCACTCACAGAGGCGGTAAAATTAAGTTTTATGAAAAATTCAGTTTTTTTAACTACCACTTAGTGGTTTCACTATTCATAAAAAAATGAAGTTTTTCAAAAAAATACAAAAAATTCACCCTAGGCTAATTTCGATATTCCGAATCCAAAAATGAAGTCCATTTTGAAAAATAAAATTTATAAATTTCAAAAAGTGGGTATTACTATTCATAACGGCTAGTTTGATTGGTTGTGGTGTGTTAGAACTCGATGTTGCGTACAACACACGCTATTGCATTATTCAAAGAGAAATGTACCATAGAAGCTTGGGGTGTTACAATTACTCATCAGCAGAGGAACCTCCTTGGTATCCCCTCACCCACTGAGGCATTAATACTGAGCCGGAATATCGGCATGGGTAAAGAGAACGTTGGGGCTGTCAAGATCTCCAACTTGTCTGCCTCAGTGCAAAAGGTAGAGGAAGATCCCGAGAAGGCCATGCTGCGCCGATAGCTTGCTGATCAAAAGAGGTTGGTTGATGAGCTTCTAGCTGAACACATTGCAGATCCGTGACCCGACTACGGTGATCCTAGGCCGGGGCAGCAGGGGCATGAACAACCACCCCTCGGCGAGATTCTCCCAGGCAACCTCGATCATGTCGTGTTCGCTGACAGAGGAGAGGCCAAAGCTCATGGAAATTGGGCGCGATATGTTTCTTTAAACCCTCGTGAGCGACGTGACCATCCAAGAGGCCTCGCTCGGGTTCCTCCCGCTGCCCCAAGGGCCGCTCCACCAGCCGCTCCACGTGCTGCTGAGTTTGTCTACCGCGTTGAAGAGCTCAACAATGCGCTTGTGGTTAGGGATCCCCGTCAGGATAGGAACCCACGTCCAAAAGATCCGATGGCGGCACTCATCGCCCGCTTAGAAGATTTGGAAACTCGGCAGGTGGCGATACCACCAGATGGAAAGCCGTACCCAGCATGGGTGGATGATATGCCATTACCTCCGGGATTTGGGAACCCCACTTTCTCCCCCTTTAATGGGATAGGAGACCCGCCACAACACCTAGCCCACTTCAAATCAAGGTGTGGGCCTATGCTAGGGACTCTAGCACACCAGGAGGCCGCCAAGCTCCGTTTCTTTGTTCAGACACTAGAGGGGCTGATGTTCGTTTGGTACAACCATCTCCCTCTCGGATCTGTGACTAGATGGGAGGACCTTCACAGGAAATTTCTCTACCAGTTCAGTTCCACAACCTGAAAGACGAACATCACAGACCTCTTTAGGTGCAAGCAAAGACCCAATGAGCGAGTCCCGAACTTCATCGCCCTGTGGAAGGGGCTCACATACTCCCTTGACATGCCACTAACTCAGGAGAAATTACTGACAATGTGCGTAGGGAATGTCAAGGTAGAGATGGTTCCTTCTCTAATCACTCAGAATTACCTCGGAGTGTTCTGGGACTTCTCAGACAAGGCCCAGAACCTCGAAGAATCTCTGCAACAAGCAAGTCAGGCATGCTCGCTGCCTCCTATAATCCCAGCAAGGAGAGCTTCCAAAGCCGAGCTCACTGCTGTGGCCTAGATAGAGGCCCTCAGGTAGCTAGAATTGCTACCAGTGAGGCTAGCTCTGTAGCCCCATAGGGGTCCGCCCCTGCATGCACATATTCCAGCCCAGCAACAACTGCCTCAAAATCAGCAAGCGCCTCTACGTAACGCTCCGCCACCGCCTAGGCGAGATAATCAAGTTCCGCCTCCTCGGCATGCTCCTCCGGCCCCCCTTCAGGGTTAGCCTCATAGATCCCCCCTTCCAGACAGAAGGAACTAGACCTACTCATTTGACAAGGCTCAGGTCCCGGGTTAATTTCACAGTGCCTTGGAGCAAAGAATCGTGCGACTGCCTGAGTGCCGGAAGCCAGAAGAGGCACATCTCACTGATCACCCCGACTACTGCCCTTATCAACAGATCCTGGGGAACACCATCAAGTGATGTTATATGTTCAAGGACTAGCTCCAAGACCATATTTACAACAATATAGTCAGGTTGGGCCTCGCCCCGGCACAAGTGGCAGGTGTCTTTGTGAGATCGGATGACAGTAACAGCGAAGAAGGTGAATGGAAGTAGGTTTCCGACCATGGGTCCTAGAAGTATAATGACTGGATGGCCCAAAAGGAGGTCTCCCACACCCACAACATCATCCGTGCATGCCTGAATCAGCCAGAGCCCTTAGAAGCTGTGGTTACTACTCCGACATCGTCGTCTCAGCCAGTCTCTTCCCAAAAGAGAAAGCAGCGGCGACGCAAGAAGAAACAATGTGCCCTACCAATGTCGTCATTGACCCGAACTCTTGGTGAATTTATGCCCCCAGAAATGGGGATCCCTCCAAGACTCCTCCCGGTAGTGGATGACTCCTCGAGTGATAGTCTGGGGTACACTTCAGTTAACACCATAGAGTTGGTAAATCCCTATATGACTCCCAACGATGGGGAACGCCAGGTAGACCTTCCCAATGTCCCCAGCCATTGCCAACATCATCGGAGCCGTGGTTACATGGATCGTCGGGGCATGATAGTTGGAACATCCATCCAGGCCGTACACGCCGCTAAGACTAGACAACAGGCCCAGTGCAGAGCTCAACACACACGACCCCTTCATCCGGTGTCGACAGGTCTGCCTCCACCACCGTTTGTGTTACTGGATCAGGCGGAACCACATCGGCCTTACCGCGACCAGCTTTTCCTTTCCACCAGTCGACCCCAGCCTTCCGGTCCTCATCCGGCAGCCACTCTTTGGGCTTCGACTAGTGAACAATGAGATATGCCTAGTACCAGTCAGCCATGGGTCCAGCCGGCAGGGCCCGCCATGACTCCAATTGCAGAGCATCCTCCTGTAAGCAAAGGCTCGCATCTGACCTGGAAGTATGATGTTATGAAGCACCTTACTGGAATTACAGCGAGGATTTCTATCCTTGAGGATCTTTTCCTATCTTCTGAAATGCATGAGGTGCTTTCCGAGGCCCTAAGGAGCCCCCTCCAGTTCTAGACAGAGGTAGCAGCTGTAGAATCCTTCCACGCCAAGGCAATTGAGAATGCCGAATCCAGGCAGTTATCTCGTTCTTTGGTGAATATGAAGACCCTCCTATACAGGGGCACATTCGTCCACTATACGTCACTGGCCAGTTCAATGACGTGGAATTCCGCCGCTGTCTTGTTGACACGGGTTCTGGGATTAAGCTAATCCCAACTCGAACACTGCAGAAGATGGGTTTGTTTGAGGATGATCTAACTCCCTCTAACCTCAGAATCCAGGGATACGATAGGACCGAGCAGACCCCGGTTGGAAAGATCCGTTTGAAGACCCAGTTTGGTGGCCTAATTGCCAGCACCGAATTCATGGTTGTCTCCCAGGACACCATGTACAACACATTTATGGGTAGGCCATGGATTCACCTGCATACTGAGGTCCCTTCATCGTATCACCAATGCCTCAAATACCCCATCAATGGTCGAGTAGTCATGCTCCAAGTATATGCGTCTCCTTTTTCCTCTTGTGAAGCCTGTTATCTGGATGCCGACTATTACAAGAGCAAGGATAAATAGATTCTGGCAAGTGAGGTTGAGCCCGCCACTGTCACAAGTGATCCCTAGGTAGGTATGGATGACACCTACATCTTCCCGATCCATCGGTTGGAGGAAATGACCCCCGACATGGGGAAATGATTTGTTGTTTCGAGTATAAGAGGAAGGAATATTATCGGGTCCAAGCGACAGTGGAAAATCACCCCGTACTCCTACACCAACCAGGATAAGGTGATCCCAAAACCCCCTACTGTCGTCAGGTATCGAGACGTCCAGCTCACAGCAACAGCGGTCCGTCATACCTGCCTGTTTCACCGGGCTGGAATAAGTCGGCTCTGGCTGACACACCACTACTGCTCTGATATTATCAAGCTTGGCCCCTTGGGCCGAAGGCCAGATGGGATTGGTTCAACTGCCTTCATCACTATGATCATACCGACGCCGGAGTGCCCCGAAGCAATAACCACTACTGCCCAAGCTGGTACCAGCCTTCTCTCAGGGTCTGTTAACTTGGAAGTAACCCCCCCCCCCCTACAGAGGATCCCTCCGTGAATATAGAAGAGGATTTGGAGGATGTCCTCCCGCTTTTGAGGAAGGTGTTTCGGCCACAGTTGACGAGTTGGTACAAGTGAACCTTAGTAATGAGGTAGATCCAAGACCCACCTTGATCAGTGCCTCCATGCCCCCCAGAGAGCAACAGCGGTACATAGACTTCCTTAAACAGCACCGTGACATGTTTGCCTAGAGTTACAATGAGATTCCAGGATTGGATCATCAGGTAGCCGTTCACCGTCTTGGTCTTCCAGCAAGTCATCACATATTCAAGAAGCCTCCTAGAAAGATGCACCCTTATCATGGTGCCATGGTTGAGGCCGAAGTTGATAAGCTCATCAAAGCTAACTTCGTTAAGGAAGTCCAGTATCCCAAGTGGCTAGCCAACAATGTGACAGTCAGGAAGAAGAACGTACAAATCAGGGTCTGTATTGACTTCTGTGATCTCAACCGCCACTGTCCGAAGGATGATTTTCCCCTTCTAGTGACAGAGTTGTTGATTGATGCTACAACCGGGTTCCAAGACCTCTCCTTCATGGATGGGTATTCCGGGTACAACCAGATCCGGATGGCCACCGAGGAAGAGGAGTCCACTGCCTTCAGGGCACCCCAAGGTACTTTCTATTACTAGTTTATTCCCTTCGGCCTGAAGAATGCGGGTTCCACCTATCAGCGGTCCATGCATCTAATATTAAAGCTGATTCTGGGAACATTATTGGAATGCTACGTGGATGATCTGGTGGTCAAATCTCGCCAGTGCTGAGACCATATTAGGGAACTTTTGAAAGTGTTCGGTTTCCTCCGTTCCCGCCACCTGAAGATGAACCCATTGAAGTGTGCTTTCGGGGTCACCTCCGGCAAGTTCCTTGGCTTTATTGTCAGATACTGAGGCATCGAGATCGACCCAGAGAAGATCAAGGCCATTAGCCAGATGCCTCCCCCGATCAATATTCGGGAGATTTTAGGACTCCAAGGCCACTTAGCCAATATATTCCGAATCATTGTGAATATGGATGGAAAGTGTAAGACCTTTTCCCAGATCCTAAAGAAAGGCTCTGATTATGAATGGGATGAAGAGTACGTGGCCAACTTTGAGGAAATCAAGCAGTATCTGCTCCGACCTCTGGTCTCGATGCCACCTGTCTCCAAGAAGTCGCTGTTCCTTTATGTGACCGCCCTGGAATAGTCCCTCGATGCACTTCTCACCCAGAAGAACAATGAGGGAACAGAGAACATACTCTACTACCTCAGCTGCATGCTCCTCGATACGGAGACCAGATACTCCACCATCGAGAAAAGATGCATTTCACTAGTGTTTTCCGTGTAGAAACTGTGGCATTACCTACAACACCATGAGGTACAACTGGTCTCTCAGGTAGATCCTTTGATATACATTCTGAACCGACCTATGTTGACTGGCTGACTGGCGTGGTGGGAGGTAATCCTCTAGCTGTTCGACATTAGGTTTGTGCCTCAGAAGGCTATCAAAGGACATGCATTGGCAGAATTTCTAGCTACCCACCCAACCTCCACGGATCAGCCACTAGACTTAGGTTTTCCTGATGAGGCAATCCTATCAGTCGATCACGCCGTCCCATGTTGGCAGATGTACTTTGATGGCACCTCCCGGAGCCCCACCGGGAGGAGACTCAATGACCCTAAGCTCAACAAAGTAGGCCTGGGTGTCGTCTTCATCACTATGGAGCAATCCATCCTACCAAATTCATTTTTGTTTTTGGAAGTTTGCACCAACAATGAGGCCTAGTATCATGCCCTCATTACTGGCCTTGAGCTAGCCCTCGAGGTCGACGTGCCCCATCTGCATGTGAAAGGGGACTCTGAGTTGGTCATCAAGCAGGTCAATGGTGACTATGTCATTAGGAAACCAGAGCTCACACCATTATTAGAGCATACTCTCTGGCTAATGGCTCAACACCCTTCTCGACCGAAGGTTACTTATGTTCCCCAGTCGTATAATGGACGGGCATATGCTTTGGCCAGTTTGGATGCATCACTCGCAGAGCCCAAACAGGATGAGTTAATTATCCATGTGGCCTACCAGAGAGTCATATATTCTGTTACCCCAGATGACGATGATAGCTCACGGGTAAGCCATCTCACCACCAGAGCCTCTACGTTGGAACCCGCGGGTCCCTCGAGTGCTGTGATCAAGATGATTTTTGATTGGAGGACACCCATGGTTGAATACTTCCAACATGACAATCTTCCGTTAGACCGGGCAGAGTGTGATCGAATCCGACGCCGTGCATCACAGTTTACTCTTCATAGTAGTCCCGACCTTGGGCAGATTCTCTATAAACATGGGTTTGATGGTATTCTCCTCTATTGTATTCAGGGAGTTGAGATCCCACAAGTCATGCTAGAGGTCCACGCCGGTTCCTGCGGCGCTCACCAGACTGGGCTGAAACTATCTCACCAGATCCGGAGGTTAGGGTATTTTTGGCCCTCCATGATCCACAACTGCATTGAGTTCACCAAGAGGTTCCATGCGTTCCAAGTTCATGCTAACTTTGTGCATCGGCCACCGGAGCCTCTCCACACTACCAAGTATTCTTGGCCCTTTGCAGTCTGGTGGTTGGATGTCGTAGGACCTTACCCACCGGCAACGGCTCGCCAATGCCAGTTCATTATGACTGCTAAAGATTTCTTTTCCATGTGGGTAGAGGAAATTCCGCTCAAAGAATTCAAATACCATTCTATCAACGAATTCGTGGGTTCTAATATCATCTATATATTTGGAGTACCTCACGCTATCCTCACTGATAACGACACCAACTTCCGAGCAGCCGAGTTGAAGAAATTGTACGCCAAGTATAACATTTTCTCAAACCATACCTCCCACTATCATGCGCATGCAAATGGATAGATCAAGGAGTTTAACAAAACCCTCTCTAACATTCTGCAAAAGATGGTTGGTTAGAACAAGAAGAGTTGGCTAGATAAGCTCCCCAACGTCCTCTGGGCTTATCGGATGATGACTCGTAATTCCACCCAGATTACCCCATATTACCTGGTGTACGGAATTGAGGCCATCCTGCCCATTGAGATTCAGTTTCCCTCATTGCACACAACGGTATATGACCAGCAAGCGCTATATAGAGTTTCCGAAATCCGTCTAGCTGAATTGGAAGCACTGAACGAGAATAGGCTTCATGCTTTGCACAAACTGGAAAGGCATCAGAGCAGGATGGCTCGAGCCTTCAATAAGAAGGTTATCCTCCGATCCTTCCTTCAAGGTGACCTGGTCTTGGCCTTCAGGGCGCCAATGATCCCTGGCAGGAAACCACGCAAGTTGGAGCCCAAATGGTAAGGACCTTTCATTTTTTATAAGGTGTACCCCAATGGAGCATACTCCCTGGTGACCATGGATGGTGAGCATATAACTCCTCCCACCAATTCAATCTTCCTTAAGAAATACTTCGGTTGAGCCTCACGGTCCTACACGACCTTAAACTGGATAGTCCCGCATGACCTTAAACTGCACGCCGGTCCTACACGACCTTAAAATGGATAGTCATGTATGACCTTAAACTGCACGCCGGTCCTGCATGAACTTAAACTGGACGGTCTCGTATGACCTTAAACTACACGACGGTCCTGCACAACCTTAAACCGTATGGTCCTGCATGACCTTAAAATGTACGGTCCTGCACAACCTTAAATTGTATGGTCCACCATGACCTTAAACTGATGGTCCGACATGACCCTAAATAGTTGGGTCCTCCATGACCTTAAACTACACTACAGTCCCGCATGACCTTAAACTGCACACTCGTCCTGCATGACGTTAAACAGAAAGCCAGTCGGGCCTCCATGACCGAGGCCCAGCCTCAGTCCCCTAGCCCAGTCTCACTCTTGTGGGATTTTATGGTGTGGTGTGGGATTATGTCCTCATTCTCATTGGGTTACTCGTCGTGCCATACACATTCTCAGATGAAATGCCTTTCATCGTCCTACATAACATTAAACTGTTCTTCTAGAACTATGTGTGGCTTGATTCCCATATTTATGGGATACTTAGTACTTCCTAAACACCTAGGTTTCAGGTCCATACCCGTCTCTTAATAGATCCCACAATCTCCCGGTCACCTCGGCCTCTTGGCATCTCCCTCTCCAAGAGGGGATATATAGGTGTGGTACAGGGTTTTTGGAACCATGCCCCCTTCTCCAAGGAATCCTCCATCTTTTGGCCGCTCTCAAACTGAGCCCTTTGACCCTTTTCAATGGTCAACTAATGTGTTCAGATTACTCTGGTCTAGGAACTGGAGTGTCATATTTAACTGAAGAAAGTTCCGTCCACTTGTCAAGATTCGTGCTCCCCTTCATTCAGGTCCCCATTATCTTTCATGCCTGGAGGGACCCCTAATAACGGCATGGATAAAATTCCTAAGAACTATCCTACCATTATGGGACAATGCCCCCGAGGGTTTGAGATAACAAATTGATACAAATCCTGCGTTGTGAACATGGTCAGCGGTCGATGCTCATTTGTTTGTCCCCATTTCAGGCTAACGTGACAGGATGCTATGTTTCAAACATGGTCAATAGTAATCCTCCGTCGTCACACTGACTCCTTCAGGCCCTGAATGTTGGTTGCATGATTCACATTATGTTCCACCTCATTTTTTCAAGGTGGAATCTCGACACTCTTTGCACTAACCCTCAGTGCACTTCCACACGTCAGGCAGACAAAGCTACGTTACGACGTCTCTTGGGGATCTCACGATCCAATCACTAAGATTATGGGCATGGGTCTTCTCTAAGAACCATGCACAGATTGACCCTTAACCCCATGGGAAATGAGGGGTCACCCAGACATTGAGTTTTTGTCCCAACTCAGCTGGAGGCTGGTGTCTCCTGCCCCTTGATCTTTAAACCCTCACCGGACCCTTAGCCCAAGGCTCCTCTCCCGGAATCGTGCACGGTGATGGTATGGAATTATGTCCTCCTCCATGTCAGGTATGCTTTATTGCATCATGTGCATTCCCCCGGGTCCAAGCCATATGACCTTAAACTGTGCTGTTTAGTCCTACCACATGACCATAAACTGTGATGATATCATCCCGTCCGCACGACGAAAAACAGAACTGCATTGTGATGACCTCTTCATAGAGGACATCACATTGGGTATTGGTCATTTACCATACCATTTGTCAATGCCCGTATACGGCTTGATTATTGTGGTGATTCCAAGAATTTCCAAAGGTACAGATAAATGGAGTTTTCCATACATTGGAAGCAAAAAGTTCATGAGCTGGCCAAAACAGGGCCCCCCTAAGGGTCAGCTTCTTGGAGAGATCTTTCTAACGTCGTAACCCTTTGGCTGGTGGCCTCCAAGATTGCTTCCCACCCCCTGAAGACACTCTCTTAATCAGCGGCCGTAGAGCGCAGTTTGCCAACCTTAGCTTGTGCCCGTGCCTGTTCAATTTGAATCACAGTCATCTGGTGACTCGCCTCCATCAGTTGTTCTTGGGAGGCAGCTAGCTGGGCCGTTAGATTCTCCAAGAGCTCAAAGCATGTTACAATGAAGGCTCCCTTCTCTTTATTCTTCTCTTTGAAACATCAGACTTCCAGCTCCACCCTCAGGAATGCTCGGGTGCTCACCGATTCTTCTCGACACTGGGCAACATTGGTGCGCCGGCTACTCTCACGTATCTTCTCGGCCATGTAATCACGGACCATCAGATGAAGGCATTGAGCGTCAGCCCCTCTGGCACATAGGAAACACAGCCAGGTTTGGAGTGATCCCATCTGCCTCAACCAATCTGCCTGAGGCTGCCTGAGAAAATGCTGGATGCACTTCCACCCTTTGCACCATGTCATCTGGCTCTCCTTGGCCGCTTTCGAATCTGAATCATCTATTTCTTCGGGATCAGCGAGCTGGTATACAGGTAAGACAGCCAGCAGGTCAATAGTAGGATCTGCCTCAACGATGCCTTCCTGAGGAATATGATCCTCATTGTCTGGGCGACCTTCCTCTCTCACCCCGATAGCGGCGGTGTCTTCGTCAGCTTCCGGACTTGCTTCAATGACAGCACCACTGATGTCCTCCGCCCCCTGCTCACCGATTACCGGGGCCAACTCAGTTTGGGAAGTATGCTCCGGAGGAGGTGGTACGTCTGCCACTAATTCATTCACGGACGGCCCAGTCACAGCAGCTCGATGAGCCTCCAACACCGAGATCACTGTACAGGGAGCATCCTGATTAGTTGAGTTCTCTGGCAGTAAGCACCAGCAGTGAAGCAAGGGACCTACAGAAACCCAGAGCATCAGCCTCCAATGTTATGTACGCTACAAGATCTATCGTGTAAGGAGACCCCTCAGCGCTTGTCAGTTTGATAATGGGAATCAGAGCCCCACCCTATCCCACCAGCGCCTCTTCTCCTTCTTCTATTGGGGATGCCTGATCAACACCTATATGCTCTTGAGTGAGATAGAGAAATGGATTAGAAATTGCAGAAGAGAATGGATAAAGAAGGAGGATAAATAAGGATAGAGACAGACCTTGAGTAGATCGGTTATGTCTCTTCGAGAGCCGATGATCTCGCCACTCTCCTATAGGATCCCTTGGTGGGACCCTCTCTGAGATCCTTCGTCTTCTCCTATCTCCTCCTCTCCCTCTAACTCATCACCACCGTCATCGTCCTCCGATAGCATCTGTTCAGGATCATGCCCCTGACTGAGCATCACTTTCACTAAGAGAGATGGCTCCATGTTCCGACCCCATTGGCGCACGTACATGTCCATGGCCGTTAGGTAAGCATGCCGTCAATGAAAGTTTACCCAGTCGGTAACCCTAATGAGCCTGATTTCTGGCAGCTGAACCCCGTCCTGCATTATCTTCTACCAGAGGGCCTCAACACTCATCGACTGCCGCAGGGTTAGCCAGGACGACCACAATTCTGGGAAGATTGCATCATGTGAAGGTTGGAGCAAGTATCTTATCTGCTTTATGGGTACTTCTTTGGCTGCCCCATGTGACCCTCCTCCGGGCAGTGAGGTCGCAGCAACACCATGCGATGTCCCTGCTGTTGAGGTCCCGGCCTGTGCAGGCCTTTATGCCTAGCACGCCCCTGGTCCACCCCTTCTAGAAGCACTTTGACTTCTCTCTCGTTGCCCGGGTTCCACGGGGGTAGTCTTGAGTTGCCGAACTCTCTTGTGCAAAAGCCCCTCGGGGTATGTGATGGCCCAATGTTTGGAATACTCAGTTGATAGGCCAGCGTCAGCCCTGGTGGGAGGAAGGGTGACAATGTCACCAGAGCCATAAGTTTTGAACATTAACCACATATGGTGAAGGATGCAGAGATTCATCTCCTCACAGGCATCCGTGAATACCCTCTTCGTCATTCGCTGGAGGCACCCAGATTGTCTGGCGAATCAGAACGGCATGTAAGGCTCGCAGAAGATCTTCCCGTCAATACGAGCCACAAGCACCTCGCCTCTGATGCTCTAGAAGTATTCATGAAGCTCTAGAGAGCCTTTCCCATTGTCTACCATTTGGCCGGTCGGGGTGGGGAATGGGATGAAGTTGAAGTTGTCATGGTTACCAATTCTGATCCTTACTCCCTCCTCACTGAGTGTCATCGGTGCGACCCCAACAATGTTCAACAGAGATGGTCACAATACGTTTCCCGGAGGAAGAATGACATTTGGAAAAGTGTACCCGCCAAGATGAGGTGCCACCCAGCCATGGAATATCTGGAAAGGGCCACACACCCTTCGAGGTGACCCCCCTCTTGAGATGCGTCCCAGAATGGCGTACAACCTAGCCAGCACGGGGACCCCCAGATTAAACCTTTTGTTGGTGGCCATGGTGCCCGCCATCACCAGGGTTGCTGGACAGACTCCCATCCTTACGTCCCACACTGGAAGGAGCCACCCGATCCGAAAGGTGGAGAGGAACCCGACATATCGAACATCTAGGTCCCGAGCCTCATTAACATGGTAGCCCCATGATTGGTGTTGCCCTGCATCCAGGATCCTCAAGTACGATCCATTCTTGCTCCTCTGAGCCACGGTTGGGAACCGTTTTTCCCGTCCTGGCATCTTGACCGCCGGATCCTTTTCCAGGAACAGGCTGAACCAGTCCTTGTAGGTGATGTCCTTCAGGAAGTTCTTGACCTCCAACCTCTCTTTGGCCAGCTCCAGCAGATGCCACGTCAGCATGGGGGTCCATGATCTGTCCTCCCAGGTGTTCATTGGGGGAAGGAACTCATCATATTGATAGCCCTCCAGTGGGATACCTCCGATGCAGTGGACATCCCAGAGACTGATACCAACTTCCCCATAGTGAAGATGGAATGTATTGGTGTCAGGGGACCATTGGGTGAACCGCTCCAGCCCGAGCTCAGGCTGGTGGTAGAAGTGGAACTGCGACGTCCACACTGCCTCGAACAAACCAATGTGTCATAGCTCGGCCCCAAATTGGTCACACGTATGGCGAACCTAGTATTCCTAGGCCCACTTTATGGTGAAATTGCCTCCGGATCACAAATCCCAATCTTGTAGCCTGACCTTAGTATCGTCCATGATGCTCTGACGGAACGTGCTTGCGTAGAGGGATGGGGAACTCTCTGCAATAGGATCACCCCCAGCAATGGTCCTAGTCCTCGGGTTCAGGACATATACATCCATGTGCCTGGTTTCTCTGGCAGGACGACCATTGTTGGTGATATTTTATCGGGGAAGGTCATCCTCATGGGTCACCCATGACTGTGGTGTATCAACCTCGAAGCCCGGCAGCAGAATCTCCTCCAAAATTATGATGTTCCATAGCATAAGGTTGTTGGAAAAGGGGTAATCCTTCTAGGTGGGGGTTACCAGGTTGAACAGAGTGTGGTTATTGGAGACAACTACCTTGGCGCCATAAACCTCCTCGTTCACCGCCATTTCAGCTCTGCGAGTAGTGGCTTCCCCCTCATCTACTTGGGTTGCAGTCATCTTCTTCCAGCCAAGGGATTCGATAGTGTTGCGTGGAATATGGATGTGTTGCGTGAAATTTGGAAGCTGTGCACGAAATCTGAGAAGTGGGCGTGGAAAATCTCAGGTTTGCGTGTAAATACAGCCAGAACTCAGAGCAATTACATGCTACCAAAGCGGGTTTTACGCGCAGGTGCAGAGGCAATTTCTTGCACGAGAGCTCAGAGCCTATCACGCGAGAAAGTTGCATATGGAGCATGGGACCCATGGCCCCTTTTATATGCACAACCGAGGTTCTGCGCCACGTGGAAAGCTGATTCCACACCAGTCTGTGTTTTATACACCACACCATTTTTTGTGCGCAGGGGGGGCCACGAAGCCCAACACTCCGGCGTTTCGACATTTCCCTCAGAATCTGATCGTTGCGACCCCTCGCTGATCCCATTCCGAGGGGGGGAATTTGTAGATGCCGAAAAGTCCGTAATTACTGAAGGAAGTTTCAAAATGACAAAGTGATGTCATATTCAGACTCGGAGACCCGGTCCGGAGGGCCCAGAAGTGTTGCGCGGAAAAAATGGGAATGCGCGCAAAAGAAATTGTGCCGCACGAAAGGGATCTCAGATTCGCGAAGGGTCCCCGATGCAAGTGTGTAATAATTGCATGCCAGCACCTGCACAGTTAACATTCTGCGCCGTCGTATCTGGCGTGAAAGTTTTGCACGCCACCCTAAATTCCACACCGCAAGATGCCTTTAAATAGAAGGATACCCCTTCCATTTTGGGGTTTCGGAATTCGAACTGGCTCTCGTGCGCGAAATCGGACTTCCACGCGCGCAAGATGGCCTTCAGGTACTGAACCATTTCATGTCTCCTCACCCTAGGATCCGCCTTTGCGCGCAATCCCTCTGCCTTAAACAGAATTCCAAACCCTTCAGGGTTCCTCCCTTGTGCGCAATTCCTCCCGTTGCGCGAAAAACAGTCCAATTGCGTGCAATCCCTTTCGCTAGGTGCGACCTTACCTTTGGGTGCGGCCTTTGCCACTCGCACACAATTCATATCCCTTGTGCACGATCCCACTAACCGCACGCAAGCCCTCTTCCCCGATTACGCACCATCCCGATGTTTTGAGCGCCAACCATTTCTTTGCGCGCAACCCCCAGGATCCCCCACCTTGATGCTCCCTGGGTGCCTCCCTGCATAGGTGCCCGATGTGCTCCTTCTGGATGCCCCGGGCTCACACACCGGGCATACAAACCATACGCTGTTTTCCCGTACAACCTTCCAGGATTGTACGAAGTAACCTCAAGGTCCCTTGGGTGGTTTTTTCCATTGCGTTGCTTTGCCTCATGCTTCTTCTCATAGTCACGCTAACGGCTATTGCTTCTTCGCATAGCCACGCTAACGTGGACCCCTCGATGGTTTTCTCTACGACCCTCTTCACTATGACCTTTTTGATGCCTTCCCTTCCAAATGGGGCAGAGGTCATCAGTTATGTAAGTCCTAGGGGTGCGAAGTAAACCCACCTCGTCCGAGCTGCAGGACGTTAAACTGCCAAGAACCTCGTCCTCAACACAGGACGTTAAACTATGATCCGGCCCGGTGCCTCGCACGCAGGGTCCCCCCAGCTCCGGCATTCTTTATGACCATTGGTCTCCACAGGTATGGGATTACCCCTCATAGTGGAAGATATCCTCCTTGTTGGGGCAGAGTTTGTCCACGGGGGAAGGACAACCTCCTTGGTGTAAGCCCCTAGCCCCTCTTGTGGAAGGTAGCACCCATGCACCTCCGTACTTCCCCGGTGCCAAGGACCAAGGGGGGAGAGGGACATAGGGGTCTTCCATTACCCTTTCCTCTCCCTCTGTGCTTTTTCTCCATCGGGCCTCCATCCTGGAGTAAGTCCCAGCACTATGGCTCGCTCAACACGTAAGCCCCTCTTCGCTTCCCACGGATGCACCCTTCGCGACGTGATCATCAGGTCTCTCCTGTCTCTTGTTTCTCACACCGAGCATGACTCACATAAGCTTAGAGTGAGCACCAAGCCCCACCTACAGTGAACTACGAGGACTTTGATCCATGCTAAGGCATGGTACGGAGGAAGCCTCTACGAGGTCTAAGCCCACCACCTGGTCATTCCGACCCCTTCACGTCGGTTCACCAACACTTTAGGCCACCTTAGAGCGTAAGCACCAAATGCCCCCCTCCCACATGACGTTAAACTGCATCCCATCCCACATGATGTTAAACTGCATTCCATCCCACATGACGTTAAATTGCATCCCGTCCCACATGACGTTAAACTGTACACCTAAACTACGGGGACTTTGATCCGTGCTAAGGCATTGTACGTAGGAAGCCTCCACGAGGTTCAAGACCCACCACCTTGGGCCGTATCAGAGCGTAATCTCCATCCAACCCGAACTACATTGACTTTGATCCATGTTAAGGCATGGTACGTAGGAAGCCTCCCTGAGGTTCAAGCCCAATACCCATCAGACCCCCGGTCCATCTTCACATCGGTTCGCCGGCGCAACCCAAACTACATGGACTTTGATTCCCTACCACAAGGATACGTAGGAAGCCTCCACAAGGTTCAAGCCCACCACCCAGTCATTCTGGCCTCTTCATGTCCGTCCACCAACCATCGTTGGCCACCTCAGAGTGTAAGCACCATCCATCCATCATCGTGGGCCGCCTCAGAGCATAAGCCCCATCCATCCATCATCGTGGGCCGCCTTAGAGCATAAGCCCAATCCATCCACCATTGTGGGCCACCTTAGAGCGTAAGCCCCATCCATCCATCATTGTGGGCCGCCTCAGAGCGTAATCCCCATTCCCTCCCGAACTACGTGGGATTTGATTCCCTACCACGGGGATACGTAGGAAGCCTCCACGAGGTTCAATCACCCCTTCGCTTCACCACCCATCCTGATTCTTACCCGGGCCACCACATCCCGGTGGGATCATGCCACCTCATTCCACTCCAAAGCATTCGGGAAGCCACCCCTGTGTCGGCCCCAACATCGGTGTTCCCTCCAGGGGGTTCTTCAATATGATCCACTCTAGCTAGTGTTCCAATCAGTCCGATCCGTCTCCGCTGGACGTTAAACTCGCGACATACCCTGTGTTAAACATGGGAAGATGAGGAAAACCTCAGATACATGCCTATGGAATATAATTACCCGCGTTCGATGTGGGATGCCTCGGGCTTCCGTGACCTTGAGAATCCCTATAATAAGGGGCAGAAGACAGACATGTAAATCCCCCAATGTCAAGATATGCCAACGATGCCTCTGCGTGACCACTCCCCTAACCGAAGGTTGCTGCCCCGACTAGACCCCTTGGAGCGTCTCAACGGAAGCAGCGTAATTAACTGGTATCCATGAAGATAAGGCACTGGGAAGAGTTTCAAGAACACATCTTAAATCTATAAGGGATACCCGGACTAGGTGAAAAGTTCCGAGGAGGAATCCACGAAAGGAAGAACCGACATCCCATCATCCTGGTTTCGATCAAGGGGCAGACGTCCCTGAACAAGGAGCGAATGCCGCCCACCTTTGGAAAGTGGGAATGCGGGGCAACGAGCCGCGCGTCCTCTACGTGACGGATGCACGTGCGCGTGCGCCCCGACGAAAAGCGTCAGAAAGAACCACATTATGAAAAGACTTGAGTTATGAGGTAGTTTATGTATGATAAATGAGAAATGGATCTCTTATAAGATACAATGCCATATAGGGATCTACAACCCTGATGGGTTGGCATGAGAAATATACTCATGCATCATAATATGCTTTTGTATAAATTTAATATGAATACATTCATTTTTGAAAATTATTTTATCATATATTCATGGAGAAAAAATTATTTTAATTGATTTTAAAAAAATTTTATTTGGAAGAAACACTACAATAAAATAGTGATTTAACAGTGCTGGTATTTATCATCATTAGAAAAAAGAATCGATAAATGGAATCATTATCATCACTAAAGAAAGTACTGATAAATTTAACCCTTTATCAGTGCTTTATTTTTAGCGCTCATAAAGGTTACCATTTTTCAGCATTTTATTTTTAGATTTGATAAGGAGTACCCTTTATCAACCCTATATTTTTAGTTCTTATAAAGGAATTCTCTATCAATGATTTTTTAGCACAGATAAAGGTCCAAATAAATAAAATGAAATAATAAAATAAATAAAAAATAAAAAATGTGTTTATTAAAAATAATTACAAATTTTATTAATTAAATAATTACTGATAAAAATGAATAAATTGATTACAATATATATAAATTATAAATATAAATAAATAGTATGTATTAAATATATAGATATATGAAAAATGAAAATTAAACACATAAAAATTAAAAATAAGTAAATTGAGAAAAATATTAAACATTTTATTAATTAGATGATTATTTATAATGTTAATAAATTGTATATATTAATGTATAGAAATATAAATTATATATTACAAAATATTTATGTAGTTTAAATTAAATAGTCATATATTTAGTGAATATTTTTTTATTATTAAAAATTAAAATTAATTAAAAATACTAACTAATTACATAGAGTAATGGATATATAATTGAATATCATTTTATTTTTCAATTTAACATAGATCAAATGCGTGTTATATTAATTTCACATATACATAATCAATTAATTTTTATATACAATACACACACAAAACTTATCCATTTTTCAATATTAATAATGTGTATGTTTTTTTTAATTTATTCAATTTCACTCATTTTTAACATGCATGCACTTAAAATTAGATATTCATTAATAATGTTAAAATAATATTTATAAAAAAATATTTATAAATAAATATATTTATAAATTCATATACTATATTTACAAAAGTATATATTTTTAAATATTAATAAATAAATATTTTTAAAAAGAATTTATATAATTATAAATAAATAATTATATATATTTAAAATAATTTTAATTAAGTAATGAATATTTTTATAATATTTATATTTATAAATATTTATTAAATATATATATATATAAATATAAATATAAATATAAATATATATAAAGATATAAATAATATCTTTTAAAAATATTAATATAATTATAAATAAATAATTATATATTTATATAATTAAAAAATTATAATAAATATATTTAAATAAGGATTATGTTTACTATATTTATATTTATATATATTTATTAAGCATATATTTATATATTTACAACTGTTTTTATTTATAATTATAATTATAAATCCTTTATCTGTGCTAAAAAAGCAATGATAAAATCAATATTTATGAGTGCTAAAAATTTTGTGATGATAAAGATGGATTTTATCATCTCTTTTTAGCATTGATAAAGGCATAACTTTATCAGCACTAAAAAAGTGATGATAAATATGCCTTTTATCAGCACTTATTACTTAAGCACTGATAAACAGACTCTTTATCAACG
This sequence comes from Viscum album, assembly GCA_963277665.1. Classification (NCBI taxonomy): domain Eukaryota; kingdom Viridiplantae; phylum Streptophyta; class Magnoliopsida; order Santalales; family Viscaceae; genus Viscum; species Viscum album. Next base: position 373,954,911 of record OY728137.1, read on the forward strand.
CTTTTTTGAAAGCACTGATAAAAGTAACCCGATCTATTTAAAAAAACCTATCCATTTGAGAACCCATCATGATATCATAAGATTTCCATAGAATCCACCCATTTCCAGTGCTCCTTCTCGGTGAATCAAAGCTCAAATCAAACAAACCCACTTGATTGCCTCCAGTTGATTGCCTCCAGTTTCTCGAACATCATCCGACATATGGTGTTCACTTTTAGTTAGGGTTTCCAAATAAAAAATAGAGATCTGGATATGAGGGTATTATATTTTATTTAACCTAGAAAGGTAGGACTATGTTTTCCTTTATAGGTTCTAATTTTATTTCCATATTTTTCATTTTATTTTTTAATTCTTCTTTGATGATGTCATCTGTTATATGTGGTCTGGTCATTGTATACTATTTTACTTTTAGATTATAAATATAATTCATTGTTTATGATCCATTTCTTCCTGAATACTGATTTGGATATCCTATTTTGGTCTTTTCAAATTGTTGTTTTTAATCAATTTTCTTTGTTGTCTATATCTCTACACCATCGTTCTCTATAATCTTAATTTTTTCACCATTTTGAAATCTTAGAGAATCACCTTTGGTCCATAGATAAACCAATTACACAAATATTTATACTACCGAATAAACAATTTATGTTTTGGATGTAAAAAAATTAAACAAATTAGAAAATTTATTTAGCAAATGAATTCTCAGTCTGGTGATGGTGCGAAGCAACAACAAAAGTTGATTTTATACAATTCATGTAAGGGAATTGTTTTATTTAAATTCTGTTTTAATATTCTAGTATAAGGGTTTTTTCTTAAAAATTTATTTTCTCAAAATTGTGTTGTATTGTTTTAAGAGAAATCTTATTAAGGGTGATACCATATTTTTTTATTTTCAATAGATCTTTATTTTTAAAATTAGTATGGGGTTGTATTTAATTTACTATATTGTGATATCCTGCTATAAGGGTTACACATATGTTTATCAATTTAATTTTATTATATATATATATATATTTCCATATATTTATATGCGTTTTAAGAACTTATAATGTAAGGGTGATTTTATAATTATTTATTTACAAATTATGGTTTTGGATTTCCAAATTAGGAAGGGATTATATTTATTTTCATTAAAAATTATGTTTAAATGTGCATTTTTTTCAATTATGTGTATTATAAATTCCTTGTTATATATATATATGTGTGTGTGTGTGTGTTTAAATTTTTATGGGATATAAATTGCAAGGGATGGTGTGTTTTTATCTTTTTTATGTATCTTGTTGATGTGTATTAATAATTTATGACAACTTCTTTATGGACCTCCATAGAATCTCATAGATGGGTTAGTGTGTATTAGATGACCTCCCTAAAATCCTTCAAATAGGTAGATCTAATGTGAAGACCTCCCTAGAATCCTTAGTATGGGTTGGTGTGGTGATATGACATCCCATGAGTCTTGATATGTTTTCAAATATTTGACATACTATTACTTTTAAATGTAATAATATCTTAGGTTTCTACATCACTTTTGTTCCAAAAAAATATAATGGAAGTTATCAAATTTTATATATTAGAAAAAAATTAGGTATTCATCATTTTAGGTCTAAATGTATTGGTTCCACCCCTAGGAATCTTTGATTACTATCCACGTGTATGAAATAACTATTTATTTTTTAAAATGTTTTATCAATAAATTTATATATCTTATAATTGATTGAATGAGAGTTTTTTATTCTTGTTTATAATATTCGGGTTTCTTATTACTCCTTAATTGACTATATTAAATTATTATTTTTTAGGAGATTTAAAAAAGACTTGATGTGTGTCAAACAATAGTTATTATTTTTCTCTGTTTCTTTAGACTCATACCCAATCTCTTTATAGACAACTACCATCCTCATCAACTTCATCTTCTATATAGTCATTATTGAAATATATTGCTTAAAATTTATCCCCTATCACATTTATGTTTCTTTTACTACTCTGAGAATTATTCAACCCATGGATGACTACGACATAGAGTATTTCAAGAAACATGGGTGCATGTCCACAAGAGATGAAGGATGCTCCAAACAACAAAATGTAATTATAAATGTATGGGAGATGAGTTAATGAGGATGAGTTTTCTATAAATTTCACCTTTCAATGAATTCATAGGATAACACATACCATAGTGGGGATTTTTTTTTCTTAAATTCAATTACCCATTTTCTTCAACATACTTAATTTTTTTGAAATAATCAAATGTTGAGCTTTCCTTAATAAAATTGTCTATAACTTTCACCTTTGAAAATTATTATCTTATGTGTATTTATTAATTTATTTTAAAAAAGTAATCTTTTATGAATCCAATAGGATATATATGAATCAAAAATAGATTAACGCTAATCATATGACAATAGAGTATGATGATGAAGTTAAAGAGTTCATCAATTTTGCAAGAGAGCATGCATATGACCCTTGTCAATTCCTTTTTCTGTGTTTATGTTGTTGTTATTCAAGAAAACTTAGTCTGAAAGAGTTGGAAGAACATTTGATTTGTCACAAATATATCAAAGCTATAAATGTTGGACTAAACATGGGGAAAAATGAATTTGGACATTGATTAGGATGATGCTATGGTTTATAGATAATTTGATATGAATACAAGTGTAAATAATGATGCTAATCACTTGAAAGAAATGAAAATGGAAATTGAATATAGTGTTCATGACTGTCCAAAGGTGTTTTAGGAGTTAAATGGTTGTTCAAAGAAACCATTGTATACCAGTTGAACTAATACAAAAAAATGTCAGATGTATTGAAGTTATATAATTTCAAAGCTGACAACAGATGGAGTGACAACAACTTTACAGAACTACTTGATCTCCTGAATGATATGCTACGAGAAGAAAATTAATTACCATACTAAACATATGATGCTAAATCAATGTTATGATCAATGGTAATGATCTCTAAAAAAATTCATACTTTTCCAAATGATTTTATATTGTTTCCCAAGGACCATGTATTAGTCATAAAATGCCCTAAGTCTGGCACAAATCGATACAAGAAAAATGAATCAAGTCCTTCGAAATATGTATGACACTTTCCTATCATTCCCTGATTTAAAAGACTATATGGATTTTAGGAAACTGTGAGATAATTGATATGTCATATAGATAAAGTAATTAAATATAGGAACCCACGTCATCAAGTATATTCGTCTCAGTGAAAGAAGATTGATTACGAGTATCTTGAATTTGGAAATGAGCAGAGAAACTTTAATCTTACATTATATATAGATGGATTAAATACTTTTGGTGTACATATTAGTACTCATAGTACATGTCCCATCATGTTGGTAAATTATAACTTTTCTCAATGGTTATGCATGAACCACAAATACATTATATTGTATCTGCTTATATCTGGACCAAAAAAACCAAGTAATGATATTAATGTCTATTTGGCTCTATTAATCAATGATCTGAAATTAATGTGAGATCCATGTGTTACGATGCATGATTCCCGAAGAAGTGAAGAATTCACATTGAGGTCCATGTTATACAAAATAATAAATGAATTTCCCACTTATGGATATTTAATAGTCTATAACATTAAAGGAATGTCGAAGTGTCCCATTTGTGAAAACACACATAATCAGTTCAGTTGAAACATTCCTCGAAGACTGTGTTTTTAGGACATCAGAAATTTTTTCCTCGACAACATAAATACCGATCCTAGATGAAAAAATTCAATGGGAATATTGAAAAAGGTACAACACTATATTCAGTAATTTGGGATCAATTATAAAATAAATTAAAAGATATTGACACTGTTTTTGGTAAACCATTTTAAAAAAACCTTACAAAACCAGGTTGGAAGAAGTGATCAATTTTCTTGGAATTACAGTATTGGAATTTTTTGTATGTTAGAATTTTTTTTGATATCATGGATATAGAAAAAAATGTATTTGATAGTGTTATTGTCACGTTACTAAATGGTCCTAAGAAAATGAATGATGAAATTAAGGATAAGTTGGACTTGATTAAAATTAGGATAAGGGAAGAGTTGGAACCGATGAAGGGTAAAATGTAGACTTTTCTTTCTCCAATATCTTACACTCTATCCAGATAGGAAAAATCTCAATTTTTCCTTTTCCTTAATAGTGTAAATGTTCCACAGGGGTATTCATAAAATATAAATAATGTTGTGTTAATGACTAATTTGAAGTTACAAGGACTAAAATCCCACAACTGTCATGTTTTGATGCAATATTTAATGCATGTTGCTTTGTGTTTCATTTTACCTAAAAATTCATGGCATACATTAAACATAATTTACTTTTTTTCAAAGCTATATGAAGTAAAGTTACAGACCCATCAAAGTTTTCCATCATGATTAATGAGATTTCAGTCTTATTATGTGAATTACAGATGTTCTTCCCACCATTATTCTTTGCTATAATGGTACACCTAATGGTTCACTTAGTTAGAGAGGTTCAACTATGTGGTCCTATCCATTATAGATGGATTTACCCCATCAAATGGTATATGAATATTTTGGAAGGCTATGTCAAGAATCAAAGTCATCAAAAAAGTTGTATTGTAGAATGATATATTTTTGATAAATATACTGAATTATTTACTGATCGCCTATTAGATGTTGACAGTATCAGTCTCCCAAAGCCTCGTCACACCAAATGACTTATGGGTGAAGGGACTTTCTGAATAGATGTTGTTACAATTACTTTGAAATAGTGGGAGAAAGTTCACCTTTACATTTTACATAATAGTGAATATGTTGATCCGTACATTGAAGCCCACAAATAAATTCTGAGAGATTTTAATCCATCAAGGGCTGAAGGATGGATATCAAATACCCATAATCAATAGTTTATAAGATGCTTATGAGATAAAATTTATAAGGAGTTATCTAAAAATATGAATTCAATTTCCAAATGATTTTAATGGATCGTTAGAGGACTGAATGAAAATGTTATATCTTATAATGGTTTTGTAATCAACGGTTTTACATTATATAAAAAATAACATGATGACTGCAGTATGATGAAAAAAAAGTGGTGTTACACTTGTGAATGAAGCGATAAACATATATGGTTCCAAGTATTGAAATCCAATTTATGCAAATATTTCATTTTTTGGCATTATCTAATAGATATACGAGTTGTATTAAACAAAATTTCAAATACTGATTTTCTATTTCAAATGGGTTGACAATATCATTATAGTGAAAGTTGATGAAATGAGATTTGTGAAGGTGAATTTCATCATGGGAGGGGAAAAGGTTGATCCCTTTATAATGGAATCACAAGCAGTGAAATTATTTTATGTCTCTGACCTAGAAAAAATAATTGGTCGATTGTCCTACTGGCGACTAAATCAAACATCGGGTCAGATGAAAATTCAATCGAGGATGAACCTTTTATTGGGAGATCACAATCACTTCATATTGGACCCAATACACACAATGTCTTGTACATTATATGGGACCACAAAGAGTGGATTTTGATTCATGATATAGGAACAAAGTATTTAAAACATTTAAATAAAAGAAAAAGAGTTCAATGAGAAGGTAACAATGTTTTCTAATATACTATTTTTTCCTCATAAGATTATATGTTCTCTAATGTATTAACATAATCTAAATTAAATGTTTGACTACTCATGCGAAAAAATTTCTTCTTCACATGATGATGTAACCAATCCCTTGGAAGAAAAAACTATAATGAAGGAAACCATTTGGAAAGATATAAATGTAATGTTACGATATACATTCTCTATTTTACCGAAAAATTATATAATGGAACATTGATTTAATTTTCATTATTTATTAGAGTTTTTTTTTATTTTCGATGATTTATATCAATCTATCATGAATTTATAGGAAGAGAAATGACACTATATTTTCTTAATCACAGTGGTAATCTAAATGTTTTCACAGTAAAATCATTATCCATAGAATTAATGTATTTTTTTCATATTTCGGTTTAATTTTTTTCATTTTAGTGTTACTCGCATAATAATTATTTTATTATATAGGTGGATTTTTTATTCAAGTTGGGGTGGTATATCCATATTTTATGTCTTTCTATACCAAAACATCTACAAAATTCTTCTCCCTCATAACATTTTTACCCCAACAGTGTTGTATTTATCACTTTCCTTCAAGTTCTTTCTACTACATTTGTAGGAAGAGCAATGATGCTTCCTTTTATCAATCACAAAGGTAATATTACTTTTTTCATATTAAAATCATTTTCTATAGAATTAATTTATTATTTCATATTTATGTTTAATTTATTTCTTTTTAGTATTACTCACATAATAATTGTTTTCTTATACATGTAGATTATTTTGTTCAATTTGGGGTGGTCGTTCCATATTTCATGCCTTTATTCACCAAAACTTCTACAAACTTAATCTCCCTAAAAACCTTTTCACCTGTATTGAGTTACATTTATCACTTTATTTAATTTTATCTCCACTTCCTTTGAATGAAGAGAGACAACACTCCCTTTTCTCAATCATAGAGGTAATCACTATGTTTTCAATGTAAAATAATTGTCCATAGAATTAAAATATTGTTTCATATATATGTTTAATTTATTTCACTATAGTATTATTCACATAATTATTATTTTCTTATACATGTTGATTATTTTGTTTGATTTGTGGTGATATGTCCATCATTCATGCCTTTGTGCACCAAAACTTCAACGAAATTATTCTCCTTTAAAACTTTTCTCCCCTATAGTGTTGACATTTATCACTTTTCTTCAAGTTCCCGCCACTTCTCAATCACAAATGTAATCATGATGTTTCCACAATAAAATTATTATCCGTATAATTAATGTATTATTTCATAGTTATGTTTAATTTATTTCTTTTTAGTATTACTCATATAATAATTGTTTTCTTATATAGGTGAATTATTTTTTCAAGTAGGGGTGGTTTATTCGAAGATGATTATGCAGTGTTGACAGTTCAAAAAATAAAGTCAATGGATATCATGGAAACATTTATGGATAATATTTTTTAACACTTCTGTATACGTAGGAATCCACGAAACCTCAATTAGACACATGGTGTGACTGATATAACTCTAAGTACTTATTTCTATTTAAAAATGACATTAATGTTAGTAAAATAGACAAATGACATACTAAAAACCAAGAAAACATATTAATATTGTTTTTATAATTTAATAAAATTATATATAATTCATTTTTGATGTGTAGATATTAACTAGAACTTAATCAGATACACGTTGTTCCCGATATGACTCAATGTGTTCGTTATCAGTTTAAAATCAACATTTCTGTTCAAAAAAATTCACTCACTAAAAACTGATCAAACACACTCATATTTTATTGATAATTTATGAAAATTATTCATAAGTAATTTTTGATGTGTAGGAATATGTTTTTCATCAAACCGATACACGATGTGATCATAATGAGTCAAAAGTACATGTTTTCAGTTTAAAATGAAATTTTAGTAAAAAAGATAACTAACATACTCAAAACTGATAAAAAGCATTGATATTGTTTTTATACATTAGTAATATGATCCAAAATTCATTTTTGATGTGTAGGAACCAGTATCACCTAAATCTAATGCATGGTGTGACCAGTATGACTCCAAGTGTGTCTTTTTATTTAAAATTTTCATCAATTTTAGAAAAATAGAAATATAACCTACTCAAAACTAAGAAAACACATTTGTATTATTTTTAAACTTTAATACTATGATACATAAGTAATTTTTTATGTGTAGGTATTATCCACACATCAATATAGTACATGATTTTCCCGGTATGACTCAATGTCTCTATTATCAGTTTAAAATTGACATTTTAGTTCAAAAAGTTCCACTCACTGAAAACTGATTCAACAAGAATTAGTTTTATTGATAATTTAGGAAAAATATTAATAAGTTATTTGTGATGTTTAGGAGTTGGTCTCACATTAATCCAATACATTATGTGATCATAATGAGTCAAAATGCATATTTCTAGTTTAAAATGATATTTTAGTAAAAAAAGATCTCCAACATACTCAAAATCGGGCAAACACATTCAAATTATTTTTTTTACTTTATAAAAATGATGCATATGTCATTTGAGACATGTAGAAATCTTACTCACCTCAATCTGACCTATGGTTTGACCATTATGACTCAAGGTGCATATTTTTATTTAAAATTGGTATCAATTTTAGTAAAATGGACAACTAATATAATTAAAACCAAGAAAACACTCTCATATTGTTATGATACATTACAAAAAACATTCCAAAAGCAATTTTTGAATTGTATGAATCAGTCAAACCTCAATCTCATACCTGATATGCCTAATATGACTTAAATTTTCTATTATCAGTTTAAAATCTATATTTTATTTCAAAACGTTTCACTCACTGATAACTGATCAAACATGCTTGTATTTACTTGATAATTTAGAAAAATTATTAATAATTTATTTTTTATGTTTAGGAATTGGTTTTACATCAAATAGATACATGATGTGATCAAAATGATTCAAAAGTGCATGCTTCTAGTTTAAAATGACATTTTAGTAAAAAGACAACTAACATACTCAAAATCAAGAAAAAATAATCATAATATTATGATGCTTTAATAAAAATGATCCAAAATATATTTTAGACATTTAGGAATCAACCACACCTCAATCAGATGCATGATGTGATTGGTATGACTACACGTATGACTTTTTATTTAAAATTATAATCAATTTTAGTAAAATGGACATCTGACCTACTAAAAATTGAGAAAATGCATTTGGAATATTTTGATACTTACAAAAATGATCAATAAGTCATTTTTAATTTTTAGGGATCATCCACACCTCAATTTGAAACATGATTTACCTGGTATGAATCAAAGTCTCTGTTATCAGTTTAAAATCGACATTTTAGTTTAAAAAGATTCACTCACTAAAAACTGAAAAAACACGCTTGGGTTTTCATTATAATTTAGAAAAACTATTCATAAGTTATTTGTGACATGTAGGAATTGGTCTCATATAAAACTGATACATGATGTGATCAGAATGAGTCAAAGTGAATGTTTCTAGTTTAAAATTACATTTTAGTAAAAAAGACAACTAACATACTAAAAACTAAGAAAACACATTGGGATTGTTTTGATACTTTAGTAAAATGATCCATAAGTCATTTTAGATGTGTAAGAATCATGTTAACCTCAACATGACCCATATTATTACCGGTATGACTCAAAGTGCATATTTTTATTTAAAATTGACATTAATTTTAGTAAAATGGACAAATGACCTACTCAAAACCAAGAAAACAAATTCAAATTGTTTTGATACTTTAGGAAAATGATAAATAAGACATTTTTTACATGTAAGAATTAGAATCACCACAATATAATACATGATGTGTCCAGTATGACACAAAGTTCCCATTATCATTTTAAAATCAATATTTTAGTTTAAAAAGTGTCCCTCACTGAAAAATAATCAAACACACTTAGATATTATTAATAATTTAGGATATTGATTCATAAGTCATTTTTAATGTGTTGGAATTGGTTTCATGTGAACTTGATAGACAATGTGATCAGAACGAGTCAAAAGTGCATGTTTCTAATTTAAAATGACATTTTAGTAAAAAAGACAACTAAGGTACTCAAAACTAAGAAAACACATTTAGATTGTTTTGATACTCCAAGAAAATGATCCAAAATTCATTTGAGATGTTTTGGAATCAGACACACCTCAATCTAATTTATTATATGACTTCTATGATTATAAGTTCATCTTTTTTATTTAAAATTGACATATATTTTTTAGTAAAATTAACACTTTTTTTAATTTATTTATTTATATTATTACTAAAATAAGATTTTTTTCTTATATAGGTGTATTGTTTTTCTCAAGAAGGGGTGTTTTGTTTGGAAATAACATGATTTGAGGTCAGGATTAAAAGTTAAAGGAACATTGATGTTTTTTAATGTATGTAATAATTTTTATTTATGTAATTGTATAAACCAATGTTTTAAATGCCTATAATATAGTTTTTTTCTTGTATTTCTATTGTAAATTTTATTTCATTTAAATTCTATATTTGGACTTGGTTTTGTTGATATTTTTTGTGTTTTTTTGCTGTGGTGTGCTGTTACAACACATTTCACTGGTGTTGTAGTGTGTTATTTTAGAACACTGCAGTATGACCCTTTATTAGCACATTTAAAAGTATTGATAAAGGAATAATTTTTCACCACTTTTAAAAGCACTAATAAAGGACACATTTTTCAGTGCTTTTGAAGGCCCTTATACACTTTATTAGTTCTTTTATAAGTGATGAAAAAATGGGGCCTTTAGCGGCACTAAAAAAGCACTAATAAATGGGTCCTTTATGAGTACTTTTGGAATCGCTTAAAAAGGACCAATTAATGAGTTATTTTTTTAGCACCTTTAAAAGAACATTTTATTAGTGAATTTTAAGTGTCGATAAAAGACCATATATTTTAATATCACTCAGGTAGTCAATGCTTTTATAACACCAATAAAGGCCATTTATTGTGCTATTAAAGGCCTTTTTTATAGTAGTGAGAATTTGATTGATGTTTTTTTGAATTCATTGTGTGAAATTAAAAGGAATTAATAATTTAAAGTTGAATTAAACCACTTGAATTTATATGAAAATATGTGATTTGAGATTATAGAACTCATTTAACATGAAAAAATGAAATTTATATATATACTGAATCAGTTAATTTTAGTTTTATGGAAATGTATAAATGTTTCCTCATAGATATCAATTTCTTGATCAAAAATCTTGGAACAAGTAAATAATTACTCAATATTGAATTATTTATTTAAAAACATTTAGGCACTTAGAGGAGGAATTAATTAGAAACCAATGAAGAAATTAAAAAAAATATTTATAATTAAAAAATACGAATCAAACCATCTTCAAAGGAGATGGGGGAGTACAAGAAGAAAATTATTTATTAGATAAAACAAAAAAAAAATATTCTAGTCCCTACATAAACTTTATAAATAGGTTGTGGAATTTTATAATTACATGCTAGAGGGATATTCTATAAAGTGGTGGGATATGGTAGTGGATGAAATAAGGATTTGAAATTGGATAGATTTCTAAATGTGTTCAATCAATAGTTTTACCCAAATAATATTAAGGTGAGAATATATTAGGAAATTATGTTGTTGGATCAAGGTAACATGATGATGCTAGAGTACACGTAACACTTCTGAACCTATTTTTATTTTCTTTCAAGTTTATTATGAATGAAAATTTTGAGTCCCAAATATTTAAGGCTTTTATTCAACTTAATATTAGGTCAAATATTATCCTATTGAACCTTCTATTATATGCAGTAGTGTGGGATAAAAAACCATGAAAAAATCATACATAATGAATTCTAATATTGTGAGAAATATTATTTCTTGATCTAAGAAAGATAATTATTTATCTACTGTATATAAGAGGAATAACTATGAGTTTAAAAAAGTAGGATGAAATATCCCACCTTTTATTTGAGGTAAATACCCTTTTAATTTCAATTATAATTCCTTTTTTATCCTTATGAGTGTGCTTAATCACTTAAGGAATGTTTCAAGAGTTTCTGATCATTATTTGGCACCCAGGGATCTAAATTTTGTAGAATAAAAGAGAGGTGTACAGTTAGCGCATGGTTAGTGCTAACTTTGCACCCCAAACCATGTATCCCAGTAAGGGAGACACATAGTTTGTGCAAACCATGCAAGGGAGGTGTGGACCATGCAAGGTTGAGACATAGGTTGCACATGGTCTACACATAGTTTGTCTAACCATGTGTTTTTGGATGTGCAGTGTGTTCTCCCTAGGCAGTAGGGTGTCCAAAATTTGGAAAACTTTGCAACCAAACTGTATGAAAACTTAAAAAGCGGAACATTATTATTTTTACCCTAACTATATTTAAATCACCACCACTCATTTCTTCTCATGTCCATATGCACAACATCCTCCTCTCCTTCCCTTTGAGCTCTCCCAATCCTAAAGCTAGGATTTGATCCCTATCTTCTATCCGGACATTCACATTTCATTGCCACTGGAAATCTATCTATTCCATTATATCATTTCATCATTATTCTTCCAATTGAAAAAGTTATTTTAGTGAAATATCATATTCCCTATTCTTAGGGGTTTTTTCCATTTTCTTCCTATATGGAACAACCAAAGGTTGATACTAGATAAGTGATCCTCTACAGGCTTAAGGTACGTGGTATAATATTTTCCCCTCAAGTATTGTTACTTTATACTACGATTTGTGATACTACACACTAGATCTTTTGTGTGTTGACTAAAAAAACACTTAACCCTGTTTTAAATTGGTATCCTTGATCGATATGATTACATGTCCCCTTGTTCATGTTGGGATAGGTCGTTGTCATCTATTACCACCCCTTAAGGTGTGCTAAAGGAACTTACCCTTGTTATTATACATGCTCATATGACCAAACCATCTTATAAATGGGTTTTTATTGACTCCTAAATGAAATAACTATAATTAATTAATTGGTAAGTGAGTGATATGACCATTTCATGAGTTTAAATAGAAAAATGGTTACTCCCTTGTTAAAGGTGAATTCTAAAGAACTATAGACCATACTTTATCTCTTACTAAATCCTATTTGAATGATTATCATTGTTTTTATGATTGGGAATGGAAACCCTTATGGTTTATAATATATAGGAATAGAATCCCTATAGATATGATATAAAGGAATGTCGTCCCTATATTGTGATACTCGGGCATGGAATCCCTATACTGTGATACTTGGGCATGGCGTCCCTATACTACGATACTCAAGCATAATGTCCCTATACTGTGATACTCATGAATGAAATCCCTATACTATGATACTTAGGAATGGAGTCCCTATATAGTAATACTCAGGGATGGTGTTCCTATACTGTAATACTCAGGCATGGAATCACTATACTATGTGTAGGTTTCAGGCGCAGTGGAAGCGCGTTGGTGGGTGTACCCAACTTTAATTTCATCATTAACTGCGATCAATCCGAGATCCATCATGATAATAAAATTCTAGATCATCAGAATAGTATGAAGAAAGAAAAATAAAGAGGAAAGTCCAAGAACCATAGATAAGATCATCTTATGTTGGTTATAATTCATTTAATTAATTGGCAAGAATTACCATGATGGAATTATTTCTTTGTTGATGTTTCCGATCCTGATTTGATGTGATCCATCATTGTGTCATCGAATCCAAGTGTAGTATTCCTATAGTGGTGATCCACCCATGCTCTATGTATCTCTAGACATTGCTGAAGGGATCTCCGGGTGATGGCGTAGAAGAACCTTTTCTTGGGATGTCTTCCTTCGATTGACTTGATTCGGTAGAGGAGGATCTCTCTCTCGTAGCTTGAGAGTGTTCTTAGAAGAAAATAATTATCTCTTGGATTGAGAGATTTATCTAGATCCATTGTGCACATCCACAAAAAAATGGCTAGGCTAATGAGAATTATATAACTGGGATTTTAATTACATAGATTAATAAAATGAATTAATTACCTGAAATCATTTATTCATTTCATTTAATTCATTGTAATACCCCATGTATAATAATAATAGTTGACTATTATTATCACATGACATGCACCTAGATAATTACACCTAATATTATTTAATTAAATAAATAATATTATTTCTCATAAATTCCTAGAAAAAAATAGATGGTGTGTATATTTAATATACACAGTGTGTACTTTTGTTTTTCCATTTTTCTTTATTTCCTCCACCAAATTTATTAGACCTTGAATAATGGATATTTATTTCTCAAATAAATATTACTGCATCACTCACCAATAAATATATTATTTCACCTACAATATATTCTCTCAAATAACTAGTGTTGAAATAAACTATATCAGGAATCCATGAATAATTATTAAACCACAAACGGGAATAATATTTATTCAACTAGTTAAGTTAATATTTAACTAAGATACTTGGACACACTTAGTGTGTGACCCTCTAGGCCTCTTTCTCAGTGGCATTGGGTAGAGCCTGCCTAAAGTCCAAGTTTAGCATCTAGAAACACACCAAGGCACCCATATAGAAAGAAGTTATCACCACAATGATGTGTCACATCCTATGAATGCTTACCATGTAATATAATCCCTTTTTATCAATATCTCGAATCAAGCGGGTTGTGTTCTAGTGCCATCAACCCATGTGCTCAATATTCTTTCTTTGACTTTCTAGAATTGAACTTTCCCATTCTTCACCATGGACATGGATTTATTTAGGATAAATCAATTCCATAAAAGGTTCTAATATATCTACTTCCGTTATGAAATAGAAGGGACAAATCCTTTATCGCAGTATCTATTAATGAAGTACTACTCGTGACGCACCCCACATATCCTACCTCACTGCAAATATTGTGTTGTCACAATTTTTGTCAATACATCTAAGTGCACAAGTTGTAATACCCATTAATAATAATCTTAAAGTCTAAGGACCAATATACACATCCACAGATAGGAACATCCAATGACACTATGAATTGTGGATTTCTTACTAGAGGGGTTTGCTCTTATAATATCTTCTTGGATATTACCAAGGGCGCACACCATGAGAAGGTTCCTCAAAGTTTTATGAGTCCTCACCCCTAGTGGTTTGTAATATTTTTGTCCCTCAAATAACATCATCCATCCATAGAACATATATTCAAGAATAGTGTTATGACACTTCCAAGTTCTCATCATAACAGGGATCCGCTATGACCCTTTAATGAAATAGCTATCCTTAAGACATTATCACATGCATTTTCATACATAAGAAAAATAAAGATGTGATAAGGTATTTATTAATGAATAAAGTACAAAGTAGTTGGTTCTATGACACCAACTCCAACAGACTCCCACTTAGACTAGAGCGAACTGCAAACAACCTTTAACCCACTAGATCTCACATGATATTCATGCTTCTGTTGAGATATGATTTTAGTCATGTGGTCAACCACATTCTCTTATATGGATACTCTGCTCACTGTAACTTCGCCCCTTTTATAGAAATCCCTCGAGAGGTAATACTTATAGAGTATGTGATTTGTTCGTTTATGTGACCTTGGTTCTTTTGTAAGAGCCATCACTATAGTATTATCACAATAAAATGTGATATGATCTTTATTTCTAAGCACCACATCAAGCTCCTAGAAAATGTTCTGAATCCAGAAATCTTCCTTGGCTGCATCAAAAGCTGCTATATATTTGGGCTCTGCTGTAGAATCGACGACAACTGGTTGCTTTGAACTCTTCTAACTCACAGCTCCTCCATTTAGACATAAAACATATCCAGATTTCGACATCTGATCATTCTGATCTATCTTAAAGCTAGAATTATCATACCCTCTGACGTAAAGCTTCTTGTCTTCTCCATACACTAGGAACATATCCTTAGTTCTTCTCAGATATTTAAGGACAGTCTTAATAGCAATCCAATATTGTTCTCCTGGATTTGCTTGATATCTACCTACCATGCTCAGTGCATAAGCAACATTAAGCCTGGTACATAACATGGAATACATGATGGATCCTATAGCCGAAGCGTATGGGATATTACTCATTATAACTTTCTCCTATTGTGTTTCAGGACACATGTTCTTAGAAAGATGCAGGCCATGTGATACTGGAACCAATACCCTCTTGGATTGTTCCATACTAAATATCTTCAGTATCTGGTCAATGTATGTACCCTGACTTAGTCCAAGCAGCCTTTTGGATCTATCATGAATGATCTTGATCCTTAAAATGTAATCTGCTACACCCAAGTACTTCATGAAGAAACACTTTTTCAACCAGTCCTTAACTGGATGTAAGAATAGTACATCATTTCCAATAAGCAATATTTCGTCAACATATACTACTAGGATAAAGACCGCATTCCCATTAAACCGCTTATAAGCACATGGATCAAATTCATTGTTAATGAATCCAAATTACTTTTTGGCAACATCAAATCAAATGTTCCATGACCTGGATGTTTTCTTTAATCCATTAATGGATTTCTGTAACTTGAAAACCCATTCGGCTTCACCTGGTGTCACAAAACCTTCTGGTTGTGTCATATAGATATCTTCCTGAAGGTTCCCATTAAGGAATTATGTTTTGTCATCCATTTTCCAAATATCATAGTCATGGTAAGCTGCTATGGCATGTATGATTCTTATTGATTTAAACAGGGAAACTGGCGAGAAAGTTTCATTATAGTCAATTCCTTGACACTATCTAAATCCTTTAGCCACTAGGATTTCTCTATAGGTGCTAACTTGACCTTCCATGTCCAGTTTTCTCTTGAATACCCATTTGTATCCAACATGCTTTACATCAACTGGCTCATCGACTAGAACCTAGACTTGGTTCTGATACATGGAATCCATCTTGGAATTCATAGCTTCTAGACATCTTTTAGCTTTTAAGCTTTCTATTGGTTCATTTTAGGAGAGAGGTTCATAATTTTCCAAAAATAATGATTCACCATCCTCAGTGACTAGGAAACCAAATCTCACTGGTTCCCTTACCTCTCTTGAGCTCCTACGCTGTACTTGTGTTTCTGGAACCTCTTCCACAGGGACCTGTGGAACTTTTTCCTGTACCAACTCTTGTGTATCTTGAGCATCAACTTCATCGAATTCAATCTTTCTCCAACTATCCTTTTTGAGGATTTTCTCCCCCTCAAGATAGTCGACTTGTCTAGAAATAGTCACTTTTTTGTCTAAAGGGTTTTATAGGCAATATCCTTTCATTTCCTTGGGATATCCTATAAAGACACATTTTGTGCCCTGGGGGGCTAGTTTTTTTCCTGATAAGGCCTTAACAAATGCCTCACATCCCCATACACATGTGTGCGACCAAATGGGTTTCTTTCCATTCCGTAACTCGGAGGGAATTCCATGTGCCTCATTAGTTGGTACTCGGTTTAATGTGTATGTTTAATTTTGTAATGCATATCCCCAAAAGGATAATAGAAGATCTACACGACTCATCATCAACCTCACCATGTATAGCAATGTGCAGTTCCTCCTTTCACTAACACCATTCCACTGTGGTGTATAAGGAGGAGTGAGCTGAGATAGAATCCCAGATTCCTGTAGAAGATCGATGAAATCTTGGTTCAGATATTCTCCACCTCGATCTGATCGAATCTTATTTATCTTCTTACCAAGATGATTCTATACTTCATTCCTAAATTCCTTAAATTTCTATAAGTCTTCTAACTTATACCTTATTAAGTAGATATATCCATATCTACTCAAATCATTAGTAAAAGTAATGAAGTAAGAATATCCACCCCTATATTCTACTGAAAATAGTCCACACACATCCGTGTGCACCAATCCTAGAAGCTCTATAACCCTTTAACCCTGTCTACTGAAAGGCGGTTTGGTCATTTTACCTTGTAAATAAGTGTGACATCTATCAAGTGGTTTTAGCTCAATAGAGTCGAAATATCCATCTTGGTAGAGCTTTTTCAATCACTTCTTGTTTACATGAACGTGATGGTGATGCCACAAATGGGTGGTGTATGGGTCATGTGAGTTTGTTTCGTTATCGATTTTTAACAATTGGTTTTCATAATTTAATACATAAAAACCATTATTTAAATGTTCCTTACTATAACATACATTGTTCTTATAAAAGAAGCAACCCTTATTTCCAGAAATTAAAATAAATATATCCATACCCAAACATGATATAGAGATTATGTTTTTGGTAACACTAGGCACATAATAAAAATTATGTAAAAACAAAATCATCCCAGTTGGAAATAAGAGGTGGTAATCACCAATGGCTAATGCAGCTAGCCTTGTGCCATTGGTAGCTCAATGATCCACCTCTCCTCTGGCAATATTTCTAAATCTACTTGGTTCCTACATTTGAATACATATGTGAGCCCCAAAAGCTATATCTAATACCCAATGTGTAGAAATGGAATGATTACACTCAATAACAAACACACCTTTAGCGTCCCCATGATTTTGAGTGTAGTTACTCTTCCAGTGGCCTTGCTTGCCACATGCAAAACATACCAACTCCTATATCTTACCCTATCTCTGAATCTACCCCTTCTTGGAGGGATGGTGCTCAAGGTATTTAGACCATTTATAAGTCCTTGTCCCCTTTTCCTTGTCCATCCTTTTCTTATTCACCATAAGGACTGTGGTTTTTTCATACCCCATGTCCTTATCTCCCTGGAGAATTAAAGTTAGAAGTTCTGATAGACTCTTCTCATTGTTTCTCATGTTAAAGTTGACAATAAATCTAGAGAAGGTCTTGGGAAGTGATGATAGGATGAGATCTGTACACAACTCATCTGGTAACTTAATCCCTAAGATGGCCAGGTGTTCAATGTAGCCAATAAGCTTGACTAAATGAGGCCCACCTAGTGAAAACTCTCTAAGATTAGTTGTAAGAAAAGCGTTGGGGATCTCATATCTCTCTTGTCTCTCCTTCTCTTGATAGATATCCTTAAGGTGAGACATCATGCTTTACCCGTCCATGTTTTCATGTTGCTTCAAGAGTTCATTAGACATGGACAATAGCATGAAACATTGGACATCTATGGAATTATACATATGTTTCATATAGAGAGATAGTTCCTCATCATTGTCCTCCTTCCCAGGTGAAACTGAAACAGGCTCTTTCCAGCACATACAATTTCCTCTCGTGGCGAAGGATGATGCATAAATGCCTCTGCCACTCTTGGAAATTGGTGCTGGTGAGAAGGTTTTACTTCTTGATTATGGTTTTCAATGATATGTTTGATGTCATTTTTCTTTCCATTTCTAAAAATTAATACGAGAAAAGGTTTAGTACTTTATTATAATAAAACCGAGACAAATAAATAAATAAATACTTATTAGTCTCATACTATTTTATCGAAATCCAATAGCCCTCACCATTAACTTCAGAATATTCTGTTTCCTGAATATTCTAGTAGAAAGGATATATATTGACCTTTTCATTACCCCAAATAGGGTTGATAAATCAATTTGAAGGGTTTTAGGTAGGCATTCCAAATTCCAACTGCATTAAATCGCAGCTCCTTGATCCGCTGAGTGGACTCCCTAATCCTAAAATCCTCTTTATTTTAGATTTCCTCAACCTTTGCCTCTTGGTCACACCAAGTCCTACTGTGGTAGTCAACCCTTGATGTGAACCAAGTCAAGTCAACTGAAAACCATGAATTAGAATTCCCCGATAATTGAAATCACCCCAACTAGGGTTGGTCAAACACTTTGAACTATGGTTCGATTCAACCAAGATTATGGAAGGTTATACCGACCTAATATTTCTTTAAGGGATTTTATCCTTATACGTAAATTTCCATTTTATTATCTTTGATTACATGCTTGTTAATATTAAGTGGGACATACTTAAGTGATTAACTTTGTCTTAGATAATATTTTACGCATAATCCAGTCTTATTTTAGTTCCATCTTGCATGCTTGTTTAATTCATTAATCGTGTGATCATGAAAACACACCCACAATAAATAAACCATGAAACTGATAGAAAAATGGTATGATCATGATCTTGGTCTATTGGTTATTTTATCTAGAGGTTGAAAAAATAAACCTAGACCTCGGGGAGAAACACCTTGAACCTTTTGGGTTCATGTTTACAGCTTTCCACCTATTCACCTTTGTATCTTCTTGGATTGGTTTCACCTTGGCTCCTAACTTGTGCCACCTCCACCAGCTTGGGAGATCTATCCATTATATATGCTTTTATCTCACATGAAGGTGAGGGTTAAAACAGGGTTTTACATAAAAGAAACATTGAGCGTGTAGACCCTACATATTAATGAGGATAAGTCTCACAGGACAATAAATTTAATTTAAATAAACAAATTAAAATAAACCATTCACATACAAAGGTCTGGGTCTAGATCATGATCATCCATACATGCAACGATATTTACGCATAAATAAAACTAGCATTAAATTATTTAATCGTTCTTGTTTAAGATAAATCATGCTCGAATCAATTAATTATCTTTAATTAATCAATACTTTTATCTTAAACCCTTCTTTGAAATTCCTTGATATTTTTATCCATTATAATTCTAAACAAATAAATTCATTTAAAATTAACTTTGTACGTAACTTGTACCTTGGAGGAAACCTAGTGAATTCTCGTTCATAAATACCCAATGAGTAGAAATAAACAATACACAAATGTTTAATTAAACACACACATATATAAAACACCTATCACATGTTGTGCCTCAGCTTTACGCCTGCACTAAGTTACACATCTCAAGGGTTTTTATAATATAATAATAAATTTTAATAAATCTGCGTAATTTGGATGAGTACACGACATGTAGTTCTGACTACATGATGTGCACTTTTGTTCACCGTCCATCCGAAGTACACGCCTAGGGACATGGAGTGTAGATGTACTTTGGAAATCTTCAGAGTACACGACATGTTCAGTGGGACACACACTGTGTAGTATCTGCATTACATGGTTTCCAACCAGGAAAGCTGTGTACATGGTACATGGTCCAACCCTAACCTGAAGGGACTACATGCCATGTTCACTGGACCACACAGCGTGTAATTCGGAAACTGTGTGCCACCTATTCCTGGTCAACACACAATGTCATTTAAGAATTAGAAATACTACAACACATGGCCTAATTTGATGGAATAGTCTGATGCATTGAACCTGGAGTACATGATGTGTAATGCCAAATATATTCCGTGTATTCTGGTGTTGTACGGGCAGGAACATTTGGCACCTCTAGATGAGATCCTCTATTTTATTTTAATCAAAATTAAAAGAAAATGTCATTTCTGTAAGGTGAACGGAATAAGATAGAGGAGGAACAAATCTCGAGATTCAGATTTATAGAATGATTAACTTGAATTGAAACAAAAAAAATTATTAAATGCATAAATTACCAATATAAAACTAAATAATTATAATCAACCATATGACTACTCTGATGCCACTTTTAGGTTCCGAGTGCAGTGGAAGCACGTTGGTGGGTGTACCCAACATTAATTTTAGCATTAAAAACGATCAATTTGAGATCCATAATGATAGTAAAACTCTGGATCATCGGAATAGAATGAAGAACGAAAAATAAAGAGGGGAGTCCTGGAACCATAGATAAGATCATCACATATTGGTTATAATTAATTTAATTAATTGATAATAATTACCTTGATTCAATTCTTTCTTCGTTGATTTTTCTGGTCACGATCTGATGTGATCCGTCATTGCATCGAAGAATCCAAGTGTAGGATTCCTCTAGTGGTGATCCACATCTTCTCCAAGTATATCTGGACGTCACCGAAGGGATCTCCGGGTGCTAGCGTGGAAGAGCCTTCACTTGCAATGTCTGTCTTTGATTGCCTTGATTCGGTGGAGGAGGATATCTCTCTCATAGCTTGAGAGAGTTCTTGGAAGAAAATAATTCTCTCTTGGCTTGAGAGATTTATCTATATTTGTTGTGCATAACCACAAAAAAATGGCTAGGCTAATGAGAATTATATAATTGGGATTTTAATTATCTAGAAAAAATAAAATGAATTAATTACCCGAAAGCATTTATTCATTTAATTTAATTCTTAGTAATACCCCATGTCTAATAATAATAGTTGGGTATTATTATTACTTGAAATGCACCTAGAGAATTACACCTAATATTATTTAATTAAAAAAATAATATTATTTCTCATAAATTCTCAAATAAAATACACGACATGTAATTTTGTTTTTCAATTTTTTTATTTTCCCCACATCATTTATTAGACCATGAATAATGGCGATTTATTTCTCAAATAAATATCACTTCATTACTCGCCAATAAATATATTATTTAGCCCACAATATATTCTCTTGAATAACTAGTGTCTAAATAAATGCGATCAGAAATATTTGAATAATTATTAAACCAAAATCATAAATAATCTTTATTCAACTTGTTAAGTTAATATTTAACTGAGATACTCGGAAACACTTAGTGTGTGACCCTTTAGGCCTCTTTCTCAGTGGAATTAGGTGGAGCCTGCCTAAAGTCCAAGGTTAACATCTAGCAACATGGCAAGGCACCCATAGAGGAAGAAGTTAATGTCACAATGACGTGTCACCTCCTATGAATGCTTAGCATGTAATATAGTACCTTTGTCTCGATATCTCGAATCAAGCAGGTTTCATGCTAGTGCCATCAACCCATGTGCTTGATTATTCTTTCTTTGACATTACAGAATTGAAGTTTCCCATTCCTCACTATGGCCATTTATTTTTCTAGTCTATATCAATTCCATCAAAGGGCCTGAGATATCTACATCTGTTATGGA
The DNA here is from genome assembly GCA_963277665.1 of Viscum album. Taxonomy (NCBI): domain Eukaryota; kingdom Viridiplantae; phylum Streptophyta; class Magnoliopsida; order Santalales; family Viscaceae; genus Viscum; species Viscum album. The sequence continues at coordinate 373,977,312 of OY728137.1, forward strand.
ATAGAAGGTAAAAATCCATTCTTGCATTATCTATTAATGAAGTATTACTCGTGATGCACCCAACATATCCAACCTCACTACAAACAGTGTGTCATCACAGTTTTCATCAATAAATCTAAGTGCGTGAGTCTTAATACCCATTAATAATAATATTAAAGTCTAAGGACCAATACACACATCCACATATAGGAAAATCCAATGACACTATGAAATGTGGATTTCCTACTAGAAGGTCCCGCTCTCATAATATCCTCTTGAATATTACCAAGGCCGCACACTATCAGAAGGTGACTCAAAGTTTTATGATTCCTCACCTCTAATGGCCTGTATTATTTGTGTCCCTCAAATAACATCATACGTCCATAGAATATATATTCAAGAACAGTGTTATGGCACTTCTGGGTTCTCATCATAATAGGGATCCGCTATGACCCTTTAATGCAACAGCTATCCTTAGGAAATTATCACATGCATTGTCATGCAGAAGAACAATCAAGATGTGAAAAGGTATTTATTAATGAATAAAGTACAAAGTAGTTGGTTCTAGGCCACCCACTCCAACACTATGATACTCAAGAATGGAGTCATATACTATGATAATGAGACATGGAAGACCTTACACCTATGACACTTTGGTATGGAGAACCTAATAATCTATGAAACATGGACATGGCATACGGTACTACTTTATGAGATTCTAGTAACTAGAAATCGATGCCCGAGTTACACCTTGATCCCTTGCTAGCACTACGTATGAACATATATGGTTATAAACATCCTTACATATGTAGTTAATATATAGACATACCAGTATATACTATCATACATATATGTCCATGGTGATATCTATTTTTGAGGTTATCCAGGCTTGGGCTGAAGTAGGTAGTGCCATCCTGGTGTCCCTTTGGAATAAGATTCAACCTTTTACAATTTTATAACTGCTTTATCACTATTATGTCTACACACTTATCATATTATTTGAAATGTATGGATACTTCTAGACAAATATGGTGGTGTCCTATTGAGTATATCTCAAACCCTATTTGGGGCACTGTTTGGTACCCAAATAGACTTCATTGATGTAGGTAGGGATATGGTAAAGCACCAAGTTTCCAGTGCTTGATTTTATTTTAGCATGGGAGAAGGGTGTATAGGACCAAGATAAGGCTCATGATATGATCTGGAGATAGTCTTTTGGACTTTATGGTTCATTGATATACCTGTATGCATATGTACCTACTTCCATGTTATCCTATGTTGTTTAGAGACATGAAATTACATCATTTTGTATATGGAAATGGATATCGGTATTGATGAATATTTATTCATTATAGATGACTTACTTTATACTATTGGTTGATATTATGTTTCCTCTATTTATTCATTTATTACACCACTATTATACTTTGAATATGAGGGTTTATTCTCCCCACAATATCACCATGTACCCTCACTTCTAGTTAGTAGCATCTGGTGTATGAGGAGGTTCACTTGAAGCCATGTGACCAACTGGCTTAAGGCATTGTTTAGTGGAATCTGTTTTTGTATGTTACAAATTGGTATTATATAATTTCTTTATTTTTCCTTATTATTTTGGGATGGTAGAAAGGAGACTTGGACATGTCATAATTTTGAAATGGGACTCTGCTTGGGAGTGGCTAACACATGTATAGAGAAAATCCAAATTTCCAGGGATGGGAATTTCTATTTTGTATTCTGCTTATTACAGTTGATTTGATTCCACCATTGGGTGAAACACAAGATTTGTGATGTTTAATATTATGATTTAATATTTCATTTTACCCTTGGATGTTCTGGTAAGGGAGTGATGACTCATGAATCATCGTAGGCATGTAAAGATTCACATGTCAAACATTATGCCATGACATATTGTTGTATCTCATTGCTTGTATTTTCTGTGATTATTATGGGTTATTTGAAGGATATAAATAGAATTGTTTTATCATTTATTGTTGTGAAATAGAAAAATAATTGGTTACTTAATGTTATCACATCGAACTACTAGTTTTTTTTCTATAGAGCTTGATATATATAGCTTAAGAAGTCAATTATGGCATGTTGATTCATGGACTCTTTGTCACATGGGCTGGAAAATGATTATGTTTGGGATTAAATAGACACCATATTTAAATATATAAATTTTTTGGGCCTTTTTAAATTAGGGTTGATGATATATATACCTCAACCATTAAAAAGTTACTAAATAAATATGAATTTGAATAAATTTAAATCATAAAATGAAATAGTTGACATTAGATAGAGATTAAAATTGTAAATTAAAGGGTGTTTCCTATATAACTTGAAATTAACACTGTATATACCAATAATTCTAACTTATAGCAGAGAAATAGAACCTAAAACTACCTATGTAGTGGGTAGTAATCATTATCTCTTATGTTCTTATGATATGCATGTCACCTAGACTAGTCTTTAGGAGAAGGTAGATGGGTGTGAATTTTATATAGAAAGGTTTAGAAATATTAAATTCTTATACCTATCGATTATGATATTATAAATTCCTATATTAGGTGTGTGATTTGAATTCATAGAGCTATACCAAAATGACATCTTTGATTCATTCTCCTAGAGGGTGGTGACGAATATACCCTAGAGGTGGTAGGCCTTAGGCCACCAGTATTACCTCTAGTAGGCACTCCTGTTGAAACTACTATAATACCTTATATGGGTGTATATTACTAGTTTAATGATAGTTTTATTAGAATTATGAAGGCTATAAATGGATCTCTTTGTCTTTCCCCTTATATGGTAGAGCTAACATGAGAGTTTCAATAGAAACTTTCACCCATGTTTTTGGTGGATGGTAGTCCTCAGGCTGTAGAGTCGTGGATGGAGGACATGTTGACTATCTTCAAGAACCATGAGACACATCATGATAAAATAGGGAATCTATCTCTATATATGCTATGAAATTAATCCATTAAATGGTGGGATATTATCACCCAAGAGGATCGTCATCAGGGTTTGGGCTATGATGGATTTCAGAATGTATTCTATGAAAATTTATTCCCTGAGACCTTGATGGCTAATCATTCTAGGGAGTTCATGAACCTGTTATAGGGGTTGGTGTCTATTATAGGCTACTGATATCATTTTATAGAGCTTTAGTTATTTTTTCTTATCGGTATTACTGGTGACGCAGTGAAAGTGAAACATTTTGAGGCTGGGCTCAGACATCCTATTCACTCTTAGGTGAATTTTTTTTAGTTGACAAGAATTTCAGAAATAGCTATCCAGGATCTTATCACCAATCAAAACCTGAGGAAAGATGATGGTTTAGGCTAGGGAAGTTCATAACTAAGATAGGGGAGTAGTTATACTAGTGGTTGGGAGTGATTCTTTGAGGATGCATGCAAGAGAAGAGATATCCAAATGACATCCAATGATAGTTATGTGGGTTTTCACTAGTGCGGGAAGCTAAAGAATAAGAGACTGTAATGTACCAAAGATCTCGTTGAGTGCCTCAGATGTAGAATATTGGGTTATCTTTAGTTTTTTTGTATTACCCTCCAATCTGTGCCTAGTGGGAGAGGATCTATATCTACTCCACCTATAGGAATGAGATCTGTAGCACCTTGCTAGGAAGGTTGATGGAGTAATACCAACCATTTAGGTAGAGGAGGAGGTCATGGATGATGTATCCTTGCTTTATATACATATAACCAGTAGATTAGACCTTCTTAGGGTATTCAGGTTGTAGTATATGGCCATGGATCAAGCCATATTTATTCAGTGAAACCAATATTTGAGGAGCAGGGTGCTGGACTATCTACAGTTCACGATACTATTCAAGTAGCCTCTTCTATCATGTATACCTTATTGTATATGGGTTCCTCACATTCTTTTATCTCTGTGACTATTGAGTAATGTCTATGGATTGATATTGATTGTTTTGGTGGTGTGATGACACTTGATACTCCATTGGGGATTTGATCATAGAATGTGCACCAATTCATGAAATTCCACCTTGAAGTAGGCAGCTATCATTTCTTATGGTACCTATTCATCCTCGACATGATGGAATTTAATTTCATTCTCAGAATGCAATGGTTGGTTCACTATCATGGTTGTGTGGAATGATATTTCCCCAGGGAATCTTTTATATCACAAAAATGTTATAATTACCTTTATAAAGGATAATGGGATGTCTAGGAAAGTAGAGTTGGACCAGAGAATCATGGGATGGGTGGAGTAACAATGTATATTTTTAGGCTTTATATATAAGATCAAAGAATGAATCAGAGTTATTTCCCTCTAATAGTATTCTAGTTTAGGTATTTCCTCTCAGATGACTTTTCTAGTTTACCTCCTGAGTGAGAGGTGGATTTCTCTATTGATATGGTTTTAGGATCTACACCAGTGTCCATTCCTTCTTACATGATGTCCAATACTGAGTTTCAGGATCTCAAGATATAGCTAAAGGTTTAGAAGCTAAGATTTATATTAGATATAACACTTCACCATGGGGTTCACCTATCATTTTCACCATTATGGTGGATGGTACCCTCAAAATTTTTATGGATTACTAGAAGTTAAATCAGCTTACTATAAATAATCATTATCCTTTTATTCATATAGATAACCTCTTCAAACAGCTCTAAGGATTTAGGTTTTTCTCCAAGATCAATTTTTGGTTAGGCTATCACCATGTATGAGTTATATCTTCAGACATAACTTGTATAATGATTCATAGCAGGTATTGTCTTTATGGGTATCTCATTATACCCTTTGGTCTTACCAACACATCAATTGTTTTTATGGATTTTAGGAATAGGGTTTTCCACACCTATTTGGATTCATTTGTGGAAGTATTCATGGATGATATCTTAGTGTATTCCCATACAAGAAATGAACATGAAAATCATATTGAGATCATTATAAATACACAAGGAGAGAACCATTTGTATTCTATGATGAAAAAATGCCACTTTTGGATCGATAAGGTGAAATTCATGGGTCATATTATTTAAAAGGCTGAAGTATCTATTGACCCAGATAAGGTGGGCTCTATAGTTATCTGGGAGTATCCTAAGATTGTTTTTGACATACATTGTTTTTTGGGGAAGGCTAGATACTAAAAGTGTTTTATATAGAACTTTTTACACTTATATGCCCTCTTACGAGCCTAAATAAGATGGGTGTGATGTTTATATATTTATAAGACTACGAGACAAACATTCAGGAGTTAAAATGAATATTGAATTAATCACTGATCCAGATTCTTCTAGAGTTGAGTAGAATCTATATAGTCTATTGTAATGCATCATATATTGGGATATGAATAGTTCTAAAGTAGGATTATTGAGTCATATCATAATAGTCTCATCAATTGGGACCACATGAGACGAATTACACGACGAATGATCTCAAAATGGTAGCCATATTTCATACCTTACATTGTTGGATGGATTATTTTATCAGAGATTGTTTTGAAATGTTTACAGACCAAAATATCTACAAATATATTTTCACATAGCATGATTGAAACATAGGAAAAAAGGTGTGTTGAATACTTATAATCTTTCAATTTTGATCTTGACTATACGGTTGAGAATGGAAATGTTGTACTAGATGCTCCGAGATGAAGGACTCAGAAATGGGAAATTCGAGAGGCAAATGAAGAGTATAAGCTTATGGATCTATTTTCTGATATGGAATTAGAGGTTTATAACCATCAAAAATGGTCTATACTTAAATCATTATCAGTGAACACATCACTTCTTTAGAGAGTTAATATGAGGTTGTTATCAGATCCAGAGGGATTAGTCCTAAGGGAGAGTGTTTCAGGAAGTGACCCACCTCCTAGTTGAGTCCTGGTTGGGGATGAGACCTTATGAATCAATGGACATGTATAGGTTCCTATAAACATATGGGACGAATTTTTGTGGGAGTCTGATGATTCTACTTGGTTGGTACACCATGGGATTAAAAGATATATCATGATCTAAATTTCCAATATCAGTGGACAAGTATGAAAAGGGAGATAATTGGTTTTGTCACTAAGTGTTCCACCTATTAGAAGTTGAAGGTAGAGAACCAATGGCTAGTAGGGATTTTTTAGTTTTTTCTTATTCTTGAGTTGAAATGGGAAGATGTCATGATGGATTTTGTGATGGGTTTAATGAGATACCATAGAAGAAGTGATGAAGTATGGGTTAACGTCGACATGATCACGAAGGCCACTCATTTATTACCTATTGGAGAGACATATCAGTCGATAAGTTTGAGACTCTATGTATATGAGATTATACACCAACACAGTGTCCATCATACTATCATTTTTCGCAGGGATGACCATTTCACATCGAGGTTTTGGTAGGGGATATAGATAGATTTGTGTACAAAGGTACTTTTGAACACAACCATTCAACCTAAAACTGACGATGTTTAAGAGGACATGCTTCAAGCATGCATCCTTGATTTCAGAGGTACTTGGGAGAAACATATACCTCATGTTATGTTTTTTATGAAAACAAATTTCAAGAGAGAATACGCATGGCTCCCTACGAGGACTTATATGGTAGGTCATACCATTCACCTTTGTGCTATTTATAGAAAGGTGAGGCAACCTTACTTGGACCACATCCCATTTAGGAGACTTTAGAGAAGGTTTAGTTAACTATGAAGTAAATGGATATAGATTAGTCTTGGATTAATTTATACATTGATAATCACCATAAACTACTAGAGTTCAAGGTTAGGGACTTGGTATTATTATATGTTTCAACTATACTTGGGAATTAATAGTTTAGATGGAAGGGGAAGCTTTTAACTCAGTTAATTGGACCTTTTGAGGTTGTACAAAGATTTAGTCTGGCAGCCTATCTGTTGGAGTTACATCAGAGGTACTGGGCTATGCACGAAATCATCCATGTTTCAAAGATTCATTAGCACTATTCAGATTAATCTCATATATTTTTTCATGATGAGGTTTAGTTATAGGTAGATGTATCCTTTGAGGAACATCCTATCTATATTGCTGACCAAAGCATGAAGGCTCTCTAAGGAATATTGATTCCTCTGGTATGGGTGCTGTAGCAGCATGACCTTGTGTAAGATGATACTTAGGCATGAGAGGCCAATGTATACACAAAATGTCTAAATTTATTCTTAGATAATATTTTATCACCCTTGGAAGGAAAACTCAAGGAAAAATTCTTTTAAGGGGGAATACTATGAGATACCATATTTTTATTGAGGTATGGACCCTTTTCATTTCAGTTGGAATTCCTTGATTAATCCTTATGAATGTTATTAATCACATAATGAAGGTTTTGGGAGTTTTTGATGCTAGATGGGAGTTTTGAGCTCTAAATTTCATAGAATATCGAAAGGTGCATGTTTAGCACATGGTTAGTGCGAACCGTGAACCACAAATTGTGAAGCCTATTAAGGGTGTTGCACATTTTTTATAAACCATGAAAGGGAGGGGTGGACTATGAGGGGATAAGATAAAGGGTGTTCATGGGCTATTCACATTTTTTATAACCACACACAACAACCCATGTGAGGTGTTATCCATGGGTAGTAGGGTGTTAATGGTTGTGTATGGTTTGTAAAACCCTATACTCAAACCCCGATACCAATTTAAAAGTGTCAAATTAGTATTTCAACTAACTTTATTTAACTCACCGCCCCTCATTTCATTTCCTCCCCACTCACACAACACCATCCTTTCATTTTCTTTGAGCTCTCTCAACCCTAAATCTATGATTTGATCCCAATATTCTATGTAAAATACAATTCGACTACCATATATCATGTTGGATTTCCTTTTGTAATCTCTCTATTCCCTTATCTACATTCATTGTTCTTCTTCATATCGAAAAAGGTATTTTTGTGTGAGCTAATATGTCTTATTCTTAGGGAGATTTTTTCTATTTTCTTTGAATATGGACTAAACCACAGGATGATACTAGATGAGTGCTCCTCTATAGGCAATAGTTAGGTGTTCTAGTATTTATTCTTCAAGTCTTGTTGATTTATATTATTCATTATGATGCCATATCTAGATATTTCACGTGTTTCCTTAAAAATAAAATTAAACCTCATTTAAATTGGTAGCCTTGATAGATTAGACCTTAGGTCCTATTATTTATGTTGGGATTGGTCCATGTCATCTATTTCAACCAATAGAGGTGTGTCAAAGAACTCCCCCTTGGTATTACACATGTTTATGTGGACAAACCATTATATATATGGTTTTGGATTGACTCCTAAATGAAATGACTATAATGAATTAAATGGGAAGTGAGTGGTACAACCACATCACATGTTTAAATAGAAAAATGGTTACAACCCTATTAAATGTGAATTATAATGAACTTTAGACCATAAGTTGGCTCTTACAAAATCCTATTTGGTTTGTTTTCACTTCTATAATTATTGTTCATTGTGACCCATACGGTATATGATATATGGGAGTGGAGTCACTAATTATATGATATATAGGAATTCCATACCTATGCTATAATAATAGAACATGGTGTCACTATACTATGATACTCAAGCATGGCATCCCTATACTATGATACTTAGGCATGGAATCCCTATACATTGATACTTGGGTAATGTATCTCTATACTGTGATACTTGGGATGGTTTTCCTATATTGTGATACTAAGGCATAGTGTCCCTATACTATGATACTCAGGTATGTCTTTCCTATACTGTGATATACAGTAATGTCATCCCTTACACATATGATACTTGTTCATGGAGATCCTTATGATCCATGAAACATAGGCATGATGTCCTATACTTATTTATGAGATTCTAGTAATTAGACATAAATGCTAGAGTTACGGCTCGAGTCCTGGATAATACTATATACGTACATATATTGCTATAAACTTCCTTATGTATATAGTTCATATATATACATACAATCATATATTATAATACATATATGTTCATTTTGATATTTATTTGGAGGTTATCCCATCACGAGCTGAAGTAGGTAGTGTCATCATGGTGCCCTTCTGGAACCAAAGTTGCCCCTTTAATATTTTATTAATGATTTATCATTATTATATCTACACACAAATCATATTATATTCACTGGATAAATACATGTATACACTGTTGGTGGTGTCCTACTAAGTATATCACACCCAATTTGGGCCACCGTTTGGTACCATGCACACTCTATGGATGTAGGTAGGGATAGGGGAAAATGACCAGTGGTTGATGCTTGATTTGATTGTAGTATGGTAGAAGGAAGAACAAGACCGATCTATGTCTTGGGATGCTATCTATAGATAATGTTTTGGTATTTTTATTTTTGGTACACCTATATGTATGTGTTTCTACTTCCATGTTTTCCTGTTTTTTTAGAGACATGACATTACATCATTTTTTATATGAAACTAGATATTCATATTGATAACTTTGTATTCATTCTGGATGACTTACTTTCTGATGTTTTTTTGATATTATGATTTCTATATTTATTAATTTTTTACACCACCGTTCTACTCTGATTATGAGTGTATATTCTCCCCAATGTACCACTATGGTCTCTCACTACTAGTCAGTAGTATCTAGAGTATGGGGAGGTGTGCTTGAGGACATATTACCAACTGGATTGAGAAACTTCTTAGTGGCCTCTAATTTTGGATTTTAAACTATATGTTATAAGTCATTCACTTAGATTTATCTCAAGGTAGGATAAAATTTTGGTGTTACTAATGCGGTAGTATGGAACACATCAAGCGGGACTATCCTAACAATCCTAATTAATTTTATTAATGTGGGAATCTTGGGACTTAAAATATTTTTTAGGGAATCTAGTGGTGGTAATAATAATCAAATGTGAGGATTGAGGAGCCATTCAGATATGTGGAAACAAAATAAAAATATGTCATATGTGATGATAGTTGGTAATTCTTGGTCGGAACATATGAAAAATAATCAGGGGAAGTTATTCACTATAGATCATATACCAAAACAATCATAAGTAGGACTTACAACAGTATGAGGTGCCTTTATTATTGATTCTACGATGATATTTTCTGTGTTTTATATAGGAGAATCTTATTTCTTCATATCTATTTTAATATTATACTAGTTTAACTTACATGTGGAATTGATGCCTTATTCAATGAAGATTGAACACCAATTGAAGTGTAGAAAAAAATGATTTTAAAATTTCTTATTGTTTAATTATGATTTGTTATATGAAAATATCATGGGACATTTTAGTCTTATATTTGAGCACAAATGATCTTATAATTTAAATGCATTGGATGGTTAGTTTTAAAGATCATATTGACCACTATGGACATAAAGCTTATTTTAGCATATCAATAGGAGTGTTCAAACTTTTCAAGGGGAATGGAATATTATTGAAAGTAAAGTTAGGGTTTCCTATAAGCATTGTAGATTTTACTTTTTAATTATCCATGTTTATTCTTATATTATTTAAATCAATGGATAAAACTCAGTTAAAAATATTTTTGGAATATTTCAAAGATGTAAATCCAAAATAATTTTTTAGATTACCACCAATGATAAATTTAAACGCACCTATTTACTTGTTACCAAAAATAATCTTGAAATATTTGAATTTATATCTCAAATAACCTATATAGTTATGTAAACTTAAGATAAATTTGGATAATTTTTAGGGGAAGATATTTATCTAAACAAGTGTTCCACATTGGGTAGTAGAAGTTTTATTTTCTAGGAAGGCTCAGAGCGGCTTATGGATGTTCATTGAATACCAAAATATGAACCAAATGAAAATGAAGAATAAATAACCATTACTACACATTTATGATTTTTAATAAATTTAAAGGATCTTTGTGGCTTTCAAATATTTTATTAATGTTATAATATCACTAGTTAAGGGTGAAGAGTGATTGTAATACCCTAAGATTTTGTGAAATATATTTTTTAAAATAAATTTAATCTTTTAAATATTTTTCATTACACAAAACATTTATTTTATCTTGTGATACATAAAACATTGATTTTAACTTGCATTACATGAGAAAAAGAGTTTATCTTAAGTTATACAAAACATTAGGTTTAAATGAAACACGACATACAATTAAAATATTATTATTTAAAATGATAGTTATCTCCTAGATGTTTCAATGGTGGGTATGAATAGGATTAACTCAATTATGAAAATATATGATTTACAATTTTATATAAATTTAATTATGTTCTGACTAATTAATTACAAATGAAAATAAAAACTATTTATAAATAATGAAAATATTTTTTCGAAAAACTATTTTTATGAAAAAAAACACGTTTTACTTAAATAAATAAAAAAATCGTTAATTATTTTATTTGAATGTATATATTATATATTTAACCAACTGTTTTACATTCATCATATTTATTTCAAAGACAATAAAAAATAAAAAATCATATTTTATGCTTAAAAACTATATATTTCTATAAAGTTGTTTTGTCTCCTTTTTACACACCTATTTTAAAAATATTTTTTAAAATTGTTAGAAAATTTATGTGATTTTTTTTAATTTTTTAAATTATAATTTAAATATTATCTTATGGTGAATTATTCGGAATTTTCTGAAAAAATTAATTTTTTGATGACTATTGGAAGGTATTGAATCTTAATCGAAGACTACCATTTTGTTTAATTTATTTATAAATTTTAATTATATTTTAAGTTAGTGTTAAAGTCAAATTAGTTAAATTATATATCTATTAATCTAATTTATTTCATTGGAATTATTTTCATATTTAATTTTTATATAAAAACCATGTAATCTTTTGAACATTTTCTCTTTGAAAACCCGTCTTCTCATTGTGTCCATGGGATTAATTTACAATTAAAATTTTTCACTTAGGTGTATGGAATTTGGGAAAATGGATTCCATATTTTTAATTATAATAGTTTATATTATCTAATAATTTAAAATAATTTTTGTCAATAATGAATGGTAAAAATGGTAAAATAGTATCTATCATCTTTAAGGTAAAAATGGGTCTATAAAGGGTTAAACTAAAAATATAAGGGTTAAAATGAACTAATAAATTATATAAAATATATTATATGGTAATAATTTATCCCATAATATATAATAATACATAATAATCCATTTTGGTTCCTTGTTTCATGAAAAAACATGGATACACCTTTTTCTTTTCATAAAATTACAAGTATGCCACTCACATCACTCATAAATAGACACCACTATCCTCTCTTCTTCACACCGTTAAACCCTTTTTGATTGGAAAATAAATTCATAAATACCTTATAAAATTTCATTCTATCATACTAGAAGTCTTATTTTTGGAATAAATCTAACCTTGGAAGGATTTTGGTGAAATCCTAAGGAGGATACCCTAAGAAGATGTAACGTTCTTCAATGAGATTTTTTATTTTATTTCATTCTTCACGTCATTAAATTATCATTAAACCATGATTATATAATAATATAATTATATTAAAAAATTTTATATGGTGATTTGTTATTTTAATTACCTAAAACCATATCCAATTTTATCATATAGGTTATGCAATCATCATTTCTGTATATGGCGGACTATCGGACCGCAAACTGATGTCATTCATTTTTCCATTACCACCTATCACAGTTGGGTATAATGATGTATATAAAGTATATATATGATATATATAACATAATTATACCTATGGAGTCATTATATGATATAAATTTTTATAATTTCCATTCCATTGGGGATACAATAACGTCGCTCGTGTGTACGACATACTACCTCCTCACGAAGCGATATGATTCGTTTTTCACTAATTTATTACATAGGAGATAATGAGGAAAATTTTAGTTAATATATGTTATATAAATGAAATTATTATGATATTAATTAAATATTTATCATTATGAAAATATAATATATTGTTTCCTTTCTTACCTTTTCACTCATTGAAATATTATGACGCCATTCATGTTTGTGTGGTCTACTGCCTTCACACATCGATGCGACTATATTTTCATCACCATACAAAATGGATAATATTTATAAGTATATTTATGGAAATAATATGTTATTTATGATATTATAATAATTCTTTAAATGTAAAATATTACTTACCTCCTTTACATGACAATCGTTGAAAAATAGAAACGTTACTCATGCCTACATACGACCTACCATCTCTATGATCATAACATATTTCATTTCTCAAAACCAACATTCATGATTGGTATTAAAAGTATAATGTATGTATAAATATTATAATTATTTAATGATTATTATTATGAATATTATGGAACCATGATCAATGTAAGTGGACTGAATATAAAAAACCAAAATATATACAAAAAACAAAGTGGTTATTACCCAAATCATGATTTTAACCCGAAATTGGAAATAAAAGGGTAATAAATGATCATAAGTAAACAATATGTGGTTTAATATATATAATTTTGGTTCTAAAATATATTTATAATAAACTTATACTGATTAAAAATGATTTTTGAATATGTACAAAGGAATTCAAGACTTAAGGGAAATAATTTCTAGTCTCACTTTTATTTATGAGAGACATATAAAAATTCACCAATCATTTATTTTTTGTAGTGAATATACTTAAAATTTGACATTTTATACCATTAATATCATTATTTTAATTATATTTAAGGTTTCATTTGACGTTATGATATGTTGGGGTTTATGATTAATTTTTTTTAAAGAGGCAAGGGATTTCCATCTCACTTTTACTTTTGTGAGACACATGCCATATTCACCACTTATTTATATTATGTAGTGTATATAATACCCATGAATGTATTTTTTTTATTATTATAGTTAATTTATTTTTATTTACATATTCATTTGAAAATATCTCTTTCATGGGGTTAGTGGTTCAATCATTACCAAATAGATAAGATATTTTTGTCTCAATTTTCCTATTTGAGTAATATGTTTTGTTATGCACCAATTTTATTTTATAAGGTGTATATAAAACCACTTAAACATTTAATATCATGAATTTATTTATTCTAATTATATTATATGTTTCATTTAATTTTATTCATTCATGGGGTTTATGATTCAAAGTTACCAATGTGGTAAGATTTTTATGTTACAATCTCATAGTTTATCGGGATTGATCATGATCATGCTTATAATGATAAAATCTTATGATATTAATCTCATTAAATTCAATTATTTTCTTAAAATATGGGTATTTATGAAGAATAAATGTTTTAAATTCGTTTTATACTCTTTATGTACTCAATAGTTCAATATAATGTTTTTAATAAAAATCATCTTTACTTCATTCTTATATACAAAAAACTTTTTTATTTGAAAACCATGTTTTCTAATTTTTTTAAAAAATATTTTTAACATTATTAAAATTATTATTGAATACATTTTTACCGAATTTTGGATTTATTTTAAAAAAATTAATGGAATATTCATTATTTTCAAAACAATGTCTGAATGGATTTTACCGAAAATGTGAAAGAAATATTTATTGTAATGTGTATGATATGAATGGAATTTCATGCCATCATAAACATTATATTATTTTAATATTACTTTATATTTTTTCAAATATGGTTTTAAATAAAATTATTTTCAAATTTTTTTATATCTTAACAATTTTTTTTTCAAATCAAAAATGATATTTTCCTTAAGAAATGTTTTAATTGATTTTTAAAAGCTTAATTTATAAGTTTTAAGGTTTATTTTCAAAGAAAATGATTTCTAAAATATTTTAGGAATTTTCAGTTTTATAAAAGTGAATTTTAAAGAAAATATATATTCCTCAATAAACATTCCAAGTTATTTATCTTTTAAAAAATTTCTCCATTTAAAATGAAACTCCATGATATAATTTATTCTTTATTGGGGATATGAAATAAAGATAGAATTATTATTCTATCTTTGAATGATTTATAATGAAAATATGTTTATAAAATAAATTTCTCTTCTATGGGTTATACTATGATAAAATTCTTATGAAACCTTCTACTTTTTCCATGGGTTATACTAATATGAAATGATGAAATGATTATGAAACCTATTAGTTTTTCATAGGTTAAGATATGATAAAATATTTATGAAACACATTTTATTTCAATGATTATGATATAATGAATGTTTTATAATCTTATAGCACACATATGTATGATTTTAATTATGTGATGGGTGTTACCTACATCTTCCTCCAATTAATTGTATAAATATGGATAAATCATTAGTAAATATTTTATTCAGAAACCTGATTACATTTTCATAATGTTATGCATGAACCCGATTACATGTTCACAATTTTTTATGCAAACCTGATTATATGTTCACAATGTTATACATGAACCTGATTAAATTTTCACAATTTTATACATGAACGTAATTATATATTCATAGTGTTATGTATAGAAATATCTTTCATGTCTATGAAGTTATCCATGGACCTAGTTTCATATACATAAGCTTCTGTGAGGACCTGATTTCATGTGCTTAACTTAATGAATGCAACTATCTTTATTTATAAATATTAATAATGTTATATGATGGTGTTTATTCCAAAATTATATGTATTATTCCATTGATATGATCTCATGGATCATGTTATTTGATTCGAGTATGATTTATGTCTTATAAACTTCAAATCTTTATTTCATGACTCAATTTTATGATCTTTGATATGAAGGGAATGGTTTTAAAATGTTATTCTCATGTTCTCATTCACATATGTTAATTTTATTCTTATATATGTACCTTTTTTTATCCTTACCTAGAACATGTGACCACCCTTTATTATGTTTCCTATCACTATGTTATGAATAATGGTTTTAAGTAGGGTATGTTTGTAAAGATTACTAAAAGTGAAGATATTTATGGGTTATGTGGAAGATATTTCACCAAATTAGATGATTGTGTACCTAGTCTCCAAATACAATAAACTATTATGATCCTTATGTCTGTGTTTTTTCAATTTATCAAGTATTCTTATAAAAATATGTAATATCATTCTATGAGAAGCCTAGGTTTCTATAGTTGGAATAAGAGGAAAGGTTTAGATACGATTTGGAAACTTGGATGAGAAAACATTATTAATATCCCTGGGGATATTTATAAGGATATGTCCAGGGATACGTCTATGGATAAGTATAAGGATGAGTCAAAGTATAAGAAATTTACTGGAATTTTGGTAAAAGATAGAGCAAGTGGTTTCCAAGAAATTACATTCATGTCTGGATAATACACGTGGATGTGGCTCTATGACAATGATACCTAGGGGTAATAACTCTGAAAAGGGTTCCTTGAGATGGACTTGATTGTCACCTAGAGCATAATAAAGTCCTTTCTACACACCTAATTTGATACTTGTGAATTATATTCTTTTGAAATTCACAAACTCTTTACCAAACATCATGAAGGATTTAAATAGATTATGACAATTAATGACCTAACATAAATCTAAGGTGCCACAAATTAGAAAGATGGTTTCCTTATTTAGACATTGTATACGCAATTTATCTTGATTATGTGGTTCCCTACAATGATTATTGTTACTTACACTATATTTTTTGGTTTTAGTCAATGGATGGAACTTGAAGGATCACTATTAATGATGAATGAAATAGACAATGAAATGATTTACCTCCTGAGAAATTGAATTTCATGGGAGATAAAATGTAGAACCACATTTCTATGATCACTAAAATTTCTCAAGCTATGAATAATAATGAACATAAAAATTATCAGTGGAGGAAACAATGTTGTGTTTTTTCCTTTATGAGGAAACTCCTACCTTATTTAAGTGGTTCTACTGATCTTCTAGTTTTTGATCAATGGATCAGTACCACTAAAAATATATTTTCAATTATCCAATGTTTAGAGCATGAAAGAATAATTTTGAATGTCTACCATTTAAAAGGTGAGTCATATCAATTGTGTAATATTACTAAGAAAATGTTGATAGTAGAAGAAATTTAATCCATGAAGTGTGATGAGTTTAAAATATTATTTTTTTAATAAGAATATTACTTTTATTATTCATAAAAATTGGAGAATTAATTACACCGGATTAAGAAGAAGGATGATGAATCTGTTGGTACCTATGAAGCAGATTTTACAGGATTTTCAAGGTACCCTTTAGGTATCATCAATCATCCTGAAAGTAAGTTTGACCAATTCTTCAGTGGCTTAAAACCAAATATCTGAAGGGCTCTATATATAAGGGACTTTGGATTCTATTAATAAATCATTTGCTGTGAAATAAAAGTGAAAATAGAAGCTAGAAACCCTAATTTTTCTAGTTATAATAAATGGAATATAGGGTTTCATAGAAATTATAATGATATTTCACATAGTGGGAAGAAAATGTTTCAAAATCTTACTTTCCAAAATTGTGGGAAGGAGCACTTAGGTGAGTTCCTGAAAGTAATAAGAAGGTGTTTCATATGTGGTAATCTTGACCATTTAGAAAAACAATGTAGATGTAGTGTTAACAAGAAAATCAATGAAATGAATAGGGAGAGACCTCAAAAGAACACACCACCCACACTCTAGTGTTTCAAGTAAAAAGAATTTGGGAATTATGTGAATCAGTGCCCTGATCCAAGGGACAATATGGATAAAAATACATAACAACCTTTGAAGACAAAGAACATAGGGATATATTATACAACAATAATTGATGAAGTGAATCATGGTAATTAGGGATCACTTATCCTCCCTTCCTTAGTTTGGAATTTCACGGTTGATTTTGTATGAATGACCCCTATGGAAATATTATTGTTCATCCTTTAGTGAAATTTCATGTGATTATCTCCCTATACATGGATTATTGAATAATTAAATTAAAATTTATCTTATATTGGTAAAATGACGATCCCAAGTATCAATTGAAAATGTTTTTGTATAAGATACTATATTATATAAGGAATAAAAGGTGAATTAACATTTGGAAGTTTATATGTCTCCGTGTAAGTTTAAATTAAGAGTTATAGATACCATCATGGGTTTATGAGGTTAATGTTGATCTTAAGTTTAAATTAATCAACAACCCTTATGAGGTATTATGTTAGGGGAGTTTATCAACATTAAGGACATTCTAAGAAACATTTATTACCATAAAAACCATTGGTTTTTATATGTTTTAGTGATAAATTAACTTGAGTAGGAATGATTTAAACTTTGTGGAAATATGATTAAAGGTACTGGTAACCTTTAGGGTTTATATTATCTTTGATATTGAGATAATTATGGGTTGTAGTTGATCACCTAACGAAGTTAACACACTTCGTTGCTACTATAGATGTTTTCTCTATGGACCCTCTTGACACTATATAAATTAAGGAAGTGATAAAGATATATGGGGTAACACATTAAATTTTATATGGTTGGGAAATAAAGTTTACCTCTAATTTCTAGAAAATTATTTAGAAAGATATTTATTTAGGTAGATTTTTAGTACTATGTATCATCCTTAAACAAATGATCAGTCTACGGGAACAATAAAAACCCTAGAGGATATTCTAAGATATAGTTATATGGATTTAAAAGGTGGTTGGGATAAAATCCTTCCTCATGTTTATTTTTTCTTTCAATAATATACTTTACTCAATCATTCATATGGCTCCTTATAAATCCCTTTATGGAAACCAGTGTATAACTCCAACATACTTGAATGAATTGGAAGAAAGAATTCTATTGGTACTTGAGCTAATGAAATTGAAGAGAAAGATGGAGACATTCAAAAATATGCATAAGAAAAGTTTACAAAAATAATATACATATAATAATTTAAATAATATATAATTTGAAGTTATTGATAATGTCTTTCTATGAATTTATCCATGGAATAGATATGGCAGAACTAAGCCCTAGGTATATCAGTCCCTTTGAAGTTCAGGATTGAATTGAGACCATAGCTTATCAACTGTATCTTACACCAAAACCCTATTAGGTTTATGATGTATTCCATGTATCTTTCCTGGGGTAGTACATACATAATACATCACATTTACTGAAATCAAAGGTGATTCTATTGGATCATGGTGTTCTTTAGGAGGAATAATCGATCAATATTATGGATTGAATAGAGAAGGTTTTACGGAATAAAGTACACTTACCTGGTCAATATTTTGTAAAAGACTCATTAACTTGAGGAAGCTATGTGGGATATTTAGGATGTAATAAGGCATAATTATCATCCTGTTTTAGAACTAAAGTGATGAATTTTGAGGTAGAAATTCATTTTAAGGGGGGTAGAATATAAAATTCGAAGATTTTGTGAAGTAAATATTTTTCAAATAAATTTAATCTTTTTGATATTTTTCATTACATGAAAAACTGATTTAAACTTGTGTTATAGGAAACAATAATATAATATTACATTACATACAACACTAAATTTATCTTATGTTACATGCAACACTAAGTTTGTTATGCATAGGATGGGACATTGAGTTTAAATGAAATGTGACATACTATTAAAATATTATTATTTAAAATCCTAGTTGTCTCATAGTAATTGAAATGGTAGGTATGAATATGATTAAATAAATTATGAAAATATATGGTTTAAAATTTTATATAAAATTAATTATTTGGTGTCCAATTAATTAAAAATAAAAATAAACCCTATCTAGAAATAAAGATTTTTTGTGGAAAACCATTTTTATGAAAACAAGCACATTTTAGATCAATAAATTAAAGAAAAGAACTTTGGATAATTATTTTAATTAAATATATGTATTATATACTTATCAATGGTTTTAATATTCATCTTATGTATTTTTTTTGAAATAGATAAGAATAAATCCAATTTTATGTATAAAATATGTATTTTTCTAAAAACGGTTTTATCGCCTTTTTTCACACTTATTTTAAAACTAATTTTTAAAAATTTTAGATTTGTTTTTAAAATTTAATGTTATTTTTTATAATAATTATTTCAAAATTATCTAAGGGTGAATTGTTTTTGGAATTTTTTGAAATTATTAATCTTTTGATGAATAATTGACATATTGAATTTTAATTGAATATCACCTCTTATTTTAATTTTTTTTTAAAGTTAAAATATATTTTATATTTGTTTGAAAGTAAAATTATTTCAATTATATATCTATTAATCGAATTTAGGTTACTTTAATCATTTTCATATTGAATTTTGATATAAAAACATTATAAAATTTGGAATAATTTTTATATGAAAACCCACCTTCTCATCATGTCCGCGAGATTAATTTTATATTAAAGTTTCCCACTTATAGGAATGTAATTTTTATAAATGGATTCCATATTTTGAATTATAATAATTTACATTATCTAATAATGTCGACTTAATTTTTGACCATAATGAATTGTAAAAATAGTAAAAAATTAATTAACCATGATTAAGGTAAAAATGGGTTTTTGGTGGTGAAAGTAAAATGATAAGGGTTAAAATGACCTAAGAACTTATATAAAATATATAGGATAGAAATATTTACACCCTATAATTTATAAATCTCGTGAATAATCAATTTTCAGCCCTATTCCATGAGAAAAATGTGGTTTCACCTTTTTCTTTTCAAAAAATTACAAGTGTGCCACTCCCCTCACTTATATAAGGCCACACTCTCTCATCTATTCTTCAAACCTTAAAACCATTTTTTGGTCACTAAATACAAAATTCAATTTTTAAATTCCATAATATCGTCCTATAATCCTTATTTTTGGAATAAATCCAACCTAGGAAGGCTTTTGGTGCAAACCTAAGAAGTATACCTGAAGAAGAGGAAATGTTATTCAATGAGTGTTTTTATTTTATTTCTTCCTTCACATAATTAAATTATTATTAAACCATTATTATATAATAAACATGGTATCTTACATATAATGATATGTTTTTATGTCAATTTTATTATCTACCTCCCTTTCCACTTTTATTAAATGGGTTACAAAATAATCATTCGTGTGTACGGAAGACTACCGCCTCGCGAACTGATGCCATTCTTTTTTACAATACCACCTCTCACGGTTGAGTATGAGGATGTATATAAAGTATGTATCTGATATTTATAATCTATATTTTTTATATAATATATAACTTTTTTACTTTCCTTTCCTTAGGTGTTCCGATAATGTCGCTCATGTGTACGACGGACTACCACCCAAAGAAGTGATGTGTTTCATTTTCCACTAACACTTTACATGGGAGAAAATAAAGACATATTAAATGAATATATATTATATAAATGAAATAAGTATGATATTAATTACATTTTTTTAAATCTTAAATGATAATATATGTAAAGACCTGGAATTTCTGTGGAATTGTTTTTAAATACATGGGAATTTTTTGAGTCTGCGAAAATTTACGACGCTTGATTCCAAGGCCCGGTGTGCCCGGAATCAATTTATAATGTTTTGTTCGGGTAAGTTCAGTAAAAATACCAGTGAGATTTTCTAAATTTTTAACCGGTGCTCGGAATTAAAATCCAAGGGCACCGTTGAACTCGTAGCGTCAGTATTCGCTTATGAAGACCTTCACCTCGATGGCTATTGGTCGGGAATGGAAGTTAGTTTTTGGGGTTTTTGATAAATAGAATAAAAATAAAGTGTGTTGTTTATTTTTATTCTGGTGTTTGAAATCTCCAAGAGGAGGTTAGAGGAGGGGGCCACCACACCCTATCCTCCCATGGGAGGTTATGGTGGTGGGGCGCACCCGAGCATAACCTCCATTGGGAGGATATCTTGGTGGGGACCACCTGGGGGTTGTAACCCCTTGTAACCCCCAATTAAGTGGTGAAATCCTTGAACTTCCCCCACCAATTAGTTACACCAACTCTCTCAATTAATTAATTGAATTTATTCACTCAATTAATTAAACCCCTTTTTCTTGAATTTCATGCAAATAAATTAATAGTATGTCTTAATCTATTGATTTGTTGGGTGTTGGTCCTCTTGGGAGAGCTTGGAAAAGAGAATTTAGGAGGCGAAGAGCTCTCCACCGAAGAACGACGAACACCTACATCAATATTCAACCATGCCAAATGAGAAGGAGTTAATCGTGAAGAATGTCGTCCTCGACTTCATCACCTCCGAACACTCATCCGCCAATGACGGATATCCTCTGCCTTTTTCGATGTTGACGAATCGACACCGCCTTTCCGTGACTTCGTCAATGGTCATCGATACGAGGTAGGGGATTTGAGTAGAATTTATTCCCATTCTTCATCATTCAATTTATGGTTTGAGAATTGCCAATTGATATCACCATAACGAGGAAGAATCAGACCGCACAAACACAGTCTGACCCTCCCCCTTCCTTCTATCTCGTTTGTTGACAACGGTGGTGGCGCAACGGCGCCGCCGGAAAGGAGGACCAGGGCGGAGCAATGGCGTCTGGCGACAATCCAACCGCTAAAGAAACCAACAGCGCAAAGGTCGCCAGGTTGGCGGAGAGGTGCCATGCCGTCGCGCCGCGCGGAGAACCGGGCCGCGGCCAGCATGGGCTGAGGCAGAGCAAGGCGGCCTGACGGCCGCAGGAGAGGCGCGGTGCCATCACGCCGCATGGAGAATCTGTGCCGTGGCCAGGGCAGGCCGCAATGGAGGGATAGGAGCGACCGGATGAGCCGGCTGCCGGTGGAGCGGAGCGGCATGCTGCTCGGCCAGCCGGGAGGAGCGGGACCCCGCAGGGTCCTGCGTGACCTAAACCGGTGCCACCTGGCACCAGTTTGGGATCCTACACGAATAGCTTTTCTGTTCGGGAGCTAGGGGAATGTGTTTCCCCCTAACCGTGGCTAAGGCGGACCCCCGCCGGGATGCCGGGTCACCAAGTCGACCGGGCCACCAGGCAGACCGAGCCAATAGGCCAACTGGGCCGTCGGGCCAACCCGACCTTTGGGCCGGGCCACCCCCTTGGGCCGGACCACTCCCTCGGGCCGAGCCGCCTTCGGGCCAGGCCACCCCCTCGGGTCGGGCCACCATATCGGGTCAGAACACCCCTTGGGCTGGGCCACTCCCTTCAGGACCGGGTCGGACCCGCGGACCGGGTCAGACCCCAGTCCGGACCCGATTAGCCCGAATACACCTTTTCACCTGTATCTTGGGCTATGGGTGTCCGATTGACCAACCACCTATGGCGATGGAAAGATTAGAGTGACATGGTTCTTTTGGAATACCCCACTTGAAATTTGGACACACTTGGGGTACGGTTGGGTTGGTTTGAACCTAAAATCCAACTGGGCCCCTCGAACGGAAATGCCAATAACTCACAGACCGGGCGTCCGATTGACGCACCGTCTTTTGCGTTGAGACCCCTATGACAAGGAAGACCTTTTAGATACTTCAACATGAGACTTCTTGATAGTTGGAGTGTCTACCAGTATCTCGTGGAGCAGATCCTCCCAGAGATGAGTGAGCGGAGTGCGGAGAACTAATAGCTGGCTAAGACCTGACGACTACTGACCTTTCGAATCAGAGTGTTTCGACTAGCCCAGTGGGAAGCACCTCTATGTGACCCAACATGACCATAGTGGGGAGTGCCTCTGTGTGATGCGACAGACCCACGATACTCGATAGGAGGAGTACCTCAACAGGCTATGAGGGGGAGTGCCTATGTGTGAGCGCGATAGAACCACAGTGGGGAGAACCACTGTGTGATGCAGCAGACCCACGATACTTGACAGGAGGAGTACCACAACAGTCCATGAAGGTGGGAAGCACCTCTGTGTGATGCAGCATGCCCACTCTACTCGATAGGGGAGGAGTACACCATCAGCTAAGGTTCTGACAGAGTGACTGGGGCTGTTACTTGATACTACCCCCCTTGAATAAAATCTATGTTTGAGATGAGTTATTTACTTTTATGTTTACCTCATGAATGAGATGGGTTACTAGATAACTTAGGTATATGTATGGTCATATACCTAAGTGATGGTTATCTATTGATTTCATACTTTTGGTTTATCCTTGTTGGATTTAGTGAGACCTTGAGGGTCTCGGGGTCCCTACTGAGAATCGTTTTACTCACCCTTGCACAGGTTATGCCCACACCTCATTGTGCTGGTTGCAGATGACAGACAACGCTAACTGAGTCAGAGAATCATAGAACTAGATAGTACTCGGAGGTGGACCACTCGGTGAGACGGTATAAGGAGCGGACGGACAAACGTGGAGTGTTGAGGAGGCCATCTGTACCTATCCTTCAGGTAGGAACCCCAGAGGATGACCCAATGGCTGGTTTACTTTTATTCTTTCAGTTTTACTTTTTCGTTTCTTTGTACTTTACTATTGGGATTGTATTTCTGGTCCCCATTACTTTCAACACACTCTTTTGTATATAGTTTTTACTTGGTATTTTACTTCCAATTGCGTACTCTGTTGTGTGTGTTCAGTTTATAAAGGCAATGCCTTCCTTGATTAGGGATTTATGCCTTTGGGGCTAGTCACCAGCCCCTAGCCTATAGAAGGTGGGCTTGGGGTAGTCATGATACGGGTCTCGGGGGACGGTTCGTGACAAATTGGTTTCAAAGAAGTCAGTTCTACCACATAACTTAGGAATCTGATCATTCTTTTCTATGAAGAAATATTGTTAAGGGTACTATGTGTGGTTTTCAGTTCAGGGAGTCCAGTGTTGGTGAGGGTGGCTGACGTATCTATACACCAGGACCCTGACTTCTTATTTCTAACTTAGTGCATGAAAACACTGATTGTGTGCATGTCATTAAAATTTTTCTTAATTCAGCTCAACCAGGTTAGATCACCGGTATAATCTTTTGACCGTGTCACATATGTTTCTTTCAGGATGCCTCCCTACATATCCCCAAGAGTTGTATGCTCTGACATCCCATTGAGCAACGAGGCCTTGGTGCATGGCCCTTTACCAGCGGAGGCACCAGCAGTACCACTTTCTGTTGGGCCACCGATGCCACCAGCCCCAGCAGCATATGATGCACACCACTTGAGTGTTTTCCATGAGTTCCAGTGCCAGAGGCCACCTAGGTTCTAGGGAGAGACAGACCCAGAGGTGGCTGAGGATTGGCTGGAGGCTGTGGTGAGAGTCTTCAGACTGGTAGGGACACTAGCAGACCTCATAGTGATCCTTGCTGCGATCCTCCTTCAGGAAGCAGCATGAAAATGGTGGAGCCTGATGCTCCAGGTCCACGACGAGGTGAAACTTCTATGGGAAGACTTAGAGAGCCTATTCCGGGCAGAGTTTGTACTAGCCACCCTTCGTGAAGTGCGGATACCAGAGATACTTCATCTGCAGCAGGGCAGCATGACAGTATCATAATACTCAACGAGGTTCACTGACCTCTCGCACTACTCCACTGATATGGTACGAGACCCATTCTTCGGGGCCCGGACCTTCGAGCAGGGGCTCAGGTGAGAGATCATGGTATCGATGATATCCCTCAGCATCCCGATGCATGAGAGGGTGTTAGAGAGAGCCCTCCTAGTAAAGAGTTTCCTTGATGAGTAGTCACCAGTAGTGAGACACGCCACTAGTCAACATGAAGCAGAGTCTTCTGCAGTTGGCAGTAGACATATGACATAGAGGTCCAAGATGACCAGACCTACAGGTGGATGACCACAGGACTCAGGATCTATTGTGTGGGGCACCCAGGGTAGTGAATTACCTACTAGGTAGAGGAAGAGGTTCGATTGAGGCAGTCTGCAGGGCACATGCAGACGTGGAAGAGGAGCTAGTTGAGCAGATGGCGATGGACGACGTTAGGAGGTGCTACCACCACCACCACCAGGAGGTCCACCCCAACCGTAGGGATCAGGTGGACATGGGAGATATCAGCTTCAGGCAGCTGAGGCATATGACCATGACACTCTGGAGATGATTTGAGGTAATATCTGTGTCTACTCCACCTTAGATGCAGTTCTTATAGACACAGGTGCCAGTTATTCTTTCATTGCCACTGCCCTTGTTTAGATCTTGGAGATTCTGATGGAGCCGTTGGCTCGATCCTTATGTCTAGAGACTCCTACGGGAGCAGACTCGACAGTTACGCACTGGTTCCAATAGTGTGAGTTTACTGTCCGACCCGCCGTTCAGATGATCAGCAGACAGTTGAGGGACCTCCCAGGCAGAGGCAAAGGTTCGATTGAGGCAGTCCGCAGGGCACAAGCAGACTTGGCAGAGGAGATGGTCGAGTAGATGGTGATGGACGATGTTAGGAGGTGCTACCACCACCACCACTAGGAGGTCCACCCCGACCACAGGGATCAGGTGGACATGGGAGATCTCATCTTTAGGTAGTTGAGGCATATGACCACGGCACTCCAGAGATGATTCGAGGTAATATCTATGTCTACTTCACCATAGATGCAGTTCTTATAGACACAATTTCCAGTCATTCTTTCATTTCCACTGCCCTCGTTCAGATCTCAGAGATTCTGACAGAGCCATTGGCTCGATCCTTACGGCTAGAGACTCCTACGGGAGCAGACTCGATGATTACACGCTGGTACCAGTAGTGTGAGTTTACTCTAGGAGGTGAGATCTTCAGCTGGTATCTCCTCGTAGCGACATAGAGGCCTTACGACGTCATCTTGGGTATAGACTGGTTATCTACAATCCATGCTCAGATCTACTGTATTAGGAAAAAAGTGCGGTGTGTCCACACGAATGGGACCAGTTTCACCTTCACCGGTGAGAAGGGAACCTTTTCAGCATAGTACAAACTTACTCGGAGGAGGGTGCAGCCGATCACTCACTAGTTGGCTTGTCTTACCCTCAGATCAGTTGATGTAGAGAGTCCGACTTATCCTGTAGTGGTGGACTAGTACGCAGATGTTTTCTCTGATGATGTCCTAGGACTACCTCCTCATAGAGAGGTGGACTTCTACATTGACTTGTACCCCAGAATGGCACCAATATCTACTCCAACATATCTGATGGCTCCCACTTAGCTTCATGAGCTGCAAGTATAGCTGGAGGACTTATAGGATAATGGATTCATCCGACCTAGTGTTTCTCTCTAGGTAGCCCCAATTCTATTCGCCAAGAAGGAAGATGGGAGCTTTCAGCTTTTTGTTGACTACTGTAACCTGAACCAAGTGACTGTGAAGAACAAGTACCCAATCTCGAGTATTGGAAACCTCTTTGACCAGCTGAAGGGAGCATTGTGGTTCTCAAAGATAGACCTCGGATCAGGCTATCACCCGCTCAGAGTTCGATATGAGGATGTGCAGAAGATGACCTCTAGGTGTCGGTACATCCACTATGAGTTCTTGGTTATTCCCTTCAGTATAACCAATGCTCCAGTATTGTTCATGTGTCTCATGAACAAGATCTTCCAGCCATACCTCGATCGCTTTTTCATGGTCTTCATCGAAGACATTCTGATCTACTCTACCACTGAGGTGGAGCATGCCTACCATTTGCAGGTGGTACTGGACACACTCCGAGAGAACTATATTTATATTAAGCTCTCGAAGTTCCAGTTTTGGATTCGAGAGGTTCACTTCTTGGGACATGTCATCTCAGAGGCTAGAGTTGCAGTAGATTCAGCGAAGATTGAGGTGATACTTTCTTGGGATCCACCCAGGAGTGTGACAGAGGTACAGAGTTTCCTGGGCTTGGCTGGATACTTTTGGAGGTTTGTTCTAGACTTCTCCAGAGTTTCAGCACCACTATCAGCCTTGACGAAGAAGGGGAAACCCTTCATGTGGTCGAAGAGATGCCAGTAGAGCTTTCAAGAGCTGAGGTAGATGCTGAATAGTGCCCCCATCTTGAGGCTTCCAGAGGAGGGCGTGGGGTACGTAGTTTACTACGATGCATCAGGGACCAGACTTGGGTGTGTCCTGATCTAGGAGCAATCAGTGATCACAAATGGTTCTTGAAAGCTGAGACAACATGAGTAGAACTATGCTACCCATGACCTGGAGTTAGTAGAAGTAGTCTTCACCTTAAAGATGTGGTGACACTATCTGATGAGAGAATGTTT
The DNA here is from genome assembly GCA_963277665.1 of Viscum album. Classification (NCBI taxonomy): domain Eukaryota; kingdom Viridiplantae; phylum Streptophyta; class Magnoliopsida; order Santalales; family Viscaceae; genus Viscum; species Viscum album. The sequence goes on from OY728137.1 coordinate 374,005,229, forward strand.
TACCGTGTACTCTGATCACAAGAGTCTCAGGTATATCTTCTCTCAGAAGGACCTGAAACTGAGATAGCGGTGATGGATTGAGTTCCTCCAGGACTATGACTTTGAGATAGTCTATACTCCTGGGAAGGGGAACGTTGTTGCGAATGCTCTCAATAGGAGATCTGGTATACAACTTCTCGGAGAGGCGACAAAGAAGTTGGCTGGCTTACAGATATAATTTGTGGATAGGGATGGAGAAACCTATCTACAGTCTCTTACAGTCACTCCTCCACTTCTTCAGTGATTCAGGGAGGCTCAACATGGATATGCTGACTATTAGACACGACGTGATCAGATATCAGCATGGCAGGCACCTGATGGATTTTTTGAAGGTGGGGACCACATCATCCTCTTCAGGGGATGTACTATGGTACTAGTATCACTTCAGGAGGAAGTGTTGAGGGATTTCTACACTTCCCCTCTAGCGGTACATCTAGGGGTGGTGAAGATGTATCAGGACCTTTGATGACAGCACTGGTGGCCAGGTATGAAGAAGGCAGTAGCAGAGTTTGTCTCACAATGCCTCACTTGTCAGCAAGTGAAGGCAGAGCACCGGGTACTAGCAGGATTGGTTCATCCCTTAGAGGTCCCATAGTGGTAGTGGGATGGGATATCCATGGACTTCGTGACGGGTCTTCCACGTACATCTAGAAGTCACGATTCTATATGGGTGATTGTTGACTGACTCACTAAGTCAGCCCACTTCCTACCGATTAGAGAGTAAGGCTCAGTAAAGAGCTTGGGACGCCTCTCTGTACAAGAGATTATGCGTTTACGTGGAGTAACTTCTTCTATTGTCTCCGACCGTGAAACATGGTTTACTTCTTGGCTATAAAAGGGGTTGCAGGAGGCTATTGGGACACAGCTTTGTTTGAGCACCACCTTCCATCCACAAACAGATGGTCAGAATGAGCGGACCATCCAGACCCTCAAGGACATGATTTGCACATGTTTCCTTGACTTTGGTTGTAGCTGGGAGGATCACATGCCTTTGTTGGAGTTCGCCTACAACAAAAGCTATCACTCCATCATCGGTATGACACCTTTTGAGGCCTTGTGTGGTCAACCTTGAAGATCGCCACTGTGTTGGATAGACCCAAGAGTGTAAGCACTAGTTGGACCAGAGATGGTACGGGCAACCACGAAGAAGGTGCAGATCATCCAGGAGCTGATGAAGACTACACAGAGCAGGAAGAAGTTGTATGATGACATAAGATAGAGGTCTCTAGAGTTCGAGGATGGAGACCATGTCTTCCTACGGGTCACACCTCGATGAGGTCTACGAATATTTGGACGAGGCGGCATGTTATCTCAGAGGTTTATCATTCCTTTTCACGTCCCCAGCAGAGTAGGCGAGGTGGCTTACCACCTAGCTCTTCCACATCAGTTGCACCGGGTGCATGACGTCTTCCATGTATCTAAGCTGAGGAGATACGTGCACGACCCTTCCCACATAATCGACCATGGAGAGCTGTACATCGATGATGGGGAGACTTTCATGGAGGTTCCAGTGGAGATTGAGGATCAACTTGAGAGGGTCCTACATGGACGGTCGATACCTCTGGTGCACATTCTCTTACAGCACAGGAACCTCCATGAGAGAACATGGGAGCGGGAGGCTTAGATGTGTGCTCAGTACCCCCATTTTCTCCCTTAGTTCGAGTTGTAGCTTATGGGGACATAAAGCCCTGAGGTGGGGAGAATGTAAAGACCCGGAATTTATGTGGATTTTTTTAAATACATGGGAATTTTTTCAAGTTCAAAAAAATTTACAATGCTTGATTCCATGGACCGGTGTGCCCGGAATCATTTTCTGATGTTTTGTTCAGGTACATTCAGTAAACATATGAGCATGATTTTATAACTTTTGAACCGGTGCTCTGAATTGAAATCCGAGGGCACCGTTGAACTCGCAGCGCCGATATTCTCTTAAGAAGACTTTCACCTCGACGACTGTTGGTCGGGAATGGAAGTTAGTTTTTGGGGTTTTTAATAAATTGAATAAAAATAAAGTGTGTTGTTTATTTTTATTCTAGTGGTTAAAATATCCAAGAGGAGGTTGGAGGTGGGGGCCACCACACCCTAACCTCCCATGGGAGTTTATGGTGGTGGGGACCAAATGAGCATAACCTCCCTTGGGAGGATATCTTGGTAGGGACCACCTGGGGGTTGTAACCCCTTGGCACCCCCAATTAAGTGGTGAAACACTTGAACTTCCACCACCAATTAGTTATGCCAACTCTCTCAGTTAATTAATTGAATTTATTCACTCAATTAATAAAACACCTTTTCTTTGAATTCCATGCTGACAAATTAATAGGATGTCTTAATCTATTGATTTGTTGGGCATTGGTCTTTTTGGTAGATCTTGGAAAGGAGAATTGAGGAGGAGAAGAGCTCTCCACCAAAGAACAACGAACACCTACATCGATCTTCGACCGTGCCAAAAGAGAAGGAGTTGACCGTGAAGAACGCCGTCCTCGACTTCATCACCTCTGAACGCTCATCCAACAATGACAAATATCCTCTTCCTTTTCCGATGTTGACGAATCGATGCCGCCTTTCAGCGACTTCATCAACGGTCATCGATACGATGTAGGGGATTTGAGTAGAATTTATTCCCATTCTTCGTCGTTCAATTTATGGTTTGAGAATTACTGATTGATTTCACCATAACGAGGAAGGATTGGACTGCATGAACACAACCTGCCTCTCCCCCTTCCTTCTATCTTGTTTGTTGACAACGGCGGTGGCAAAATGACACCACTGGAAAGGAGGACCGCGGATGAGCAATGGCGGTCGGCGATGGGCCGGCCGTGAAGGAAACCGATGGCGCAAAGGCTACTGGGTCACGGGAGGGGCACAACGCCGTCACGCCGTGCAGAGAACCGGGCTATGGCCAGCACGGGCCGCGGTGGATCAAGGATACCTGAAGGCCGCCGAAGAGGCGTGGCGCCGTTGTACCACGCATGGGGAAGGGTCATGGCCAGGCGGGCCGCGGTGGTTGGACGGAAGCGGCGCGGTGCCGTCGCGCCATGCAGAGAAGCCGAGTCGCGACCAGGGAGTGCCGTGGAGGAGGGAAAGGAGCATCCGGCTGAGCCGGCCACCGGTGGAGCGGATTAGCTGGCCGCTCGGCTAGCCGGGATGAGTGGGACCCCGTAGGGTCCCGCGTGACCTAGACCGGCACCACCTGGCACCAGTTTGGGATCCTACCCGAACGACTTTGCCTTTCGGAAGCCAAGGGGTGCACGTTTCTCCCTGGCCACATCTACGGCAGACCCCCGTCGGGCCTCCGGGTAACCAGGCCAACCGGGCCGCTAGGCCTACCGGGCCGACGAGCCAACTGGGCCACCGGGCCAACCGGGCCGTTGGGCCGCCTTTGTGTCGGGCTACCACCTCGGGCCGGGCCACTCCCCCGGGCCAAACCGGCTTTAGACCGGGCCACCCCCTCGGGTCTGGCCACCGTCTCAGGCTAGGACACCCCTCGAGCTAGGCCACTCCCTTCATGATCGGGTCAGACCCGCGGACCGGGTCGGACCCGCGGACCGGGTCGGACCCCAGTCGTGACCCGATTAGCCCGAATACACCTTTTCACCCGTATCTTGGGCTACAAGTGTCCGATTGACGAACCGCCTATGGAGATGGAAAGCGTAGAGTGAGACATTTCTTTTGGATTACCCCAATTGAGGGTTGGACACATTTGGGGTAAGGTTGGGTTGGTTTGAACCTAAAATCCAACCGGGCCCCTGGAACAGAAATGCCAATAACTCACAGACTGAGCGTCCGATTGACGTGTCTTCTATTGCGTTGAGACCCCTATGATGAGGAGGACCTTTGAGGTACTTCTACATGAGACTTCGTGATAGTTGGAGTATCAACCAGTAGCTCGTGGAGCGGATCCTCCTGGAGACAAGTGAGCGGAGTGCGGAGACCTAGTAGCTGGCTGAGACCTCACGACTGCTGACCTTTCGACTCGGAGTGTTTCGACTAGCCCAGTGGGAAGCGCCTCTATGTGACACAGTATACCCACAATGGGGAGCGCCTCTGTGTAACGTGGTAGACCCACGGTACTCGATAGTAGGAGTACCTCAGCAGGCTATGAGGGGGAGTGGCTCTGTGTGAGCGCAACAGACCCACAGTGGGGAGCGCCTCTGTTTGACGCAGCAGACCCACGGTACTCGACAAGAAGAGTACCTCATCAGTGCAGGAAGGTGGGAAGCACCTCTGTGTGACGCGGTAGACCCACTGTACTCAATAGAGGAAAAGTACACCATCAGCTGAGGTTCCGACAGAGTGACTCGGGTTGTTACTTGATACTAACACCAATGAATAAAATCCTGGTTTGAGCTGAGTTAATGACTTTTATGTTTAACTCACAAATGAGATGGGTTACAAGATAACATAGGCATATGTATGGGCATATAACTAAGTGATGGTTATCTGTTGATTTCATACTTGTGGTTTATCCTTGTTGAATTTAGTGAGACCTTGAGGGTCTCGGGGTCATAACTAAGTATCGTTATACTCACCCCTGCATGGGCTATGCCCGCACCTCGTTGTTTTGGTTGCAGATGATAGAAAACCCTAAATGAGGAAGAGAATAGCAGAACTGGATGGTACCTGGAGGTGGACCACTCAGCGAGACGGTACACAGAGCGGGCGAATAGACGTGGAGTGTTGAGGAGGACGTTTGTACCTACCCTTCAGGTAGGAACCCCGAAGGATGACCCAGTGGCTTCATTACTTTCCTTCATTCAGTTGTACTTTTTCTTTTCCTTGTACTTTACTGTTGGGATTGTATTTACCTCCCCTTCACTTTTAGCACACTCTTCTGTATATAGTTTTTACTTGGTTTTTTAATTCCAGTTGCGTACTCTGTTGTGTGTGTTTAGTTTATAAAGGCAATGCCTTCCCAGATTAGGGATTTACGCCTTTGGTGCTTGTCGCCAGCCCCTGGCCTATGGAAGGCGGGCTTGGGGTAGTCCCGACACGGGCCCTGGGGGATGGGTCGTGACAATATATCATTTTCTTTCTTACCTTTTCACTCACCAAAAGATGATAACGTCGTTCATGTAGGTGTGGACTACCACCTTCACGTAGCGATGTGACTCTATTTTCATCACCATACCACATGGATGATATGTATAACTATATTTAAATAAATAATATGGTATTTATGATATTATAATAATTCTTTAAATATAAAATATTACTTACCTTCTTTACATAATGATCATTGGAAAATATAAACGTTACTCATGTGTACATATGACCTTTCATCTCCATGATTATAACATTATTCATTTCTCAAAACCATATTTCATGATTGGTTTTAAAATTATAATTTATGTATAAAAATTATTATTAATTAATTATTATTATTCTAGATATTATGTAACCAGTATCAAAACAATACGATAAAAAAATAACAAATCAGAACATGTTTGAAAAACTAAATAGTTATTACCCAAAATGTGATTTTAACAAGTAATTAGTAATAAACTAGTAATAAATGGACATAAGTAAATAATATATAGTATAATATATATTTATGTTTTAATAATAGATGTATAATAAACTTATATTTATTATACAAGAGGTTTGAATTTGTACGAAGGAAGTCAATACTTATAGTCAGAGATTTATAGTCTCTCTTTTATTTCTAGGAGACATATTTTAATTCACCACTCATTTATATTTTATGGTGTATATATTGACCCTTGGACATGTTATATCATCAATATAATTATTTTACTGATATTTAAAGTTTAATTTTATGTAATTATTTATTGGGCCTTATGAATCAAAATATTACTAACGTGGTATGGGATTTCTGTCTCACGTTTACTTCTATGAGACACATTCCATATTCAACTCCAATTTCATTTATATGGTGTATATTCATCCCATAAATATATTTTATTATTTTTATTCTGAAACTTATTTTTATTTTCATATCTATTTTATGATCTCTCTTTCATGGGGTTTACAGTTCAAATGTTACCAATGTGGTAAGAGTTTTTATCTCAATTTGACTTTTTTGAGACATATGTTATGTTATGCACCAACATTATTTTATGAGGTTTATATAAAACCAATTTGAAATTAAATATCATGAATTTATATATTCTCATGATATTCTATGTTTTAGTTAATGATTTTATTTTCTGGGGATTATGATTCAATGTTACCAATGTGGTAAGGTTTTTATGATACAATGTCATCGTTTATCATGATTGTTCATGATTATGCTTCCAATGATGAAATATTATGATATAAATCTCAAGAAAATCAATTATTTTCTTACAATTTTTTATTTATATTTAATATATTCTTTACCTTCAGTTAATACTGTTTATGTACTCAAGAGTTGAAACTCATTTTTTTATAAAAAATCATCTTTATTTCCCTCTTCATTGAATACCCCTTTTTTTAAAACACCAAGATTTCTAAAAATGCGTTAAAACATGTTTTTAAAATTATTAATATTATTAACTAAAAACATTTTTACCCATGTTTTAATTTTTAAAAAATGTTTTAAATTAAATATTCATGTGGTTTTCTATATAATTCCCATTTTAATTTTACAAAAAATGTGAATGAAATATTTGTTTTACCATGTATGACATGAATATAATTTCCACCATTATGAACGTTAATTTATTTAAAGAATAATCTATAATTTTTAAATTTTATTTTCAAATAGAATTATTTTAATTTGTTTTATATTTTAAAAAGTGTTTTTTAAAGTGGAAATGATATTTTACTTAAGAAGTGTTTTAAATAATTTTAAAAGATTAATTTATATGTTTCAAGCTTATTTTTCCAGATTTTTTTTGGAAGAATATTTAATGCTTTTTTTGTTTTAAAAAATTTATTTTCAAATAAATTTTATGTTCCTAATGAAATGTTCTAAGTGATTTGACTTTAAAAATCACTAATTATCTAAAATTACATTACATAATGTAATTTATGCTTTGCTGGGGATATGAACCAATGATACCATCATTCTAATATCTTTTATTGAATTATAATGGAAATATACATATAAAACCTATTTCTATTCCATGGGTTATACTATGAAATGTTTTTTATGAAGCTCGATTATTTTTCCATGGGTTATGATAGGATTAAATGATGAAATGGTTACAAAACCTATATCTTTTCCACAGGTTATGATATGATGAAATGTTTCTAAAACCCATTTCATTTAATGATTTATGATATAATTAACGTTTTATAATGTTGTGGAGCATATACATGTGGTTTTAATTATGTGATGGGTGAGACCTATATCTCCCTCTAATGAATTGGTTAAATATGGATAACTCATGAGTAAATATGTTATGCCTGAACTAGATTCCATGATCATAATGTTATGTGTGACCCTGATTACATGTTCACAATGTTATACGCAAATCTGATTACATGTTCACAATGTTATGCATGAACCTGATTACATGTTCAAAGTGTTATGCATGGACCGACCTATCATGTCCAAAATGTTATGCATGGACCATGTTGCATGCCCATATGTTTATGTGGTTGCATGATTTTATGTCCTTAACTTAATGAGTGAATCTATATCTATTTATACATGTACATATTGTCATAAGGTGATGTGTGTGCCACAAATATGTAGCTTATTCCACTATTATTCCCTCATGGTTCATGTTTTTTGATTCCTTATTTTCTAATGTCATATGAACTTCCAATATTTATACCATTAATCAGTATTATGATATTTGATATGTAGGTTATAATTTGTAAAATTTATTATCATATTATCATACACTTATGTTCATTCTATACTTACATATCACCATTTTTTACACTTACCGAGCTTTTGAGATCACCCTTTCTTATATTTCTTTCCCCCAAGCTATGAAGAAAGGTTTTAAGTAGGGTATGTTTGTTAATTGTATTAAAGGGGAAGATATTTATGGGAGATGTTGAAGATATTTCACAAAATTATAATATTGTGTACCTAGTCTCCAGTTAAACTAAACTATTATGTTTCTATATAATGTGTTTGTTTAATGTATTTAATATTCATATAAAAATATGTAATATATTTTTATGAGAATCTTGGGTCACTATACTGATGAAATTATAAAGACAAGTTTGGGATCATGTATAAACTTTATGAGTTTTTGTTAATGTTGTTTAGGGCTACCAATTATAATGTTATGTTTATATCCCTGATGAATCATATCTTTAATAGATACATTAAATAGTTCATTATGGTGTTTGTGGATGAGATATTTATTTACTTAGGTTTAATGGATGTTTATGAATAACATTTGAGTATTGTTACCAAAATGATAAAAAACATTAATTGTATATAAATATATCCAAATTATAAATTTGTTTTATTTATTTAATTTTTTTAGGATATGGTAAAAGGATGTTAATTTTGAGTGGGGAGAGAAGATTTAGGAATATTTAGATGAGTTGACGAGAAGTTTAACTTTTTCTTTGGTATTAATCTTACTCAAAATAGGCATATGGAATTCAATATATTATGATGCATTGAGAGGTAGTTTGGTCTGTGTCATCATATATGGAGAGAATGTGGTGGTTTATGTATCAAGACACTATAACCACATTTGAAGAGTTATATACTGCATGACATGGAGTTGGAAGAAATTTTTCTTGATTTAAAGAGATGGGGGAATATCCTATTTTGGAAGAGATTAATGATGCATTTATATCATAAAATTTCAAGGTATATTTTCTCTTAGTGAGATACAAACTTGAGAAAAATATGATTGGTCAAGTATATTATGACTTTTGACTTTTAATTTTCTTATACACTGGGGAAGGATAATTCCATTGTAGGTTCCTTGTGTTGTAAGACTCAAGAAATGAATGAAATATAAGGTTAATAGTATATAATGTGTTTGATGGAGGGTATGCACCATAATGATAAAAAAGAGTGATACTATGTGGTGTTATATCATATTGAAATCACTGTTTCACTTTTGGATCATGTTAAGATGGGAAAAAATCAATATTGAATATAAGAAGTTTAGAGACAAGATAAATAGTGGGGAGACCATTTATGGATGGTCAATATTAATATAGTTGACACTTTATTTATAGGATATAATTATAGATAAATCATGCTTTAAAGAGGAATTTATGAAGACATTTCATAAATATATTTGGTAGGTTTTACTTGTAGAAACCAAGATATATCACAATATTAGATATTAGTTATGATGGGTAGGAATGTAAAAATAGACAACAATGTTTATTTCAATATGATTTAATTTTGAATGAGTGATGGATGAGAATCAATAACTTATAATAATTTTTTTTAACCCTTAACTATTCTAACATAGAAGTAGAAAAATTTTATAATTGTTTTTTAGTTATTTATAAAGGTTAGTATGGAAGAATAAATCTCTATGGGTGATTGTGTATTGATATAAATAATTGGATAACTATTACCCCATTTGAGAAATTTTTTTTGAAGAAGAATTAGGTACATTTTAATTGAATGAAACAATGAGGTTTCATGGATTTATTTCATTTATTATGTTAGATAGGGACCCAATGTTCACTTATAGGGCATGAAGGTGGTTTTAGAAGGTGATGGGTACTTAGTTGAAGGTGAGTATATCATATAATACTTATAAAAATTTGAAATTAAAATAGATGATAAAATTTTTAGAATATGATTTGATCATTAGTGTTGAATTTTTAGAGATCATAAGAGAATCATATCCATTTAAAGTAATTTTCATAGAACAAAATCTATCAAGAATCAATTCAAATGGATACTTTTAAAGTATTTTATGGAAGCCCATGTTGATAAAGTATATATTTGGATATTGTGGGAGATATGTCTCTCTTGGAATCTAGTTTGGTTCATGATATGTTTTATTATATTAATATGATTTAGAAGAGATTGATAATATTTTTAGCTTGTAATAAATCATATACTAATCTCCAGTAATGATCATTGGAACTTTTAGTCTCTTATTGAGATTTTTATGAGTTTCACTATGGATATAACATCAATGAATAGAAATAAAATGGAAGTTATCACTACTAAAAAATATTCCATTAACAGTGCTAAAAATGACCTTTATCAGTGCTAGAGAAGTGCTAACTACCATAGTGTGATTAAAATCCCTTGGATTTTATCAGTTCTATAAAAGAACTGATTAAGGGGTGCTTTATTAGTGGTAAAAATAGAACTGATAAAATCCTCTTTTTCCAACACTTTTAAAAGAGCTGATATGGGTCCCTTTTATAAGTGATTTTAGAAGAGATGATAAAGGATTCCTTTATCAACACATTTTGTAGCACTGATAAAGGGACATATTATAGTGTGATTTAACAACACACTGAAACACCAAAAATTGGGCAATGTTATATAACAACACACTATATCACAAAAAATTAGAAAAATTAGATAAAAATAAATAACTTAAATGAAATAAAATTTATAGCATAAATAAAAGAAAAAAAATACTATATTATAGAGAAAAAGAATGAACCTGTATAAAATAATAAAACACCCATTTTTTTAAAAAAAAAGAAAACTTCAGTATAATAATATAGTTATTATGTTAGTAATAATATAAAGAAATAAATTAAACATAAAGTGTAAATTTTGAACTAAACTTTAGTCATACCATGAGAACTATGTATCTGATTGAGTTGCAATAGATTCTTGCACATCACACCATTTATTATACATATTCAATGATTATATTTTTGAAAATTAACTAAATAAGTATAATATAAAAATTACAAGGAAATTAATTAAGTAATATCAGATAGAATGATGAGAAAATAATCTATTCTCAGTTGATTAGTTTTGGAAATTTGATGCACGTTTTATACAAAAATGAAACTTATATATATTAAAAAGATGTACTTGGAGTCATACCAGTCACACCATGAATCATATTGATGTTAGGATGATTCCTAAACTTTTCAAATGACTTATATATTTTTTTCATAAAATATAAAAATGGTATGGATACATTTTCTCTATTTTCATTATGTCTCTTGCATTTTTTACTAAAATTTTATTTTAAACAGGAAACACACACTTTGAGTCATACCAGTCACATCATGTGTTATATTTATGTGAGAATAATTCCTACACATAAAAAATATATTTTGAATTATTTTCCTAAATTATGAATAAAATCCGAGCAGGTGTTCTTGGTTTTTAGTGGGTGGCTTTTTTGAACTAGAATGTCAATTTTAAACTAATAATAGACACTTTAAGTCATAATGGTCACATAGGGTATCAAATTTAGGGGATAATGATTCCTACACATCAAAAATTTCTTCTATATCATTTTATTAAATTATTTAAACAATTCAAACGTATTTCGTTGGTTTTGTGTATGTCAGTTGTGTTTTTTACAAAATTAATGTCAATTTTAAATAAAAAGATACACTTGGGGTCCTACCAGTTACACCGTACATAATATTCAAGTGAGTATAATCCATAAGTTTCCTAAATAACATATATATATTTTTCCTAAATTATAAATCCAATTTTAATGTGTTTTCTTGGTTTTGATTTTGTCACTAGGGGTTTTTACTAAAATTTCATATTAAACTAGAAATGTGCACATTGAGTCACACCAATCACGTTGTGTTTTAGTTTTATATGAGACTAATTCATAAATATAAAAAATTAATTATTAATATTTTTCATGAATTATCAACATAATTCAATAATTGTTTCTCGATTTTTAGTGAGTGAAACTTTTTTAAAAAAAATTGTCAATTTTAAATTGATAACAGACACTTTGAGTCGTGTAGGGAACATCATGTATCAAATTAAGATAAGGGTGATTAATACATGTCAAAAATTACATATAGATCATTTTAATAATGTATAAAAACAATTTGAATGTATTTTCTTGGTTTTTAGTATGTATGTTTTCTATTTTACTAAAAGTAATGTTAATTTTAAATAAGAAGTCATAGTTGGAGTCATATAGATTACACTAGGCATCAAATTAAGGTGATACTGATTCATAAACATCCCAAATTACATATGGATCATTTTAATAAATTATAAAAATAACCTAAATTCTTTTTCTCAGTTTCGAGTACACCACTTGTGTTTTTCACTACAATGTAATTTTCAACGAGAAACGCGCACTTTGAGTCATACCGATCACATTGTGTTTTGGTTTGATGTGAGACTGATTCCTACACATCAAAAATTACTTAAGAATAATTTTAAAAAATTATCAAGATAATATAAGTGTGTTTTCTTAGTTTTTAGTGGGTGAAACTTTTTGAACTAAAAAACCATTTTTAAACTAATAATGGACACTTTGCGTCATACCAGGAACATAATGTATCAGACTGAGGTGAGTTTGTTTCCTAAATGTCAAAAAATGACTTATGAATCATTTTACTAAATTATAAAAACATTATAAATTTATTTTCTCTATTTTGAGTATGTCAATTTTCTTTTTTACTAAAATTAATGCCAATTTTAGATAAAAAGATATACTTGGAGTCATATTGGTTGAGATATGGATGATTATTACATGTCTCAATTGACTTATGGATCATTTTAAGAAAGTATCAAAACAATATAAAAGTGTTTTATCAGTTTTTAATATGTCACAAGTGGTTTTACTAAAATTTAATTTTAAACTAGAAACATGAACTTTGAGTCATACAGGTCACATCATGTGTCATTTTGATGTGATATTTATTCCTAAATGTAGAATGTGACATATGAATAATTTTTCTAAATTACTAAGATAGTCCAATATTTTTTTCTCGATTTTTAGTGGGTGAAACTTTTTGAACTAAAATATCAATTTGAAAATCATAACAGACACTTTGAATCATACCGAAAACATTATTTCTCATATCGAGTTGAAGCTAATTATTACAAATAAAAATGAGTTATGTATCATTTTACTAAAATATCAAAAAAAATTAATTTTGTTTCTCAGTTTTAAGTATGTAATGCGTGTTTTGAACAAAAATATAAATTATAAACTAAAAACATACAGTTCGAGTCATACCATCTCACCATGCATCAGATTTATGTGTGATTGATTGAGTATTTGATGTGTGTTTTTCTTTCAACCATATTCACGAAGCTAGAAAAGAATGAAATGTTTCATTTGGATGGATGAATAAACCACATACTACTTAAAAAAACTCATCCAAAATAAATATGTTATCTCTTTTATGGATTGTTGCTGACAATTGATGAAAAAATATGAGTTCCCAAAAGATATATGAAAAAAACAACTATTTGATAAAAATGATAAGGAAATTAACATAAAAATAGTATATAAAATGGTGAAAAATATAAAATAAGTCGTACGAATTTATCTTTTCATGATTGTTGTATACATTCCTGACTCATTTCCTTATTATTGTTATCTTAGTTGTAACCTCAAAGTTCAATCTCTCACAAGAACAAGAAGCTTTAAATAAGCCACCCCAAATCGAGAAAAATAATATACCTTTATAATAAAACAACTATTATGTTTTTAAGTACTATAAAGAAATAAATTAAACATAAATATAAAACAACACACTAATAGAATTTCACTTTTAAACTGAAACAACAAAAATTGAGTCATACTAGGTATACATTGTATTTATTTGAGGTATGGTTGATTCCACCATGTCTTTTTATCCTATAGTGCATTCAACACTCTAGATCATCTAACAATATTATAGTTTGATAACCTATAATATTGAATTAATTGGAGAATAAAAATAAAATTACAACCTCATGATAGAATCGTCCTTGTTGAGTGCATGATCATAGTACATGAGTGAATCATTCTTATTGACAAAGTCATTTATTCCTTGAAAACATTAACTATTAGTGAAAACCTATTAGAATTCATTTATTAAACTAAATAAATATTTATATATGACTTTTTATGGAATATAATAAAATATATCTTTCCATTTCACCAACATAGAGATTAAAAACTCCATGATAATCCATTTACATTCATTGATGGTAAAAAATTTAGTGTGACCCATTATGTATTTTTAGAAGAAACTAAAATCCATTATAAATTTTTTACCACAATTTTAAAGTATTAAAAATCATTATATATCTTTATATCATCCAAATGAAACTAAAATATAGTGCATCAATTAAGTCCTCTTAGATTGTGCTCTATTTTAGTATATCCTTTTCAATATTCTGGGTGATGATAATCTAAAACATAGCATCATCATTATTTTTTAATGAAAATGGGAATATCCCTATTATAATGTATTGTTTTTAATAATGATTATGAATTTTTTATTAATTAGATTATGAACATGGATCATTTTACATAATAAATGTGCACATTCATAATGAATTTTTCTTGTATATACATCATAATTTTTTTATATTATATGATACATCTAATTCAGTTGATGACCATAGTCTCTCAATACTAGTTGTCCTCCAATAGCTCTCTGATACACCTGTTATATTTGGTGGTTGATTACACACATATTATTCAAAAATTTGAACTAGATTATATGCCTATTTAATGATTGGATTATTGTTGTATGACTCTCAAGTGATTATTGGCTCTACTACTAGGATCCTTTCTTTGTAGAGTATAAAATCCATGGTAAAGAAACTACATCTCTTTTTTGTTTTTGTTCATTTTGTTCTTAGTGATGGGACACTTTCACACTTCGGTAATACTTTATTATACTTGTAATTTTCTAAAAAAATTATAGCCTATGATAATTAGTGTGAAAAAATATGTGGTGTTTGTTTTGTTTTTGAAAAAATCTTCTACTTAAATTCTTATAAATAATTTCTTAAACAAGTGATTAATTGTTTTAAAAAAACAACATGAAAAACATGCACAAAGGATCTTATATTAATTAAAAAGTGTTGCGCGAACTTTTCAATAATTTTTCTCAAACACAACCTTGGTATGATCCCCATTCTACTCCATTTACCAATAATTTTATTATTTTTAGGCTAGCACTTCATCTCCTTCTCCACCTCAATCTTTTCCTCTGCCTCCTATTTCACCTCAGTCACCAACTTCAACTCCTCCACCACCTCCATCTTCACCTTCACCTCTACCTCCACCTCCACCTCCTCCTATAACTATTCCTCCTCCTCTTTATCCACCTCCACTTATGACTCTACCTCCTCTATTTCCCAACAATTTTATTGTTTGTAGGCCAACACTTCCAAAAAAATTGATTTCCTCCATTATACTACTCCTTGAGAAATAGGAAAAAAATATAATCATTCTGAAACTAATTATTCACACCATAGATATATTTATATGTGGTCATAAACCATACTAGATCACAAACATATCATGTAATCACTTAAATTTGTTGTCAACAAATATTCTGAAAACATGTATATTTCCTACTCATATCTAAACAAATTTATTTATTATTTTCAATATAAAGGTTTTAATAAATATTGGTAGTATTAATAAATTATATAAGAAATGTTTAAGAAATATTTTTAATTAAATTTTAATTAACTTTGAAAATCACCTATTCAGGCATACTGATCTTTTGAGGGTTTATGATCTCTCTGATAAATTTTCAAACATAATATCCATAATTTATGTCATTATCTTACTTTAGACACTATAGAAAAATTAAAAAAATATTTAAATTATTTTGAATTTTTTTTTGATAGTTAAATATTTCTATATATAACTTAATTTTTTTCCAATTTTATAAATTCAAAACCTTTATTTGTTTAGTCACCGACTTCATTCCATTAGTTATCCAATATTATGGGACCTTCCTATAATAAAAAAATTATTTTTAAAACACACACTAAAACATATAATTCAATTATTACCTATAATATGTTAATTATAGTGTATTAAAAATTCAAAATACACATCATGTGTGGTCATTTTGTTGGATATCCATGAATTAGATTCCCAAAAAAATATTTAGGGTATCTAGATTGACTATGACTAGTATCAAATATTTCCTAAATAAACTAATAAGTAATAAAAAAAATAAAAAAAAATATTTTATGTGATTATATTGTAGAGTTTTACCTCTTCATTGTAGGTATAAAAAATAGTCCATTGTTTGTTATTTTTTTTCTCAAACATATCATATAACTCAGCTTTTTTCTACTCAATTTCTTTATTCAGAAAATTAATTTTCTAATAGAAATGACACATGGATTAATTAATCCACATTGTGATTCTCTTGGTTTTCCCTTTATATTTTTTTAATATAAACATATGTAGAAAATATTAATAGTTATTAACTTTAATGAACATATTAGATCACTATTTGGACAAATGTTTTATGAAAATGTAACTTATGTTTGTATTAAAAACATATACTCCCAGCCATTCATGATTTAGAATCACAGTTATACTCTCAAGACCAACTATATATATCATGAAAGTTCCATATATTGCTTCTTCATATGAAATCGATGACATATTATCATCTTAAAATGTGGTCTCTGTAATAATTTTTAAAGAGAATAAATGTTTCCTTGGAATTGGAAGGGAGAAGGTACTCTCAAAAAGTCCTTTTGATTTCTTAATTGATTCACTAGATTATGTTGAATCGACCTTCCATTTCCCCATCGCTTTATCCATCTGTAATATCATACCTCACTTATTACCTTTTTCATCAACTTTTATAGGTTTTCATATGAAAAAATTTATTAAAGACATACCTCATGTATCTTCATAAGATTATACAACCATGCTATGAATGTTCCAATAAAATCATTAATCGTTGTAATATCCAAATCATCAAGTATAAAAAGCAACTCAATAGTTGGATCATGAGATACCTAAATACCAACACACATGTGATATTTTGGGATTTATTTCAGTTTTATCTTGTCTCATAGGATATTATACGTCATACCCATCATAACAAGGTAGTGTTTGGGTGTTGACAAATGGAAATCACATAAAACTTTACCCTGTAGAATTTTAAAAATATAAAGTTATAAGAATTTTTATGATTCACATTTAGGAGAAAGAGTATGAACAAAATTGACTACCTAAATTTAGTTATGTAGTTGAGGGGAATGACTAGCCTCAAGGCTCATGGGATCACTTGGTTCATGTGTAGATCATTTTCCCACTACTGGTTCTATTTGATCCTTTCTCATACATTGGACTACCAAACCAGATAGGAAAATAATATATTGAAGTGAGTCTATTTTTGACTATAATAGTTTCACAATATTATATGTATCTTCATGTGGTTTTATCTTCTCAAAATATTTTTAAGGAGACACTCCAAAACCTAATCCTCTAATGCCACCATATTGTTTTGACCACTTCAAAGTTACTAAAAGTAGTTTTTCTTCCGGTATGGTCATTGATGAATCTTGTTCCTAATCTATATAAAAAATTATGAAAATAAGGATATATTTTTATCTAATATTGTCATAAAGCATAATGAATTACTATTATATCATACTTACACATGTTTCACATAATTCTTTTGTGATTTCATCAACTAGTTTACACTACTTATTTATGAGAGACTAGTTCCATAGAACATGATGTGGGTTGGAAGTGGATTTGGATTTCTATTCATAAATATGAATATAAAAAAAAGGAAAATATGGTGTTTCATATCACATAAAACATTTATTGTGTATTTAAAATACATACCGATTTCTTATCTAGTGAAGAGTACCCCATCCTTTCTTTATGATTAGGGTACATTGGTTTTTATGCACGTTCAATATTTTTAGCACTCTTTTTTCTATTTCATAAATTAATAATTTTGAATCAAATTAGATAAAATAAATAATTTCAAATAATATATTATCGAATTCAATACACCTTAAATGATTTATCATTGCAAGTATTGATGAAATAATTCCATGGTTCCTTCTTTATAATTTGTGGATAAATATCTTGTGGGTGGGGAATCACTTTCCCCTTAGTATCCCTAAGATATAACTTAGTAATAAGAGTCTAAAAGCCTCAATGGGATTTTCTAGTGCCCATTTACATGCATTAATTATGGAAATATTCTGAAATAAATGAACTTTGTAAGGAATAATGAAAATTAAATCAATATTTCATTATTTCATTTTTAGGTAAAATAGATAAAGTATATTGTGTCATTACCTTTAAATATTCCCAAAGGTTATCCTTCATTATAGGTTGGACATTGCTCCATGAATCAATATCAATAAGAAAATTCATCCTTATTGTGAACCCAAGATAACTAATGATCATTGACTTGTTGGGTTTAATAGGTTGGCCGCATTGATTAAAATTAACCTCACATTTTATGACCTTACTTATTTCCTTGATAATTTTATTCAATGTTGCGATGCTACATCGTTTAAGTTTTTTTCATCAACATGATGTTGAAACCTTAATAATTCTGTAGTTTTAGCATCAACAATCTATTCTTCCTTGAGACTGGTGACATCATCTTCTGCAGAAGACATTGTTTGCATGAGTAGTTAAATATTTTATTTTCATTGAATAAAAACAATGTAAATATGGAAAAATGATTTGATAATGGTCCTATTCATGTTCTATTAAAAATTTGATGAACTCTTTAACCATATATTCATATGATTTTTTTCAAACAATTAGCGTGCATCTATTTTAAAAAAATAAGTAATTAAATTTAATAAAACAGTTACTCCATTATGATATGTGTTATAATCTAAATTCATCCATAGGTAAAAAATATTAAAAACTATCATCCTCATAAGATTCATATCCCAAACAGTTATTATAGCATTTTGGTTCTTAAGACTCATCCTCCTTCTATTCTAGACATACACCTATGTTGATTGATCTACTCTGAGTAGTAGTCATCCCATACCAGGTACTGATGATCATTTAAATGACTATTTGTAAGAATATTTCAAGAAACATAGAAGATATAGGGGAAAATTATCAAGAAAAAATGTAATAATAACTATTTGGGAGATAAACATGATGAGGATGATGTTTATCTCCTTAAAACATTTTAAATTATGACATCTTAATTTAAAATTTAAAATATATTCTCAAAATGATAAAAGGTCCCAAAAAATACCATGATAACATAAACTTATTCCCAATGAGCTGCACTAACTCAAATATATGTTAATAGTCCTTTTCCCTCACATGTATCCCAAATATAAGAGCTCTATATCCACTTAGGTGTATATTTAGGGTGTGAGTACAAGAAATAACAAGTAAATAATAATAGGGACCCTAAAATATACAACAATTCATATATTTGAGTATATGTTCACAGTAGTAACACTCAAAATATTATGTAATTCAAGTAATTTTGTACTAACTCAGACACCATGATAATCAAATGTACCAACTTCATTTCATACTAGTGAATTATACTAATCATACCATAAGTTTATACCATGGTTGTTCCCTGAAATTGAAATAATTTAACTAATAAGAGGGTAACATTCGAATTATACGAGGAGAAAAAATTACTTATCTACCTATGGAAATAACCACATCACAGGTACCATGAGATTTTACCTCAAACCCCTAGAATCCAAGAATATCCCTCAGGGATAACCATCAAATGTATTTATTGCATCCAAATCATGAAATGTGTATAATATAGTCTTTTTTTAGGAATTGAATTTTAAATATGGGAAAGTCTTAACATAATTTAATCCCTTAGGAAATAACCACAAAATGGGTTCCTGAATACATTAGTTAAACCTAACTTCTAAAAAACCATAAATAAGAACAAAAAACAACACAAATGTCACATCACCCTTTTCCTAGCCCTCGATGAATCACCAACATGTTTATAGTAACTCACATTCTAACATACCATACCTATACCTCACATATACCCTTCATAATATAATATATGATACTCAAAGATCATCTATCTTACATATTTATGATTTTTTTATTGTGTACGTTCAGTTAAACATATTTACATGTTTTAAAATTATTTATTCTAGGAAATTAACATTTGGACTTGTGTTATTTAATTGTTTACATTATTTCATTTAAAAAATTCATTCTTAGAAATTCAATAAGCTACAGATAATTTTAAGATCCATAAAGGAATTTATCTGTCATATCTTTGGTCCAACAAATTGGATCTACCCAGATTGGCAACCACTTCTTGGTTTAGATGCGGTTTCTTACCCAAATGTATTAGGTGAAATTATCAAAATGGGAACCAAATCAAACTATTGGTCCTAGTTTTCAATATTAAAATTAGTTCAAGATCATTAACTTTAAATATCATATATTGGATCATTTTAAGGAAATGATATATGATTTAATAAAAAACAAAATACCTTAACCAATAAATTACACAGGTTCTTATTTAGAAATTCATTACTGAAACCATAAATTTTATACAACCAAGATACAATGATTTTCAGTTCCACCATATAAGTTTATGATCATTAGAGTATTCTCAATTTCCAATACTTCAATATCAAAAATAATTTCTTCAATTTGATCAATACTTTCAATGAGATAATCTTACCCATTAATAGATCTTGAATTCTACCCAATTTTACCATATCAAATCCAAGGACTGTAATATGTATTAAAACCATAAAAAATTAAATGTTATTTAAATTTTATACTTTGAAACTCTGTCATATGTAAAAATTTCAAGAAAATATTGAAAAGCATGTCATTTTTTGGAACATTCAGTTTCGAAAATTCTAAAAAATCATCAAACCTTTCCTCATATTAATCACCTGTTTATAGTGTTGAAATCCAACTATGATCCATTATCACCTATAATAAATTACAAGTACTTAATTTTTTTTGAAAATTTAAATTTAAATTTAACTTTATGAATAAAAATATAGTCAAATAAATGAAAAAATAAAAAATAAAAAAGGAAACAGATTTTAAAAAAATATTTACCTTAGAATTATTCAATTATAATCTTTTAATAAAAAATTCCAAAAAAAAGATATCTTAACATTTATTTTAAAAGGTTTGACCCAAATAAAACTCATCTTTTTTTTATTCATTATATAATTTTTTAATTAATATTTTTTAAATTTATAAATAAATATAAATTATAAAATAACAGTAGGAATAATATATCAGTGCTGAAAATAATTTCGATAGTGACAATGATAAAAAAGAAGGTATATGATTTCATACATCATATTGAAAATGAAAATGTCACTTCAAGTAGTAAATATTAAGTGATATATACTATGAACATGATTAAATATGGAGATAATTTGATTATTTGTTTTCTAATTATATTCAAAATAAATTGAAATCTTCTTCTCCTTATCAAATCATTTTATAATGATCAATATTAGTGTTATATATGAGTAGAGATGATGTAGAAAGTAAAAATAGTGAAGTGATGATGTTTTTGGACAAAATAATTATATAAATAATGAGGGGTAAGTTGAAATTTGTTTAGAGGAATTATATATAAATATTAAACTATACAATGGAAAAAATGGCAGATAACTCTAAAAAACATTAATATTATTGTGTTTTTATTCAAAAGGAATTATAAACTAAATCCCTTATACTAAAATTACATAGTCAACACAATCAAAACTTTCCCAGGATGATCATCTAAATATATTTTATCAATACTCTATATTCAGACTCCATAATCCATCATACCTTTAAAAAAACAATTCAAAATACAAGAAAAAATTATTCATTAATCATCATAACACTCATTCGGTAAATTAAACATACCTTAAATGTGGTAAAAAGAGTAATAGGTAAATTAAACTTAATTTAATTGTTATAAAAAATATTTATATGATTTAAAAGACACCCATTCATTAAAAAATAATTCCTAAAATATAACATTGATTAAATAATAATTTAAGAAAATTAAACATACCTTAGTTGTGCTAAACTCATTAAATAATCATTCAGCCAAATATAAAACCTACTAAACATACCTTACACACCCATTTATAAGAAAATCAACACAATTTATATCACCCATTCATCATATAATCATACAAGAAAATCAAATGCCAAAAAAATTATCAAATAAAATAAACCTTGAATGTGCATAAAAATTAGAACTATGATTAAAAACCATGGAGAAATATCAAAGTGAAGTAGTGGTAGAGGAAGAAGAAAAATGGGAAGTTTATTATGATAGTGGTGATGGTGACAGAAATAGTGCTAATAATGAAAAGTACCATGAGTGACAGTGGTGATAAGAATGAAAATAACAAAGAATAATGAGAGAGACCAATCACGATTAGAGATATGGGATAAGAGAAATAGGGTTCTTTATGGTTGAGAACACTGCAATAATGTAAACCATAGAACCCAAACAGGTAATCAATGATATTTTAGGAGGAGAAAATAGAATATTTTGGATTCTAGCCTTGATTCATCTAAGATAAGGTAGAGGAGGATCCCCTATAGTAAGGGAGTTCAGCAAGAGCTTGAAAATCATGATTGAATCAGTCACAGTTTGGGTTCTTTTCAATAGATTAAAAGACCCTTATGAGCACTTCTAAAAAATCCTTAATAAAGATCAACCTTTATCAGTTCCAAAAAGAATTGATAAAAAAGATATTTATTAGAGTTAATGGTTTAGCACTGATAAAACAAGATCTTTATGAGCGCTAAAGAATCACTGATAAAGCTCCATCTTTGTAAATATGTTTATAATTATTTATCAATAATTAAAAATATATATAGACCATTATATATATATAATAAATATATATAATATAAATATAAAAAATATATTCATTATTTAAATATATTTATTATAATTTTATAATTATAAAAATATTTATGTCATTATATATATTTATATTTATATTTATATTTAATATATATATATATATAAATATTAATAGAATACATATATTCATGATTTAAATATATTTATTATAATTTTATAATTATTTTAATATATAATCAAATTTTTAGTAATATGTAAATACTTTAACAAAAATATTTATTTATTTATATTATTAGATATATTTATATAATTATATATATTTTATAGATAAATATAAAAGTTAATATAAAACTTAATATGAATATAAATATAAATTTAAATTTCACAAATATATTTATTATTTAGATAAATTTATTATAATTTTATAATTATTTATTTTAATTATATAAATACCTTTTAAAAAAATATTCATTTATTTATAATTATAAATTTATAAATTTATAAACATAGTAAATATACATTTATAAATATATGTATTTATATATATATATATTTACAAATATATTTTCAACATTATCAATGAATATAAAATCTTAAATAGATGCATCTTAAAAATGGGTGAAATTGAATAATTAAAAATGATTACACTTTAAAAATATTGAAAAAATGGATAAGTTTTATTAATTAAATATAAATTATTAAAAAAATAAGGATATATATTGAAGTAAATATGAATACATATTAAAAATACTAGAAAATAGTAAATAAATATATATAAATAAATAATAGAAAATGATTAATTTCAAAAAAAAAATATTGAAACTGAATAAATAATACATAACTATTATAATATTCAAAATGAATAAATAAAATTTATCATTTAAGAACATAATATATTAAATGTATCATGTTGTAATTAAATTCTTAAAAGAATACTAAAATTTGTATAAATTACATAAGTATTAAGTTTATGTGTTTTTATATTAGATTTCATTATGTAAATATTTGTGTGTGTGTTTGTTACATAAAAATGTATTATAATTACGTATATGTATGTGAAATCAATGTAATACACATTTGATATATGTTAAATTAAGAATTCCAAAAATATTAAATTATGTCGATTACTCGATGTAATTATAGTAAGTATTTTTAATGAATAATAATTTTTAATTATAAACCATTTTTTCATTAAATATTTTATTTAATGTAAGAAAAAATATCATATATTTTATAAATCATATTTCATAAAATATTATTAACATTGATATATATATATAGAAATATATAGAAATATAGATAAATAGCATCGTTGGTTGGGGAACTCCCAAGTAATGGAGATTCCATCATTTTAGCTGGCTAGGGTTTCTATATCACGGGGCTACCTCATTTTCTTCACACGGTCCTAATGGAAGGAAGTGAAGATTTTGATGGGAATCACAGATCTGCTATGACGGTTGGGGTGGGAGTTTTCTCTCATAGATCTGGTTTGAACAGGGTGACCGAGACAAGATCAGGTGAGGGATGTGGAGATCAGGGGGGGGGGGTGATGGTGTCGGGTGATGGGGATCGAGTAAACATGATAGTGACAGATGAACTGAAAGGACATCACCGATTTGAGGTGGTGGTGGATGAGATTAATGGGGATTGTAGATCCTTATTAGTTATGACTGGTAATCTATAAAAGTCTATAGAGGGTGTGACCACGAGAGATGCGATATGGACTGATGCAGAGGTTCTTGAAAGAGGAGCTTACCAAATCTGTGGTGAATCATAAAACTTTGGTGATTTTTTTGGTTAGGTTGGTAATGCGGGAAGTTCTCATCGTCCTAGTTCTATGGATGTGAGGGTAGTGGGACGAAAGATTCTATGGTGACTTCATCTAGTGCTCAGAGGTGTAGTAGGATTTAATGGGTTCTTGTTGTAGGTGGGAACTTAGATGATGTCTCTGATCATAGGGATGATCCTATTTGGTGTTCGCTGGCTACGTTCATGGATTCCTCCACTGGTAGGGTCCTTATGAAATGATCATCGACCTGTGTTGATGATGACCATGAAGCCTTTTCAGAACGTCTAGATTTGGGTAAGAACTCTCTAATTGGTTGGGTCATTATTCTCAAAGGTAATAAACCAAAACAACTTGAGGATATTGTTTGTAGTATCTTCTTTTTGGGGGGGTTTTCAGATTGGAAGTGTATTTTGTTAGGAAGAGGTTTCTTTCCCTACTTATTTCAATTGAATGAAGACAGAATCCATGTGTGGTCCTCTAGTTCATTATTTTTGAAGCTAGGAACATTTCATCTTTGTGAATTGATGATGGAATTTAATGTTTCAAGGGTTAATAATTCTTTTTCACATGCGTGGATAAGATTTCATGACCTCAACTGGATTTTATGACATCTAAAAATCATGCATATTATTTCTGGTACTATTGGAATTCTGATTCACCTAGATAAAGGGACATAACACATCAGGTTTGGCCACTTTGTGAGAAATTTGGTTGAAATTGATTTGAGTTCAACTCTTTTGGGAAATGCGACTCTCACCACTCCAACCGATGGTATAAAAATTAGTGTTGAGTATGAGAACTATCATGAGTTCTATAAAAATTGAAAATCGGTTGGTCATATGGATGATTAATATAGAATGAAATTTTGTAATCTTTATGGTTTTATGGTGGATCCTTTAAATGGAAGTGACACTATTGTAAACATGAATTCATTTAGGCTACATGGGAATTCAACACCTAGGAAACCTAGGAAGAAATCGGTAAAATATCTGGAAAACAAGTAACGATAAGGGGCTGTAACATACAAGAATAAATCTATAATAATGAATCAAGAGTAGGAAATAACTTCCTTGGCTGCTACTTATTCCTTTTCTTTGCCTGAACCAAAGAATGGTAATAAGAATGAGTCTCATATGGATGTTTCATGAACTAGGATGGAGAAGAATTAGGTTGAAAATGTTATCAATGAGCCTATTGATGGAAATGGGGAACCAGATTGCGGGTCTAATTGTTTTCCATCAGAACCTATTCAACAAGTTGGAAGCACTAATTTGATTGGCATGCAATTCTCTGGTCAAGATGGGATGCACACTGGTGAGGTAGGGCAGTCTGTTGATAAAACTATTGTGCTTGGGTGTTCTCTTTCACCAACTGTTGAGCGAGGTTTCATTGTGAAGCCACCATATGCAGTCTTTTTAGGGCATATTCTTCAGGATGATTGGACTAGACAATCTGATATTCATCAGAGTATGAATTAACTTCAAGAGATTCAATATGTCTTCAGTTCTTTTGGAATGTTTTGTATATGGGGTAATGGTTTGGATGATGGAAGTTACAAGGGAAATCAGATGGTTCTGCTTGACACCACTCATCTCCATTCTATGGGAAGGGGTGATACTATCTCTTTTAAGGATGTTGTTTTAAATGGTAAGTTAAAGATGGTAAGTAGTGCAGGGATTTCTATTGTTCCTCCAAAGAGAAGGCCACAGAAGTATTATTCTAGTCTTCCATTGGATGTGTCTACCGGGTCTTCCAAGGCATCAATGATCCAGATCACTCTGAAGAAGGAAAGGTCCAAAGAGAGGATTCTTGCAATCCTCAAGAAAAGAAATTCATAGTCATAGTGAAAACGAACGATGACGATGATGATGATGATGATTCTGATTATGATTATCTAAGTTATCCTTCCTTTCTTGATCCGTAGTTTTCTTATTTGGATGAGAACATTTTTCTTGTATGACCTCGTCTATCCTCCTGCTTGTCTGTCATACTTTTCTTTCATCTTTAATAAATGGTCAGGAGCTTTGGCTTCTAACTAGACCTTTTCATATATATATGAATATATTTCTATATTAAATTTGTTTATGAATAAATTTATATAAAAAACATTAAAACTTAAAGAATAAGACATTAATATGCGCATTTATAATTATTACATTTTATTTAATTTTTATATTTAAATTTAATATATATATTATTTATTACTATTTATAATTAATAAATATATATATTAAAATAATTCAATTTTATTAATAATTGTTTCATAAATATTTTTTTCAATATTTTTTTTAATTTATTCATTTTTAATTTTTTGTTTAATTATTACAATTTATTCATTTTTAAATTTTTTATTTAATTATTACAATTTATTAATTTTATATATCTATTTTTAATATATACTATTTATTAATATTTATAATATATATATATATATATTAAATTTATTCATTTTTATCAATAATTATTTGATTAATAAAATGTTTAATATTTTTCTTAATTTACTAATTTTCAATTTTTATTTGTTTAATTATTTAATTTTCTTCATTTTGAATATCTATATTTATAATATATAATATTAATTAATATTTATAATTTATATATATGTATATTAAATTTATTTATTTTTGTCAGTTATAATTTAATTACTAAAATTTTAATTATTTGAGACCTTTATGAGCTTTAAAAAATAAGAAATAAAGGGAACCCTTTATCAGTGCTAAAAATAAATCATTGATAAGTGGTACCCTTTATTAATGCTAAAAAAGCGCTGATAAAGGGTAACTTTTATTAGCGCTTTTATTTAGCAGTGATAAAGGGTACACTTTCTCACTATTTTTTAGCGCCGATAAATGTTCCCTTTATCGTTGTTTTTTGATACCGCAGATAAAGACCAGTGCTGTTAAATGTCATTTTTGTAGTATTTTATAACTTTGATATGTGGATCCATTTTAAATCACTGAGAAAATTAAAAATGTGAATTTCAGTAAGAGTTTCTATTTAAGTATACTATGGTGCATGATGTATTACATGTTTCATAGTTATAAAATTATGAACAAAATCGACCTCATATTCTTCAATGGGAATATATTGATTTGGAATACGACATGACTTTTTTCAAAACACCATTGAGGAATATTTATAGATAAGATAAGGTCATGAGGTAAAAAAATATTTATTTGGTTTTTGTATTGAGGAAACATGAAAGAGATTGAAAGGGAACATGAGAGAAAGTGTAGAAACTTATATAAGGATTTGATAACTCATTTTAATATTTATTATCTTTCCTTCACTGTGTAGTTATATTCATCATAAATATATTGAGTAATTATTAAAATAAAAAAAGAAATTATTTTATTAAACAAATTTTGTAAAATATTTTATTTAAAAGTTTAATTTTAAAATTATATAATTTTAATTTGAGAAAATGAATTTCATTTTTAAATTAATCAAGTCAAAATCATCTTAGGAATAATTTTTTATAATTTTATGAAAATATTGACTTTTCAAGGAGTAGTGAAAAATAATGATTTTTATTAAAAGATATATTTTTTTTAAAGTATTTACACAAGCAAATTACATTTTTTATTATTTTTAAAATTAAATTAATTTATTTAAATTTAAAATAATCAAATTATGGGTTTTAAAATATATTTTATACCTTAATTTAGTATAAAAGCATTTTATATTTAAAATTTTCATTTTTCTAACAAAATACCTTTTTTTGTGTTTTATCAGTTTAATTTTAAATTAAAATATGAAACTTATTTATTATTTATTTCTAAAAATAGATACCATATTTTTAATCAATAAGCCTATTTTTTTCGAATACCACAATAAATGGTAAATCAGGTAATTTAGGTTAAAAGTAAAATTATAGGAATCATAAAATAACCAAACCACCAAACTAAATCTTATGGGATGATTATTTATCAGCCATAATCATTTAAGGGGATAATTTATGAACCTTTGGGTCCATATCGAGGATATTATGACATTTATAGTATTTTATTTAAAGAAAAGTCAAACATGTCACACTCTTGTTTTTAATAAGTGTAATATTTTTAATATGGTGTTATCTAAAATATATGTTTGACTATAAATAGTATTATAAATATACAATATTTTTATTCATAGCGGTAATTTATTTTTAATTTTTATTTAAGAAATAATAACCATAAACTCTTATACAACATTGACGTAACAATTATTTAATTAATGAAAAAATCAAATAAATGATATTAAAAATATTAAAAGAAATATAATTTTTGATAATTAATTAAATAAACAAATTATCTAGATTACCATGAGATTATTTTGAAATAATAAAATAGTATTTTTTAATTTTAATTGTTGTCTTCATGTTTTTGAAGTCAAAGTAATGAATAGTATCAAAATTGACAATAATGATATTTTTTAGGATTTATATTTTATTAAATTATTTAAAACTATAAAATATTAAATAATCACAAAGTGGATAATATATGGTGAAAATTTCACTACCTATGCATTTATATTTAATTTTTAAGCATTTTTCTATGGAATAGTCTTATTATATTTTAATATTTTGAAAATTTTCAAATGTTCCCATCACCTCAATAATAAAAGAGAACCTATTATTATCATTTATTCACACTTCAAAACCCTTTTGGTTCATAAAATACATAATAAAATACTTTACTATGATATCTCTTCCCATTATAGAGGTTTTAGATAGGCAGAATACCAATCTTAGAGGTCTTAAGGTGTTAAGAAAAGGAGGTTTTCCAAAGAAGAGGTATAGTTTTATATGTATTTTTTAGTTTTGTTTCTTCTTCCAAATCCATATAACCTTATTAAATCATTATAAAATAATAAATCCATTATAATTCATAGAATAAGAAGTTTTTCTTTTACTTTCATAACCTATATTCATCTCTTCTTTTATCAAATTAGAAAATAATTCATTATTCATGTGCACGACAAACTACCACCTAACGAACCAATTTAATTCATTTTCCATCACCATCTCTAAATAATGGTTATACTGAATGATTTAATGTTTATATATGATATTAATTACATATTTATAATTCTAAAATTGTAAAATATCATTTAACTTCTCACCCTTTCATTCACTAAAAAATGATAACGTCGTTCACGCATACATCTGGATTACCACCTTCACGAAGCCATGTGATTCATTTTTCATCACAAAATCACATGAATGATATATATAAGTATATTTTAATAGGTAATATGATATTTAACATATTATTATATTTAATTGAGGATAAATTTTACTTAATTTATTTCCATAATGATCATTGAAAAATTGAAACGTTACTCATGCGTACATATGACCTACCGTCTCCACGATTGTAACATAATTAATTTTTCATAACCATATTTAAGGGTTTAATTTTAAAGTATATTTTTTTTGTAAAAATGATAATTATTTAATTATTATTATTATGGATATTATGTAATAATGACCTTTTTACCATATTCAACCTACTAAAGTCATTTTGGACTTATGAACCAAATGTCTTAAAACATCTAATATGAATTTAAGGATTATGTAATTGTACATAACATGAAAATAAGTGATATAAAATTAATACTAAATTTTAAAGAGGTTATTAATAAAGTAAATAATTAAACTTTGTTTATTATTTAGGAAGATAAATAATTTAAGTGATGAATTGGACTCAAGGTAAGGTACATTCTTTTAAAAATTATCTTTTTAATGTTTCCCTTTAAACATTATTTTTCTTTTATATCCAAATGATTATTTTAAAAAAATTATTTAAATAAGGCTATTATTATTACTATTATATGATTTTTAAATTAATTTCTACCCATGTTTCATTTACAAAAGTTTTTGAAATAAATCTTTTTTTTCATTTTCTAAACGATGTATTTTGTGATGTTTCTAATTAAAATATAGTAGGCCTATTTTTTAACTTAAAAGATTTGAGACAATTTTCCCAAAAAAAATATTCCTTAATTATTTGATGTTTCTCTTATAAATTTTCATGTTTCTTTTAAAATAAAATTGTCTCTTTGTTACATGCTCAAATTACTGTTTAAAAATTTATTTTAAAAAAGTTATTTTGATATCTAAAAGTGGTTTTCATATAGGTTTTAAATAGTTTTTAAATGGTTTTATGATAAAATTCTGCAATTATAAATTGTTTTATATGGTATGTGAGCATTATATGTGAAATTGGTGAGCATGGTATATATTATACAAAGGGTTGACCCACATTATTACTTCCGGGTGAGCTCGATAAAACTTATACTTTGGGTCAACCTAGATGGTGTTGGGTGAAGCCGTAATATCTTTCAGTGCACCTAGTTATAGATCCAATGAATTAGCCAATGTACCTTGTATTTTGAGGAATTAATGATGTATTTTTTTGAAGGCTTTCTCCTATGAATTTAACTGGGCTTCAAATATTTATGACATGAGTTTAAAATGGGTTATGAATGTGATGCTCTAAGTTTACAAAAGGGTTTAATTTTCTTGAAATGGGTTTAATTATTTTCTTTGATAGAAAAATGTGTGTTTTTATATGGAAATTATTATTATATTCAATAAAATTACATTTATTAAAAGGTAATAATTTCATGGGTTTTCATGTTTTTCACTCGACTAACAGATTTCTTCTTTTTATGTCCCTGAAAATGATTTTTATGCTTATATCACATTTTTAAAATATTTTTCTTAGGGTTTAACTAAGAGTAGGGAAAATTATGGGGTCAATATTAAAATGTTGAAGATTTATTATTAAAAGAAACCCAATTTTATTTTAATTTTTTTGGGGTGGGAAAATGGATACTAAGTATAAGTTTCCACTTTTAATGCAAGGGTTTCCAATGCAAGAGTTTGTCTTAATTATAAAAAACTCTAAACAAAACATATCCTTGATATTGTAAGAAACTGAATTCTATCCCAAATACTCAATAATATGTAATGCTTAAGGATAGTTCCATATAGTTTCTATCAATGGAGGGTTTTTTATAACTTTAGAAAATATGATATTTTAGGTGTGGTAATATGAAGAGTTATGATACCATCATGGGTTTATGAGTTTAATTTTTATATTATGTTTAACAAATTAGAAACCCATTTTGAGGTTATAAGTTCTAGATGACTAAGATGATTAAGATTATTTTGAGATACATTTATGGTAATAAAAACCATTGTTTTAATATAGGTTTTATTGAGAAAGTTTACTTAAGGAATAATTTCTTTAATTCTAGTGAACTTATGTTTATAGGTATTAGTAACCTTTAGGGTTTATATAATATTTTATTTTGAGGTTATTATAGGTTATTATATTCTTGGGATAAAAAACAAAAGGTATGAGATAAAAATTTAGGTTAAAATGTTCCTTTAATTTTGAATATATTAATATTATTTTTGAGTATATTTCCCACATTTATAGGAATGTTATAAAAATTATAGTTTTATAAAAAAAGAATAACCACTGGCTGAGAAAAAACCAATGAAATCTTACAAGGGAGTGAGGTTTAAAACCAGAATAAAAGGGATACAAGGGTGAATCACCTACCACTAGCATACATGAATCTATAGTTAGTATAACACTTTATTTTTAGTTAAAATATTTTATGGATGAAGAATAAGTTATTTTTGGAACAATTTTTTATTATATAGATAACCATGGGATTTAAAATTGATTTTAGGACTAAGTGATTAATGTTATTTTAGAAAAAGATCACTATATTTGTTTTTGGAACATTATAAGATCATGGTAAAAAATACTATGTGATTTTATTTGAGGAAAAAGGATGAATTATCTATTAGAAACATATGTGATTCTATCATGGATTTATGGTGATTCCATTTATTTATGGAAATAATTAGTGTATCTTGGATATTATATGTTTTGGGCATGCACATTTTGGTTTGAGACTTCAATATGAATTGATGTTATTTTAGAGATAAATATTAAAATTAATCTTAGAAGACTATGTGATTAAATCATTCTAATTTTTGGATTTCAATCTTAGTCTCGAATATTTTTGAGTAATTTTAAGGATAGTTATTTATTGAATGATCTAAGTCGAGTTTTGGGTAATACTGTTGATTTTTTGCGATAAAAAGTAGTTTTTCTTAATTTGAAAGATTATTCATTTTGGGAATTATCTTATCTTATACTAACCATTTTAGTTATGGTTAATTAAAAAATATAGTAGGAATAATTTTTTATCCTTTTTTGGATCTTTTGACCCATAAAAGTTGATTCTAATTCTTTAGGCATGAAAACATTGAATTGAATACTAACCATTTTGAGAAAAATATGAGTTTGTTGTGGAAATTTATTAAAGGATGAAACTCTAATTTTTAAGTAAGTATATTTTCTTATGTACTTATTTTAGGTAGTAAAATAATTCCTCAAATTTATGAAAATAATTTTGAATCAAAAACATTATCTGTTTACTTTTCTTATCAAGAAATAATTTCCACTTAACCCATCATAGATTTATAGTTTGGTAATGGTTAACTTTCTATTGAACATGATCTCTATCTCTATCCATCAGTCCTTTGGAGTTAGTTTTCTCTTCTATATCCATGTTTTAAGTTCCCATTTATATTACTCTACTTGGAATCCTAGTATGTGTTTCTCCAGATGTACTATATATTTCCCTTTTCTCTCTTATCAAGTGGATGTTTAATTAATCCTTTTTACGATGTAGGATTTTAACAACCCAGGTAACGATAGATTAAATAATTTTAATATTTATTAATATTCCTTAATTATGTAGATATATTAATCATAAATATATTAAGAAATTCTTAAAATAAAAAAGAAAATATTTTAATTAATGTATTATTATAAAAATTTATTTAAAATTTTAATTTTCATATTATATAATTTTAATTTTGAAAAATTAATTTAATTTTATAATTCATAATATTAAAATTATCTAAAGATTAATTTTTTATAATTTTTTGAACATATTTATTTTTCAAAGAGTAGTAAAAAGTACTTATTTTTATTGAAAACTGTATTTTATTTGAAAGTATTTACAAAGTAAAATTATTTTATGTATAACCTTTAAAATTTCATCAGTTAACATAAATTTAAAATAATCCAATTATGAGTTTTAAAGATATTTTATACTTTAATTTAATATAAAAACATTTTATATTTAAAAATGGTATTTTTTTGAAAAAGTACTTTCTGTTGCATTTTTCCAATTTAATTTTAAATTGATTTAGGAAACTTCAATGTTTTAATTTTTGAATAATGGATTCCATATTTGGAATCAATGGGTTCTTATTTAGAATATAGGTACCATTTATTATTGGTGAATATGAATAGTAACATTAATAAGTTTGGTTACCACAATAAAGGGTAAATCTTGTAATTTAGGTTAAAAATAAAATGATAAGAACCATAAAAGACCCCAAAAACTACCTAAATATTATTTTATTAGTATATATAAACCATACTCATCCAAGGGTTTAATTTATGACATTTTGGGTTCACTTGTATGGGATTATTACCTTATAATTTTTTATTTAATGAAAAGACAAACAAGTCACACTATTGTTTCTAATAACTGTAATTTTTTAATATAGTTTTATCTATAGGATATGTTAGTCTATAAATGGTATTATAAAATATAATGGATTTATCTTCATCATCGTAATTTAGTTTTAATTGGTTGTGAAGAAATAATAACCATAAATTATTACACAACGTTGATGTCGTAATTATTCAATTAATGGAAAATCAAATAAATGATATTAAAAATATTAAAAGAAATATAATTTGAGTGAATTTGTTAAATTAAAGAATTATATAGATTACCATGACATTATTAGGATATAACAAAATAGTGTTTTGAATTTTAATTGTTTTCTTGATGTTTTTAAAGTCAAAATAATGAATAACATCAAAATTTATAATAATGATATTTTATGTGATTAATATTTTATTAAATTATTTAAAAATATAAAAATGTTAAATAAGTAAAAAGGAAGTATTAAATTTTATAAAAATTCACTCACTTTTCATTTATGTTTCATTTATAATCATTATTCTCTACAATAGTCTTATTATATTTTAATATTTTGAGAAATTCCAAAAGTCACCCTCACCTGAATTAAAAAAGGGAACCTATTATTCTAATTTATTAACACTTCAAAAAACCATTTAGTTCATCAAATATCTACCAAAATAATTTTCTATAATCCATATTCTCATTATATAAGTCTTATTTTAGGTGTAACACCAATCTTATAGGTCGTGTGGTGTTATACAAAGGATGTTTTTCAAAGATGAGGTATAGTTTTGCCAACATGTTTTAGTTTTATTTCATCTTCTAGACCACTAAAACATTCTTAAAACTTTATAAAATTGTAAATATAATATAATTAATATAAATTGATTTTATTATGATATTTTTATGACCTATATACATCTGTTATTCAATCAAATGGGAAAAGAATTCATCATTCTTGTGTATGGTGGACTACCACCTTGCAATCCGATGTAATTCATTTTCCATAAACATCTCTAAATAATGGTTATAATGATATAATTAATGTTTATATATGATATTTATGTCATTTTTATCACTCTAAAAGGTAAAAATATCATTTAAATTCTTACCCTTCTATTCACTAAAAAATGATAATGTCGTTCGTGTGTACCTATGGACTACCACTTTCACAAAGCAATGTGATTCATTTTTCAACACCAAATTACATGAATGATATATATAAGTATATATAAATAGATAATATTATAATTAAGATATTATGATAATTTTATAAAGATAAAATTATATTTACCTTCTTTCCATAATTACTATTGATAAATGGAAATGTTACTCATGCCTACGTACGACCAACCATCTCCATGATTGTAACATAGTTCATTTTTCATTACCATATTTAATGGTTGAATTTAAAATTATAATTTATGTATAAAAATTATAATTAATTAATGATTAATTATCTTTATATGAATAAATAAGGACCTTTTTGACCATATTCAACCTACCGAATTAATTTTTGAATTATGAACCAAATTTTATCAAAACAAATGATGTGAAGTTAAATGATTACTTAATTGTATATAACATTAAAATAAGTCATATAAAAGAAATAATAAAATTGAAAATGGTTCTTAAGTGAGTAAATAATTAACTTATGTTTATTATTCAGGAAGATAAATAACATATTTAATGAATGAGACTCAAGGTAAGGGGCTTTCTTTTAAAAATTATCTTTTTAAAGTTTCCCTTAAAAATAAATTTTTTAATATAAATTTTCTTTAAAATGATTTGAAGAAGGTTTTTATTAATCTTATATTTTTTTTAAATTTAAATTTTACCCATGTTTTATGTTTTATAATTTTTTTTGAAATGAATCTTTTTCTCTTTTTCCAAACAATGTAATTTATTAGTTTTATGAGAAAAATATGGAAGGAACATTTTTTAAACTTATACGTCATGGGAATATTTTCTCACTATCATTATTACATAATTATTTTATGTTCACTTTAATATTTTACATTCTTATTTTAAATGAATTTTTTTTCTTTATTATGTGTGAATCTTATAGATTTAAAAAGTTATTTTTGAAATAAACTGGTATTTTGATATTTGAATGTGTTTTTCATATGAGTTTTAAGGAGTTTTTAAAAGGTTTTAAGATGAAAATGTGTAAAAATATATTTTTTATATTTCAATTTAGAATTTTATATGAAATAAGTAAGCCCAATATAGCTTATACAAAGTGTTGGGGCCCATTATAGCTCATAGGTGAGTCTGATATAGCTTATCGTTGGGTTCTCCCAATAGCACCATGTGAGGTTGTTCTAGCTCTGGATATTCCTAGACAGAACTCAAATGCACTGGGTAATTCACCTTGTATTTCGAGGAAATAAGGATTGATTTAGTGAAGTGTTTCTCCTATGGATTTAACTGTGTGCCAATTATTTCTGAAATGAGTTTAAAATAGGTTATCAATGTGATTCTCAAAGTTACCAAAAAGGGTTTTATTTTATTAAAATGGGATTAATGATTTTATTTGAACAAAAAGTGTATGTTGTTTTCATGTGGAAAAAATTTATTTCATTTGATCAAAGAACATTGAGATAAAAATAAACATTTCATGGGTTTTCATGTTTTCACTTGGCTATCCGATTTCTTCTTTTTTATGTCCCTTACTGAGATTTTTATGCTCATATAAAATCTTTAAAAAAAAATTCATAGGGTTTAAGGAATATTAGGGACATGTATGAGTTCAATATTAAAATAATGATGATTTATCAATAAAAGGGACAATTTTTTATTTTAAAATATTTTGTTTGGTGAAAAAATGGATAATAAGTATAAGTTTCCACTTGTATTGTATGAGTTTACTCTTTAAGAGTTTGTCTTAATTATATAAAACTATAAACCAAAAAGATCTCAATATTTGAAGAATGCAAATTATGCATCAAATACACTAAAATATTGATGCTTAATCTAAGATCATTATAGATAGAATCCCATACACAATATTAATGACCAAATATTTTTGAGTAAAATATATCCTAGTGAATTTTCAAGGGTGAAACATTCTATAGTGGGAAGAATTAATTTTTTTTATTTTTGGAGTTTAATCAATGAATGTTGATATATATATATATATATATTAATTTATTAGATTATTGTTCAATAGTAATATGAGTTTATCCTTATAATTATTTTAATATTTAGGTATATGATATTGGTTGTAATGAATTTAATAAAAGAATATCCATTTTTATATGATGATTAATAAATGATTATAGTAATTAATTGTGAGGTATTACTTTCTTGACATGGCACTTATATAAATTTGTGTATTAATGTGACATGGAGAACTGATCAAGAAATTTTTATTTGACATGGTTGAATTAGGTTCTAAATGGTGGTAAAATAAAATATTTATAAATTTTAAATGATTATAACAAGAAGAATTATTGTAGAGGTAATAAAAGGAATAATGGTAATTTAACAATGGGAATGATATAAGAGGGGAGTTATGATGGATGAAAATCTAAGGTATTTGATTCAATTATAGAGGTGTTTTCACATTGATAGTTTATATAAGAGGATGGTGGATAAAAGATTATAAATAGAGGAAATTCACATCATTTTATCGCATTTTATCTCTCCCTAAATTTTTTATTATTCTTAGTGGGAGTCTTGAAATGAGGTGATAATTAGATGGTGGGTTGGAAAGGTTATCGATATATTATCAAGTTATATTTAAAGAGTATGTCCAATTTATAATGAAATGAATCATTTATAAGATAATCCATGATTAGGATGTTAATTTTAAATATTCATCTTTCTTTATATAAAATATTCATGTGGGGTAATTATGAAATTTGATACGGGTATGTCAACTAAGCTAGAGGATATGCAAACTAGAACATGGGTCATGCCACTCTATATACTTTACCCTACGATCTTTATTCGTTTATAACCTGGATATAGTTAGATACATGGGTTCATGTTAAATTTTATAGGGGCATGCCAATAACTGGAGGTTTTGTACTCAAAACTAGAGAGTCGCATTATTGTTTTGAAACATTGGAACGAGTTGTGAAAGTTTTTCATGGAGCTATATCAAATATGAGTATACCATTTAAACCTATTTTAAAGGTGGAATATAGATATTTTTCTTTAAGATATGTTATTTATAGGGAATTTGGATGATAAAAACACTAGATTATTATTTTAAGGTTACCATCTCAAAATCTTGTAGATAATTCAATGGAAAAAATTTAAAGAAGGTGGTTCATATTCATTCCTCAGTTACATTATATTAAATGGATTATGATTAATGTTATTTTAAATTTATTAATTTAACATTGATTTATATTATATAATTTTTTGAAATTTAATTGAAAAAATATAGGTTTTCCTGGGTTATGATAAATATAAATGAGAATTCTTGATTCATAGAATGAACATTGGGGTTTTAAAATCATGATATTTTATTTCTGAAAAATGGGAATTTGGTCTTAACTTATTATTTTTTATAATATAATTTAATTAGGTGAATTGTGAATTTAAATCATTTTGAATTATTTTTAGAGGTAAAAGCCTATGAGTTTCATATAATTTTAAAAACTATGGATATATGGTTGGATGCATCTTGGGTATGAAGTTATGGTTGGATGGTAAATGGCTATGGAGTTATGTTTTGATGTACCATGAGGAATGGTTTAGTAGTGACCATGGTTAGGTAGTATGACCCTTAAATATTCATATTTGGTTTGTTGTATCCCATGGAATATTGTGAACTAAACCTCAAACCATGATGCAGTGAGATTCACCATTTCATGGTTAGTATCTTTATGTGGTTATATATACCATTTTATAGTGCACATGTAGAATGATATGTGATATCATTCAACTATTTGTAATGTATTTATTATTAATTTAATTTGGACTTTTTACACATCATATGATGATATATGGATGAAACATGAATTATTAAAGGATATTAATAATTATTTAGAGCCTAGTGGATTATTTAGAGACACTGAGGGGGGATAAGTGTTCCCAAATTTTACTTAGTTTTTTTTTATTTTAATTAACCCATCTAATACTCGTACCTCGGCCCCAAGTAAATGGAATGGATAAATGTATGTGATCTTAAAAATAACATTTTCATGCAATGGAGAAATGAGAAAAGGGAAATGTTGCAGCCATAACCTGACACACCCTGAGTGGGGAGATGTGAATTAGTGTGTGACTATCTTTTACTATTCTTGTATATTGATCATGTGTTAACAATAAAAGTTTGAACATGTAAATATTTCATTCACACATATATTATTATTTATGGTAAATGTAAATCATGTAAAAATTCATTTCACTTTGTTCACCCAAAAGGGTTTGTCTAAGAATAACACATCAACAATGTGTTGATATGATGTGTTGTAATACTCTTTACTACGATTGTTACATGGATTTGAGAAGGGATCACTATCAATCTTAAGCATACTACCTCTTCTTGTTCCCCACTTACTATTCAATACTATGAATTACAATTTATATGAAACATGAAAGTTTCTTATGTAATATTCAAAATAAACATCAACACATCAAGGGTGTTGTAGCACTACTCATCCTTCATTTTTCATCCTTTTTTCCTAAAACCAAATCTTAAAAATAATATTCTTAGTTCTTATATGATCCTATATTCTTATTCCAGAATTTCCTTAAGTATTTTATAAGATATTTTTCATCCTTAAATATCAATAGTGAAGAGCATTATTCATTCCTCTTATTCCCCTCGCACATCTCTAGGTATCCGCCTTATGAATTCAAAAAAAAACATCTATGATATTTCCTACATAATTCTTGATCAAACCTTCATTCGTACTCCAAGGATACAACTTCATTATCATTGGAAATTATAAATTATTATTATTATTCATTTTAGTGTTGATATATCATTATCAACCATTTATTTTAGTCAAATAAGTGATCCACATAATCCATAGATATCTCTTTTAAATCCACCACTTGAAATCTAAAAATATCGTGAAACAATATTTTCATTTCAATATTATAATATTATGGAATGGAATCATAATTAAAAAAGTCCTTCTTTATATGTAGATGATATTTCTATATTTGAATCATTTGAAAACTAGAATCAAATATCATCAAAAACCCTTTGAGACTCAAGATTTATTCTCCTTTTAAATTCCCATAAAATCCATGCTTTAAATAATTATTGATAAATACCTCTTTGAAGAAATTTCATGACACTATTTGAAAGTACCTGAAAAATAATATGTGAAAAACATAAATGAATACCCCATATAGATGAATTATCATACACCACTAATTCGCACTCATGTGCTCCCTCATGTAGCTAAAATAAAATATGATACCCTTTCATAACCAAATTTTCATACACTGTAATTTGTATACATAGACTATCACATATCCAAATTTACATATATTAAGGAAATTAGAATGAATGATTTTATTATACCCCCAAAATTCCCTGTTGTTTAACCTTTGCATAGAAGATTTTAGATATGTGATGAATTCACTTACATGAGAAAAATAATATGTTAGTACTTATCCATTTTTCAACTGACCACATGTTTAACAAAAAGTTGTCTCATGAAGAATCTACCAGTGGGGATTAAGTACTACAAATTGAAAATAAATCCAACCTTGAAAAATACATGGTTCCAATATTATCCCCATTTGGATTTTGTTTTCAATAGCAATAAAACTTTCCAAGGCCCCCTATCCTTAGTGTTACTATAATACCCCCTTTGAAAATAAAATTAAAAGATAGGAATTTAAAATATTTTCTCCTACCAACTACATATCCAAGGAACATAAACTAAAAAAATACATGCATATATATATCCTCCACATATACAAGAGTATTTTATTAGTGTAGGAAATAATTGAATAGATCAATTATCACAATACACTCTATAAGATTCAGATAAAATGCTTCTTTCATTTCATATACTTGTTTTATATATCCCATTTTCCATAGTAGACATTTTGAATCTATATTAAAAAAACGATTCCAATTGAAAAAATCTTTACATATAAGGAGAGGGGAGTATAAATGAACCTCTTTAATGGGAATGAGGTGGTTTAACACCAATATTCAACCTATGATTCTTAAATGACTAGATAGAGAGTGGTTTCATTAGAATATTTGGTATCTAGTGATCAGTTCTAACAAATTCCATTTGAATAACTTATTATTCCACATTTTATTTGATAAATTCATATTTAATATATATTTTTTCAGTCCAATAGTGATAGATTTGAATATTTATAAGCCTAATGACAATTTTTTTTGTCATAGTAGAAAACCATGGGATGCTGGACAATTTCTCCAAGATCTTACAATTATTGTATCATCTAGATTAATTG
Source organism: Viscum album (assembly GCA_963277665.1). Lineage (NCBI taxonomy): Eukaryota > Viridiplantae > Streptophyta > Magnoliopsida > Santalales > Viscaceae > Viscum > Viscum album. The sequence continues at coordinate 374,046,603 of OY728137.1, forward strand.
AGTATAAGCCTTTGTGAAAGCTTTATATTATACATTATTTATACTTATAGAGGAAATTTATTTCTTCATTCTTATCCATCCTGCACACCTGTTAAAAAATAACCTCCACTAGTGTAATTTTTATGCATCATATCACCTAATCAGTTAGAATATGAGAATTTCAAATACATGTTTAGCTTCCCTTATTTGAATAAGGAATTAAAAGTAAGTGTACCCCAAATGTATCATTTTTTCTCTTCAAAACATATATTTGTTCATATTTAGGATATATTTAAAATTTAGATTTTAAATTATTGGAATATTCTATATCTGGTTAATTATTTATCTAAAATAGAAGGATCCCAATCATTCTTCTCTATAATATAGGATCAATAGATTTCTCATCTTCACATTTTACAAATTTGGTTCGATTTTCAATAGAGATTGATATTGAATTTAATTCATACATTCGAAAAATTTGAAGAAGATTACTTGAAAACATAGATGGGGAAATGAAGGTATAATATTCCTTTTGAACCAACTATAATCTAATAAAGGATTTGAGCTCACCTATCATGGAAATTTCTAACATAGATTTCACAATAATGGAAAAATATTCCACTGAATGATGTTTGTTTCCTCCAAAAATAATTTCATCTATATATACCAATACCAATACCATGAACAACTCATTATTGGAAATATTCATAAATAATTTATGACACATTCAACCTCTTCTGAACTGTAATTTATTTAGATAGGAGTCGTGTATAGAATACCAAGAAAGAGGTGCTTGTTTTAGGAAATACAATGCTATATTCTAAAAAAATTGGGATATTAATTTTTGTCCATGAGATCCCAGTTTTCATTTTTATTAATTTTATATATCTCTTTATTCATAACCTTCACCCAAGCCTTACACTTTTTTGCTTCTTAAAATGTTGTTATCTCCATAATAGATAATAAATCTAAATGCTATATACTCTTCATCTTGAATGGATGAATGCTCTATTATTTTTTCTTAGAGGTGTAGGATTTAGTTGTTAAAGTATAGGATCTTCCTTATATTTTTCTTTTGAATCAACTTCTCCTATAAGGTCTTCCAAAAATTTTATATTTTCACCATTTTCACCATTTTATTTATACATCCCAATAAAAAATATCCCTCCAATGTTTTTCTTCTATTTTTTATCAATTATTTTGACAAAATTTTTCTCAAATATCTTTCCTAGACTTTGTTTGAAACAATTTTAGGTTTTTCTCTTCATTGAATATTCTAGAAGGAAACCTGAATATATAGAATCACTATATTTACCTTGGTTTCCTTCTATATTCAAGATGCCCCCCTTGGTACTAAATAAATTAAAATACTTCAAAGATGGATTTATCCCCTGAAACATCTCATAAGGATTTCAATATTCTATAGGGATAATAAGGGCTAAATTCTGAGTGTAAATCGAAACTTATACCATTTCCTTCCATTAGTGATTTAGAACATTACATTTAGTAAGAAAAGTCTTTGAAATATAATTCAATAACGTATTTCTATGTTTAAATACTATATTCTACTATATCGTTCCTTCTGATTATACTTAATTCTTGATTCTATGATTTTAGATATAGTTTTAAAATACATTTGATGTATTATTTGTTCTATTTCTAGATCACAAAGTCTTGATGGTGTGTCCAATCTCATTTTTTATTGATGCCAATACCTCATCATTCAATCTAGATATTTATGTTTCCTCTGTATAAAGATAACACATCTTATATAGCCTTATTCATCAATGAAAAGTGTAAAACACCATTCTCTATATATTAATGAAATGTTCATGTGACCACACACATATATGTGCACTATTCTAATAATATTCAATGACTTTTACCTTTTCAATTTGGATGGATTTAATACCATTTTTACTCTCATTCATGCCTCACACATGCATTATTTATCATGCTTTAGGTTAGGTTTTTTAATTTCTTCCTTTAGTTTGGAGAGATTCTCCATGATTTGTTGATGTATATGTCCAAACTATGATGCCACAAATAATTTTATCTATCCATTGTGAGAAGGCACATTTTTTCTTATTATAAACTTGATAGATATTTTCTACAGTGTTGATAGAAATTTCTTTTAGTTCTCTAGACCTTCATCAATAATAATCCATTTTTTTAATAAAAACTTTTATGGTCAAATACATATTTCAATCATAAATCACATAGTCAACTCACACTCAAGAAATTATTATTTGAACAATTCACTAGTAGAACAATTTCACTTAGGAGTTCATCAGCCAAAAGGTTGATTATAAAATTTCCTTTTATTTTCAATATATTATTTTTAACAAAATTTATTGTCCCATCAAATATTTATTTCAAATTATTCAATTTATTAGAATATATAGACATGTGTAATGAGATCCCATTATCAAGGATACACGAGTTATCATTATTTTAAGCATTAAAAGAAACCTATATAATATTTTTCATTTCATTCATCTTATTCTCTTTCCATGATGGATAAATTGGTTTCATAGCTGCTACATGATATTTAACTTATTCATAGAAAGAGTTATCACTTTAATCTTTTTTATCCAAGTGAGAGTACCTATTATTTAGAGTAATATAGTAAGATTTTTCTTAACCTATTATACATGGTCTTTTATAATCTGTAATTATGATTTATATTTTCCTACAAACACTATATTTATATCTAATATCAGAACATTTTTAATAATAACCATGAATGGAATCACCATTTTAATGAGTATAATATAGTGAAATTATTTTTGGTTGGCTATCGAGATATTCAACTTCTCAATATATTATTTTTTGGGGTAGTAAGTAATTGTGTGACCACAAAATCCTGAAAACTAATACTTCAATAATGTAATTTTTTTCCATTTCTATATCTTTATATATAACATTCATTCAAAGAGTTTTTTCATTTGTCTCTAGTTTTTTAAGAGTTTAAACATGATCTCAAATTATTGTTTTCCTTTTTTGACCCAATTGATTCTTTATTTATTGAGAAGTCATCCTCCTAACCAATACTATCTTTACCTGTGAATCCATTTCTTTGATCTACTAAGATTCAGTTGACACAAGTTGATCTTTTCTTTAACCTATTTAAGAGTTATTCATCAGATAATATTTCAAACTATAACTTATTATTATAATAACATGTATTGATTCATATTTCAATATTTATATTTAAATTAACTACTTATTCCTCTAAATATTTAAATCCCACTTTCCCTTTTCTTAAGAAATATATTCATATATTCAATTTTTATAAATTTCTCCTCTATCTTCATCTTCTGGACAATAAATTCCCAAATACTTGAATTTTCCACTTCTATTACCTATTAAAGTTAAACAATTTCGTCCACATGAAAATAAACATATTTAGAAGATTCATTCAACTAATAACTCATACTTATTTTTTTAAATGTGAAGGCCCCTAAGATGTATTTCAAACTCCTATGTGAAATCTATTACTTTTTTGGTTCATAATATTTCTTATATTAATTTTTTTCAAATATTTATATAATGGAATATTCTTTATCAGATATAAATTTTATTTCCACTCCATCTAAGTGATCCTCATTAGTAATTTTTTTCTTGATTTAAAAAATCCTTCTTTAGAACTTCTTTATGGAAGATCTTCCATATATGATATCTCTTCATGGATTGAATCTCATTCTTATAATTTGTACAAATTTGTTTTCTTTATCCCCATAATCAAATATATTAGGACACTTAACTATAATGTGTCCAAATTCTTCATATCTAAAACAATAAATAGGTAGTTTTACTTCAAATATCCCTTTATCTATTTTAAATTTTCATGAAAGAAAAGAGTTAAATTCATCATAAATATCTTCTCATTTTCATCCTTTATCATTGATGTTCATTTTTTTCATAGATTTAAATGAAATTTCATTACGAACATGTTTACTAGTTTCTTCAGGATCTATTAGCATCTCATAGTAAACAATGCTACTATGTAGATTATCAAGATAGTGCTTTTATAGATTCATTTCTTCTAGACTAATAAAAAATTAAATTAAAGTGAGGTGGAAGTATTATTAATATTTTCTTTATATTTATTAAATCTTGTATAAAATCTATATTAACCTTTATGGATCCAAAAAAATTTATTATAAAATTAATAAAATTATATAAACATTCATTGAAATACATTTTCAAGTCATAAAACTTTTATGAAACAACTAAATTTTCTCTTCATTCACATATTGTCCCCATTATAGATACAAGTAAATATTTCCAAACTAACTTTTTCAGTAGAAAAACCCATCACATTCTTAAATATATGATCTAATAAATCACTATCCAAAGTATTATTTACCTTTTCATGTGAATAAATTAGATTTTTGTCTCCATCATTCGTATATAATCTTGAAGCATCAATGAACTACACACCATTAATTATTATATTGAACACCTCTAAACAAATATATATAAGATGGGATCTCATAAATTTTTCCATATCAGAAAATTTACACCATAAAAATAAGAAATGCCTTTAGTATTTTTGGGATTATCTAGGATAGATGATCCATCGAGATGAATTCTTCAACAAAACCTACCTTTAATTCTACTTATTACAACCATAGCCTAACACACCCTAAGAGAGGAAGGGTGAATTAGGTTCTGAATTTATTTTTCAATTCTTGGATCATGCTCCCATGTAAACAAGATCATTATGAAACCGTCAATATATCACGCACACATATATCATTATATATATGAAATTTAATAATTCAACACATATAATTTACTTGTTTCACCAAAAAGGTCCAATCCAAGGAGCTTACATCAATAATGTGTTGATGTTAGAGGGTTGTAATAGTATTCAATAGAGTTTTATAGGTCATTAATAATGGATCACTACCGATATTAAGTTCAGTTCCCCTTCTTATTGTCTCTTTAATTATTCAAGAGAGTAATTAAAAATGATATGAGAAATATATGTTTCTTACAAGGTTTCTTAAAAACAAACACCAACACGTTAAGAATATAGTCTCACTTATCATTCTTCTATTATTCATTAGTTTTGAGAAACCAAATATTCAAAATAATTTTATTAATTCTTCCTTGATCCTCACTTATATTTATAGAAATTACTTAATATATTTATATAATATTTCTCATCCTCTTTCACTAATGGTGAAGATCATTCTTCATTCCTCTGGTTCTCATCAATCATCGCTACATTACGCCATTATGAATTTTAAAATAAAATTGAAATGGGATTGTATCTATATTTATTAGTTAAGACTTCATTCAAAATCCATGAATAAATATCAATGATCTTCATCCTTTAAAACATCCTATTCTTCTTTATTCATGTGATGATCAATAATTATCAACCGTTAATCATATTCAAACATTCAATCCACATAATCTATGAATATATCTTTTAAATCCACAATGTGAAATATATGAATATAATCTAAGTATATTTTATTTTCAATATACAAATATTATGGAATAAAATAATTATTTAAAAATTCCTTCTTTAAATTTGGATGATATTTATATTTTTGAATAATTTGAAAACCAAAATCAAATCTTCAAAACCACATTGGGATACTGATTCATTCTGCATTTCAATCCCCCAAAAAAGAAATTCTATAAATGTTTTTGAAAATAACCACTTTGAATGATATGCCATAGATCTATGATATATTCCCTAAAAAATCATATGTGAAAAAATGAACATGGTGACTCACATAATCTAAATCCCATACGCCACTAATTTGAGTATGCATTCACCCTCATATAGCTGTAATAACATACAAGACCCCTGTGTTGCCAAATTATCTTTCCCAATATTTTTTGTACATAGACCATCACATAGAAAAATTTCCTTATATTAGGGAATTATGTACACAAAATTTTATTATCCATACTTACCTTACATAGAATATTTTTATAGGTGATTTTGGATATGTGGTGAATTAACTTATGATGGAAAAACTATATATGAGAAATTATCAATTTTTATAATAATTATTTTTCAAATATAAATATTTAACTTGACTAATATTCCTATTGGTAATAATCGTATTAAATTGATAAAAAATACTACCCTGTTAATTCCTTGGTTCCAAAAAATAATAAAACAAGATATTTATAGGGTTTGGCCACAATATGAGAGCTTACTTCTTTCTATGGTCAAATAATGTTTAGTAATAGATTATCCTATAACTATTAAATTTTACTTATCAAAAGAGTACTTATAAATTGCACACAACAGTTGGGATGGTGTCATAAAAATCCCAAATTGCAGGAATAAACAATCTTCTTTAATGTAAAACATTGTTTATACTGGAACCAACAATTATTCAATGGAGTTTTTTATACTATAACCAACAGTTCATCAAGGATCTTACTTTATCTTAGGATTAGGTAGTTAACTTTAATTGTTATTACCAAAAATATTTTATACAAGTTTTCCTCGTTCCTCTTCTTATAATCATCATGAAGATTTTGTCATGCATAAAAGCATAAAAATAATCTCCTTTCTTATCAAAAAGGGTATCAAAAATGAGATCTTGAACAAAAGTTACACAACCAATACCTTCTCATAAATATTATTCTTCTTCAATAAATAATCAAAAATGAATAAATTGGATTCTCCCTTCTATACCAATTCATTTTTCCTATATTTTATTTTTTATCAGATACACTTTCTTCTTGATAGAATAATCCAGTAAGTAAAACCTCAAGAGTTACCTCTATATCTATCAATATCACCCTTCATATTCACCTAAAATATATGTAAATATTCCAAGAATATTTCATGAATATTAATTCTATTATAATAATAGAAAACTCCCTAATTTCAATAGTGAAATATATTCTCATTTAAACTCATTCAATTCATGTGTTACGGTCTCCATTAGAATTTATTTAAAACCCAATATTTATTTTCATGTGGTATTTTTATTAACCACATAATCATATTATCCATTAATTATCACGAATTTATATGAAATACTTATATATATTTATTAAATTAATAATATATATTATTCATGAATACACCCAAATCATAATTATTTCACCTTTGTGATGTGAGTAATTACTCTACATCATGATCTCAGCCTATATCACATTACTATGACATATTTTTAATGAATATCTTCATATGGGCATCATCATATTGAATTCTTAAGAAAATATTCCTCGTGGAGCCATGTGAAAAACATTCATAATAGACTATGAGATTGATATGGATCTAGATGTTGTGACTTTTTATTTACCAATGGATTTACATGCACAAAAGAGAATTTTCATGCATGCATAAACATTTATAACTCATTTACAAAAGATCGTATTACTCAGATTAAATATACTCCCACTTATACATGTATTTCATTATTCACTAATAGTGAAATCTATACATTCATTGTGAAAGTATCGTGATTTTAAAAAATTGGACATATAATCTATTATTTATATGAAAAAACATATATGTAATCACATTTTATCATTATGGTGATCACATACATGGTTCTCAAAATTCCATCTCCCTTATTATTCATGCCTTGAAAGCTCCATGTATCATGCCTCTTTTTTTTCAACTTCTTCAAATTATTATGAACACATGTTATCTCTATTCTTCACACAATATTAACTCCTATATTTCATCACACTATCGGTAATACCTAATTATGGTAGGTGATGTTTTTTATATGGTTGGTGAAAAAAACATGCATGGTAGGTCTTATGGACACACATGGTAACTCGGTCTACCTTAAGGTCAACTGTGTTTGTTGAAAACATGCAATAGATTTATTTTCATGATCCACCATGTCAGTGTGCAATCAATAAAAATAATAGACATTTGGTTCATCTATAGTTTATGTTGTATGTCAATATTTTAGTAGCACAATGATATAAATCTTGAAATCAGTTAATAATTTTTTACATATAGCAGTTCAAATCATTATTTGGATAGATCGACTCATGGTTGCTTCCAGTTACTCTTGTAGTAGGTAGGAAATCATTCATGGTTGGTCCATCTACCATGAAGCCTCACACTCACTTATTAATCACATGGTAAATTCACTCATAATAGTTATTGGTGTGGTTTATGTACTGATGGTTGATCTAACAAACTTCATTTGGTAGATCCGTGATAAAGTGTATTTAGTTGATTATCCCAGAAAAACTTCTCTATACATTTTTATATCTATTTAAAAGTATTTCTCATCCTATTTGTATGTATATAAAACATAATTAGTGTTTGATGTCTTTAAATAGTGTGATACTAATATGGGTACACCCTAATTTTCTTATAATCACATGGTTCCTGAAACACTATAGATGCTAGCACATGGGAATGTGAAGTCAAAGAAACAAACGTCATGAAAAAACCTCAATAATACATGGAAGAATATGGGAATGTTACACACTGATTTTTTTTGTATTTTTAATGGTGGATAAACTATTACTATTTAATTTGAAGAACCAAATTTTTTCAAAACTCATTGAATATCCTATTAATAAGATATAATGTATGAAAATTTATTTTTCCATGTCACCAGGGTTAGCTCCTGAGACACTCAAACACACCTACCAATGGTGAGAACCAACCTATGTGCACCCTTTCCTCCTCTCCATGCCGTATGCACACACCTTTATTCCATTTTCATAGTCTATTTCCCCTCTCCACCCAACCATTAAACTATAGATGGCTATAAGTTATTGAACCAACACTTATTGCAATATGGTTTCCATGTTTGGTTGTGGCTAGCCACCTTTTTAATAAACCCTTATAAAATGAGGTAGTTAAATTTTCATAAAAAGGATAAGTCACCTAAAATCACATATACATTCCAATCCATTTTAAATTCTCCTATTTAATTTCTCAATCTAAACTCATCATACATATTCTAACAAGGAAATATGTTTCAATACATTATTAAATAACATCACCCAATAAATATTCTCCATTTTAAATCATCAATGGGTTAATATTCTTCACTCTTTAAATTTTTTGTAGATAATGTTCATTAACTAACATATCTTGAACATTTTTTTTGAATTTAAGAATAGTTACACAATCATAATATATAAAATATACCATGATTCCATTTCTTGAATAACTAGAAGTGTCTTCAAATCTATGTCCATGATTTATCTTTAAGATGCAACCTCAATTAACTTTTATATTTAACATGATAGTTTATTTTTCAATTTAACTTGATATTACCTCCAAACATTAATAACTACTAAAAAAAATATTGAAATTTTCATCAACACTAAAGTCATCTTTATTGACAAAAAATAAAACCATCAAATGTGGAATCTTTAATATCTTCCTTTATTTGTTGTCAATACCATTAAACAATTCATGTCAAAATGTGTGCTTTATTTTCTCCCCCTTATTGAAAAAAATGAAAAGAAATATAAAGGTGGATATTGAAAATCACCAGCTCTTTATTCTTCATGAGAAAAGGATACTTCATAACCATTTATTCTTTATTATTAAGTTTGAATTCCATCTAGAATCTCTTATTAGAGAAGAATGGAAGGACACACAATTTATCTGAGATCCTTTAATTGGTCCATCCAATATCTATATGTGAGAACCTATTATATAAAATAATAGAGGATTCACCTAGACATCAAAACTACCTGTTAAAATTTCTTTATGTAATTAAGCTTCCAAATATCTCAATATAGGGGATTTTCAACCAATTTATAAAAATATGTAAATCCCTCACACATATTAAAAAACACATCAAAAAAAATTAGTGTATAAAACTCCCCCTTTTTATCAACCAAAAGATCCTATTTTTAAATATATTCATTATAATTAAAATTAGGATGAAGAATGTGATCAGAATACCATAACATATAAATTGAGTAGGATTGTCTGGAATTCTAGATTCCATGAAAATAGAAATTATTAACAACACAACATCATTTTTTCTCCCCATAGAGGGGTACACAACTTTCTTCCTAATGGTATAAAGAATATTCCATGATGGTAAAAAAAAATTTTATGATTCAACATTTACAATTTCTTATCCATCTACCTCTATATTTTAACTACTTCAATTTCCGAAATGTTAAAATACATAAAAAAATAAAAAATAAAGTGTTTATTTATTTGTTCTTAAATAATAAAATAAATTTTGAGTATCATCTCTCAATCAAAATCTTCCATTCTTTTCATCTATAATATTGGGAGAACACTTTATGATTGTACTCCATTTTATTTTCCAAGCCTGAGTTTATTTAGGAGACATGGAATTCATTATTACAATAATTTTTATGTGAGATATTTCCAAATGATTCACTTCATAAAATTTCTATTTTATTTAAGACTTATTATAGTCTTATCAACATTATTAATCATTGGTTAACACAATGTCCATTCATTTTTCACCTCCTACAAAACTCTTATTTAACACTTAGGTTGTCATTTTTTTGGAAACCTCTTTTGAAATTTGAGATCTTTTTATTGGAATTTATATTTTACTTTATCACATGATTTTTTTTGTAATTCTACCATCCTTATTATATTTTCTAAATTATCTAGTCATGTAATCAAAATATCTTTTGAAACTATTGCATGTTATTTAAAATCTTCACTTTCCTTCTTTTTCAACTTTGGACTTACCTCTATTGGGTAATATCTTTACCTATTCTATTAAGATGTATTTAAACAATAAACCAATAATTTTATAAAATTATTGGAATGATTATTTAATTAATTATAGATATATGATTCTTAAATTATTCTATTTGATTTGTTTGTAGTGTTCCATGGGGTAGACACTTTTACTACACTACAAGAACTTTATTCCTTTTGAGACATACTCTATAGCCTTTAGAATAGTATTCTTGAGAGTGGTGTGATTAATTTTATTGTTTTATTGAACACTTTTCTTTAGTTGTTTTCCTATATTCTAATATGGTCATATTTTCTCAATAGAATATGAATTTTTCTTTGTGGGTAGATATCATCTCTCATCACAATTGTGACCATATATGTTGTATTAGTCACCAAAATCTTCAAGTCATTCAAATTAGTTTTCCATGAATAAATATATTAGTTTCTATGTGATCTTACTTTATAAAAATAGAAGTAATCTCTATAGAATCCTACCCTAGGTTCTACTGAAATGTGACCCAAGATGGTTGGACACATAACCTCAAGAGAATATCCCTGAATGTCAGAGGCTTCTAACTAGTAACTAGGGCCTAAGGTGTCTTCGTGGGGTGACTGTGCCCTCATAGATCAGAGTATTCACAGTAGTAAACAATAAGTAATAAATAAATAATGGAATAATATTCATAATAAGACACCAATAGAAATTAAGGAATAAATAGAAAAATATAAGTAAACAAATATCTGAAGTAGATAACCTATAATAGATAAAACCACGATGTCCATGTTATGATGCTATAAAAAATAGATGTTAAGGAGAATATTGTTACAAGAATATACTACATGATATATAAAACTAAAAATAGAATAAAAACTGCTACATAGAATCTCAATCATAGGCTCGGTCTTTTGTCCCCAAAGCTCCACCTAAAGGAAGAAAATAATCAAGAATCAGAAGTAGCACACTTCCCTTTATAAAAACATGCAGACATTAAGTCTACTCAGGTACTAAATTGTGCCTGAGAAGGGTGTGAGATATAAATCTTAGTAGGACATAACCCATGATGTCTAGAACATTCCATTTCATACTTGGTGTGCCATTGTAATAAAATTAGGTAAATACATCAATAAATGGAAAGAACTTATTTGGGTTTCTAAACAAACACCCGTCCCATACCACCTTCTTCAGCCTATGCTAGAATTCTAAACAAAGTACTTGTCTATGCATAATATGTATACAAGTATCAAGTAAAAAAGGAAACCCAACAAGTAAAATAGAGAAGCATACCCCCCAATATTGTGCTATGGCTTGGGTTCTAATCCATAAGTCATCATTCAAGTGTGATAGTAAACAAATTAGAAACATCCCATGTGAATAAGCAAGATCATAACAACAATAATAGATTAATCTGAAATAAATACTCAATCAAGCCATCTATCAAATCTAGGTGTGGTGTACTGAGTCTATCCAACATGATATCAAAAGGATCCCAAGTGTCACTATGAGGGTCTTTGTATAATCCAATACCACCAATCAAGTCCTTGAAAACCCATAAGACATTCCTAGTATCACTTGAGTCATGGTAACTAGGAGCTCACCCCAAGTATCTCACATAGGGGACCGACTATCACCCATGGAAGGATGTAGCCATATTTCCAATGGGTTTATCCATGGTTTCTCTCATAGGGAACCTATATTACTCATGAGTATGAGAAAATTACTGATAAGACCTTTCTTGGAAAGCCAAAACATCACCCTCGACATTTCGAGTCATATCCAAATGAACACGGAAAGTCCATCCCTGGATCCTTAATATGGAATCCAAGTTCTCTCCCATCCCACATCAAGTGAACCATACCATGTAAGAAATATATCCCAAGGTAAGGTATACATATAATCACCTACCAAAAATAGTCATATCAATACCACATGCTTATGATTTAATCATGAAATAAAATTTAATCCAAACTATAATATCACATTTATATGGAAAGGCAATACGCATTAAATAAGAGCAAGCATGGTATGGGCATATTTAAATATCACAAGCTATCAAGCATACCAAGGATTCAAATATAATTTAAGACACTAAAACAAGGAATAAAAATCAAGCATTTGATAATAAAAAGTAACTAAACACATGCCATCAATGACATCTCAAAGAACCAATCTTTATTGATTGAACAATAATAACCTTTCATTTAATAAAAAAATGGATCAAGAAATGATCAATAACTAGGGAATGGAACTAAGCATAACATAAAAGAGATTGGTGACATATTTCACAAGTAAGGGTTTCAACTAGATTTCAATAGGCAATTTAAATCAAGACATGTGACATTTCAAAATGAATCTTCAAGAATGAAAAGGAAATATGGAATTACACAAGATCTAATCCATTATAATCATTCATAAAAATTTTCAAGGGATCCCATTCATGGTTCCTTACTCATCTTAATTTAATTAAAAAAATTTAAAATATTAAACCAAGGTAAAACTCCACTCAAGGAATAAGTAAACTTAAACTATTTAGGATGGCACACCCAAAGGTGTGTCCAAAGACAAGGAAATCACCCACTAATGGGTTTCGTATAAAGCTATGGTCTCAACAGACATGTAAAACAATTCAAATCAATTTAATATATAAGAACTATGCATCCCCATAAGGATCCGATGATCGACACAATGGAATGACACCTAAAATTAAACAACATGAATGGAAAACGAGTAGGCACCCTACCTCATATTCATAGTACTCCATATGTCTAATAAGAAGCCTTGATTGATCCTAAAATGGAAGAAATCATAAGATTTAACAAAACCCCCCAAAATAGGTCAAAATTACATTACACCATACTAAAAATGGATCTTAAAGAAACTTAGAAATAAAGGGATGAAGATGATAGAGCCTACAGAGAAGGGTCTATAGATTTTTACGGTGAAGGAATTATAGAAAAATTGGGTGAGAAAAATTGAAACCCCAATGGAGGTGAGGAGAAGCGTTTGTGTGCCATGGAGGAGGAGGATAAATTGGGTGGGTAGAAGAGGTAAAAGGAAATAATAGATATAACATTAATGAAGGTAAAAATGGTCAATTCACACACATTTTTTCACTATACAAAGTTTGGTGGTATTGTTTAGCCAAACCATGAACTAATCATGTGAAAGGTTCTGCTTCTTGGGTCCACATCGCATGGTTAGGATCACAATTTGACTAACCATGTGCAAAACATTCTTAAAACCATTTTGCACAACTAGTGGTGGGTCACAAGACCATGTGCCTTGGGTCTCATAGTGCCAAATAAAACCATGTGGCCCCTGAGCCTCCACTGTTTGTAGTTACATAGTTTAGGGAAACTGTGTGGGATGAGATGCATTGTTTCCTCTAACTGTATGGGCCAGTATGCTTCCTCTCATTTCAGTGATCCAGGCATCAAATGATCCCTAGAAACACCCATGACCTCTGTTGTTTGATTTGGCATCGATATAAGGGAAATTTTAAGAAATTTAGACCAAAAGTTTAATGATCCATACCTTTAGATAAATTTAGAATGTTACAACAACCCCTCATTAAAACAAATAATCCCTAAGTTTCCCTTCTGAGGGTAGTAGAACCAATTCTAAGAAAATCTCCAACCACTGCACATACACTTCAGCTTCCCACTCCTAGGTCTCATCCTGTACATGTCTGTGATGCCACATGACCCAGACTAGAGGAACTGACCTACCTTAGATAACCTTCATGCTGTGATCGATGATACAAATTAGATACTCCTCGAAGGACACATCTTCCTTAAGATCAATATCATCAGTATCAAATGAATGAGATAGGTCTAGATGATATTTTGAAAGTTGGGATATATGGAAGACGTTGTTCATGGAATGGTACCTCTGAGGTAACAACAACTGAGAGGCTACTGACCCAACTCTATCCACTATCTTGAAATTCCCAACATACCGAGGTGATAACTTCACCAGTCTTATGATTAATTTATGACCCAACCTAGGTGATACACATAGAAAGACCTGATGTCCCACCTTGAACTCTTGAGTTCTGTGACGATGATCGGTATAGGACTATTTCCTAGAATGAGGGGTATCCATAAAATTATGAATAAGATAAACTTTCTTTTAAGTCTCCTAAATGAGATGAGGACCCAATAGAGATGCCTCACCTACCTCAAGCTAGCATAGAGGTTAACATAATGGTCTACTATTGAGGGACTCATACGGAGCCATCTTAATCATTTTTGAGAAACTTTTATGTGAGGAAACACCATAAGAGGAATATACTTTTCCCAGGAGCCTCCAAAATCAAGGGCACATGATCATAGAATAACCTATGACACCTGAGTCATATTCTTGGATGAACCAGTTATCTCAGAGTGATATGCAGTACTCAAGAGAATTTCTAAACCTAGTGGCTTATGAAAACCTTTACAAAAATGTGATGTAAACCGGGATCATTATTCCAAAAATATAGAATCAGGTATGCCATGACATCGCACAATCTCATGGATATAAAAAATTCCTAGTTCATCAATAGATAAGGACTCCCAGAACAATATGAACTGCACGACCTGGGTCAACTTATCGACAATCCCCCATACTACATCACTTTATCAAGGAGATCTCAAAAATCCTATCATTAAGTCTATAGTGATGTTGTTCTATTTACAATTAGGAATGGATAGAGTTTGTATATGTCCAACATGTCTCTAGTTCTCTTCCTTCACTCACTAACAAGTGGAGCACTGAGTGATGAAGCCTTCTATCAGCCTTTTAGTACCTGGACACCAATACTGATGATGCCTATCTCGATACAAATCATTAATCCTAAGACGGACTTCCCAAATAGAGTAATTAGATTCCCTCATCATCCCTTCCTATATATCACAAAGAATCTATACATGGACATGGAAGAGTAGGGTCTCACTATGATCAACAACCCAACCAAGAGGTGGGTTCTCTCCTGTGACTCTCACCCTCAGAAGTTGATAACTAACACATACAAACCCATTATAAAAGAGAGGATGCCTATTCTAGAGTCGATAAGACTGGCTGCACTTTCTATTCATGAACCTCAATATGAAACTAAGAAAACAAATCCTTCATATACCACTATCTACTACCTACCTGGATAGCTTGTGTCTACATTTTCTAGCCCAATACATCAGTTACAACATTATCCATACTAGGAGTGTAAGAAATCTCAAAATAGAATGACTGTAGGTATTCGACCCACCTACGATGTCTCATATTCATGTCCCAATATGTGGAGATATACTTAAAGATTTTATAATCCATGTAAACAAAAAATCTCTCACCTAATAGATAGTGTCTCCAACAACACAAATCATGAACCATGGATGACATCTCAAGATCATGCATATGATAGTTCTGCTAGTGAGGCCTCAGTTGGTGAGATCCATATTACAAATCTCGATCACCTTACATCAACAATACTCCCAGTTCAATTCCTAAAGCATCAAAATAGACTGTATAACTCCTACCCAACATAGGAAGAATGAGAATCAGACAAGAATTGAGTCTTCCTTTTAATTATTGAAATGATTTTTACAAGATTCAGATCCCATGAATTGTACTCCCTTCTTATTCAATTCCATAAGATGCACTGCTAAGTGGGATAAGTCCTGAATTAATCTCATGTAATAGCCAGCAAGCTCCAAGAAACTACATATGTTAAACACATTTCTAGGCTACTCCCAAGAAACCATGATGCTCACCTTCTCTAGGACAATAGATACACATGACTATGATATGATATTACCTAATAAGTGAACCTTACTGATCCAAAAGTTTCATTTACTGATCTTCAAATATATATCGTGCTCACTCAGTGTACTAAAAAAGATCACAATATGGATTGCAAGGTCATTTCTAGAGCATGAATACCCAATAATTTTATCTATGAAGAGTACCACGAAGGAATCATGATACAAATAGAAAACCTAATTCATCAGATCCATAAAGACTACAGGCATGTTCGTCGAACCGAAAAACATAGAAAAATACACGTACAAGCTCTAGATCATCTAGAACATTGTATGTGGTATCCCAAATGGTCTCACACACACCTAATGATTGCTCAAAAAAATCGATCTTAGATAAAATAGTTTCTCCTCAAAGATGTTAGAATATGTACTGTATACGAGGCAAAGAATAAAAGTTCTTTACTATAAGTTGGTTCAAATTTCTATAATCCTTGCACAATCTAAGAGTATCATCTACCTTCTTGAAAAAAAATGATGGGAAACCCTCATTATGATTTTCTAGGCCTGATAAAACCCATAACCAAAATGTATTCAAGATTCTTTTTGAGTTCCTAGAGCTCTGCTAGCACCATCCTGTAAGAAGGAATGGACACTAGTACCACACCAAGCACTAGACCTATAGTGAAATATACCTCTCTCATAGGAGGTAATCTGGTGAAATTTCTAGGGAAGATGTCCCTAAAAAAATCTACAACAAGAGGGAATTCTTCCAACTTTATTCGTTGATCACTCATAAAGAGACTTTATAACTAAGATTTCACTCTACCTAACTAGTTCTCTTGGGATCAATTTGATCTTATTAGATATCTCATTCACCGTTGTGTATATTTGTGCTACCATCAGGTGATGTGAAAAATACTCAACAAAGACAGTAATCCACTTGGAAATGATAAAGCATGAGCAAGTCCTTATTGAGAACGGCATTTAAGCTGCTCATTTTAAGGATGAAGAAATTCCAAAAGAAACAAAACCCACCTATCTCAAGGGTAACTCCTGACACTGATGTATGATCTCTATTCTGACCCCCAGTAGAGTGTCAAGAGAAATGATTTCATATAAGTACTCAATTTCAAGAACAAGGATTTCCAAACACACATTAGATACGAAGGAGTGAGGTGCACCTGTATCAAAAAATGGAAGAAACTAAAGTAGAGGCTACCAGAATAGTACCTTTAACCATAGATGGCCCTGGAAACGGCTCCCCGAGTGCTGTATGAACTACATACATATGGGCTGAACCTCATCCCTAAGATTCTTCCTAACTAGCCTGAGAATATTTATACTCTACTAATGATAATGTTCTGAAGCCTAACTACCTCAACCATGACCATTTCCACCTTGGTCTGATTAGCCATTAGAAGACCAACATCTAGCCTGTCGTGGAGTCATAGATCATGTACCTAATAGAGATGTTGGTATGGATCCCCTGCCACTGGATGTTGGAGGAAAAGAACGAGAGAAGAAATAAACATGACCCATCCTTATGAAATCTCAACATTCCATTAGGATACTTGTGCATTAGGTATTATTATGGCTGAACCTTCCATATTTATGACACACTATATAACTATCAGTTCATCTCACTTAGGATGACACCACCCCTATGTGCACCCTCGAGTCATCGATTCCTACTGCTAGAAGAACTGTCACCTAGATATGGAATAGAACTTCCCTAGCTCACCATTACCAGCCTATATTAGATTCCAATATATAATTGAGACATGGTTCACTATCTGTATAATGGTAGTAAACCAAAATAAGTCCACCTGCAAGAAAATAGAATGCCCAATATTGTCCTCAAAACACCTCACAATAATCAATTCGTCCTCATTTAGAGATGGAGGAAAACAATAAGGCTTGTTGAAATGAGAAGAATACTAAATAATAGTCACGGAGTCAGGATAAAGATGCATGGAATCTATGGAACGATCCTCTCTCAGAGTCTGTGGAATGAAATGATCATAAAAGACCATTTGGAAGTCTGCCTAAACCATGTCTCGGTAACACTCTGACTAAGAAATTACACCCCACCAACTCTTTTTGTAGTCACCAAGCATGTTGGTTGCAATCATAACCCTCCTCCGTAGAGGAATATCAAGATAGTCAGATATGAATATCATAACTTCTATCAATGACTCTACAATATGCATACTTCCATCCCTAGAGAAGGTGGGAGAATGTAGTGGCTAAAAGTCATGTGTAAGCTCTACCATAGTCAGGGAAGGCCTGGGAGCAACTTGAATTGAATGCATAAACATGATAAAACTATCCCTAAACTAGGCATTAGTTCTTAGTGGAAGATGAGAAGGAGGTTCCTAAGGAGGTACTGTAGGAGGTATAATGGGTGGCTTAAGGCCCACCACCTACGAAGTATGCTCATCGCTACTCGCTTGGTGTACAACATGAGGATGTATTGGTGGAATGAATTTATTATTTCCAAGAATGCACACCTTAGATAGAAATTATGCTAGGTAGGGAAAGCTGATAAGAAATAAAAATGAATGGGAAGGTACAAGGCCTCCTTGAAAATTCCCTGAAATTAGTAGTGTAAAATATTCTCATTTAAACTCATTTAATTGTCAAGTTAAGGTATCCATTTAAATATCCTTAAAACTCTTTCTTGATTCTCTATTTGATATTTGAATTAACCACATAATTTTCTTATTCTTTAAATCTCATTAATACATATGTAATAATTCCACATCTATATTAAATCAATACTGTATATATTATTCATTTATTCACCTAGAGAATAATTATTTCCCCTCTTAAATGTGATTAATTACTCCATATCATGATCTTAGTATATATCACATTATTATGATATATCCTTCATGAATATCCATACGTGGGCATCATCATATTAACTATTCATGGACATATGTATCATGATAATGTGTTTTTAGATTTTATAATAGAATTTAAGATCAATATTCATCTGGACTCCATAACTTTTCATTTACCGTTCAATTTATATGCATGCATGAGAAAATAAATGCATCCAAAAACACTTCCAAATGATGAATTCACCATTGTATTAATCAACTCAAATACTTACAAACTTTTACATGTATTATGTTCTTTATTGATGGTGAAAGCTACACATTCATTGTGACAATATCAACTTTGGAACAAACTATATGTAAACTATGTTATTTCATGGAAAAATCATATCTGCAATCACATTTTATCATTATAGTGATCTTATGCTCAGAGATAAAAAAATATAACTCGATTCTTCTTTGTGAGATATATGATCACGACATCACACAACTTATTTATTTCATTTTATTCACTTTATTAAGAAAACATAGAGTCATTTATATTCATATAATAGAAAATCATCACTTCTATCATACTATTGATCATGCCTACTTATGATAGGTGAAGTTGTTTTTATGGTCAGGGAAAACACACTTGTATGATATGTCTTTTAGACACACATGAAAACTTAAGCTACCATTTTTGGTACCTCATGGTCGACCATGATGGATAACATCGTTTGGTAACTTCACTCTTGTGATCAATTTTGTTAGCATGCAGTCAATTTTCATATATCCATGATGTGAGTCTATAGTTCACGCAGTAGGTCAAGATTGAAGTATCATAAACAAATAAAGCTTATGGACACTTAGGAATTATGTATATATGGTAGGTAGATGATTCATGGGGTTGGATAAAATCATGATAACTTCTTGTTACTCTTGTGTGTTTTTAGAAATCACTCATACTAGGTTTAGCTATCATGAAGTCTCACAGTCACTTATTCATCACATGGTCGACACACTCATGGTTGGTACTACTGTAGTTAGTATAATCATTATTTATCAAATAAAATTTATGTGGTTGATACATGATTAAGTTTTTATGGTCGATCAATTGATGAAAAATACTCTATGCCTTTATACCTATATTTTATAGTCTTCCTCATCCTACATGAATGTATCTTATAATTTCTTAGTGCATTATGTCTCAACATTGTGTGAGCCCAACATGAATAAACCATGATATTATTAGGATTATATTGTTCATGAAACACCAAATTTGTATACTTCTATGAATTAATATTTAAAGAAAAATATATAATGCATAAATCTTGAGAGTTCGGGGAAGAATATAGACACACGAAACCCTCACATTATTTAATATTTTTAATAGTGGATTAATAATTCCTTTCTAAGAGGAAGTCCCACATCGATTCAATGCTCATTTTATATCCTCTCAGTATGCCTCAATTATCATAACACCATTCATCCAAGATATTTTGGTTGGTTCTTGACACACTCACACACCCCCACCCATGGTGTATGCTACCCTATGTGCACCCCTACCTCTTATGCAGGACTCACTTGCACACATGAATTCCCCATGAAAAATATATGCCCCTATTTTCCTAACCATGTCAACATGGATATGAAGATGTTTTTGAATTGTCTGTTGATAGTATTTATCTGTTTACCATTACTTACTATGGATAGATACTTTTTTAATAAACCCTTATAAAAAGAGTTACCCAATTTCTCATCAAAAAATGTTATGTCTCCCAAATACACAAATAAATTCCTAGAACTTTTCAAATATCCTTTTTAACTTCTCAATATCATCCCACCATCATTATTTTCCTAGGATAAAATGTATCAACACTTCATTAAATAAAATCAAGTAATAAAAATTCTTTATTTTTAATCATTAATTGATGGATAATATTCCATATTTTTATTGTTATAGGAAATATGAATTCTTCAACATCTCTTTCGAATTTTTTAACTTTAATAAGAATTTAACAATCATAAAATGTGACATGTAGAATAATGATATGTCTTGAATAACTCTAATTATATTCAAATCTATGTCTATGATTGATCTTTACACCACAAACCCAATTTTATTTTTCAATTAACAAGAATTTTTATTTTTCAATTTAATATGAAATTACCTCTAGATATTTATAGATACTCAAAAAAAATATTGAAATTTTCTTTAACACCAAGGTAATCCTTATTGATAAAAATACAACCATAAAACATGGGATCATCAAATTAGATCAATAAATGAGGTTGAATCCAAATAGTTTTGATAATTTATAATACATTAAATGCTATAAATCCAATAGGATCCATCATTTAATTAATTATTATTATAAAATATTGTTTCTTATACCTCATTCTAGACATTGGAGATCATTCTATTTTGATTAAAACTCACTCAACTTCTCTTCTATCCATTTTCTTTCAAAGAGGATATTCTACCACACCATTGTAGAGGATATTTCCTACCAAATCATTCAATGATTCTATTTGATAGTGGATATCATAAGTAGAAAGAACAAATTTGTTGTTTTTAATTGAAATGATCAATCACACAACCAATGAATATCAAAATAATATATAGTGAGGTATTCATGTTTATGTTTTTTCTATTTACTCTTATTAATTCCTTCCTTAATAGACCTTGGAATGGGTTTTATATTTTCTTCCAAAACATATGGGTATAGTGAATTCCCATGAAACCCATTAGTTCTATTATAGTATATGTTGTTGATTAATTTATAAGATTGGGATAAAATTAAAAAAATAATTTTGGTTGTTTTTCAAGAACTATAGTAATAGCTATATAACCCTATCATAGTCCATGAATTTTTCCTCAAAATGGATTGGTTAAGATATCACCATGTAATGGTCTCTTAGAATTTAAATTCAAAACAACATTGTTCAACATAAATTTCCATGGTTTCTCTAACCATAACACAGATTACAATTTTTGATATCACCACAATGTGGTTAGTGGATCATTATTCCATGGTCTAATCCACCGTAGGGTTTGAATTTTCTTTGGTGAATATTTACATTCCCTGGTATTAAGTGAGATAGTAAAACCAAAATAGTATGAAACAATATAATATTACATGACACCTTTTCATTTTACACTTTCCAAAATGGTTTATAAAATGTAAACATTTCATGAAGGAAAGTCATAGTCTTCAGAAAACTAATTAAAATCATTTTTTTCTCAAAATAAATTCACCATCCTGTACCTAAAAACCCCACAATAAATTCATATATATGTATAATTTATCAAAATTGGATTAAATATTTTTGTTAAAAGTTTCTATCTCTCATGTTAAATAAATCAATTGTTCATTTATTTATGAAAATAATATTTTAATATTCATATATCTAAATTTATTATATGATGTGAATATTATATTCTTTAGGATAAATTTTTTAAACCAATTCTTATAAAAATTACTTTACAAGGAATATAGTATTTATATTCTAGTAAATACAACACAAGATTTAGTATTCTTCTAACTTGACTTGTGTTTTTATGTGCTTATTAGCTTGAATTTATCGGTTGAACATAGTTTATATATATTCGGTGTTATAATTATGATGTCATTTAGGTATATATTGATTAAAGAACCATGGTTAGATGGAATTTGGGTCATATTGCTAATTTTCTAGGAGTCACATAAATTTAAAGAAAAGTGGGGCTTTATTATTTATCACTATATGCTTAATATTTTTGATGTGACCCAAACATTACATACATAAATATTACATAATTTTATTTGAATACTCAATACATATCATAACAATAAATGAACTATAAATATAAAATTTTAGTGCCTTTTAAGATTATAAACATAATTATTTTATATCATAAATGATATTCAACATCTTCCACAAAACTCTTATCACATAGCATACTTCTTTGTCATACCATACTTAAATCATGTTCCCACAACATGAGCAAAGAAAACATAATAAATGGTGTGAATAGATTACCAATAAGGGTAAACATGGTAGATATCAATAAATTATCATGTGTAATCATATCATGAGTATAAGTGTATGAAAACATGAATTTAACATTTTAAAATCATACCCAACAATTCCTAGGTCATAATTCTAACATAAGGCTTTAGTAGATCACATGACATGAATCATAGAAGAATAAGAGATCATGAAAAATGAAATTATATCATAAAATCAATAAAATTTCATATATACTTTAATAAAATGTGTTTCATAATCATAACCATAGAAATCTTATGTCCAATCTGTCTAGTGAGATGTTCATCACATGTTTGGCTTGGGAAAAGCACCCATGTACCTGCTTCAGGATTAGGATAACCTACTGTGTAGCCTCTTTTGTGACTGGGATAGCCTCCCATATACCCCTTTGATCTCAAAAACATTACTCATTAACCAATTAATTGGAGGTATATAATGGAAAAACCCATTACATAATTAAAATCTATTCATAATTATGCCACAAGATCATGAAAACATTTATAATTTCATCATAGCTTAACTCATTGAAAATAAAACTATTTTCATCAATATATCATCATAATAATCATAAAATATATAAATAATTTATACATATGGTACCATTGGATTATATCCTCTCTAAATCATAAGTAACATCAATGGATATTTTCATAGATGAAAAAGACTTTAAAATATTATTGGGGAATTTATTTAAGAAAATTCCATTTTTATTTTAATTATTTCATATATAAAAATTTCAAAAATATTAGGTATAAAATTTATTTTTAAATAACCATGTAAACTTGTAAAGATATATTAAAAAAATATTATCCATTATAGTAAAAAAATCATTCGGTGCACAGTTTATTAAAATAATTATTCCATTCAAACCTTGAGTAAAATGTACTTGGTTCAAAAAATGATAAAAATATTAAATTTAAAACTTTTTATATAAATTAATCGATTGGTAAAAATTACTTTAATAACTAATTTTATAATTTTTAAAACATTATTTAAAATGTTATGATGAAAATATTTACATGGAATAAAAATATTTTCAACTGAATATAAAAAAAGTTGGTTTTACTTAAAAATTATATTTTATAATTTTGAGTACTTAGAGATAGAAAAATGAAATTAAAACCTATAATTTATTGATATAATATTAATGGAATAAAATACATTTTTTGAGATATATATCATATAATTACATCTTCATAAATTTAAGCATGAACAATCCCTGTAAAAATTGAGATTGTAACATAAAACCCTCACCTCATGTTCAACATGATTCCTAAGAACTCGGGCCTCCTATATAATAAATTCAAAGATATTATAAAAATATAATAGTACAATTTTAATACTTCTAATTCCACACATGGTTTACTTATAACATCTTATCTCTTTTTTCATTAACAATTATTTATTGAAATCACTATTTCTAGGGATAACTGTTTCATTTTTAATGTATGTTTTGATTCATAAGCTATGGTAATTGCATATTGATCATGATTCCATAATATATATAATGTTAATAATTATATAAATATAATATATATTAATGAAATAAAATATTTATTACCATTCATAAAAGGTGGATATAGAAAAATAAAATACCCCATTCATGGTGATGGTCGTCTGTATGTAAGCATGCACAATGTTTTCATTTTCTAAAGGAAAGTTAGAAAGAAATATAAAAATGATTTATCATTAAATAATAATAATTATATCATAAATATAATATATATTAATTCAATCCATCATTATACCCATCAATGTGATGTGGTGATAGAAAATGAATCATATCACTATGTAGAGGAAGTAGTCCACAAATATGCACAAGCGATACTTTCATTTTCCATTCGATAGACTGAAGGTGTAAAATGGTTTTAAAATAATAATAATAATATTTTAGTATATTTATGATACAAAATTAATTATTTTAGTACATATTATTTAGATTTATAGGAAGTAGAAGAAGAAATATTCTTTGAAAGAGTCGGTAAAAATGATTACTTATTCTTTGAGAGACACCCTTTGTCTTAAAACTTAATACTTATTAGGACAGTGATAGGGTAATAAAAATATATAGATAATGAAAATAATTAATCTTTTATGGTTATATATTAGGTCTTGAAAGAGAAATGGGGACCAAATTTTGTGAATAATGGAGTAGAATAGGTTTTATTTTATATGTGATGGGAGGGACACATGTGGAATTACTTAAAAAGGTCAAATAATACAGTTTTACTTTCTTGTGAAAGTGAAAACAAATGTCCTTGAATTATAATTTAATATTTTAAAAATTATAAAAATATTCATAAAATATTATATAGGAAATTTCAAGTGGAATTTTACTCTTATATCTTAGTTTAACCCCTAAAAAACTATTTTTAACCTTAATCGTGGTAACAATTTTTTATTATTTTCACTATTAATTATTAAAAAAAATAAATGTGGAATACTTACCAAAATTTTAAATTATAATTAAAAATATGGAATCCATTTTACCAAATTTAATTTTTAGAATTGGAAAAAAATTATCTTTAAAATAAGTGTGCAAAACGCAATAAAAACCGTTTTAAGAAAAAATGAATTTTTAAGAATAAAATTTGATTTAATTTAATTACATGAAAATAAAAAAATATTAGAATGATGTTAAAATATTTTATTGAATATAAAGTCTATATATTTCATATCATCATTAATCAATAGTGATTTATTTAATTTATTAAGAAAAAAACATTATGTGCATTTTTTTTTTGAAAAAATAAACCTTTATCTTCAAATGATTTCATCTTTATTTATAAAAATTAGGTAAATAATGTATGAATAATAATTTATAAATTAAAAATAAGTTAAATTAAAAAAATTATTTAATATTGATTAATATATATTTTATACAAAAATTAATAACACCAAGATAAATATATTTCTTCAGAATAATGGGCCTTTTAATCATGAAATGATGTTATTAAAAAATTATGAATATTTCTTAGTAATTGATCAATACATTTGAATTAATGAAAAAAAATTCTATATATATTTTATAATTTTGTTAATCCTATTCATACCAACAAATCCAACAGATATTTTTTAAATGTTATATCATATCGGGGTTCATTTAGACCAGCGGTTGCGTGTGAAAAAAGCTCTCAAATACTTCAAATTTATTTTCAATGAATACATATAAAATATAATGGTGTTACATTATAAACCAATTATAATCAAACTTTCCAATAAAATTCCATCAATATGATTGAAAAAATGAGGATACTTATACTTCATCACATCCAAGATTTATATATATTATTATTCATAAAAAAGATCATTTACAATGGTCCAAACTTTAAGTTCATTATCTGTGAAGGACCAAGCATGTACTTTCTCAAAAAGATACATGGAACACATAATGAACTTAATAGAGTTTCGGGGGAAGTCTCAAGCTATAATCTATCATCCCTACTAAATCAAGATTCCGGAAGGGGAAAATATACCTATAGATCAGCATTCCATTATTTTTAAATCTTATAAACTTCTTCCAAAAAGAAATTGATAGGTATACCTTCTCAATAAATTAAATTTTTATATTTCTCTGATGATTCTTACCATAACTAATTTATTAACTTTGAGTTTCCTTGATGTCTTTATGAATGGATTTGAATTTATCTAAAATTTACTTAGCTAGATCATGTCATAATAGCTTTAATTCTCCAAATTCATCCCAAAATTTAAAATTTGTACACTTATTTATATAGAGGGATTCATAAGGATCCATCTAATTACTCAATTGAAAACTATTATTATATGAAAAATAAATAAAATGGAAGGTATATATCCCAAAAAACATTGAAATATGTATGAAACGATATTATCATATCCTCCAGGGTTTGAATGGTTCTCTCAATTTGACTGTATTTTTTATGATTATTGGTACTACTGAAATGAATGTTGATATCTAGAGTTTGTTGAAGAAATCTATATAACTTCTGGGAAAACCTCAGATGTCAATTAGATACAATAGAATGTGATACTCTATTAAACCTTACCAATTTCTTAATGTATATCTGGGAAATATGATCAAAATAGAAATATTATCTGATAAAAATGAATTATATTGAATTTGTAAGGTAATTATCTTTAAAACAAACAACATTATACCCTTTATATGTTTTGGGGATTCCCATGATGAAATCCATTGCGATATTTTCCAATTTATATATAAGTATGGGTAATGGTTTTGATTTCCACATAGACTTCTACCACTCAAGATTAACTTTTTATCTTACCAAGCACTGAGATACATAGCCCACAATATCTATCTTCATATTATCCAACCATAAATTCTATTTAAAGTCTCTATATATTTTTATACTTCTAGGATGGATAGAGGAATATGAGCTATGAGATTTTTCCAATATATCCTGGTTAAAATATGGTATTTTATGGATACATAACTTGTTCCTAAACCCTATCAATCAATCATAATTGTGGTCAAACTCAAGAACATTTATCACCTTCTTTTGTAGCTATACATCTACCTTTTTCACCTCTTTAATATTCACCTGGATGGATGGTTGAATAATCATTTGAGACAAATTATATTTTTCCCCTACCATGAATATTTTAAGGTCCATCGTTTATATATAAAAAAATATTGGATCTTGTGTGATTCTCATCGCAAATAAGATAAAATGAAAATAAGAAACCCTTATCCACTTTGGGGAAATGTGAGTATAAGTTCCCTGAGCAACCTTCCCTTTATCTTCATGAAAATTTATTCACATTAAACCATCCAACGGAACTTGAATCCCTTCCATGTTAACATGGTGAGTGGATTATACATCTATCAGAAGTTCTTCACAATGAATTAATAATATCAATCCAATCTAACAAAACTATGGGTCTTAGTCATAGTGGTTGGTATGGGTCAATGTTCAATGACTTCCAACTTATAAGGTTCTACTGATATACCATCACTTGTTATCATGTTTCCCAAGAGTGATAATTTCTATAACTATAATTAAATATTTCTGAATTTAGAATTTAGTTTCTCCTACCTTAGATTCTTAAATAGAATTATAAAGTGATCTTCATGATCTTCTTTTTTCTTATATCATATAATAATATCATTTATAAAGACTACCAAAAATTGTTCAAGGTAATCTCTAAAGACTATATTCATTAAATCTACCAAGATAACATGGGTATTAATATGTTCAAATGTAATCACAATAAATTCATAGTGTTTATACCTCATATAGACGGATTTATTAAGTATGCATTAACCTTTGACCCTTAATTGTTAATATTCAGAAAAAGGCCAATCATTGAGAAGTATTGATATCCTTTAAATTGATTAAACAAATCATCAATATAGGGTTGATGATAATTATTCTTGATCATGATCTTGTTAAGTTAACAATAATCACTATAGAGTCATATTGATCCATATTTCTTATTAACAAAAATAATAGGTACACCCCATGATGACACACTTTCTGAAAAAATCACTTTTCCAGATTTTCCCAAATATTCGAATTCAATTACTGTAACTCAATATGTTCTATTCTATATGGATTCCTTGAAATGGGTGTAGCTCCAAGTATGACTTATATTAAAAAAAATCAACTTCATGATTTGGATTAAGACTAAGAAACTCTTCCAAAAAGAGATAAAAAATACATAAAATATTCATATATTCAATGTTTAGATTCTCCCTAAATATTTCAAATAAACACCCCTTATGAATTGAAATAGAGACCAATATAATAAACTTAATATCCATTTTAAGAATATATTCATCCTAACACTGATAAATGGTCATGAGTTCATTCAAAATAAGAAATGTGAATTCCCTTACTTAGAAATTGACATGAGATCTATATAAAGAGACCCAATAATTTCCCAAAATCACATAAAATTCAACTAGGGAGAGAATACCAATATTTCCAAGAATCCCATCCCATCAAAATTAATCATAGAAGAAAAATAGACCTGGAATGTGATCATCATTCCATTATAAGTTTTTTCTTATCATTATACATGTAATTATTGAGGTGGTAATGTGATACCCTTAACAAATTCATTATATATCAATGAGTTGGTACGACTAATATCAAATAAGATATTAATAGTTCTAGAGTGAATGGTAAGTACACATTTCAAAAATTCATTCTCATAAATCATATTAGATTTAATGAATATAAGGGATTTACCTTTTTTATTGGGTTTAATAGGTTTTTGACATTAATAATTATCATCAACCATTGAATTTGAGTACTAGTTAACATAAGTACCATACTCTTCATATTTGAAACAATGATGTGTGGGTGGTGTATTATGTGTAGACATCTCTCTATTCACATAATTATCCAACTTCTTCCCATCACTTCAACATTTGATTACCTGATGACCTTCCTTTTATCAGTTAAATAATTTACCAGTACCCTTAAGATAATTTTCTCCATTTTCTCTCATATTATTCTATCAATGGTTATTATTATTATTATTTAATTTAAATTCTATATTTCATTTCCTATCAAAATTAAGATATTTATTGGAATATATTATCCCCATTTCTACCTTGAGAGAACATCGAATGATTACCTCATAGCTACCAAAGTCTCTTATGGATAATTTTCATCAAAATCTTGGTTTTAATCTATAATGAATTGATCAGTATTACTTTTTAGGTCTAATGATAATACAATAAAAAAACCTAATAAGTCTTATAATATTTTCCTCATAGCTAATAATGGACTCATCATTCTTTTTATTTAGATAATTGAATTTATTATCCATTTTTTTACCAATAATACAAGGAAATTACTTATGGAGAAACAAATTAAAAAACAAATCCCACTGTGGATTTAATTTTACATCCTTTCCTTATGTTATTGATAAGTGACCACTAATGATTTTCTTTGACTTCAAAACAATAAATAATCAAGATAAAATATTCATGATATGATCACGAGAAAAAATAAAATATATTTTTAGTGTAAATGATCTATTTATCCATAATTATTTAATTAGTAGACCCACTAAAAGAAGGTGAATGTTTCTTAATGAAGGAATATATAGTAAATTGTTCCTTACATTACTCATTTAGAAGCTCAAAGTTATTCATGGATTGATAAATTTTTATAACTATATAAATAATAATTTTCATTTCAACTCGAATAACATTAGGTTTCTTAGGAGGACAATCATTTTATTGTCTGCCACATTCAGTGTTAACACAATTCTTCCTTGTTACAACCATTAACTAAAACTGAAAAATATAGTTATAAAAATAATAACTATTGTGAATAATCATATAATCATAAAAAAAATCATATGATATCTAAATCATGAAACCTTCTTTCCAGTCAATTTCACCTTAGGTTTATCCTTGGTCATTATATAATCAAATCCTTAACAATATCTCATAATTAAAATGTAAATTAACACATGCATAACCCCATGGAGTGTCTATCCAGGTGTGTGGTCTTAGGACTAGTCATCATTCACTAGTGAAAATTGAGTTAATAACCTACTTTTCCCTTCTTGATTTATTACCCCTATGTGCATTTGTTCTACAACCACATCACTTTTCAATATACAAATAGGGATGTATTTTCCATGAAAAATACACAATATTTAATTTACCAAATCTTTAGGTTGTTATATTATACTTGGAATTATCCATCGGGTTTTCAAGAAAGTTCTCTAAATTAAATCCCAAAAAATAAATAAACCCAACTTTGATACCAAATTGAGGTGACCCAAACATTAAATATATAAATATTACATCATTTTAGATGAATATTCAATACATACCATAATAATATCTACCCTAGAACTTTATAGCTTTAGTGAATTTGAATACTATATAAATATTCCTCTTATTTAATGAAAGATCTACAATATCTTCCAAAAAGTTCTTCTAATACACTCCTTAGTCATACCCTACATAAAATAGTTATTTATAAACTAGGTAAAGGTAATATAAGAAAGGGTGGACATAAATTATAATCAAGGGTAAAGATGGGATATATCAATAAATGGTCACACATAATCATTACCTAATCATAAGTGTATGTGAACATGAGATTAACATTTCAAAATTATACAAAACATGTCATATATCATAATCAGGACATAAAGATTTGGAAGATCACAAGACATGAATTATTTAAGAATCAGAGATCATGAGAAATGAGATCATATCATATGAACTAGAATATGTCATAGATATTTGAATAAAATATGTTTCATAATCATAATCATACAAATTTTATGTCAAGGATATCGACCAATACACTCATAATATGTTATTATTAGGCTAATAAATCATGTACTTACTTTAGGATTGGGATAACCTACCATATAACCCCTTTTAGTCTTGGGATAACCTCCTATATACTCTTTTATATTCTTAAAATTAATCATTAACTAGTGATTTGGATGGATAACAAACCCACCCATCATATAATCATAATCCATTCATTTTATTCCACAAGATCATGAAAACATTTATCATTTTGTTATAGCTTAACCCATGGGAAAAAAATTGGTTTTATCAATATCCCATAATCATAATAATCATACATATAGTTAAGGAATAAATATGGTATCATGCGATCATATACCCAGTGAAGAATAACTAATATCAATTGATTTTTTCATAGATTAAAATATCTATAAAAGATAACATGAACATTTATAGAGGGGAAAAAATTTTCATTTTGAAATAAGTTATTTATAATCTAATTTTTTTCAGGATATTATGGAAAAAAATTTCTTTGAAAATAACCATGAAAACTTTAATGTAATATTAAAAAAATATTATTGATGATAGTGGTAGAATATGTTCTTATATTATATGTTAAAAGAAAGATTCTATTCACATATATTGTAAAAAATTACCTCATTCAGAAAATGGAAATAATATTAGTTTTAAACCATTTTATTTATAGTAAAAAATGGTTAAAATATAATTTATTTAATCATTGATGAATATAAAAAATTTATTGAAAACATTTTAAGGAAAATATGGAAATGGAAGAATAATATTCCCAACTGAATAGAAAATCAAAGTCAATTTTCCTTAAAAATATTACTTTGGACTTCTGAGTACAATGAGTGAGGAAAATTAGATGAAAGTTTTTAATTTCTATAATTAACCACAGTAGTGGAAAATTAATAATATTTATCATACATATATCATATAAATTCATTATCGAAAATTTAAGCATAAACAATCTCGAAAAAAAGTTAGATTATAACTTAAAATGTTACCTAAATTTTGACTTGTTTTGTAAGAAATATAAACTCTTGTGTATTTTTTTAAATTTATTATAATTCCATAACATAAAAATATTAATAATTATAATAAAATAAATTTTTTAATTATAACATCTTATCACTTTTTCATTTAAAATTATTTATTTAAATCACTGTTTCAGGTGATAATTGTTTTTTCACATGTGTTTCAATTTATATATTATGGTCCTTGAATATTGATCATGGTTCTATAATATCTAGAATTTTAATACAGATATAAATTTCTTATATATTAATTATATACATATTTATAATCATCCATAAAAGGTAGAGATAGAAAAATGAATTATACCATTCATCGAGATATTAGTCCATACGTACACATAAACACTACATTAAATTTCAAATAAATAGAAGGAAAAAAGATAAATAATATTTTATTTATAAAGAATCATAATAATATCATATATATATATATATATTAAATTAATAATTATATCCATCAATGTGTGGTGGTGATGGAAAATGAATCACATCGTTACATGGTGGCAGAAGTCCATACAGACACATGAGTTATACTTTTATTTCCCATTTGATGGAAAGGAGGTGGAAAATGGATATCACATAATCCTAATAAAATCTTATTATATTTATGATAATGGATTCAATATGTTATTATGGGTACAAAAGATTTTTATGATGTATAAGAGGAAATAATTTTTGAAAGAGTCAGTAAAGAGGCTTAATTCTTCTTTGAAAGGCCGCCATTTTATTACACCTTATTCCTTTTTAGGATGGTCTTAGGGTAATAATAGGATATCAATAATTAAGATAATGAATCTAGTAATTTTTTGAGTGTAGATCAGCTAGGTTATGGGGCTTACAATTTTTGAATAATAGAGGATAAGAGGTGTCCTTTTATAAGTGAGGGTATGGACACACATGAAATTACTTAAAAGATTTGAATAATAAAATGTCACTTTCCTATGTACATGGAACATAATGGTTAATAAATTGAATTTATAATAATATATGGTATAAATATATCCAAATAATAATATGTAGACAGGTTTAATCATCATTGTTACCCTATCTCTAGCTTCTCTCCCAGTAAACCCTTTTGAACCCTAACCATGGTAATGAGTTGTTATTGATTTCACTATTTATTATAAAAAATGTAAAGTGGCATCATTAAAAAATTTATAAATGACAATTAAAAATATTTAATTAATTTTATCAAATTATTTTTATATAATTGGTTTGAATTAACTTTATAATAAGTGAAAAAATGCAATAAAAATCTTTTTTTGAAAATAATATATTTTAAGCATAAAAATGTATTTACTTTTATTTCATTCCTATTAAAAACTATTAGAAGAATTTAAAGAAAATATTTAATATAAAATATATAAATTTCATTATAATCATTAATCAATAATGATTTATTTAATTTATTAAGGCAAAAAACACATTTCCCACATAAAAACAATCTTCTGAAGAATAACTTTTTTTACCTTCAAATGATTTTATCATTATTCATAAATATTAGATAATTAATGTATGAATGATTATTAATAAATCCCAAATGAGTTTAATTAAAATCACATTTTAATACTGATCAATATATTTGTTTATATAGAAATTCCTAACACCAAGAAAAATACGTTTCTCCATAAAAATATATATTTTAATCATGAAATGAATTTATTAAAAGTTTAATAATTATTTATTAGGCACTAATTAATAAATTTTAATTATAGAAATAATATCAATATATATTTATATTATTATTAATCCTATTTATACCTACCAATCCAACGGTTAGGTTTTAAATGTTATAATATATCATACTTTATTCAGACTTAGGGATGCGTGTAAATCATGCTATCAAATAATTCAAATTTATTTTAATGGAATAAATATAAAATATCAGGGTGTTCAAATTGAAAATATTATTGATTTCATATGATTCTAAGAATTTATTTTAAATATTTTTGTATACCTTATGCATATGATGCATTTGTATATATGTTGTTATATCTGGCTTTTATTTTGGGTTAGTAATGAAAACTGTGAGTTGTATAAAAAGTGACACATTAATATGGTTTAAATCATGGAAGTAATAGAGATTCAAATATAGATAAATATAAGAATGTATAAATATAAGGATTACATTAGATTTAAAAAATTTATGGTAAATAATTTTTATTTATGAAATTCATATAATGTATATAAAAATAGAGAGATTAAGAAAACCCTAAAAATACTAAGTATAAAAAACCTTCAAAAGAAAACACATTTCAAAAAATCAATCATTTAATTGTGTAGGTTTTACTAAATTAGGGTGCCGATGGCTTATCTTGTGAAAAGAGTAGTAGATGTAGATAAACTTATAGTTAGGTATCCATATACCATTGTGATATTTGGGTGACACTTTGATAGAAAATATTGAGAGTTATAATACCAAAGTTATATATTTTAATATTTTCCATATGATGGATTAAAATAAATTATTATTCCCTAAACTATCAAATAGTTATAAATTATATGATTGTGATGATGTACAACCTAAATAACTAAGTTGTTAGAGGAATTATAAATATGACTCATTACATATATAAATCTGGTTCTTAACCCACTAAATGTAATGATGTATATGGATATCATTTTAGTGGGATTAGTTTCATTAAAATTTAGTGATGAAATTATATAAAACTTGATACTCACCCATAAATATGTCTTTTTTGTATACTAGTACATGCATCATGATTGTATTTTTTATATGTATAACTTATAAAGTAATTCCATAATGGAATCTAAGGTTGGTAAGTTTTATCAATGAGAATCATTCCAATCATATAGATATAAATCATATAGAAATAAATTTCTAAAATTCTAACCAATGGTAATTATATATTGGACTTGTATGAAATATTTGTGCTAATAAATATAGACTTATAAATAGAAGATAATTGATGAAAAAATAAGAAAATCTATGTTTCAAAAATAGCGAAAGAGTTTCTATATTGTAGGTCGGAACTTATGATCAAAGTACACAAAGTGGATAGGTTATGGAAATAGAAAATTATGAATATGTTCTGACTATAAATATAAATTTGATACCAATATATTATTCTGAAAAGATTATTTTCCATTAATTATTAAGAATAAGAGTTGTTCTATGTAAATTAATAATAAATTTTATAACATTATGAATATGGTGAAATGTTTATATATATATTAGACATGAACAAACCTATCCATGAAATTAAATACAATAATGTCAAGGTTCATTCTAACACCACTTATATTTAGAATTCTCACCTTGAAAATATAAATGATAAATACATCTAAAGACTCTGTAGATATTGATTATTTGAATCATTTTATTATGAATAATTTAATAATTGTGAATTTTTTATCAGGAAAAACAAATAAAAAATTTAGTAGAAAAGGTAAGGGGGGATGTGAGATATTATATATTATTCATTTTGATGTATATATATGAATGATTACTTAATAAAGAAGTTGGTATAGAAACCTCATAACCTTTATTGATTTTTTCTATCGATATGGATTTCTATTTTTTATGAGACATGAGTTTGAAATAATTAAAAAATTTATGTAATTAAACATTTATGTATAGAATTAACTATTTAAAATTTTTAATATTCTCTTATACGATTATGGTAGAGAATACTTGAGCTAAGATTTAACTAATAATCTAAGAGATTTTTGAACTACTTCAAAACTCACCCCTCCTAGAAATCCAAAATAGAATAGTGTGTATGACATGAGGAATTATACTAATAAGTGACATAAGTCCCTCTAGAAAATTTCATAAGAACCTTATTCAACAATTTTGTGTTGAGAATATTTATAAATAAAAGAAAATATGTGATATGGGATATAGATGGAAAAAATGAGGAATAATGAAGATTTGATCATGTTAGAACCCAAAAATAACATGCCTATAATAACCCTATCCCCATAATTACACAAAGGATGAACAATACTTTGATAAGCCAAATAATTAATCAAGAACATTAAGGTTTCAATAAAAACTTACCATAGTAACAATACATTCATTCATTGATCCTATAAACTATACAAGGGTTGGTCATTTATAGCCAAATATTGATATAATTACCTAACACCTAGTTTCCACAAATCAAAAACCCTAAATAAGACCTTAAAAAAATTTTGATCATGTCCATGACTTTATTATACAACTAGAACACCCTTTTAGAATGTAATGACAAATATTCCACCACATTGGAAATTTAATCCTCTAACTTTGACATTGAATATTACATGGGAGGATGGGATTTACATTCATATCACATCATGATTTGGATTTTAAAAATCATTTTTGGGACTTATTTTATTTAATTATAAGTCTAATGCTTCCCCCATGTAATGGAATTGAACCTCCTTAGGGAATTTCATGATTAACCCATTTAATACCCCCTTAGTTTATTACTTCACTCTCCTTCGATTGGGACACCAATTTATCATAATTGGTTTTGTAAAATTATACACCTTCCACCATCCACATCAGGTCCACCTTCAACTCCTAAATACCCATTTGTTCTATTATTCTCATCACGTACATTGTCATACATGGTCCAATTGATGGTAAGTAAGTGTGAACTTCCTATATCATTATGAGGACATTCTCTAGAAACTATTATCTTCCTTCTTAACTATATTACATCAAAATGTTTAATTAATAAACATATGAGATAAATAATTAGAAGCATCCCAATTTTTATTTTATGATAATTTAGGGTTTTAAGTATTTGTATGACATTAATATTAAGATAAAATTGTTCCTAAAACATTAAAATGATTATTTTTGGTTATCATAAAGAAACCAATAGATATTATTTCAATATTTATATTTAGTAAAAAGTGTTAGTGTATTTATTTTACATATTTATTATAAAGGAATATATAAATCAAGGATTTAGTAGGAGGAATTTTTAACTTATATTAGTTCAAAACCAAAAAAGGATTTTTTTTTTCTTGAGATGGAAGGTGAGAAAGTTTCACAAAGGGTTATATAAGAATAATCAAGTCAGGTTAAACAAGAACCTCAAATTCATACTATGATTAATTAGTATCCCAAGAGATACTAATTTCATATAGAATGTGATAGAGAAGTAATATTCTAAGATGATAAACCTACTACCTATTAGGATTCCATTAAGAGTTTAGATATTGAGAAATGATGAGAGGCCATTAAATCTGATATGAACTCCATGTATACTAACTAATTTTAGTACTTGGTGAATTTTCATTAAAGGGAAAGACACATAATATGAAAGTGGGTATTATATATAGAAGATTACTTGGATAGAAGAGTTTATTTCTATATATCTTTTCTATTAGCTAACTATTACAAATATATTCATGGTATTTACTATTAATAGAAATTTTCTCTAATAGTGATGATAATGTCCATTCAGATATTTCATTCCATATATGATCATTATTATTATTATATATATCAAATGGATGTAAAAACTTATTTATTTAAATATAAATTTAGTTAAAAATGTTTACAAGATACAAAAATGAGGGTCCTTAAGTATAAAAATATCTTATTAAGGTTTTCATATTGTAATATTCCATTTATGGATTTAAGAAATCTTGTTGGAGTTGGGACATCCAGTGTGATAATGTGATCAACGAGTTTTGTTTCCTCAAGAACATAGATGATTCATGTGTATATAATTGGGTTAGTGAGAGTGTTGTGTTATTTCTAATATTATAAGTGGATATTATACTCCTTACCAAAAATGATATCCCAAATTTACTTTATGTAAATATATAGTTGGGAAAGTTCTTCTCGGTGAATGAAATAGGTGAAGTGGACTAAGTATTCTACTTGAATATCTATAGATATAGATTAGATATATTTAATGGTTTAATCTGGAATACACATATGTGCATATTACTAAATATTTTTAGTATATAAAACATAATTAATGGGAATTTACCATTGTTACATTGCATGAGTCTTAAGAAGATTCATGAACCTTATTAAGAGTTAGAAAGGATAGATAAGATTCATTATTATAATGACACATATTGTTATAGATTAATGTTGT
Organism: Viscum album; assembly: GCA_963277665.1. Classification (NCBI taxonomy): domain Eukaryota; kingdom Viridiplantae; phylum Streptophyta; class Magnoliopsida; order Santalales; family Viscaceae; genus Viscum; species Viscum album. Next base: position 374,085,197 of record OY728137.1, read on the forward strand.
TTTTAGGTATTATGAATTCTGAGTCCTATACCAAGGGTATGGTTTTATAATTATGATTAGTATGGGAATTCTGTGGTTTTTAATTTATATCATGGTGTTTTTATATCTGTTATATTGTTTTAATGGTTATTGTGGGGGTGGAAGTTAGAGTTTTTAATCTCATTATAAGATAGGGAATTCTATTGGAGGTTTCACATCACACTATATCCCATGGTGTTTCACCATGAGGTTCGTGCAATGGGTATGTTTCACTTTATAAAAAAGGATTCAATGTTAAGGATGATTATGGGAGCAGTATCACGTTATACGTAGGTGGAGGATTTCATTGTCAGGTATCCAGTTACACTGAAACACATAGCTAGTTATTTTATAGTTTCTCCTAGGATGAGGGTGTTATGGTGTGAGACTTATGGAAATTATACATCATGTTCATCTAGATGGATCTATGTTGTGACCCACATTTATCACACTACAATGCACCCCATGAAATAAGAAAACTGTTATTATTTTTAAGGGATCCCCCTCCCCTTCATTTGAAACTTTACCAGAACCCCCCATCCACTCTCCCCTATGATTTTTTCCTCTATATAAAACTCTTTGGGCTCTTAGACACCATTTTTAGAAGAACAATTTGCCTTATGAATTACGATAATCCTATTGGAAATGGTAAGGTAATCCTAAGAGTCTCTCATATTTTTTCATATGTTTCATCACTTTTTTAGTATAATACTCATTTTAGGGTATATTTTATTATTTCTAAATTTTAGATTAATTATTATAGATAAATATGTGATTTCATATGATCTAACTCTACATTATTGAAGTAGGTGTTTCCTTTTATATATCATTATATATTCCATGTATACTTGTGTCATGCATGAGTGTGGTTGGGTTATAGGTTTGGAAATTTTTTGAAGGGGATGGTTAGGTTATAAATTATCATGTATGGTATTTTATATCCTCTTATGGGTGTATTATTACCTTTATTTATATTTTGGCAATTTCAAAGATTCTCTGTGACTATTACACTAAGGGGTGTGGCCCTGAATTGTGTGTTTTGTACCCAAAATAGATCTTGTAATTTGTGAAGAATTACGAATGGAATAAGGATGAGCCATAGTGGGTTGTTTTAAATTTTACTAGTGGATAACATATCAGGTATAGGTTCTTGTATATTTTATAATTTTGTATCTCATGTGATAGTGGTTATGGTAATGCCTTACAATTCAAAACATGTGGTCGGGGTGATGAGTTTGTGATGTGTTATCTATTTTAAAGAGTAGAGATGATGGTTTCAGGTGAGATCCTTTGGGAATAATCTTATTTAGTTAGGTAAAATTTGTAAGGTATTAACACTTGGGTTGAAAATTGAGATGAAGGGTTATGGTGGTGCTCCTTTATCATGTATAGTTCTTTACTATAAGGTGGTCTTAAATTTGTTAGCCTCGAAATCGTGGTACCCTTAGGGTGAGAAAACTCAAACAATTGTTAGTTTTATTTTTCCTTTTATGGATGTTGTCTATAGTAATGTATTGAAAAGGGATGTAAGAATCCTGGGAAATAGCATGGGGTGTTACTTGGTCACTTGTATTATACTATAGGTATGAGTAGCGATGGAATATGTCTTTTGAGATCTTATGGTAGAGTTCACTCCCTAAAAGAGTCACCATGAACTGATGAGACTAGGTTTTACCTATGTTTGAAGATTTTATAGAGTGTATGACCTAAGGGTATTGTATCATCAAGAGTTTATTCTTATATAAAAGTTTCTCATGAGATGATCATGTGTTGTAAGAAACATTAGAGATGGTTGATTTTGGGTTGATATAAGATACTCTCTACTAGAGAACTAGTTGTGGTTCTATAGATAGGTTTATATTGGTATAAGTGTTTTTTCCATTCTTGTTTATTATCCTAACCATGGATGTGTAGATTCATATGATGATGAGGCGGAATCCCAAGACTCAGATATTGGGGTGTTGAGTTAAATTGTTCATGTGATCACATTCTACCATGTTCATGTGATCACATTCTACCATGTTCTTATGATCACTGGGATATGTGAGATGATCCATGGTTTCTCTACTATGTAGGTATAAATATGTTATTTTATTTCTAATTATGTGTTTATATAGGTCATGTTGATGATGATTTAGTATATAATGATATTAATTGACATGTTATTAAGAATTAGTTCGAGATGAATTCACTAACATGGTGATCATCATCATTGATTTTTGAATAGAACATTGAGAGAGGGTCCCCAAAAATTAGGTGTCTTAGGGAGCACAAAAAGAGGACATCAAAGATTTTTTAACCAAGGATCACCGATAGATTATCTTTAAAGATGTTATCACTCAAGATCACCAAGGGAGGATTCCCATAGATTTTGTTGGATTTAGACAATCGAGAGAGGGTCCCCAATTCATTTATGCCTAGGTATGGATTTTTTATTTCCTTCCCCTCAATGAAATTCTTACATCATGTAGATATAGAAAATCTATACTGACATTGGCCAATGTAGGTTGGATTGAGTGTCAGGTTTTCCTAGTTAACACCCGATGATCTGATGTGATTGAATGTTTGTTACATAATTATCTTTCATATAAATTGATTCACTAAGTATTATGGAATAAATGAGGAACCTATCTAGTGGTTACTTATGTATTGTTTTTCTATAGTATTATAGAGAACCCAGATGTGTGTGTATTTATTATATTCACTTTTAGGTAACTAGATGTGTAGGGGATCTGGCTGGAATAGTTGGATGGGTTTTGGAAGACATGATAGAGATAATCAGCTGCCTATGGTTATGTCTCTATATGATATTTGGTCTTTTATTTATTTTAGTACTATATTTTTTCATTAGATGATCATTGATGTATGTATGTATGACTAACATCAGTCCTATTTTTATATAGAGTTCTATTATTAATTTTATATTTCTGGTCAGAACTTACCAGTGATTCTACATGTCTACTTCGATATTATTTATTGCCTCAATATTTTTATGTTATCAGATGTGATAATACCAAGTGTATGGTCTCCCCACATTGTTTACAAACTCCAGTCATTATTTGTTAGAATATGGCACATGGGGAGGTGCGCCCAAAGTCTTATGGTTCTCTATCTAGGATTCAATTAAAGCAATTTTAATAAGGTTATTACAAAAAATGGTACTAGAACCTTATTTTAGTTATCTAACTTTTCAAGGATTTTTTATATATTGGTAAGAAGTTTTAGATCTTGGGACATAGACCTTGTATATTGAGAAACCCTGTATGGTGGAAGACTAAACTACCATGGGTGATTTTTTTCATACTTCTAATTTTTATGAATGAGGTATTTATAATATTTTGATGTTATTGGTCGATATTGTTTCTATTATTTTATTTTTGGCCTTAGGTGGAAATAATGCATTAATTTATACATCATACTAGGCATAAAAAAATATTTTTGACATGTTCATGACTACTTTTGAGTGTGGAATGATTCTAAAAAAATAGTAAAATGGTAATGTGAAATATTTAAGGGAATTAATGTTTTGATAAATTAAAAAGAAATTGGTTTTTATTAACTAAAACATCCAAAATATCTTATTCAAAATTTTAATAAATTACATATTTTTGGTTTCTTAATTAATAAATTCCATAATGGCGTATTTTGCATTTTTATGGATTATTTGATGATACAATCATGATCAGGGTAGAACATAGCCCTATGGTGGGTAGGTTTGTGTAATGTATGACCTAGTATGAATGGTATAGACGGTGTCCTGAAGATATGGCCTAGTTTGAATGGATTGTTTTGGTTAAATAGAGGTGATTAAGAGGGTTGTTTTAGCATGTGAAGTTGTCTTGGGGAATTTTATTGGGATGTGATATCTAGATATGATGTTGTTGATAGAGTCTAGGGTTCTATGATTGAGGTATTTTCCTTGGTTTGAGATAGAAATTTTCTATAGGTAGACGATCATGTTATGGAGGGATTAGTTGTTCTAGGATATAAACAATTGCATATTGAGGAACTATGCCACATACAATGGTGGGACATGAGGTTTTAGAGTCCATAGGGAAAAATCTGTCACTGTGACATGGAATGAAGGGCCACACTATATTGTGATCAATGATAAGGGAATTACAACATGAAAACCTAGGTTATTCTATAATATACCATTGGAAAACTGGTTGTGAGTTTGATTACTGGGGTAGATAGTTCCCCATTGCTATTGTGATTGGTGTGTGGGTTTTGATTCCATACTAGGTGAATAATAGAATATCACCTAGGTATATGAAATCGTGGGTAGATTAATTATGTGTTAAATAAATACTCAAGTTTTAGGTTCTTCATGGGTGTTAGTTTTTTTCTTGATAGAAGAGAAAATAGAATTGGTTCTTCATGAGGAATATATTGACATGTTAAAAAAGGGTAAAGTGAGGTTTATTTTTTATAGTTTTAGTGTAGAAACAATAGATGATTTAGAGCCAACATTTATAGTTTAGAGAATATGATACCATGTAAGGAATGGTGTTCTTAAGGAGTGGATGACCTGGCATGATTGGAGGATATTTTTTTTTGATTTAAGGTGTTTTGGATGTAGGGGTATGAGGAATATTGAGGATAGGATAGACCATTGAGATGTGACCATCATGTAAGTATCCCAACATCAATGAAAAATGTTGTTTTGGTATTCGTACTGATAACCTAATGTGATGATAGGGAATGTATCCATTAGGTAGTTCCCTAGTGAAATTACCTTGTGAGTGGTCATTTTAAAAACACTCAAATATATTTGTACTAATTTCCAAATGGGGAGGCTGGTAGATGTATCATTAGGGTTCTCATGTAAATTTATCCAAGTTCTTGGAGAACTATGGGATATCCATGATGGATTGATGAGTTGTTCTATAGTTGAGTGGGGTAGTTTTGTGGTATTTTTGTACGATGGTTAAACTGGGAATAATATATTTCATGTGGTAAAATTCATGAAATATTAGTATGAAAGAAACTATCTTAGCTTGGGTGGTATATGATATTGGTAGGGTTAGAAAGTATCTCTATGGGAGTAATGGGGTCTTCCACTTATTTTTTAGGGGGAATGTGAGGTTATGGATGGGGTCTACTAGGATAAGGCTAGTTTATCTCTATGAATAGAGAATAGAATTCCCTTAGGGGATAAACAACATCTCTTATTAGTGGTGATAAACAAGGACCGGTCAGATTTGGTGAGTGATGTTTGGGATAACTTGACATTATCCAACTAAGAAGTGTAAATCAAGGGTTGAGATTTCTTAGTTTTGATTATTGGGGATCATTTATAGAGATTATCATGAAATACTATATCTATAAAATAAGGTGTTATCAGGATGATGATATAGCTTACCTTATAGTGGGGGTGTCTTACCAACTTGTTGTTGAGTTATCTATCTATGATAGAATGGTGTTGGATATGAGGGTTTAGGAATGAAAAGTTTAACTAGTGATATGATGTAACATATGTTTTTTGGATTTTTAGGTTAATGATCATTCTGTTGTGAGGCCATTAGAAGATAAATTTTTTTGAACTTGAATTAAATGCAGTAGTAGTAGAGCTGAGTTCTCTCCAAAGAGGAGAGTGTTTTGGTTTGTTCTTATCTTGTTTTATGGCTTTCGTGTGTTAAATAAATGGTTTAATTGGATTGTATTAAAATTATGTTTTCAATAAGGTGTAATAACCTTGGATATCCCCCTCCTTACCCATTAAATTATTACTTTATTCCTCTCATAGATTTTCTCTCTAGTTAAATGAAAAATCATCTAAATACCCACCCCTAGTTAATTTAGCTTAATCATAGGGAAGAAATAATCAATTCAATCACTAATATTAGATATACTAGTAATTAGATAAATCTAATAAATCCTATTTCATTATACTTGTTTTGATCATAGTAGTGAAGAAGCTCCAGGTGGCCTATGTGTGAAAACCTGGGAGAAAGGAAGAATGGTTCAAGAGAATATAATGAAATGAAATATAATAATATTAAACATAGTTAAACAATAAACTATATATTAATAAAATATAAATAATATTTAATTATTGAATTCATATATAGAGGAAATATAAATCCTGTTGTCTTTACCACAAAGGGTTTAGTGTGTCATCATATGAGTTATTTTAGACAAATGAAATAAGAAAATAGTACCAGAGTAGCCCAACTTTTGATTGAATAATTGTGGAAGAATCTTCTAAAGTAGCCCCCTAACTCAGTTATTAGTCCTTAATTTACAGAGTAATGATCAAAGATATCAATAATTATTCAAAATTTACCATGTGAATAGTAATAGATTTATCTAAAATGATTTTAGTAATTTCTAAATAGTCCTCGAATTCTTTTCCCAACGTCTTTTCTATTGATTGATTCCACATATTCAGTTCAAGGTATGAGATTATTATCACTTGAATATTAAAACTAAACCATTCCCTTCCCATGATCTATTTTTATGCCTTTAAAAATATTTAAATAGTTAAATTTTGTGGTGTGTTGGGGCCACAATGGAAAATGATGCTCATGTGATAAGATGATGCATGTGATAGATTTGGTTTGGGATTACTGAGGAAGGTTTGGGCCTTAGGACAAAATTTTGTGCTTGAAGTGGTCCTCTAAAAATGGGTCTTAAATTATATGCATAAACAGATGAATTTGAGCATGGATTTCATTGTGTTTAGGCCTGGATATCACTGTTTTCATTAAACATTGTTTTCCACTGCTTGGAGTTCATCACTAGACTGGAGCAACATTGTTGGTGCTAACATGGAATGTGTGCATGTCCTATTTGGAAACAAGGGACTAGAACATGAGGGATGAGGTATTGATTTATGTAGAATGTGTGTGGGGGGGGGGGAGCTCAGGCTTCAAGGTAGGTTTTGGGATATAGTTGTGCAAAATAGGGGAAAATTGGGCTTCTAGTTTGGATCGGGAGGTATGGAGATACATCCATGCGATTCATCCCATGATTATCTACATTTGGATGACTATGGATTATTTAAGGCTAGATGAGGGATAAATTTTATACCTATCATATATAGATGTTGGTATTAAACTATTGTGGCTGGTAATGGTAAGGTACCACACTAAAGAGACTTTATATGTAGTGGTGTGATTGATGCTATCTCTAAATATAATTGCCCAGTCAGGATAATTGTATCACTAAGAGGGGGTGGGGGTGAATCAGTGATATCTTTTTCTTTTTTTGTTTCTTTTCTTACGAGAAATCCTTTTCCTACTATTAAATATTACTTTCCCTAGTAAAAACAATTCAAATATACATCTACAGGAATAAAATAATTTACAAGGTTCATTATTCAATAAGAGTAGCTATATACTTGGTATGGTTTGGAAATGATCCAATACAACACAATCCACTAGAAAATAATCCTTTTGTGTCGAATACAATGAGTAGGAAACTACATTTTACTTGTGTAGCACTATATAAATAATACAATAGTATGTTTTTTCTTTTTAGAAAAAAAAAACAATGTTTTTATAACAAACATGTTATGGTTCTTCTATAACAAATTTCAAAAATATAATCTTTCAAAATAATTCTTCACTTTCATACCCAAAAGTTGGTAATATTTTCTTGTAATTTGTAATACAACTCTATCTGATTTTTCCAGTCTTCTTTTCCCTGTTCGATTACGCAATACAAAAAATATATATCTCTATCAGAATACAGTTGAGACAATTATGAATACTTTCTTCCTCAGTTTGGGAAAACCCAATGAGATATACTAGTTATGATTATCGATCCCAATATGATGATTGAATAAATATAATGACAATCAGAATATAATAATTAGCTAATACAATAAACAACTGAATATGATGATCATCTGAATACATTGCAATCATGTATCTTCTCATTTTTACTTCTTTTTGGAATGACCTCTTCAAGATAGATAGTTAAGAAAATTCTTCTCCCTAGAAATTCATAGCTTCTTTCCCTTCCTTTCATGAAAAATACATATGTAAAAAAGTACAATGTACGTTCCACTTTCAAAGATGGTCCAAATATGGTTTGGTCTGGATTTTAAAATTATTTCCCATTCAATTTTTTTTCTTCTAAATTTCCATGTTTATTCAAATTTTAGATACATTTATTACTTCATCAATGATAATCAACTATTCTCAATCCTTCTCGAATCTTCTATCAAAATAAAATCTACTTTAGACTTTATTGATAAACACCAGTCCAATTATGGTTTCCCATTCCTATTTACTCAATACGATTTCTTCATTATGATTCTTCATACTGATTTCATATATAAAGAAATAGACAACATCAATATTCTTATAAAACCTCAGTCTGATTATGATTCTCTATTGTCATTACGATCTACCTTATTATGATGATGAAAAATTTAAAACAATTGTTTCATCATTACATTTCTCTACAACAAATAAACATAGTCTTCTTAGAATTTTAAGCTCCCATTTGACAACACATCCAACCATCTCTAAGTGAGATTATTATTCTTCTTTCTCCCAGATCATTGATTGGTCTTTGCATCTCCTAGATTCTTATTCAATATGATGTATCTTGACGCATTTTTTGTAAAAAACTTATTTCCCTCGTCATTGGATTCAAAAAATTCTACCTCTATGAATATCATGACATACTGAATCTGATGGATCAGTATTAGTGAATTAGTTTATTTTTGAATATGATATCAATGATCTTTAAATACCCATCTTCTTTCTATTTTCTAATTATGATCCCCATAAACCTCATTATCTGAAGATCTATATCTTCTGGAATTTGGTCTGACTGAGAACCAACACCTTCAGTTTCTCACATTTTCCAAAAACCATCCCTACTTTCAAACAAATATGAATTCGATGAACTCATTATGATGATCATGAGATAATAATTCTTCAGAATCATAAACTTACTTCTTGTAAAAACTTATAATTATATCATGACTTACTTAATGAAGTTAATTAAGTTAAATATCAGCTTCAACATCATTTGAAATACCAAGGAATGTATTGCAACTTTCCTATCAACATTTTTATTTCCTTCTCAACATGAATACGATTGGCATGATTACGATCTGACTGAATATGATTGGAATAATGTTTTTTCCTCTTTATTTAATCATGATTTTATCACATATTTTACAACTTACTTATGATTTTTGAGAAATAAAAAATATCAAACCATCATTATATTTTCATCGTATCCATATATACTCAGATTCTTTCCTATTGCGACCAAATCTTTATTACAGATTCAATGTCAATCTGATGAGCCTTTTCTTCTAGCCAGCTTCTCCTCTACATTATGGACATCCTTAAAAATTGTGTTCTTAATTTGTAGAATACGATGGTTATTAAGAATTTTACAAAAAAAAGATCTTATTTCTTTTCTTCTTAAACTTCCTTAACAAAAAAAAGACAATACTCTTGAAAAACAAACTTTTTAATCTTTTAGATACCTTCTCCAGCCAAATTGGTCCAAATAAAATCCCATTTTGGATTTTTTTTGTCAACCAAGATTCATAAATCACTTAAATTTATATCCTCAAGATATGGATTACATATCAATAATTCTAAACCTATGTGGGATAACTCATTATAGGAAACAATAATTATTAACAGCAAAGCCATGTTGTCTAAAATTAGTGACCATGAAAATATTCTATATCTTTGTTCCTTATATACTCTTACTCATCTCTTTAACTTTCTTGTAATACAATTTTTTTCCTACAACCACTCTAACAAAAATCTAGAATAGTTTACACACAAAAAATGATGGATTCACAACTTACCCACAACTCCCCCTTTATATAGGCTTCCATAACGATAGAATTATGAAAAAATTATCCCCCTTGAAAAAACCATCCAAAAGTAATATGAGAGGGGGGAAATACACATACCTCAACATTGATGAGAAATTGGTTGGATGCCCATGTTCAACATCAATTTAGTGAAGGATTCCTTTGGTAGAGTTTTTTTGAAAATGTCAGCAACTTGTTCTGATGTAGGAACATATTCCAAATTTAGATCATTATTGTCCACATTCTATTTGATGAAATGATATTTAATAACAATATTTTTTAAATGATAATGTTGAACTATATTCCTGGTGATATTTATTGCACTTTGATTATAAAAAACTAGGATAAAGGGTAACTTCACTTCAACAAGAAGGTATTATAACGTTTTCTCCATCCATATAAGTTGGGTAGAGGCTTGAGTGGAAGAAACATAATCAGATTTAGCCATATGAAGAGTTATTGAGTTTTATTTCTTCGTATACCAACTAACACATATTTTCCCTAGAAAGAATACTCCACCATATGTTTATTTTTTATCAACAACATTTCTCACCTAATCACTATTTGAATACCCAAAAAATCAATACTTTCTGAGTTATCAAAAATAATTTTGAAATTTTTTATACCTTTGATGTATCTATGAATTTTTTTCCATCAAGTAAATGTGATTATTTAGGAGCACTCTAAAATCTTTCACATAAAGAAACATCATAAAAAATGTTGGTTATTAAGGTAGTCTAATATAAAAAACATTCAATCAGCTTCAAAAATTCTTTCTGATCGATGTTTTTACCTTCTCCATCTTTACACGACTTAGTTCCCACTGATATTGGTGTGAAAATTGGTTATGAATTTTACATACCAAACTTATTAATATGTTACATAACATAATTTTATTGAGATAGAAAAACATTTTTCCTATTTTGTAATATCTGCAACCCAAGAAAGTATTTCATTTCACCCAACATGGTCATTTCAAACAACTTTTTCATCTCTTCATCAAATCGTTCATAATATCCGTTGTCATTCCTAGAAAAGATAATTTCATCAGTATAAAAATTATAATGAGGAAAAAATCATGACTTTATTTAATGTAAAGATTTATATTAACCCTTACTTTCTTGAAAATCATCTTCCTTAAGAAGGTATCCAATTTGGAATAACATTACCTCATATCTTATTTTATCCCATATAAGTCTTTCTTCAATTTGAAAACATAACATTCATCTTTCCCAACAATAATCCATAAGGTTTTTCAATGTGAACCTCCTCATCAAGATCCCCATTTAGAAATGTAGACTTTACATCCATTTGAATTTTTTTATAACTTCATTATGTAGTAATAGAAAGAAAAAATCAGTTTTTTCTAACCTTTCAACGAGGGAAAAGGTTTCATCAAAATCAACACCTTAAATTTATGAGTATCCTTTGTAGACTAATATTTCTCTATTTCTTATCACTTAACCTTCTTTATTCATCTTTTCTGTAAATCCTACTTTATACCAATAGCATTTTTTATCTGGTTTGGATACAAGTACCCATGCATCATCATTTACTATATGATTATTCTCTTAATTCATGTCTTAAAACCTTTTTGGATACTCAAATTCTTTATTCACATCATTCAGATAAACTTTTGAATAAAAATAAGTGTGTGAAGTTGTTCTTCTTGTTTGAACCCTTTGATATTGATCACCAATAATGTTCTAAGCCTCCACTTTCTTCCTCTTCCCGGGATGAGATTTTGAGTTTCTTACTCATCACTTGAAATAATTGAGTCTGATTCTTAATCTTGAGTAGGATTACAATTTTTTGCATCCTAATTAGAAATTTTAACAAAACTCTCCTTATCCTTCTCAACTTCATTATTTGCATGAATGTGTTTATCTTCCTTTTACTTTTCAATAACTTTCTCATCAACAAAATCAATAATTAATCCCGTTTAATGGTTGAAACATATATATCCTATTATTTCTAGAGCATAACCAAGAAAAATTTCATCCTCACCTTTCTACCCAAACTTTCCAAAGTTTCCACCTTTATTTTTTATAATTCATGGACTCCTGAAAACTCTTAAGTGTTTCAAACATAGTGTTTTTTCATAAAACATTTCATATGGATTCATATCAGAACATGGACTATAGAAACATTGGTTTTGGATATATACAATTGTACTCATGGCTTGCCTCCAATAGTAATGAGAAAGACCATGTTCAAGTAACATAGTTCTTTACATTTCCACCAAATTTCTAGTATTTCTTTCAAAAACCCAATTTTTTTAGGAGTGTACGAGGGAACAATAATAATGCAGAATTCCATGATTCTCAATATTACTTTCAAATTATATATTCTTATAATCACCACCATTATAAATTTTAAACATTTTCATTGAATACTCACATTCTTTCTCAGCTTTCCTCCTAAAACTTTTAATAATTTTCAGAGCATCTGACTTATCTTTCATATACATAATACAAGTAATGTTAGTAAAGTCATCAATGATAGTGATGAAGTACTTATCTCCATTTTTATTGTTTTTTCATTGGCCCATAGATATCAGAATGAATAATTTCTTGGGGTTGTTTTAAACATACCTCATCTTTATTATGCATTGAGATTGCAATTTTTCCTTTCTAAAAAATAGTACAAAACCCATATCTTCTTCTTGAAAAATCAGAAATATCTTGGACACTATCTCTTTTTGATAATTTTATCATGATTCATTAACACATGTGTCCCAACCTTTTACAGAACAAATAATTCTCTTCCACCATACTCAAATAACAAGAGTTTTTTATTTCACCAACTTGATAAAAGTTTCCTTTTACAAATTTTCCTATTGTAACTATCTTTCCTTCTACTTAACATTTCAAAAAAAAGACCCATGTATTTTAAATATATATTTTTTACCCTCATCTCAAATTTATGAAACACTTAGAAATTTTTGTTTCAGTCTATCAATGTATAAATATTTATTGGATTTCAATCTTTCTTTTCCCAATGATGGATAATCTAACACTATTGATTCCTAAGGATTCATAATTTCCAAATTTCATTGTTCCTTATTTAAAGTATTTAAAATTATTCAAAAAATTTAAATATCTAATAATATGAGAAGAAAAACAATAATAATTATCCAAGGTCATTTTCCTTTTATAGATTTTAAAGAGGTTCCAAAAACAAGAAAATTTTATTTCTTCATTTTTGGCTTCTGATAATTGTTAAAAAACTTTTTTTGTTCTTGTAACAAAATAAGAAATTGTTTTTTAAAGGTTTCTAGGTTGTTCACACATTTCAAAAATATCTTCTTGTGGTTTAAAAATATTTTCAATTTTTTACTCTAACCTTCTTTGTTTTGTTTAAAACAACATTAGTATATATATTTCTTTGAAGAGATTGACTATCCCTCAAACATGGCCTTCTACAACCTATGGAATGACATTAATGTTGTTGGTTGAATCAAAACATATTTTTCATATTCCAAAATCCCCCTAAATAACTGTAGTATCCATAGAAAGAATATTTTCTTCTGTAACTTCCATACTGACCAGAATTGGGAGCATGTTTCTCAGCAACATTCTTTCTTTTCTTATCCGAACCACCAAACATTATATTATCAATCATAATATTCTTTTTTAACTCAATGTTTTTCCAGATTTAATAGAATTAGAAGTGTTAGAAACCTTTTTGGACTCAGAATATTTATAAACATTTCAGACTGAGGGTATTTTGAAACATCTAAATTATCCAATTTATTAATTTTGTCGACATACATAACTTTCTCACCCATTTAAGGTAACTTTTGTGGATTATTATCTGGTTTCTCCATATAATAACTTTAACCAACTTTAGATATAGAGTTTTTGAAACTTTTACCTTTCTGTTTATATTTAAAATGTTTTTGTTGGAAAATATCCAACTCTTCTTCTTTTTCCTTAAACTTCACTTCCATATGTTAATGATGATTCTTTTCTTCCTCAAGAGATTTATTTTAATCATCCATTTTTTTCACCATCTTTAATTTCTCATCAGAAAATCATTCTTTATTATTAGTTGAAGAATGTTCATTTTTTAACTTCTTGATTTTTTTCTCCTTCCTTATAATATTTCTCATACATTCTTTCAATTCTTCTTTTGGATGATATTCTAATCAAGTTTGTTCTTATTATTATTCATAACTACTTCACCTGAATTATTCATTATTTATCATTGCAATAAAATTATTCTCACTAACATACTCAATAGATTTTTCAGACTCACCATCACTATCTTTTTCATCTTCATCTTAAGATAAGAAAGTTCTTCTTTTGGATTTGAATAATTTTTTATATTCCCCTATAGATATATATTTATCTTTATCACCTTATTTATTCCATGATATTCTTTACCTTATTTATTCTTCATCATTAGCCTCTTATTTCTTTCTTCAAGGAAAATTATAAGTAAATCAACAAAAGGCTCCACATTCCAGGCATTTTAAGGGATATTTCCCTTTGTATTTACCTATAAATTTTCTTATATTTTTAGAAAGAAAGGATAAAATATCATCCAAATATTTACATACCTAATTTTTGGAATTATTATCATGATATTATTCTTTAATAAGAATATTATTTAACTTATCTTTCTTGGAATCCTTGAAATAAATTTCTCTATCAATTTTTATTTTTATTTTCATAGATTTATCCCTTCTTATTTCATAATTGACCAGAGTGCTATGAAAATCATCTAGAGATAATGTTTTAGGATATCTATCATCCAATTAATAAATTTGAGTATTAAACTTGTCGAGAAAAAATCATAAAATATTTTCAACAACTGTAGAATCTTGTATCTTTTCACCAAGACATATGATAATGCTGAAAAAGTCATTTACCATGGTAAATAAGTCCCCAATAGATTCATACTCACCCATTTTCAAATATTCATACTTAATCCTCCATATTTTTTATTTTTACCTTTTAACTTTTTTATTGCCTTCATATATATTTTTCAACTTATCCCATATACCTTTGGATGTGGAAACACCTTTCACCCTTAGAAATTAACTTTTAGAAATTGATTATAGTAAAGAAATCTTGGCCTTTCCATCATTCTCAAAATATATATTATCATAAATGTGTGATAGGAAATTTTTCATCAATAATAGAAAACCCATCTGTTACCGATTGATTAACATCATATCCAATAGACATAAGATAAGGAAACATTATATCTTTCTAGATAGGATTATTATTACCATCAAAAAGCATAATTCTTTTACTATTCACGCAATTTAGATTTTCCACCAACTTCTCTTAAAAACATCAGAAAAGAATAAGAGAATGGAAACTTTATTTCTGATTCCAATTGTAATTTCCCAGTCATGATAATTGTATCATTGAGAGGGTGAGGGGGTGAATCAGTAATATATTTTTCTTATATGTTTTCATGCTTATGAAACAAACTTTTTCTCCTTTTAAAGATTAATTTCCTTATTGAAAAAAACTGAAACACACATCCATAAGAACATAATAATTCACAAGGTTCACTATTCAACAAGAATAGCTAAATCCTTAGTATGGTTTAGAAATGATCTAATAACACATAATCTACTAGAAAATAATCCTTTTGTGTGGAATACAATGAGTAAGATATTCCATTTCACTCATGTATAACTATGTAAACAATTCAATAGTGTGTGTTACATTTTTAGAACAAATGATGTAATACAAAGTTTTTTAAACAAACATGTTACTATGATTCTTTAACAACATTCACAAATATAATATTTCAAAACAATTCCCCACTTTCTTACCCAAAAGTTGGTAGGAACTCTCTGGACTTTGTAATAAAACTCAGTTTGATTTTCCCAGTCTTATTTTCCCAGTCCGATTTTCCTATTCTTATTGATCAATATATAAAATATATATCTCTATTAGAATATAGTTGAGACAATTCTGAAAACTTTCTTCCCCAATCCCAGAAAAACCAATGTGATATTCCCATTTCGATTATCCATCCAAATAGGATGATGAAATGAATATAATGACAATATGAATATTATAATCAACTGAATACGATGAACAAATGAATACAATGATCAGTTGAATATGTTACAATATTGTCTCTTCTCCTTTAACTTTTTTCTAGAATGACTTGATCAAGAAAGAAAGTCTATATACTTATTCTCTTTATAAATTTAGAGCTTTTCTCTCTTCCTTTCATGAAGAGTACATCCGTTAGAAAGTAAAAAATACTTTCACATTTTATAGGTGACCCAAATATGGTTTGGGATAGATTATGATATTGTTTTCCGCTCAACCAAATTTTACAAATTTCTTTATTTCCTTGAATTTTGAATATATTATGACTTTATTAATGCCTCTCAACCCTTCTTGATCCTTCCCAAATCTTCTGACAGTTCCATCTCTTCTTCATACTTTCTTTAAAAACATTGGTCTAATTATGATTTCCCATTATAATTTTCTCAGTATGATTTATTCATTATGATTCTCTATACCAATTTCATATATGAATAAATAGATAACTTCAATATTCTTATAAAATCTCAATACAATTCTAATTCTTTATTGTCATTATGATCAACCTTATTACAACTAAGAAAAATATAAAACAATGGTTTATTAATTATGTTTATCTACACCAAACAAACATAATATTATTCCAATTTCAAGCTCCCCATTTTAAAAGAAACCCAACCATATCTAAGTGATATTCTTCTTCTTCTTCCCTCCAGACTAATTATTGGTCTTGGATTCACCTGGAGTGTTATTCAATATGATGTCTCTTGACCAATTTTCAATACAAAAACACTTTTTCTTTTCATTTGTTTCAAAAAATTCATCCTATGATGAATATGATGATATACTGAATTATATGGATTTTTATCAAATGGATTCTTTTATTTTTGAATAAAATACTAATGATCTTTCAATACTCAGCTTCTTTCCCTTTTATGATTATGATTCTCATCAAATTCATTCTCTAAAGATTTATATCTCTTGTTTTTGGGTCTGATTAAAAACTAGTTTCTTAAGTTTCTCACATTTTCCACAAACCTTCTCATCCTTCAAAAAAATATGAATCCAATGAACTTGATATGATGATCTTGAGACTAAAAATCTTCAGCTTCATCAAATTTCTTCTTTGAAAAACTTCTTCTTGTATCATGAATTCCTTTATGTCATTTATTACATTGAATATAAGCTTCAACAACATATGACTTACCATGGTAGGTATTGTAACTTATTTATCAATATCTTTCGTTCCTTCTAATCTTGAATATGATTGGAATAATTACGATCAGACTGAATATGATTGGAAGAATCTTTTCTCACATTCTTTCATCAATATTACATCACAAGTTTTATAACTTACATATGATTTTAGAAAAATAAAAAATAGAAAAGTATCATCATATTTTAATCATATCCATAAAGACTCTAATTCTTTCCCATTATAATCAAAACTTTCATTCTGGATTCAGTGTGTATCCAATGAGCCTTTTCTTCCTTCCAAATTCTCCTCAAAATGAAGGAATTTCATATACATTATGGGTCCAATTTCTTAAATATGATGGTCATTCAGAATTTCATGAAAAACAAAGTGGATTGATTTATTTTCTTCTTAAACATCCTTGATAAAAAAGTACAATAATCTTGAAAAATAAACATCTTCAACTTCTAAAAACCTTATCTATCCAAATTGGTCCCAACATAAAATAAATTTGGCTTGTTTAGATATTCAGTCAAAAATATATTGTTCATCCCTTTATAGCGACACAATCAGTGAATGGGGGATGAATGAGGTCCCACTAAATTATCAGAATTGTACTAGGAATACATAATAGATATGAACATCATCCTAGGTAGATATTTTTCTAGATTCAAACATGTTTGGTTGAAATTAATTGTCATCTTAGTTTATCTGGATATACTATAATTAGTTTTAGTTTCATGATTTAGTCTGCTCAATTCCCCTTCTAGATCTTATTTTTGATTGGTAATATTTGTAATATTTTTACTCTAATCATAATCGATCGTCTGGATGAAATCTGAAGAGATCTATATGGGTAAATGTTCTGGGAAAATTATTTATGGGAGCTATAAAATAATGAATCTTCAAGGTATAGGGGTGGTCTCAGCTTTCATATGGTCGGTGTAGATGAAGTTGGTCAATTTAGTAGCTTGTAATCCATGGAAAAATTTAATGAATGATTCTACTAATTTGATGTTGATGGCATGGTCAATTGATCAACCTTGTGGAGGAGGTTGCGGTTGATTAGAGGGGGTGGTTTTGGTCATAGAGAGGGATTAATGGGGGGTGCACAGTCAATCCAAACAGCTGATGGAGGGCATGGTAGCTTGAAGATAATATAGTCACTTATGTACAGAGGAATCCTTGCTCACTTGGGTTATTGATTCACATGGAAGGATGTGGAATAAAAGGATTCCATAAAATAATGGGTTCATCATGTAGACTATTCACATGAAATAATGAACACATAAGTAGGATTTCTAATGGAATTATAGTGTGCAGTCTCACTGAAGCTTTTCAAAATTTTCAATTTCCATGGATAGGCATGAAAGATTCTTAATAGGATCATTGCCATAGATGATTTGATCATCTTATTTTATGTATTGTAATCCTACAATATATTTCCATGTAGGGATGGGGTTTCATTCTTATATATGGTTCGGGATCTTACACTTCTGGTATCTCGAGTTCATGGTTAAACTTATAGAAAATAATGGTTATTAAAGAATGGGTCTTCAGTTTATGTCTTTTTATAAATTCCTATTTTCAAATAGCATAGTAAAAAAATATTTTCAGTGTATGTTTTTTTTTCTAAATTAATTTCAATTAAATTAAACATTAAAAAAATAAAATTCCAAATTCCAAAAAATTGATATACGGCTTTTAAAAATCAAAGAAACAGAAAAAAATTGTGTTTTAAGCCATTTAATAATTTAAATATTGATTTCCGAAAAATTAACAACAACACTAATTTATCTAGGATTTATTTAATTTCTAGAGTACATATCAATGAAATACATTTTTTTTCAAATTTTTGTATCCCATCACTTCCCCAAGATTGGATTATTTCACTCTCTAGGGGTTTAATGAATTGAATTATTCAAAGATATAGTATTTCTATATTAGGCATGACAATATTCAACTCAATTATATTTATCTCAAGAAACTACTCATTTAAAAATAGAATCCATAATATTTTATTCATATGAAATGAAAATTTATTTTTAATATCACTCTCTTTTATTTATTTTCAACTAAAAACACTAAGAAACTATCAAATAAACATAAAAATATATATTTATAGATTAAGCTACATGTCCCTATCCCCAAAACTTATCTTAGAACCCATTTTAATTGATTCAAATATAAATCTTTTTCCATGAAATTTTTTTAAAAAAATGAAAGTTATATAGAATAATTTTGATAAAAGAGAAAATCATACATATATTTATTCAATCGTAGTAGGGATGAGTTTAGACTTGTTAATTGGTTCCTTATAAAACATTCAACTTGAACCGATACTTTGAATATTATTATTCGATATCGATTAAACAAAATTGAAAAGTGTTATTTACAATCTATGTACTAGTCCATTTGAAATTAAGTTTAACAAGCATGAGATTCATCCTAGAGGATAATTTTAAAACATTGTCTATGATAACAAAGGTAATTCTCTTTAATATATTTTAATTGAATGATTTGGACTTCTTTTTGTACAAAATAAATTTATCAAATGATTCCCTTCTCAATTGCTAATTCTCTATCATCGGTTGATTCCTATATTCGCTATCTTTTCCAAATTTTAGGTTTACCATATCCAAAAACTAATAAGCATTTTAAAATAACTCAAAATAAAAGTGAAAATGATTTTCATAAAAAATTCTACATGGGGAGATACTTAATAGAGTTTTGTAGGAAAAAATGTACGCCTATAATGTGTCTTACATCTTCTTACTCCATTCCTTCCTAGTGGGTTATACAATACTCTCCAAGATCCTCTCAATATATATATTAGAAACCTCTAAATTACTATTTTTTGTGTGGTATGAAGTTAGGCTTTTGTGATGCACTCCATTTTTCTTCTTCAGTGACTCCATGTTTCTATTGTAAAAGTGTGTTCCCTGTTCATTGATTCTTTCTCATGGTATTCCAAATCAATAAAAAATGTATTTTCTATTAAAAATTTACTTAAAACATTATAATCCTCAGTTTTTGTGGATTTTACTTCAATCCAATTTGAAACATATCCCACTGTTAAAAATATAATGGTAAACTAGTTGAAATTGGGAATTGACCCATGAAATCTAATCCTCACACATAAAATATTTCATAGGAAACCATTTGTTTCTTGTTAATTTCATGTGTTTTGGATATTAAACTATTAAACTAGTAATTTGGATTGGATTTACAAAAATAATCTTAGTATTTAAAAGTTGATTTCTAAAAAACCATCTTCTAAAACCTTTCTAATAGTTCTTGGAGGTCCAAAATGGCATCCACATATAAGTGTATTACAAAATGTAAGTGAAAAAATTTCCTACTATTTATGGTAGAACCTTCTAACTTTTTGTTCATTATATATATTCTATAAATATGGATCTTATAAGATATAATATTTTTATTTGAAGTTTAATTTATATGATTGATGCTTGGTAAAGAAGGGTGGTTACCTTTGATGTGATTATAAAATTGACCAGATCAATTTACATGGGTACTTGGGTGACATTGTATATTTGTTAACTAGGGAAGGAATATTCCAAGTTCATCTTATTGGGTGGTTTTTCATCAAAAATGTGAGGCAATCTACTAATGTGATTGAAAACCAGATTTTCACAGACCTTTTCCATTGATTTCCAAGTCAATGTAATATAATATCAACATCCACCTCACCAGTATCTATTTTTCATAGGCCTTGTTGATCATATATCTTAATACTACATGATCAGAGTAAAATGTTATATTAATTAATAAAATATAATACTAAAATTTATTAAGGAAATAATAATTGAAAAAAAAAACTCTTTGTTGTTGTTGTGTAATTTAATTGGGTTATTTCTAGGGTTTGATAATTATAGGACATCTCTTTTGGGTGAGAATCAATTTTTTGGGACACCGCAACTCCTATAACCTTATTGGAGGAATCACATAGTATCTCAATGGGGAAATTCTATCCTGGTGGATAGATTATGGGGGATGTGATCAGCCTTTCCTTGATCTAGTCAATATCTATTCTACATGAATCATCAAATACCAAATTAGTTTCCTTCTTGAGTAGGTTATTTATAGGTAATGTAATTTTATAAAATCCCAAATAAACCTTTTATAAATCACAACATACCCTAAAAATTATTGAATGTTCCTTATAGTGGTGGTATAAGGTTTTGCAAAAATCACATCAATTTTTTCATTATGTACATCAACACCTTCCTTGGAAATTATTTGGCCTAGAAAATTTCATTTTCAATCATAAAAAGGAATTTTTAAAAATTCAAAAACAAGTTTTTGTCGATATATTTGCCTCAAACCATTTCAAGAATCTGAAGAAATGTTTAAAAATATCTTCCATAGATAGTAAAATTGTCCAGGAATACCTCTAAGAATATCTCAATAAAATTTGAAAAGATACTCACTGTACACCATTGAAAGAAAAATGGATAATTGAAAATATCAATGGGAATACTTATCTAAGATAATGTACTATTTGGGTAGGTAAAGGTAGTCCTATCTAGATCTTATGGAGCTATTGGAACTAAAAAAATACCCCGAAAATCCATCTAGGAAACAATAGTATCCCTTCCCCGCTAGCCTCTCTAACATTTATTCTACAAAGGGAATGCTGAAGTGATATTTTATTGTTACATAGTTTAATTTACAATAGTCAAATAAAACTCTCCATCTATTCTGAGTCATTGTGGGTATTAATTAATTTATCTTATTTTGTACAATTTTATATCTAGTTTTCTTTGGGATAATTTGAATGTGACTCACACACAAGGATTATGATATTATATATATAATTATAAATTCCAATAGTTATTCTACTTGTTTTTTTATAACTTCTAAGGGGGTCGAGTTGAGCTTTCATTATGGTTATCTCACTGGTTTAGACTCATATTTTAGAAAAATCTTATACATGCAGGTGATACGGATAATTACATGAATGTATCATAGTGTCAATACTATAGAACCAATTTTTTATTTCAAAATGTCCGAAATTAGGTTCTATAGATTGGGTTTTAGATTATTTGAAATATTATTGATAGTCTCTCATTTTTCATAATAAAATTATATATTAAGATTAATGTAAGAAAAATTATTTCCAGTTTTAGGGGTGGGGGTTTATAATGATGTTTTCAGCATAGATTTATCCATAATAGCATCGAAAACATTTAATAAAAAATTTATTGTTATAGTATTTAACAAATCATCCAATAACTATGCTCAAAATAATATTCATCACAACACATAAAAATTTCCAAATTTATTTCATTTTAAAAAGTAGATTCATCAAATAAATTAGGTGTTTCAAGTGATTATACTAATCAAATGATGTCATCAAATATTTAAATATCTTATTTATAGAAACAACACTAATCAAAATGGTTTAATATAAACATAGATCTCTCTAAAGGGGGATATTTTATTGAATCTGAAATATTAAAATTCACTATATACTCTCCAAAAGTCATTGAAAGAGTTCCCTCATTTAAATTTATTATTATATTGGTAGTTTTCATAAATTAAAAACCTAATATGATAGGAGTGACACCCTAAGATTTTAAAATAAAACTATGTTCGATAGCATATACAAAACGCAACACCAAGCTTAAAAGAACCAAAAAATATTATTATTTAAATATGATAATTATAACCCAAACATTGTATAAGGACCTGACATTAAAAACTAACAAATTCTAATGTATTTAGACAAGAATTATCATTTATAAATCCCAATTATATTTTAATGTTTAGAGTTTTAGAGAATTAGGTTATAACCCATACATAAAAAACAATATATCAAATAGTTGACACTTCTGATCAGTATCTATTTTTTACATAAAAAAAACTTTCAGGAAGATATATATTTTCTTTTAATATTAAATATCCTCCATTTTTATCTTAACCCTTAAATTTCCCAATTAAAGCTTAAACCCCTTTTAAAAACATTATAATACATGGTATGAGCATCAAAATCTCACTAAGGGTCACTAATTAATGTAATGAAACCCATTAGTTCATGAAAAAATTTCTTTTAATAAAAAATATATTTAGGGTTCAAAATTCACATTTCCTTACCCAAGAAAATTAACTTCTCTTCCCAAATATTTTTAAAAAACATTTCAAAAGAAAAATTGAGGAAAAATAAATCAAACAAATGTTTATCTGAAAACATAATAAATTAGTTGAAATATTATCATAATGAAATAATTTTAATCCTTAAAAAGTTGTAAATACTTTCCTTTAAAAATAAAATTAGTGATTACCATTTTTATAATCAAAAGATTAAAATAAAACCCATATAAATCATATATAACACATTAAATTATCTTGTTACATCATTATATTTGGTCATTCATATAAATTGAATAACCATGCAATCGACTTCTATACTTTCCATGCTTATAAATGGAATAACCGGACAAATGGATTCTATACGCAATGCATTGGAGGGATATCATGGACCCACCTATTGTTGGTTTATCACAGAACAACCCATCATTGTTTTATAAACTAACCAATCATAATAATTTCTAATAACCACATAATAATAAAACACATAAAATATTTCAATTTTTAACATGTCCTTCATAAAATTTTATTTTTTCTAATAATAAAATATTTCAATTTATTCAAAATAATAAATCCATATTGAAAACCCATTTTCAATAAAAAAATAACCATAAAAATGGAAAGTGGTGTTTGTTCTTATTTTAAAAACATTAATTATTGTTGAGGAAATAAAATATCAATTAATGGTCCGGATGGTGGATAATTTTTCATTACTGTATAAATTAAAAGAATATTCCATTGGTTATTTATAATGAAAGTCAAAAATTCCATAAAACATATAAAAATATTTCCTTTTGAATTTTTTTAATGAAATTGAAAATAGAAATAAAATTTCCTTTATAATGGTTTTATATCAATTTAAATAATCATATAATATAATATCAAGAATATTGACATGGAGGAAAATATTTTGAAATTAAATTTTTAAACATTTAAAGAGATATTTTCAAATTAAAGTGTCCCATACCACTTTGAAACAATTGAATCATAATCCCCATGATGAAATAAAATTTAAAAAAACATTAAATAAAATTTGAATAAATTAATTCATTATATAATATATAAAATTGGATATATAAACACCTCATAAAATAAGGTGGGTTTATAACATCAAAATATTCCTCAACGAAAGGGGATTGAGATGAAGTCCCTTACCTTGAGTCCAAATTGTCACATGTGTATTTATTTTCTTAAATAATAAACTTATGTTAATTATTAAATTCATTTAAAACATTTATAAAATTTATTATTACTTTTATTCCACTTATTAAAATGTTTTAGAAAATTTTTAATCAATTAAGTTTACATCAGATATTTTTACCATATGAAACTTATGCGTCAAAATGACATTGGTGGGTTGACTATGATCTAAAAAGTCATTATTTAAAAATATATTGAATAATAATAATGAAATAATCCTTATATTTATACATCAATTATTCTTTCAAAACATATCATGGAATATGGTTATGAAAAATTAATGAATTTTACAATCATGTAGATGGTAGGTTGAATGTATGCATGAGTAACGTTCACATTTTTCAATGATCATTATGGAAAGAATGTATGTAACATTTATCATTCCAAAATAATAATTATAAATATATTATTTAATTTTATATTCTTATATATATCATTCTTGTGATTTCGTTATGAAAATAAGAAGAATCACATCACTTTGAGGAGGTGGTAGTCCACACATCCATGAATGACGTTATCACTTTTTCAGTGTGTGAAAAGTTAAGAAGAAAATGTAATATTATAAGAAATGAAAGATAATTTTGTTAATAATATAATAAATATTTCATTTATATAATATATATTCATTATATTTACCTATATTGCATTCCATATACCAAATTAGTTAAAAATGCTTCACATCACTTCGCAAGGTGGTAGTCCACCATACACACGAGTGACGTTATCATATCCCCAACGGTATAAAATGTAAAAAAAGGTTCATATGAAATAATGAATAAAAAGGTATTATTATTTTATAAATATAATAAATATCATAAATAAATTTTACGTTCATCATAATTCCCAATCATGAGAGGTGGTAAAGAAATAAGGATTGACATCATTTCGTGAGGCTGTAGTACGCCATACACACAAATAATGATTTCATAAACCATTTGATGGAAGTGTGTGTGGGTGTATTTAATACCCATAATGTAATAAAATCTCATTATATTGATTATATTTATGTTATTATATAAGCATGGCATAAGAATAATTGAAGGGATGGATCATGAAATAAAATAAAAATGCTCGTTGATGAATGTTACATCTTTTTTGGGTAACTCCTTTTGATTTGTACAAAAAGCCTTCCTTGGTTTTATTTATGTTAAAAAAAGATTCTAGGATGAGGTTATATATTTTTTGAGTAAATTTGTTATGTTTTTATATGAGATAAAAGGCTTTAGAGTTGTTTATAATAGGGGAAAACGAATTCCCTTTTATAATTGAGAAGTTGAATTCTAGTAAATGCCAAAAAGAAAACACTATTGGGATATCTCCCTTACATAATGAGTATCCAATAATGAACAATTTCACATAAAATAGGATACATGGTAAAATTATTTCCATAAAATGGGTTTTTGACAAGTTTTTAGGTCATTTGGCCCCTTATATTACTTTTTAACTGTTAAGTAAACTCATTTTAACGTTAATCATTGTAATTAGTTTTAATTAAATTCAAAAATATTTTTGAAAAAAAAACAAATTTGAACTAACTAGAAATTATTAATTATTCTAATTCCAAATATGTAATCGATTTTTTCAAATAAAATTAATATAACTGGTATAATTTGATTTAAAATTAATTCCACAGACGGAAGGAAAAATCGAATTTTTAAACTGAAAATTTTCAAATATTTACTATGTTTTTATTTATAAATTCAATATAAAAATATAAAAATGATATAAATTGTACTAATATATTTATAATTGATCTAATTTAACATTAAAACTAATTCAAAATATAAATTAACATTATGAATATTTTTTGATGAAAAGGTAGTTTTAAAATATAATTCAGTATTTTTAATTATTCATAAAAAAATAAAACTTCTCATAAAAATACAAAAAATTCAACAAAATTAAATTTTGATATTATTACTTAAAATTTAAGTTTATTTTTTCAAATAAAATTTATAAATTGGCAAAAAAATTATTTGAATTGAGGTGCACTAAAGCATGATAAAACCTCATTTTAGGAAAAAACCTTTTTTTAGAAAACATTTCTTTTTTTCTTTTAAATGATCATTATTTTGTTATTAAATGATAGATAACTAATGAATGTATGTAAACTATATATTTTTATAATATAGTTTTGCCTATTCTTAACCTTAAGGTGATAACTGTCATATTAAATAATTACATTAAAAGTATATTATTGTTCAGTATAACTCAGTCTTGTGTGTAACACAAGATTTCAAAGAAACACATTGTTTAATGTTGTATACAATATTGAATAAATCATCCCTTTTAATTTAAAATTTCTATCTAATTCATAAATATTACTAAATATGAAAATACTTTATTCTATCGTTTCCTAGGTTGTTACATTATTCCCCCTTTTGTAAATTACATCCTTGTATTTTTATTCACTTACTAAATAAGTTAGGATATACTTTCCTCACAGAATCTTCATATTTCCATATTTCTTCTTTAATCATATGGTTTTCCCTTTAAACCATTACCTGGTGAATTACCTTGTTTCAAAATTCTTGATCTCTATGGTCAAGAATCTAAACCTTTTTTCCTCATAAGAAAGGTTCTCTTCAAGTTGAACTACTTCAGCACTCAAAACCAAATATGAATCCACTACATACTTCCTTAACATTGAAACATGAAATATGTTGTGTATGTGGGATAAAATTAGAGTAAAAGGCAATCATTAGGGAACTGATCAAAGTTTATCTTAGATTTATTATGGTCGAAGGAAATGTGGACTCAACTCCCCCTTATTACCAAAACACCTCACGCTTTTCCATGGAGAAAGTTTTTGAATGTCATGATGACCTACATTGAAATAAAGGTCTTTACTACAGTTATACAAATAAATTTTCTTCCTAAACTGATCTATCATCATGTTTCTATAAATAAATTGAACTTTATATAAAGATTTCTCTATCAAATCTGCTCCAATCAACTTTCTTTCTCCTACATCATCCCAAAATGCTTGTGTCTGAAACTGATTTCCAAACAATCCCTCAAATGGTTTTATTAGTAAATTGGAATGAAATATATTATTATAAGATTATTCAACCAAATAAATATGTTGATCCAAACTTACCTAGTAATCCATTGAGTAAGATTGAATCTTATCTTCCTAGGTTTTAATTTCCCACTCAGATAGTTCATTGAATTAAGGATAAAAGGTTTTATTGAAATTTAATTCAGTACACAAAAAATTATAAATACTTTTAAAAAAATAGATTTAAACCATGGATCCTAATCTAATTAAATTGAGATAGAAACTCCATGTAACCTGAAAATATCCTTTAGATATAGTTGAGAAATATGATCTAAAGACATTGAACATCAAAAAGAAAGGGATTGTATTGATTTAGCTAATCGATAAATAATAAACCAAATACTATTATTACCATGATAATTCTTTGTAAATGCTACCAAAAAATCCATTGATATATTCTTCCATTTTCACTCAAGCACTGAAAAAGGTTGAATCATCCACTTTGTTGATTTTCATTCTACTTTAACCTACTTGCAAGTAAAACAGTTCATGGTGAATTCAAGAACATCTATTTTCATTCCATACCACTAGTAATAACCACAAATGTCTTTGTAAATATTAATTATTCATATATTTATGGAAAATGAATAACTATGAGCTTCAGTCAATAGACCTTTTTTCAGCTGGGAATCACATTTCACACATAATATTTTTCCAAATCATAAAACACTTTCTTCATCAATATTAAAATCAAGAAACTTACCCTTCTTAATGGATTATACCTTTTTCATCAAATTATGATCCTCTTATTGAGCTTGATTAATTCTTTCTGAAAATGTCAACTACACTAAAACATGAATCAAACTTGAGGATTCCACTAGATCCACAAATTCTTGGCCAAAATTCACTAAATAATTAACTAAAGGGTCATGTTACAAATGTAGCATTATTTTTTCTACTAAAATTATCGAATATTTTTTTTACTTTTCTAGAATAGTAATGAATCATGAAATAGTAATCCTTTATTAGTTCTATTCATATTATTTGTCCCATGGTCAGCTCTTTTTGGGTGAATATATACTTCAAAATTTTGTGATCAATATATATTTGACACTTCACTACATACAAATGATACCTCCAATTTTTTTCAAAAAAAATGATAATTATAAATCATATATATGATAATTTAACTCACGAGTTTTAAACTAATGTGAACCATAAACGATTACCTTATCATTATGCATCAGAACACAACCGAGTCATTTTAACGAATCATCAATGTAGATGATAAAATCGCTACTTATAGAAAGAAGGGCCAAAATGAAGCATTGACTAGTCTCCCTATCAGTTCCTAAAAACATTCACTAAATTATTATATCTAGATGAACCTAAATCCATTTCATGTTAACTTATATAGTGCAGTAGATAACCATGAATCGTTTTCAACAAACCATCAGTAATAACCCACTAATCCAAGAAAACTAAGAATCTTTGTGACATTGTTAAGTATTGGACACTATTCAACAACTTCTATTTTAGTAGATTCAATAGTTATGCCATTTTTAGAACAATATTTCCAAGAAATAAAAATTGTTGTAACCAAAATTATCTTCTAATATAGTTTTCATAGAGTTTCTTTTCTTTTATGGTTTAAAAAAAATCCTTATTTACCTTTCATGTTCCTTCTAGATTTTAGAGTATACCAAAACATAATTTATAAACACAACCATAGGGTGATCCAAAAATCCTTAATGAATTTACTCATAAGATTAATAAATATATTAGGTGAAATAGATAACCTAAAGGAAATAACTAAAAACTCATAATTTTCATATCTCATCTGAATCATTGTCTTCATAATGTCATCCTCTTTCACCTTCAGTTGATGGTACACAAACCTCATATCAATCATCAAAAAATACTAATCACCCTAGAGTTTTCATCACTTCATTTTATGGCCCAACATAAACCATAGTAGTAGTAAAAATTTTCCAAACATTTTTTCTTTTGATCTAACTAGTTTCATCCATGGGTAATCAACTTCGGACACACATTTGAACAATTAACTAACTCATTACAACTAAAAAATCTTATAAATAACTTTTCATTATTTTCCTAATTATCTCCATTATAGTCACAATCCATATGACCAATATTACTAAAACATAAGTACTTCTTAGACTTTGAATGAAATTATCTAGGATCTTTTTACCACACTTCTCAAAAGATGGGAATTTGTTTTTTTTACCTCCAACCTTATTTTATGAATACTTTCCCATTCTATTCCAAATGGAACTTTTCTTCTTCTTGATTTCATGGGACACATGATAATTAAAAAACTCCATTTTTACCGTCTCATCATATCATACATGTTTCTCATAGATTTTAAACTCATGAGAGGCTAATTCCATTTGATATCTTAGATTTTATCCTGAGTAAAATTGATTTATCTTACTATCAAGATCCTAGATAAACATTGGGATATACCTTTCCAATTGAGTGAATTTTTCTTTGTATATAGCCACCAAATCATACTCCATTATTCTCAATTCCATGAATTGTTTTTCCATACTATGTAGAACATCCTTAGGAAAATATTTCTCAATGAAAATATTATTAAATTCATCCCAATTCACAACATTAATCTCTTCACTCTCTCTAATATTATTAAACAATGACAATCATAGGTCAACTCCACATATAACAAGACAAATTTATGGAGTTAAATTTTGGAAATCTGAACTATCAATGACATTGTATGTATTTTCTTAGGATTAAATGATCATTTGAATGATGGGAGGTATTGTTTTATAAAATTCTCAACTATCATCATGTTCCTCAATAGTAGATCTAGTTAAGACATTACATAGACACAACCACAATTTATAGACTATTTCAATTAATCCATCACTACAATAAACAGATCAGTTATAATTCCAAACATCTCTATATATTTATTCAGAAGGATATTTTCCTAAAAGTGCCTTCCCACTAGAGCTTCCTTATTTTCTCTATGGAAAACCATTTTGAATAAAAAAAAATTTAGATGAAGTAACATGGTAAAATTCAAATTATATTTCAATTAAAATTAATCATAAAGTGAAATATTTCAAGGGAATACTATTAATATTAACCAAAATTATAAATTTTTCTAAACCTTTTCTTTGATAACAACTATAGGGACTTAACCATAAACATAACATATTCTAGTGTATTTAGGAAAATAATTATAACTCATGAAATCCCAATGATATTTTTTGGTTTATAGTTTTAGATAATTTTTTCATAACCCATATATAACAAAACCATAGATTACATAGTGGACACATCCGATTGGTATCCTTTTTCCCATAATATATTTTTTTTAAAAAGAATCATGTTTTCTTTTCATATCACAACTCTAGAATTTTGATCTTAACCTCTTCCTTGTCCATATTCATGCTTAAAACCATATGATAGGAATTATAAAACGTGGTATTGGAATGAAAATCTTTGTAATGGACATTAAGGAAAATAAATAAACTCATGAGTTCCTAAAAAATTACCTTTTAATAAAAAATAGATTTAGGTCTCAAAATTAACATTTTCTTACCCAAGAAAATTACCTTCTTTGCCAAAAGATATTCAAAAAAAATTATATAAGAAAAACTAAGGAAAAAATAAATCAAATAAATTTTTCTCTTACAACATGATAAACACGTGAAAAATTTATCATAAATAATTACTTTTAACCCATAAGAAGTAGAAAATACTTTCCTTTGAAAATAAGCTCATTACTTACTCTTTTTGTAATAAAAATATTACCATAAAATTGATAAAAATAATAAATGAAAAATAAAAGTTTCTTGGTAAATCAAAATAATTTTCTTTTATATAAATTGAATAACCACACCATTGAATTCCATACATTCCAGAATTTCAAATGGAATAACCACATGGTTGACTTCCATTCCCAATACATTAGAAGGATATCACAGACCCACCCATCGTTAGTTTATCATGGAACCAACCTTCATTGGTTTATAACATTACCACCCATAATAATTTAAAATAAAAACAACATAATAATAACACAAAATTGCTTTAAATTTTCAACATTTCACTCATAAAATTTCATTTTCACTAATAAGAAAAAAATTCATGTTATTAAATAATCAATACATTTTCAAAACCCATACTCAATAAAAAAATACCACGAAAAAGGTAAAGAGGGGAGTTTTTATTTTAAAATGATTATGGATTATAGAGTAATCCAAATATCAAATAATGTTCATGGTGTTGGAGAATTTGTTTCACTGTAATCATTTAAAGAATATTCATTTTATCATTTTCCAAAAAAGTGAAATATTCCATAGAAAAAATATAAAGAGACTCTTTATTGAAAACCATTGAATTAAATTCAAAATAGACATAAAATTGTATTTATAATACTTTTAGATCCATAAAAATAAAAACAAAAAATAATGTTAATAATATTAACATGTAGGAAAATATTTTGAAATTAAATATTTAAACATTTAAAAAATGATTTTCTAATTATAGGGTCCCATACCACTCTGAAACATTTGGATCATAAGCCCCATAAAGGAATAATATTTTATAGAATATTAAATAACATGAGAATAAATAAATTCACAATATAATGTGTCATAGGGGATGTATGTACAACTCATAAGGAATTTGGTTTTATAACATCAAAATATGGCTCAATGGAAGGGGATTAAGATGAAGTCCCTTACCTTGAGTCCAACTTGTCATGTGTGTCTTTATATTCATGCATAATACACTTATGTTAATTATTTAATTACTTAATAACCTTTTTAATGTTTATTATTACATTAATTTCACCAATTAAAATGTTGTATTCAATTTCTTAATCAAATAAGCTTACATCATGTTTTGACCATATTCGGCTTACGTGTCAAAATGATTTTGGTAGTTTACTATAGTGAAAGAGGTCATCATGTAAACATATAAAGAGTAATAATCACGAAATGAAAATCATATATAAAAATAAATTATTCTTATACAATCAATCATGGAATATTTTTTTGAAAAATGAACCAACATTACAATCATGGTGACGGTAGGCCGTATGTACGCTTGAGTAACATTCCCATTTTTCAGTGATCACTATAGAAAGAAGGTATATAACAATTATATTTCTATAATGATAATTATAAATATATTATTTAATTATATATACTTATATATATCATTAATGTGTGGTGGTGATGAAAAAAGAATAATCACATCGCTTCGAGGAGGTGGTAGTCCACACGTCCACGAACGACATTATCACTTTTCAGTTTGTGAAATAAAAAGAAGAAAATTATATATTATATATCCAGAGAGATAACTATTTCATGAATATAATTAATAATTAATTTATATCATATATATTCATTATAGTTACTCTTATTACCTTACATGTAAAATTTTAGTGAATAACGCTTCACATCACAATGCGAGGTGGTAGTCCGTTGCAAACATGATTGACGCTATTATATCCACTATGATATGAAATGTAAAAATATTTCATATAATATAATGAGTAAAAAGGTTTTATTATGTGATAAATATCATAAATATAATATATAAACAGTATGTACCTCCTAATTATCAACCATGGGAGGTGGTAAAAGGAAAACAAATGACATCGTTTTGCGAGGTGGTAGTCTGCTATACGCACGAATACTGATTTCTTAAGCCATTTGACGGATGTGAGTATTATTGTAGTTAATACCATTAACATTAAAATATACTATCATATTTAGGATAATAAGGTATTCATATAATCATGGTATAAAAAAAATTTATGGGGTGGAGCAAGAAATAAAACAAATGTGCTCGTTGATGAATGTTATCTCTTCTTTGGGCAACTCCTTTTGGTTTGTACCAGAAGCCTTACTTGGTTTGATTTCTGTCAAAAGAATCTTCTAAGATAATTGGAGGAATTTTTGGAGTTGATTTTTGCAGGGTTTGGATGAGACAAAATTGTTGATAGGTATGTATAGTGGGAGAGAGTAAATGCCCTTACATTCTTGTAAATAACACAAGGAAAACACTATTGGGATGTCTACCTAAAATTATGTGCTAGAAATAATGAACCATATTTTATACAAGAGTTTATATGGAAAAAAATATTTATATAACATTGGTTTTTCACAATTTTATACTTCATTTATTTTTTTAAGATTAAATTTTAACCACTCAACAAACTCATTTTTACCTTAATCACTATAATTAATTTTAATTTCCTTTACTAATATTTTTGTTGAGAAACTAAGTTGACCTTAGTATAAATTATATATTATGATGATTCAAAATATTGAATCCATTTTTCCAAATTAAATTCAAATAATTTTAATAATTTAATATAAAATTATTCCCTCAGGCAGAACGAGAAAGTAGGTTTTTAAAGTGAAATTGCTCAAAAGTTTATTAAGTTTTTATATCTAAATTAAATATAAAAAATATTCCAACGGACTAAATTGGATTAATAGATGTATATTTGAATTAATCTTAACATTAAAACAAATTTAAAATATAATTTAACATTATAATTGTTTTAGATGAAAAGGAATCTTTTAATCAAATTTCAGTATTTTTGACTATTCATCCAAAAATGAAACTTCGCCAAAAAATACCAAAAATTATCCCAAAGAAAATTATGATATTATGATTTCAAAAAAAAAAATTCAAATGAATTTTATAAAATTTTAAAACAAAATTAATTTAGGTGCGCCAATGCATGATAGAATTTCTTTTTAGGAAGAAATAGTTTTCCAAAAAACATTTATTTTTTCATTTAAATGATACTTATTTTATTTTTAATTGATAGATAACAAATGAATTTGAGTAAAATATATATTTTAATAATATATTTATTCATATTAATAACCTCTAATATAACTACAAGTAAATAAATTCCATATTAAAAAAATAATATTACCAATATATTTTTATTTGGTATAACTCAGTCTTGCATGAAATGCAAGATTTCGAAGAAACTAATTATTGCACGTTGTATACACCATTGAACAAAGTATTCCATTTAATTTAAAATTTATATTTTATTCATAAATATTAATAAAAATTAATAAGACTTATTCTATCATTACCTAGGTTGTCACATTCTTTCCCACTTATTGAAATTGCATCATTGTAATTTTATTCATTTAATAAATAAGTGGGTATATCTTCCTATCATAGAATTTATATATTACCATGTTTATTATTCAACCATATGGTTTTTACATAAAACAATAACCTAGTAAATTACATTTTTCTATAACACTTTATCTATATGTTCAATAATATGAACCAGTTATTCTTTAAAATAAATAATCTCATGTAGCTAAACTAGTTCAGGGATCAAAACGTGAGATGAATATAGTATATACTTTATTATAATTTAAATATGAAATAAATTTGGTAACTGGGATAAAATAGAAATAAAATCCACTCAGTAGGAAACTGATCCATATTTCTCTAGGATTTTATATGGTCCAATGAACCACAGACTCATTTTCCCCTTCTTACCAAACCACATCATAGTTATCCATGGAGAAACTTTTAGAAAGATATAGTAACTGATATTATTAATATTTTCATGACTTATTATATAACCCCTTTACTTATTTTATATGAAATGTGCATAATTTGTGTGAAATATTAATGTTTTAATATTAAGTATAATGTTTCAGCATTTTTAGAAGTAATCCAATTGAGTCAGTTTACTATTTTATTTATTACTATCACCCTTATGATTCAAATTGTGTGGTTATTGTTTTGAAAGATTCCTTATTCAATTTCTCACATATCATTAGAAGTAATAATGGGACAATTATACCATTTGAAGGCTCATATGGTCAACACAAGAAGACCCAAAGAATCTGTGATAAAACTGGACCATCAATGATGATTGAGTTATTGGTCTAAATCCAAATTCCCAAATTTTATGAAACTACACCATATATTCTATATTATCAAAAGGAATCATGGATGAAAATTTTAAGGTCCAAATACAAGAAAAAGGGGCCCAACTAATGCCTTGAAGTCCAACCCACCATTCTGGATGATAATTAAAATCCAAACATTATTCATGACATATCTCATGATGTAATCATCAAATAGAGCTTAGATTTTTCAGTGTGAAAGGGAAGATATAATGTTCTGACTTTGGTTAAGAAATCATTAGGTTTTTAAGGCATATTCCTATTCAAAAACCTTTTCAAATTTTGACTTCAAAAATATTGGATTGAAGTAAACAGATTAAAATTGGTTAATAAACCGACCATAACTTTAGCTCCATAGGTCCAAATGCCTCAAAATTTTGATAGTAGTCGACCAAAATTATTATATACGACCTTGAAGAATGATATATCTCGAGATTATGCTTTCTATATATCCATATAGTCTAGCCAACTTGAAGGACATATTGGGAATGCAAACAGTCCACTTCCTTGGGCTATAAATACATCCCCATCCTCTCGTTCAAAGGGGTTGGCATTTCAGAAGATAGAAGCACATATTGTCATGAAAAATAGACTTGAAAAAGTCTTGGAAGGACCTTTCTTACTCATGTTTTCACTTCAGATACCCTTCCTACTCTATTTTTTTCTTTTCACTTTTGTGTTGTTCTTCGTTTGTAATCTTGTAAGTTTGTGTTTTAATGCAAGTTTATTCTTAAATATCTCCTATTATCATCCACCTTATATAGTTTAATGTTAATGTTCATAAAATAGTTTAAATATTGCTGAATCCATCTCCCTTCTTTTACTTCCTCATTCAATCAAAATTTCGTTTTTTTAATTCTCATCATTATTTGGCTGCGTGTGTTCGATGTACCACTCCTTTCTTATCCCTTTATTTTTATTCTCTTGTTAATTAATAATCATAAATATATAAACCAGATTAATATTAATATCAATGGCTGAGTAAATATATTATTTGGGTGAGTCAAAATTTAGGGATGTTAAGTGATTGAGGGTATTTTCTCGATGAATAGTCTTTAATTTAATATTGTGTATGTTGGACTTAACGTGTCATGGATTAATGACTTGTTTTGTTTAACGCGTGGTTTCCATGGATTATTGGAACCATAAATACTATACCATAAACAAGATATGATTGAGATTATAACCCTAAGTTAAGTTAAGGCTTGGATTAAAGCCTTAACACTTAGTAATTCTAATCAACATTATCTTGCGAAGTGGGTGTTAAATTAATTGCAATATAAAGCAAATCTCTTGGATATCACAAGCTTAACACCATAAAAATGAACTCACCCAAATATTTATAAAATTGTTAAATCCAAAACCAATCATTAATCACTTCATTTAAGATCTGCAAACAAACCCCCCCAATCAGAATACAATCAACTAAAAACAAATGGCTATTACAAAGTATCAGTGTCGAGGATTCGACCTGAGTGCTACTATACACATTAGCAGAGCACTGGAACCTTGACCGGTCGATAGGTGACAATCATCCACACATTTTAGTAACCTGAATAAAAAAGAAATATATTTCTTCTAGTTATCCACATAACTTTTTTACCTACTATGAGCTGTCCTCATGTCCTTTTGAATCAAATAAACTTTCTCTGCCATTTCAACTACCTACTTTGTTATCATAAACTTCCTTTCTTCTAAATAATCCCAAAATACTAGTTTCTGACACCGCTTTCCATATAGTGACTCAAATGGTGAAATTAGTGTACTAAAATGAAAACTATTATTATAATAAAAATCAACCAAAAAATGATATTGATCCTGAATTCCCTAGTAATCCAATTTTTAAGAATGAAAAATATCTTCCAAGGTATGAATCATCCACTCAGAATATCCAAGGGATTGAGGATGAATGGCTATACTGAAATTTAATTCAATACCCAATGAATTCTTAAGTCTTTCCCAAAAACTAGATGTGAACTTGGGATCATGGTCCAATATAGTGGATAGAGTCACTCCATGTAACCTAAAAATAATATTTAGATACATTTGATAAAGATAATCTACAGACATCATATCTTGAATGGGAGGAAAATGTGCATATTTATTTAATCAATCAACAAAAACCAAAATTGTATTGTTACCTTGAGAAGTATTTTTAAATCCTTTCATGAAATCCATTGATACATTCTATCATTTCCACTTTGGCACCAGAGAAGGTTTAAGAATCCCCTTTGGTAATTATCCTTATTCTTTAACCTGATGACAAGTCAAAATCTTCACAGTAGAGTCATCTGTATCCCTTTTCATTCCATCCCACCAGTAATACTCCCAAAGGTGTCTATACATCTTATTTTTGCCCATATGAATAGAAAATGGATAATTAAGAGGACCCTTCAACAACACATTCCTCAAATGGTAATCATAAGTAACACATAATTTTTTTTTCAAATCATGAAACACCATCTTAATGAATATTAATATTAGGAAACTTACCATGATAAACCGATTATACATTTTTTCCTCAAATATTATTCTTCTTTATGAGAATTCTTAAGTATTTTTGAGAAATTTGACTACACTAAAACCTGAAACAAAATATAAAATATCCCTATATCCACAACATCTAGGAAAAAATCATCAAATCAATAACCAAATGGTTGAGTTACAGATATAGCATGGTTAATGTTTCATTACTTTTTTGAATCAAAGCATAAACCACTTTGTTATCTTTTTCAGGATTCTAAGGAATCTTAAAATCACAATCCTTTATTGGTTCAAACCATCTTATTTGTCTCATATTAAAATATTTCTAAGTGAATATATACTTAAACGTTTTTTTATTAGTATATATTTCACACTTCACTCCATATAAATGATGCCTCCAAAATTTAAAGAAAAAAACAAAAGTAACTAATTATAGATAATTTTTAGGATAATTTAACTCATGTGTTCTCAACTTATGTGAAGAATAGTTGATTAAATTGTCATTATACATCAGTACACAACTAATTCCTTTTAATGTATAATCATTATATATGACAAAATCACAATTTCTAGAAGTAAGGGCCTAAAATAGATCATTGACCTATCACCTTTTCATGTTCCTCATTGATTTTAGAATATACCAAAATATTATATATAAAAACAACCAAAAACTGATCCAAGAATATATGGAAGACTCTATTCATAAGATCCAAAAATATAGAAGGTTCCTTTGATAACCCAACAAGAGTAATTAAAAACTCATATAGACCATATATCATTAGAAATAGTATCTTCCTAATATCATCCTCCTTCACCATTAATAGATGGTACCCAGACCTCAGATCAATATTAGAAAAATAATTACATCCCTAGAGCTGTAACCAATACATTTGATGACCCAAAATCAACCATAGTAGTAGAAAAAGCGTTTTAGACACCCTTTTTATTTTGATCTTGGTGGTTTCTATGTTGAGTAATAAACTTTGGTCAAACATTGAAAAAATCCCTTAACTCGTTACTACTATAACATCTTACATTTGGCCTTTAATTACTTGGATGATCATCTACATTACATTCACAAGCCAGATGAATAATATTACTACATTGGAAGCACTTCCCAAAATTTTAAATACATTCTGTAGGATTATTTTTACCACACTTCTCACAAGATATGAATTTTCTTTTCTTACCTCTAAACTTATTTGATGAATGCTTTACAATTACATTCCAATTGAAATTATTCTTTTTCTTATTTTTATGGGACACATTAACATCATAAAGATACACTTATACCCTATCATCAAATAAAAAATGTTTATCATATATTTTGAAATCATAAGATTCTAATTCCATTTAATATATTGGATTCAATATTGATTAAAACCTATTTATCATAAAATCAAGATCCTATATAAAATTTGGGACATACCTTTCCAATTCAGTGAAGTTTTCTTCATATTTATCCACCAAATATTCTTCATTTTTTCTCAATTCCAAAAATTGTTTTTTCCCTATGTAAAACAACCTTAGAAAAATATTTTTCAAATAAAAAATTCTTAAATTAAACCCCTTCAAATGCATCAATATCTGCACTTTTTCTAATATTATTAACCATTGAACACCACTTATTGGATTCACCTTCAAAATGATAAATTAAAAGAGTTAACATTTCATGATCCAAATAACCCATGACATCAAAAATCATTTATAGAGATTTAATCCATCCTTCAGATAAAATAAGGTCAGTTGATCCTCTGAATTATTGGGGATGTTATCTCATAAATTGATCGATTATAGTCATGTTCCTCTATGGTTGATTAGGTTTCTTCCTTGAATCAAAACCACCACCATTTATATACTATTTCAACCGATCCATCACTAAAAGAAACTACTTAGTTTTAATTCCAACCCTCTCAGGATGTTGGTTCGAAAGGATAGTTTCCTCTCAGTTTCTTCCCATAACCTCTTCCTTGTTTCCTCTACAAAAACCCATTTTGAGCAAAATTACTTAAATGAAGAAACATGGAAATAATAAAATTCTATATGAATTAAAATAAACTATAAAGTGAAATATTTCAATGAATTTATACTAATAATAACCTAAACTCTAATGTTAGATAAACTATTACATTGATACTAACTATAAGGACCCTACCATAAACATAACATATTATAGTTTCTTTAGAAAATAATTATCATTAAAAACATCATGAGGATATTTTTAGGTTTAAAGTTTTAGAGAATTAGGTAATAAACAATACATAATAAAACCATAGATTACATAATGGACACTTTTGATTAGTATCCATTCTTTCCATAGTAGAAATTTATTAAAAGATGCATATTTTCTTTTCATATCACATCTCCAAAATTTGGATATAGACTTCTTCCTTGTCTATATAAACACTTAAAACTATATAAACAAATTTTAAAATGTGATATGAGAAAAAAAAATATCAGTAAGGGACATGAAAGAAAAGAAGAAACCCCATTAGTTCATAAAAATTTTCCTTTTAATAAAAAACAGCTTTAGGATAGAAAATTGACAATTATTTACCCAATAAAATTGCCTTCTCTACCAAAATATTTTCATAAATAATTATATACGAAAAATAAAGGCAAAATAAAGAACATAAATGTTTCTTTGGGAAAAATTTAAACTCATGGAAACTTTACCATAAAGTAATACTTTTCACCACTAATAAGTATTAAATACTTTCCATTGAAAATAACCTGATTACTTACCCTTTTTGTAATCACAAGATTACCGTAAAACCCATATAAATAATATATAATAGATATAAGTATCTTGGTAAATAATTATAATTTTAATTAATATAAATGGAATAACCATGTGGTTGACTTACATAAATTCTATGCTTATAAATCAAATAACCATATGGTCGACATCGATACACAATGCATTAGAGGACTATGATAGACCCACCCATCATCGGTTTATCACGGAACCACCCATAACTGGTTTATAATGTATTCACCCAATATAATATCCATGAACCATAACAAAATCATAACACAAAAAAGCTTTCAATTCTCATCAGGTCACTTAAAAATTACATTTTCACTTATAAGAAAACATTTTATACTATTAAAATAATCAATCCACTTTCAAAAACCATTTATTAAAAACAAAATACCCATAAAAAGGTAAATGGGGGTTTTTTTTTGTTTTAAAAACATAAGGTCTTATAGAGAAATAAAAATATCATATAATGGTCAAGGCGGTGGAGAAGTTTTCTTCATCGTACACATTAAAAGAACATTCCATTTTTTGTTTGTAAAGAAAGTAAAATGTTCCATATAGAAAATGTAAAAGGATTGATTTTTGTAAACATTTGAATGAAATTAAAAAGATATATAAAATGTACTTTATAATAATTTTATATCCATATAAATAAAAATATAAAATAATATCATGAATATTAACATGGTGGAAAATATTTTTAACTTATATATTTAAACATTTTGAAAGATATTTTTAAATCAAAGTGTCTCATACCACTTTGAAACATTTGAATCATAAGACCCATAAAGGAATTACATTTAAAAAAACATTAAATAACGTGATAATAAATAAATTAA
This sequence comes from Viscum album, assembly GCA_963277665.1. NCBI lineage: Eukaryota > Viridiplantae > Streptophyta > Magnoliopsida > Santalales > Viscaceae > Viscum > Viscum album. The sequence goes on from OY728137.1 coordinate 374,126,595, forward strand.
TGATATAATATATCAAATGGGATGTATATTTACCCCATAAAATAAGGTGGGTGTATAACATCAAAATATGCCTTGATGAAAGGTGATTGAGATGAAGTCCCTTACCCTAAGTCTGAATCTCCACACGTGCCTTTATTTTAAAAAATAAAAAAAATTAAATTAATTATTCAATTAATTGAGAAAATTTTTAATGTTAATTAATACTTTTGTTAACCTTATTATAATTTTTTATACAATTTCTTAATCAATTACATTTACATTAGGTGTTATGAACCATATTCGGCTTATGTGTCAAAATGAATTTGGTAGGTGGACTATGGTCAAAGTGGTAATTATTTAAAAATATAAACAATAATAATCATAACATAATAATCATATTTAAACATAAAATATTATTTTAAAACCAAGAATGGAATATGGTTATGAAAAATGAACCAACGTTACAATCCTGGATACAGTTGGCCATACATACGCATGTGCAACGTTCCCATTTTTCAATGGTCATTATATAATGAAGGTACATAGCATTTATATCTTAATAATGATAATTAAAAATATATTATTTAAGTATATATACTGATATATATCATTATTTTTATTGTTTATGAAAAAATAAGAATCACATCACTTTGATAAGGCAGTAGTCCACACTTCCACGAATGACGTTATCACTTTTTCAATGTGTGAAAAGGTAATAAGAAAATTATTTATTATATTTACATAAATATTATTATTTAATTAATATCATAAATATTCCATTTATATCATATATAATTATTATATTTACACTTATTACCTTTCATGTAACATGTTAGTGAAAAATGCTTCACATCGCTTTGTGAGGCAGTAGTCTGTCGTACCCACGAATGATACTATTGAATCCCCTATGGTATGAAATATAAAAAAGGGTTAATATGAAATAATTAATATTGAGGTATTATTATGTTTTAAATATCATAAATATAATATATAAATAATATTTCCATGATAATTCCCAACCATGAGAGGTGGTAAAGGAAAAAATAAATGATATTGTTTCGTGAGGCGGTAGTCTATCGTACACACGAATGATTATTTCATAACTCATTTGATTTATGTTTGTGTTGGTATAGATCTTAACATAAACATAAAAAAAATCTATGTATTTTTAGGATACTAAGTTTATTATATAATCTTGGTATAAGAATAATTGAACTAATGAAGAAATAAATAAAACAAAAGTGATCATTGATGAATGTTGCCTCTTCTACAAGTAACTCCTTTTGGTTTTACCAGAAAACTTCATTGGATTTCTTTATTTCCAAAAAAATGATTATAGTATTAGTACAGGGATTGTTGGAGTTTATTGGGGTTGGTTTTGGATGATCCAAAATGCATGATAGGTGTATAGAATGGGGGATATTGAATGTCCTTTTATAATTACGGAGGAGTGATATTCTTATAAATGCCAAAAAATTAAACACTATTGAGAGGTCTACCTAACATCATGTTCCTACAATAATGAACCATTTTCTAGAAAATATAGGATATGTTCAAAATATTTCCATAAAACGGGGGGTGTACATGTTTCTTGGTCATTTTACTCCTTTGTTCTAATGTTTAACCACTAAGTTAACTTATTTTCACCTTAATCGCTATAATTAATTTTAACTAATTTCACAAATATTTTTAGCCAAAAAATAAGTTGAACATACAATAAAATATTAATTATTATTATTTAAAATATGGAATACATTTTCAAAAATTAAATTCATAGAAGTGGCATAGTTTAATTTAAAATTAATCCCACAAATGGAACGAGAAAGGAGGTTTTTAAAGTGAATATGTTCAAAAGTTAACTAAGATTTTATATGTAAATTTTATATATAAAATATAAAAATAAAATATATTTTATTAATAGATGTATAATTTATATAATTTAACTTTAAAACCAATTCAAAATATAATTTAACTTTATAATGTTTTTTAGACGAAAAGGTAGGTTTAAATTAAAATTCAGTATTTTTCCCTATTCATAGAATAATGAAACTTCTCAGAAAAATACTAAAATTAAAACAAAATGAAAATTTTTATATTCCTCTTTGAAAAATTAAGTTTATTTTGTAAACAAAAATTATAATAGTGTTTAAAAATTAATTTTAATTTAGGCTTTCTAAAGAACGAGGAAACGACTTTTTAGAAGAAAGAAACAGTTTTTCAGAAAACATTTATTTTTCTTTTATATGATCCTTATTTTATTTTTTAATTATATAAAAATATTTATTGTCTGTATAATATATATTTTCATCATATAGTTATTCCTATTAATACCTGAAAATATAATGGCTAGGCCATAACTTCCTTTTTAAATAATTATATTCACATTATATAATTTTTCAGTATAAATAAATCTTGCATACAACAGATGATTTCATAGAAACTCATTGTTTTGTGTTTTATATGCAATTGAACAAAGAATCCATTTTAATTTAAAATTTTTATCTAATTCATAAATATTAATAAATTTAGAAAATACTTATTCTACTATTACCTAGGCTGTCACACGTTGAATTGGAGGGTATAAATAGAATTAAACAAATTATACTATATATATAGAGTACTCACTTAATAAAAATGTATTGATTAATTCTTAGGAAGTAATAAATTAATTTTTTGTTAAGTATTTTTATTCTTCAAAAAACATTTTCTTTGAAAATGGGTATTATCTCTTTTTATGATATAATATAATAATTAATTTTTGTAACTTTTAGATTTTTTTGATAAAAAAGGATATGATTTTTGATATCAACATATCAAAAATATCTTAGAGTGAATTTTTCATATTTTTATAAACACATTGATTTTCCAATGAATAGTAAAAAAATACTGTTTCTTTAGAAATTTTGTATTTTGGTTTCATGAAATTAAAAAGTTCCATTTTTTTTAAAATGGTTTAAGAGTAAAATTAGTTATATTATATTATTAATAATAAAATTATGTTTATTAGAGTCAATATTATTGGTTAATTTGGTAAAAAAATATTTTTATACAAAGAAGGCAAATTTATGAAAAACTCTTTGTCATTGCATTTTGTATTTTTTATCTTAAATTAATTTTTTGAAAATTTTAGAAATTTAATCTTGAAATATAAATTTCATATTTTGAATTAGGAGGTATACATTTGATAAATATTTCCATTGTATTTTTGTTCATTATGAATAGAAATCTTGGTAAATATTTTGTCACATTAATAAGAGTAAAATGGGTAAAATCGGGTTAAAACTTTGGAATAAGGATTTAAAATTTCTCTAACACTTAAATTTATCTAATTTTATGGGTTTATTTCTAAAATTTCTATCCATTACTAGAATAATAGGATACTTTTTTCTATATTTCTTTGATTATGACCTTTATATTAACTTAGGAAATGAGTAAATACAAAATGTCACACACTTGACTTTAATATCTCTAATATTTTATCATAAGGGTAAAAGGTGGTGATGTTCAGTTATAAATATTTATCTTAAATTAAAATTTATTTTATTTATCATATTAATTTATTGTTAATTGGTTGTGATTAAATATTTACCGTAAATTCTTATGCAAATCTAACAAAGTCTTTATTCAATTAATAGAAAAACAAAAAAAATTAAAAATGTTAAGATTAATAAAATTTGGATGGATTATTCATTTACACGAAATTTTAAATTAAATAAGAAATATTATGGATGTTTGAAAGGATTATATTCTAATTCAATATTTTTCTTCGCATCTTTAATGTCTAATTAAATGAATAGTGTTAAAAATAACATTAATGATATTTTGTATTAAATGAAATTTTATTATTATTTTTTAATCATAACAACATTTTAAAAGGTAAATTGTTATAATAAATGGTTGAAACTATTATCACTTTTATATTTATGATCAAATTATTAACTTATAAGTAAAATTATAACCCTTTAGGAGTGGAAAATCCATTGCTGTAGTTAAGGTTAAAAAAAGATAACTTTGGGGTCAAACCAAAAGATAAGGTTTAAAACACCACATAAAACTATTAAAAATTTATTTTTTTATGGAATTGAAACCTAAACCAACCATATATTTAAATATATTTCTCTTTGAATTTATTTTTCTTGATAATTAATTTGTTTTATTTTAATCTATTAAGAAATTCTATGAGTGCCCCTCTACACCCTTATAAAAGGACACATATTTCTCTGAATTATTCACCCCACTTTGATCCATCTTTCTCAACAAAAAACTAATATTTTATCTCATAAACTTCATTAGACACTAATTATAGGTTCTAGTATTCTTTAAAACTAGTCCAAGGTTCATTAGTAATGAATCTAGAGGAACTATACTGAAGAAGTGGTAATCATTATGCTGAATCTTTCAATTTTATTTCTTATTATAGTTCCTTTAAATTTGTTATAATGAAACTATAATAATTAATCTTTTATAATAAATATAATAAAATCTTTTTATTATTATGAAACAACTATTTTAAATATATTTTTTATCCTATTAATATCCAAAGAATCACTTGTACGTACGTATGAATTACTGTCTCCATACAGTGTGTAATTTGACTTTTATCACCACTTTCAATAGATTATTATAAAGATATAACTAATTAATAAATATTATATTTATGAAATAATTTTCTTCTAGAATTATAAAACCATATATACCTTCTAACCTTCCAATCTATCAGAAAATGATAACGTTGGTTGGGCATACATGTGGACTACCACCTATATGAAGCGTTATGATTAGTTTTTCATTTAAAATTTACATGGATGATAATAAGTATAGATTTAATGTATATATATTATATATATATGACATTATATGGTGGATTCTCTCTCAAAAAGAGAAATTATGGAGGCTAGTTCAAGTTGGTCCTTTGTACTACCTGATTACTGCAATGGTCTAGTCCACAGTGATAGAATTGGTACTGTGCACACAAGGTTGTGTAAGGCTCCTATTTTCTGAGTTGTTTTGTACTGTTTAAACTTTTTTTATATAATTTTTTGGGTGCAGGTACCCACCTACCTCTCGGATTTTTTGGCTATATATGACATTATATTTTTTTAGGAAAGGTGAATTATTATTTACCTTTTTTCATTTCATCCGTCGAGTAGTTAAAACAATGTTCATGCGTACATACAACCCACCATCACAATAAACAATGAAATTAATTTTTTTTATATAGCATTAATGGATGAATATAACTATTTTTATAATGAATATATGTTATAATTAAATCATAATTAACATTTTTTATGATTTAACCTTTGTTAAAGTTCATGGACCAAAACTATCAAACCAAAACAAAAATGGAAAATGAAGCAGATATAACCCTAAATAGTAATTTTAATAAAGGATTAATAATAAATAGGTTAGAAATTATTTGAGGTAAATAATATATAGGTTTATAAATATATTTTTTGTTAAACATATTTATAAAAAATATATTTATTAAAATAGAATTTCAAACACATACAAATGATGTCAAACTTGAGGTAAGGGTTTTCCCTTCTAATTTCTATTTTCGTGATACATATGACATATTCAACACTTTCTTATTTCATGTGGTGTAATGTAAATTTGATATGATATATCATGATTCCATTTATATTTAGGGTATTTTATGTTTCATTAGATGTTTTTTCTTTCATGGGGGTTATGAATCAAAAGTTACCAAAACTGTAAATGTTTATCTCACAATCTCATCATTATTCAAGATTGTTTCTATTTACGTTTCTATTGGGGTAATTATTTCATATTTCTACCTTAAACCCAATATTGTTATTTCTAAAAAACACATGTTTTCTGATCATTTTACACTCTTTAAGTACTCAATACATTGAAATAATGTTTTTAAGATAAAACAACATTATTTTTTTACTCAATTGGGAATCTTTTTCCTCCATGTCCATATTTCCCATTAAATGTTATAAAGAATGTTTTTAATATTATACAATTATTTATTTAATCCATTTTTACCCATGATTCATATTTTACAAAATGGTTTAATATTTATTTTCTTTCCATTTTCTGAATGAGGTACCTTTGGACTTTGTACTGAAAATTAAAAAATAATCTATTTTTAATATATACAGAATAAACAAAATTTCCCACTACCAAGAACACCCAAATATTTGAAGGTTAATTTAATATTTTAGAGTATTATTTTCAGAATAATTTTTTTCTATTATTCTATAATTTTTTAGTTTTTTAAAGTTAATTTATATGTGAAAAGTGTATTTTCGTTAACGATATTTTTAATGATATTTTGTGGCGTGTTGATTAATCTAAAACAAAAAACCATTATTTTATTTATTATTCACTAGAGATATGTTGTAATATACCACCCTAAATATTTATGTATATAGTTTATGATCATTTTTACTGGGGAAAATATTGACATTCCATATGATAATTACTTCTCTATAGACAATTTTTGGTTATTAGGGCATGTTTATTAATTTTTATTGTTTATTTATATAATGAATAAATTATAATTTGAATGTAATGTGTGGAGAACATTATAGAACCTGGATGAAATGTTAAGTCTCATGATACAAATTATTTTGGGTATTTTGTAGAGGAATTTCCCATTTATTTAAGATGTATTGGCACAAGGGATTGATAATATGTTAATGATATATTTTTTTATGAGGCCTTTAATTTAAGATTATGATGTATGGAATTATAAATTACATAATTATGTGTTTTTTTATTTTTTTATTTATAATTAATTAAATAGTTTTGATATCCAAGTATAAGTTTAAAATTCATGTGATTATTTATAGAAAATTATTTTATCATTATTTATCTGTGTCATATTAGTCTTCATGCTCAAGTTATTGATTAAATGATATGTGTTTTCAATTATTTACATTTCCATATTAATTATTCCTTATTTACTAATGATAGATTTTATGCATGTAGCCCTTATTGAGAATCTGATCTCACCCTTATTTTGATTCCTTTCTAAATGATATAGAGAAAGAATAATTGAATGAGTTCTTGGATTTATCATACCTACTTTCACTATTACTTATATTTTATTTCTAATATAATATGGGAATAATGTATGTATAAAGTTTAACAAGATTATTAAAATATGTTTTCATTCGGTATGTGGTCAATTGTACCTTGTTTCAATGTAATTAAGTAACCACCAGCTCTGGGCTACTGGAGCTTTGGTTGATTAATGTTGGTATTAGGGAATGTTTAGTAGAAACCATGAGAACTAGATTTATAAAAACATATATTAGCGAACATAAACCTATGAATTAATTTTAGGATAAGTATATGTACATAATAAAACAATAAATTTTTTGTAAGGTAATTATTATGTGGTTTCCCTCTATGATTATTGTTTCTCATACTATGATTTTTTGTTTTAGTCAATGGATGAAATTAATAGGAATAATGTTAACATTTAATGTTATGGAAAATGAGGTGATTATGAGAAATAAAATTGGATGATGATGTTAGTGAAATACATTGTAATTATTCCTAATAAGTTATCATGATATATGATTAATATCTTACACTTTGACAAAATCTCGGGCTCACTAAAGAAAATAAGAATAAAATTTTTTGAGAACATGGGTGGTTGAAAAAATGGAGGAAAGAAGTATCAATTTTTTTCATGTCGGAAATGTGTAAATATAAATTCTAGATATTATATTAAAGAAATAGGAAAAATATTTATGCATGGAAAATAATGGAATAGATCAATAAATTATAGAATAAAAATTAGGAGTTCGATGAAGGGATATGAATTTCATCCTAAGGTACCATTTATTTTTCAATGTATTGTGTGTGGGGAATATGAGAATTATTCAATAAAATTATCTAATCAAAGTTTTAACTCCTAGACCAAGGAAGGGTCTATTAAATATGAATTGTATAATTGTAAGGATTTAAGTGTTTGCATATTGGGGTTCAATAATTATATCGTAGAAGTGTTATTTCAATGATATTCTATATATAAGGATTACGAATCAGCTAAGGATTTTTCCACATTAGTTTTTCTATAAGGATTCGAAAACATATATTGAATGGTACCAATAGACAATTAAAGGTATTTAGTGGTAAGGTGATAATGTTTAGTTCTGATAAATAGATGATTTACAATGGTGATGTAAATGGGATATTATTGTTGACCTTTAAAATTTGATTATGATTTGATGAAAAAGTAATTTAGGTCATCTTTAATGAATCTTATTTCATTTTTGGATTTTTGGAAATTATCTATGATTTTATTTGATGAATAAAGATTATTTTATTTTTTTTGAATAATATATTTTTCTTTTTGGGTTAACTTATGAGTTATGGATACTATCTTTGTTTTATAAGTTTAAGGTTGTCATAATTTAAAAGGTATAGATTCCCTGTTGTGGTTTTATGTGATGATATTTTGAGGTGATTTGTAAATTTTACTAGGTTTTATAAAGAATGTTATTTTTATGATTAAAAAATCCTTTGGGTTTGTATATGAAATGTTATGTTAATCATGGTATACTAGATAATGGGATTTAAATAATCCCAATGATTAAAAAGTGATCCATTGAGAAGATGATATTTTCATAAATATTTATGGTCTAGCTAAGGATTAACTTTGAGGTTAGTATCAAAATTTTATTCATGTTTTTTTGCAGTTCACTACATTATAAGAATATATAGTAATTTATCATGGTTATTAATGATATTGTATATGTGATTCTTCATTGGGTTGAGGTATATGTAACCATTATATTTAACATGAAAGATTATTTGAGAAGAATGAAATTAAAATTTAGGGGATATACATGGAAAGGTATTATATCACCTTTGAGGTTAAAACCTTATTTAATATAATGTCCATTGAGTCAATTGGGATGTAGGGTTATTTATTTGTTGGATAATTTAAGTTGTAACTTTGGTTTTATTGTTTAAATTTTGAGGTAAAATATATTATTTATTCATATGAAGGATTATAATATTTGGATATTATCTTACCTTGTGGTAACCATTTCAGATTTGGTTAATATTTAATGATATTAGGAAGAAATTTTTATTACATTATGGATCATGTGATCTGTTATAGGTTGATTTTAGTTCCCTAAGCATGAAAAATTATTCTTGAATACTCATCATTTGGAGAAAGGATGATATTGTAATAAAAAATTATTAAATGATGAAATTATACTTTTCATGTAAGTATATTTAATTATGTTATTATTATATAAGGAAAACTTATTCATTAACTCTAGGAAAAGGATCATGAAACTAAAATGTTATCCTATTTCAATAATTTCTGATGAATCGATGATCTTTTCAACCATCACAGATTTATGGTTTGTGGTCTCTAAAATTCTCGTAACCATGTTCTATGTCACTCTTTATTAGTCCTTGGGAATAAGTTTTATCCTCCATGTATATATATTCACTTCCCACTAATTTTCTCGTATTTTTAAACACAATTTTGTGTTATTCAAAATGAACTTAATATTTCCATTTCCCTCTTTTAAGTGGAATTTTAAATAACCCTTTTTGCGATGTGTTTTTTCAAAAAAGGTATTTTCAAATGTTAAGCCCTTAATAACCAATAAAAAGTCCAAATTTTTAAGGAAAATTTATTAATGGGGAGATAATGTGACCCCTTATATTTTAAAATAACAATACATTTGATAGCGTATACAACACGCAACAACAAGCTTAAATGAATCATGAAATATTATTATTTAAATATAACAATTATAACATAGCTATTGATTTGACAGGTATGAATATGATTAACCTCAATATAAAATACATATATATATATATATCATCTACTAAGTAAATTTATATTGATTAATTATTTTGAAATAAACACTCAATTCTTATTAAAGACATTTTAGTCTTTAAAATTTATTTTCTTCAAAAATGATTTTTTTATTTTGTTGAGTAATTTCATAATTATTTTCAAGAAAATTTATAAATTTTATTGGATAAAAATGATATAATTTTTTAAATTATAATGTAAAATTTTCTTACAGTTAATTTTTGGGATTATTCTGAAAAGATTGATTTTTAAATAAATAGTAAAAAAACAGCTTTTTTGATAATTAAATTTTTGTTTCAAGCATTTGAAAAGTAAAGTTTTATTTTAAAATAGTTTAAAATTAAAATTAATTATATTATATTATGAATAATATAATTAAGCTAATTTGAATCAATTTTTTGTTGGAATTTTATATAAAAATATTTTTATACTGAAAAAATAAATTTTTGTAAAAAATAACTTTTCATTGTGTTCTAAGTTTTAATCTTAAATTAATTTCTACCACATTTAGAAATTTAATTTTGAAAAATGAATTATATATTTTGAATTACTAGTTATTTTTTTTAAAATGATCCCTTTTATTTTGAGTCATTATGAGTAGTAACCTTGGAAAATTTTTGTCACCACGATAAGGGTAAAACGTGTAAGATAGTGTTAAAATGTTTGAATAATGCCTTAAATTTTATATAAAACCTTCATTTATCCAATTTTATAGGGTTAGTTAGGAAATATACGTCCATCTATCAAATATATAGGCAATTTATGCGTTATTTATTTTATTATGTACTTTATATTAATTTAAGAAATGAGTAAATAAAAAATATCACACTCTTGAATTTAATATCTCTAGTATTTTATCATACGGGTAAAAAGAGGTTATATTTGGTAATAAATGTTTATTTGAAATGTAAATTAATTTTATTTATCATATTAATTTATTTTTAATTTTTATTAATTGAATAATTATCCTAAATTCGTACAAAACACAAATATAATATTTACTCAATTAGTACAAAGATAAAATAAATGATTTTAAAAATGATAAGAGTAATAAAATTTGGATGAATTATTGAGTTACGTTATTTTTAGATAAATAAGACATATTATGATGTGTGAAATTAATATATTCAAATTAAATCTTTTTCTTGGTATCTTTAATGTCAAATTTAATGAATAGTGTAAAAATGACATTAATTATATTTTATGTTAAATAACATTTTATTTTATTTTTTCAAAATAATAAAAGAATTTAATTTTGATCATAAATGGTTAAAATTTCTTACCTTGGATATTTATGATCCAATTTTTCTTTATAAGTAAAATTATAACCATTTAAGAGTGAAAAATTTGTTACCGTGGTTAAGGTCAAAAAAAGAAAACTATGGAGTTAGACCAAAAGATAAGGTTTTAACACCACATAAAGCCATCAAAATTTTATTGGATGGTGTTATTTCAACATAAAACTACATTATATTCAAATATAAATCCATTTTTAATCATTTTAGCAGTGAATGACTTTATTATATTTTAATCTTTTAAGAAATTCCAAGAGCACACCTCTCCTGCCTTATAAAAGGGCACCCCTTTATCTTAATTATTCACACCACTTTGAGCCATATATATCAGAAAAATCTCATTTATCTTATAAAAATACATATTCACTAATTATAGGTTATTTTTTTTATTAAAACATCAATCAAAGGGTTCTTAATAAGGAATCTAAAGGAAGTCTATTAAAGAAGAGGTAATCATCTTTAATGACGCTTTCAAATTAATTTATTCATCTAAATTTTTTGTAACCATACAAAAATAATAAATATAGTATCATAAATATAGTTATATTTTATTATTTTCTTGGTAAAACCATTTTATATATCCTTTATATCCTATAAAAATAAAAAACATCACTCATACATACGTATAAATGGTCGTCTCCATGTTGCATTGTAATAAGTCTTTCATCGCCACTTTACATAGATGGTTATAAGGATATATATAATGAATATATACTATATTCAGGAAATAATTATTCATTTTTAATTATAATATAATATTTACCTTCTTACATTCCAATCCTTTGAAAAATTATAATGTCACTCACATGTATGTGTGGACTACCACCTCCACGAAGCAATGCGATTAATTTTGTATTTTCTATTTATATAGAAGGTAATTAGGATATATTAAATGAATATATATTATATATATGATATAATAGTTATTATTTAAAGGTTAATTTTGTTTATCTGTATTTTGTTTCATCTATCAAATTGTGAAAACAATGTTTACGCGTATATATGACCTACCATCTCAATGAACACTATAATTCATTTTTCTATATCTACCTTTCATGGAAGATTATAACTATATATATAATAGATATATATTATATTTTTATCATGATTAAAATTATTGAGATGATTAAAACATGATCAAAGTATGCCTACCAAAACTACCAAATGAAAACATATATGAAAAATGAAGCAGGTATCACCCGTAAGAATAATTTTATCAAATAATTGTTAACAAATATGGGATAAAAGGTTATAAGTAAATCATAAATAATAATATTATTTTATAGTATATTTATAATTATTATAAAGGATTTTCAAATACATATGAAGGATGAAGGACCTGAGGTAAGAGTTTTCTCATCTCATTTATGTTTTTCTCAGACATATGCCATATTCACCACTTGTTTATTTAATATGGTGTACCTGACCGTTAATATGATATATCATTATTATCCTTATATTAATCATTAAAATTTATTTATTTTATGGGGGTTATGATTCAAAAGTTACCAAATGGTAAGGATTTATTTTAAAATCTCATCATTATTCAGGAGTGTTAACATTTAAGTCTTAGTTGGTGGAATTATTTGATATTTCTATATTAAACCTAATATATTTTATTATAATATTTTTATAATTATATAATAAAAGTTTTCATCGAAATTTTCTCTCTTTAAGAACACAAGATATAGAAATAATGTTTTTAAGGAAATACAACTTTATTTTTCACTCGGACAATAATATTTTCTTCAAAGTCTATATTTTCCTTAAAATGTTATAAATATTTTTTACTATTATAAAATGGTTTATTTAAAACATTTTTACCCATGGTATAATTTTTATATAATAGTTTAAAATTAATCTACTTATCATTTTCCAAATTTGATACTTTTATACTTTTATTGAAAATTTGAAAAGAATATTTGCTTTAGTATATATGACATGAAATAAATTCCCTTTATCATGAAAACTTAATGTTTTGAGGATTACAATATATTTTTTCATGATAGTTTTCAAATAATTTTTTTCTATTATTCTAGAAATTTTATGTTTTTAAATTTGAGTTTCAAAGGTTAAAAGTTATTTTCCTAAAGAATTTTTTATTGAATTTTTTTTGGTATTTTTATTCATTAATTACAAAAAAACCTTTATTTTATTTGTTCCCACATAGAGATATATTGTAATTATACCATACTTATTTTTTTGGATGATTTATGATCACTTTTACTAGGGAAAGTATTGAAATTTTGTATGATATATCTTCCTATATAGATTTTTTTTATTATTACGACATGTTGATTAAGTTTTATTGTTTATTAATATAAGTAATAAATTAGATTTTGTTAGTTATAGGAGGGGCCCATTATAATCCCTTTATGTATCAACAAGTCTCATGAGAAAATATAGATTAGGTATTTGTATGAGACATTACACATTCATGTATGATGTCTTGGAATGAGTACTTAATAGTATATTGATCATGTCTTGGCATGGGGCCTCGATAGTATGTTTAAGATGTCTGATAGTCTGAATTTCATTATTATGAAATTAGTTATTGATGTCCACATGATTATTTAGATAGTTATAATATCCATAGATAAGTTTCATGATCATGTGATTATTTATATGAAATTATTTAATCATCATTTATTCCTTTTATTTATTTTTAATTCACAAGTTATTTGTTAAATGGAATGAGCTTTTAGTTAATTACCTTCCCATAATAATTATGACTTATTTACTCATGATAACTTTAACAGTATGTAACCCTTACTAAGAATATGAGATCAACATTATTTTTTATTCATTAACCTTTATATAAATAACTAATCCAAGAATGAGTTGAAGGTTACAAAATATTTTATTTCACTATGTTATATATTTTATTTCCAATGTAAAATGGGAAGAATTTATGTATCTATTTTACCAATATTACAAAACTATTAGTTCATCCAGGATGTGATTTCTTGTATCTTATGCCAATGTAACAAAGTAACCACATGCTCTAGAATGGTGGGGATGGGGTTGTTATAATAGGAGAGTGATCTTTACCCTTTTCCTCTTCCATGTTAATGATATAAAAAATATCAGGGTACAAAAATCCTTTTGCATATACCAACACGTCCTTTAGTAATACAGTAAGATATGTAGTGGTTCAATTAGAATGTTGAAAAAAAACTTAGGTGTATTTGAGATATCCTATATTATGGAATAGTTAATAGAGTAATTGATTACACTAATATATTCTTCTAAGTAACACTATACACTGGGAAAAGTCAATTCTATTATATTTTAAGGGATAGTGAATGTATCATGGTCTTGAAATTGCATATGTATTTATGGTGTAAAAAGTATAGATACATTTCTTCCAAAATTTACCTTTTCATTCCCTCACAATATCTTCTTCTTGATTCACGTTTCTTTGATTAAATTTTCTTACCTTGGGATTTGACTATTGGATTATATAAATTGGTAGTTGATCTATACCCTTTTGAATATCTCTTGGATCTCCTATTGCAATGAAAATTTATTGGGTTTCTTGCAGGGATTAATTATCAGGGGGAGGGATATTGGGACTGATGTAGGTCTTCTGTCTTGACCTTTACCTTGTATTTATTTACTATGGTTTATTCAAAATGAACTTATTATTAATGTTATAAATCTCTGAAAACTTCTTTAGGTTTAGTGGGTTTCCCACTTCCATATTTGGATTCGGATGGTTCTTATTCACTACAATCCTGCTTATTTACACTTATTAATGAAATAAAACTAACATTCCATTTTCGTTAGGAATTGAATAATAAATAAGTGTACCCAAACATTGGGGATTCAATTCATTAATGGAAGACAAAATATGGTTGACTATTCTATTCATATCATTCAACTATGAATCATGAGTAATTTTGAATTTCATAAGATCTTTCACTAGGTCACCCTTAATAGTTCTTGATCTTTTTTTAGTTGATAGCTTGTAAAAGGATTAGATATATATCTATGAAAGGGTGGTGGTAGGAAATTTTGGTGAAAATATTTCTATAATTTTGGTCTCTAAGGTTTTTCCACAATAAGATATTTATTTTATTAAAAGTGGACAAGAATACCACAGAGGAAAAAAATACGCAACAAAAATAAAAACAAAAAATTGAGAAGAAGGATATGAGGCATATCACTTGGGGGGTCTAAAAATTTGTGGCATCATAAACATTGTTCAAATACGAATTACACATAAGTGAAATTATTTAATCAATTTTATTTTCATATAAAGGGGATTTTTAAATTTCCACCTCATTCACTCCTCTTATTGTAGTCCTTATTCTAAATTGCTAGAATTTTTGGGAAATTATGTTTATAATCTCTATGACTTCAACAAGGGACATGTCCAAAAGTGCTCTCACCAAGTAAGAATCTAGAATATTTTATTCACTATCCTTGAATCCATTGTAAAATAATACTAGGAAATGGTTCTCTTCATAAGGCTTGTGTGGGAAGGATATAGTTAGTCACTTGAATCCATCCTATAACTTACAGAGGGTTATCCACTCTTTTCTTGATCTGATAAATTTCATTCCAAAGTTGGGAACTCCTTAAAACTAGTATAAAAATGGTCTTTAACGTTGTTTTTTTATTTTTGACGTCATTTTTTAACCGACATCGAAGTCGCCGATGTAAAAAATATGACTTTTTACGTCGGTTTTTGTAAAACGACGTGAAAAATAAATTATATTTGTTTTTTGGCATCAGTTTTGTAAAAAATCGATGTCAAACAAAAAAATTTATATCATTTTTGGCGTTGGTTTTCATAAATACCGACGCCAAAAATTAAAAAAAATAGTTTTAGAGTCGGTTATTTAAAAAAATTAATGCAACTTGTATCAAATAAAACATGATAAACATAAATTAAAATCATATACACCAAATGAAATAAAATAAGCATAATACTTCAAACATATTTCAATGCTTTTAGGGGATTCTATCGAAATGATATGTTCTTTATCATCATATAACTTATATTTAGAAATGAGAATGAATCATCATTATAAGAAAGATAATCGAGTTGTTTAGAAATGAAGGATAATAAGAATAAAGAAAACAAATGAATAGAATATGTACCATGTTCAAATTAAAAATTGAAGTCACATTGAAAACTTGATTGAATCGAAGATGTTGAAAATGATGAACGAAGGAGAAACTGGATATATATATATATATATAGTAAATGAAAATATTTTGAATTGCGTTGTATGAAAATGTAAGCGGGATTTTAAAAAGTTAAACGTGCATTGTGAAAAAATTGAAATTCTTATCCAACGTTACTCCTTGGCATTGGTTTTTTATGAAACCGAAGCAAAAGAAGATTTAAATTGGTCTTTTGGCGTCGGTTTTTAAATAAACTGGCTCTAAAAAGTTAAAAAAAATACATTTTTCGCATTGGTTTTTTTAAAACTTGACACCAAAAATTAAAATAAAATATCTTTGGCATCGGTTTTCTAACAAACCGATGCTAAATATTTTAAAAAAACACACTTTTTGCATCGGTTTTTGTAAAAACCGATGCCAAAAACAAAAAATAATTTTTTTGGCATTGATTTTTTAAAAAACCGACACAAAAAACTAAAAAAATAATTTTGGGGTCAGATTTTATGAAAACCGATGCCAAAAAAGTAAAAAAAAAATTACAGTATTTTAGATAATTCCTTAATCTTTGATTTGAGAATTCGTGGAGCTAAAACGGAGTTATGGATTAAAAGTTATGGCCTTTGAAAGTTGAACTTATTTAAGACTTCTCTTAGAGAAGGTCAACTTCTGACATCCATAAATTTTAATCCGTAACTCCGTTTTTGCTCCACGACAAGTCAAATAAAAGCTTAGTGAATTATCTAAATCATTATTTTTTTTAATTTTATGTCGTCGGTGTTTTTAAAAACCAATGCAAAAGATTCACTACAAAATTTTTTTACATTGGTTTATAAGAAACCGACATCAAACTGGCGACATTAAAAATCATTTTTCTACTAGTGTAAGGTAGAGAAATATCTCTCGATGAAATATTTTTGCATCTCATGCATGGTGGTGACTTCTACAGGATAGAGATTGTATAACAATTCCTTGGTTTCTCCTTCACGAGAGAAGGGAAAGAACTTCCAGCTTACTTGATCCTCCAGGACTCCTCCCAGTTTTAGATTACTATAGACATTACAAAATTCTCTTAAATTCTAGTTGGGAGCCTCTCCTACTAAGACTTTAAACTTTGGGAATATTTGGATCATTCCTATTCTATGTTCAAGGTTCTATTGGTTATTAATTTATAGTAACAAGATATTTTTGTTAAAATTTTATGAATATAATTATATTAATTTCCTATTTAGATTAGATAAATTTCCATCTATATTTTCAGAAATTATAATATGCATATTTGAATAAGATAAAGAGGATGGGTATTTAGTTAATGGAATAGATAAGTACTTTATTTAGACTTCCTTAGTGATTATTATGTTATGAATTATTTCTAGGATATTTCATTCAACCTTTGGATTAAATGTAATTTGTTGAGATGAATAAAACCTTACCATGTGTTGAAATAATTTTTAAAAAAAATAGAACATGACATTGATAACCCAATAAATGGAAATATGTTGATGATAATCCTATCATGGGGTCATCCAAAAATAAAATTTATGAACCCAAATTAAATTCAGTAGTAGTGGAATCAGGTTTTATTCATAGATGAGAGTTTTTTGGGGTGTTCTCATCTTGGTTAATGGGTTTATCATGTAAAATAAATATTTTAATTATATTATATTAAAATTTATTTTTAAAATAAGGGATGAGACTTGGATATTCCCCTCTTTATACATAGAATCATAATTCTATTTGTCTCTGAAATTATCTCTCTAGAAAAATGAAACCACATCTGATTACCAAACTCTAGTTATTTTAGCTTAATCATAAGGATGAAATAACCACAAAAATATATAATATCACCAAGACTAGAAATTAGATAACTCTAAGAAATATTTTTCATTACACTACATATGATCACAATAATGAAGAATCCCTAGGTAGCCTATTCATTAAAACCAAGTAAAATAAAAGAAGAGTTTAAGTACAAAGATTATACAGAAATTTCTTAATATTAAAAGTTGTTAAAAAACACTCTAGAGATGAATAGAAAAGAATTAAAATTTAATTGTTTAAATTTTCAATAGGTGAAAAGGGAATCTCCTTATCTTGACTACTAATGGTATAATGTGCCATTATAGGATTTATTAAATAGGAATGAAATAAGAAAGTAGTAAAGTAGCATCTCGGCTCTTAATAAAGTAATCTGGAAAGCACCTTCCAAAGTAACCATCTAAATTAGTGATTTTTTTGAAGTTATAGTATAATGATCCCATATTTCTATAATGATTCAAAATTGAAAATGTGAGTTACATGAGATTCATATCTAACGATTTTAGTAATTATAAATTATTCCTCAAATTATAAGGCTAACTTCTTCTCCATTGATTGAAACCAAATATATAGTTCGAGGGATAATATTAGTATCACTTGAATCTTATAACTAACAAATTCTCTTTCCATGATATATTTTATATTCCTTCATGAAGAATAAAATGATGAAATTTTTTGGAATGTTATGGCCATAGTGTAAAATGAATGTGGATTGAAATTTTCATGTGAGGATGATGATGCATATAATGGATATGGATCATGACTATTAAGCTAGTATGAGGCCTTGGTATATAAAATTGGGTTTGAAGTGGTCCTATAAAAAATTTTATTCAACAATGGTCTTGAATAGATGTATTCAGACATAGTTGTCACTGAAATTGGCATTGGATATCACCATATTTCCACAAATAGTTGATGTTCTTAATGGAGTTCCTTATAAGACTAAATCTTCTCGGTTTCTACTGGAAATAAATGTGGGTGAGTCTTATTTATATAAAAAGGATTACGAACTAGGGTACAATGTCCTAATTTATGTAGAAAATGGGAAAGATATCAAGATTCAAGGTAGGATCTGGGATCTATTGGATACAAAAATGGGTGAATTGTGATTCCATATTGGATTTATAGGTGTGGAGATACATCTACTCTTCTCATGATTATTTATAGTTGGATGGCCATGGATTCTTCTAGACTGTATAAGGGATGAAGTTTTCAACCTTCCATGGATAAAGGCTGAAGTTTCACTATTGTATCTAGTCATGGCAAGATGTTATATTGATGAGAATTTTCATATAGGTGTGTGTTAGATGCTATCTTAAAATACCTTTGGTTTATATATGAATTAATTAAAACTTTTGGAAGGTATCCTTTTAAGGAAATGTAATTGGTGAATGAGGTATGAAAGAGGCCCTACACCATTCTCAAACCTACACAAGGAAGGAAAAAAAGTTATAAACACATTCTTGGTTCAATATCCTTATATCATAAAATATGGATAGTTGATCTTCATAACCATCCTAGGTATTTAGTATCTACTTTACTTGGATTTATTTTTTTATTTAATCACATCAGTTCTTATAATTAGTATTTTATTTAACTAAAAATCTCAGCATTGTTCATTCTTCAGTCATATTTAATTCGATGGTTTTCATCTAGTTAGATTATGTATGGTTAATTCACTTATAAAATTGGTGATGTTAGATAAGCAATAATGGATATGTTTGGTGTTGAGGGTGATTTCAGATTGTGCATAGTAGGTGTAGATGATGTTATTGAATTTTAATGATCATGATACATGGTTAAATGGATTGACTGGTGTGAAAACTTTTATATTGGAGTTGTGTTTGATTGATCAACCATGTGGAGGAGGTTATGTTCGGTTGGTGGTGGCATAATGATAATGTATAGGGCTTGATGAAGGCATTTTATTAATCTAGGAAGCTTAGGGAGAACAATAGGTTGAAGAGAGTATAATTAATTGTGTAGGGAGGAATCAATAGTCACTTGGGTGCTTGAATCACATTGAAAGATGGGGAACACAATGATTCCATAAAATAATGGGGTATTTATATAGAATATTTCCATAAAATAATGAACATATAATAAGGATGACTCAATAAATTATGGTGCGCGGTCTCATGGAAGCTTTTCACCTTTTTCAATTTTCATAGAAATGCATGAAAGGTGATTCAAGGGAGATTGGAAATGGATGATTTGATCTTATCATGGTGTCTAGAGTAATATTATAGCATATATCCATGGAAGGATAAAATTTCATTCTCATAGAAGGTTGGTGATATTCCACATGTGGTAGCTTAATTTCATGATTGTCTTGGCACAAATGAATGGTCACAGATGAATGATTCAGCACCTTCAATTATTTTACAAATTTCCATATACATCCTATACTGTAGAAACATAACTCTGTGTATATTATTTCTTAAATAAATATATATTCACAAAAAAGTCACAAAAAAAAGTCACTTGTGATTTATTTAATTTATGGAACACTTATTAATGAAATATAGTTTTTCATAGATTTTGGGCTATCATCAAAGGTTGGGTGGACCATTAGTTTTTGGGGGATATACCATATCTAGAGGTTCAACTAGTGTGGTTGTTGTAGTCATTTCATTTCAAAAATGATGGGGAGTATGATTTTGGAAATAATTAGGGCTTATGTGTTTCAATGACATTGTTTAGATGATTGAAAAAAATTTATTAGGTATTGATATCATGTTTATCCAATGTTTATTCAAGGAATGTAAGTGTGTGACTGAGCCGCTATATGTTTTTTCATGTATCATGGGTAATCATATTTATTCTATGGCCGATACATTATATGGGAAATATCTAATGTCTGTGAGGTTTTATATTAGGATATTGGAGAAAATTTAGTTAATCTTGATTTGTAATTTGTGTAATAATATTATATCAAAGAAGAAAGTAAGGAAAATAAATTGAATCAATTTTTGATGGGTGAAATGTAAATTAGGGAATTGTCTTAGACAATTATCAGGGATGAGAAATCACATGACATGGAGTTTTTAAGGACCCATATCATTACTGGTCAATGTAGTTTAGTGGTAATTTTATTTTTAATACTCAAAGAAGGGGTTTTTTTATAATTGGGATTTATATTTAAATTTAAGTGGTTGGTACATCCATAGTGGTGTTCTTATGTATGTTCAAGTGTTTCAGTGGTTTTTAGGGGTGTTAGGTTGAAGTTTGAGGTGTTCATATCAGTTTAGAATATATAATTATATTACTTATGTTTCATGATGTCACAACCCAATTCATTTCACCGTGATGTCTTCTATATGGGGATGTGTCACACTATGACCAAAGGGTTGTTCCATGAAGGGTGATCAAGGGAGTAATATCACATTGCACCTAGGAGAAGAGTTATACTATGAGGTATCTGGTCAGGATGCAATGCATGGACATGGGTTTTTTTGTTCTAATTTAGAATTTTTCATTGTGGAATGATCCTTATGACCAATTTTCAATTCACTCCCCAATGAGTCATTGTTCCATGACCCCCTTGGTCATGTCATAATACACCACCTATATGGAAAAAAGATATTTTTAAAAAATAATTTAAAGTGGTCCCCCTAATATTTATTTACTAATAAACCTTATTCACTCATTAGGTTCCAAAATTACTATTTATTATAATATCTTCATGACATTTAAGGCAAGATACCAAAAAGAATAAGGGAAGACCAAGGATATCTCTATGTATTTTATGAATTTCACCATTTTTTGATGTAATCGTGATTTTAGGGACTACTAGTATGCTCTATAAATTTCAAAAAAAAGGATCACATTATTCCATTTTATTTTCTGATCTAACTCTATGATATTATGGTAGGTGTTTCCTTTCATATCACACCATTTATTACATGCATGCATGTGCCATGAGTTTATGAAATTAGGTTCTAACTTTGGTAATTGTGAAAAGGGTTTGGGTATGTCTTAAATTGTTATCTAGGATATTCTAGAGCTTCTTAGGATTGGAGTGGACCCTCTGTATATGGGTTTATAATTTTAGAGGTGCCCGAAACCTATATCACTAAGGGTAATGACCTGGAATTGTGTAAGAAGAACTTAAAATAGGGATTATACTATGAGATAAATTTATAATGAGGTTGGAATGATCATTTTTGGGTTAGTTTAAGGTTTTATGAGTGGTTTACATCTCTGGTATAGGTTGTGGTTATCATATATCAATTCACTATTCATTTCCACCATTATACCACTATTTTAAAAAGATGTTATATTTAAAATTCCAAATATAATTAAATATTAACAAATAAAATTTAGTTAAATTGGTTATTCTTTATCAGCATTAAAAATTATTTCTTTAATTGTTTTGATGATTATATTGTATGAGGTGGATATTTTGAGATCCCATAATGAAAATCAAGAATAAAAGCTCAAACCACACAAGATCCCAACTATATTTGTGGGATAAAATGCATACTTCAGATAATAAGTGCATCAAATTGGGCTTTAAATTAGTGGTATAATGAAAAACCATGTGGGATATATTTCTCTATAAGACTATGAAGACAAATTAGTCTATTTGGAGGCCTAGAACGTGCCATAATTGGAGAGAATATTCACTATTCATAGTCTCAAGGTTACTTCTATAAGTTAGAAATATCTCAGGATGTATGAATCCAAATGATTCCAAATGTTTAGTAGAGATCTTAAATAGGTGGGGAATTTTTTTAGTTTTTTCCAATGTTAGATAAGTCTGTATTTTTACCCAAAACCATAATCCAAATGGGTTTTTTGAATTCTAGATTCCCAAAACCACTATCCTGTTTTCCTATAAATCGATACCCTGGGAACCCCATTTTTAAGTTCAACCATGAGGAAAATATCTTCAATTTTGGAGACCCAAAGGAATTCTATCATCATCCTCAATGTTTTGTAGGCCCCTATCCTCATTGGTAGATCAAGGATGAAGAAAAAAATTTAATCGATCATCCTCCTCCTCTCGATGGTGATCTAAATGGTGGACAATAGTTTCAAGGGATCTACACAGACTTGGATAGGGAGATCAATACTTTTTATTATAATAGTTTTGTGTAATTTTTTTGTGAAAAAATTCATTTTTGTTTCATCATAACATGCTTCTAAAAAATAATTGTTTTGGTTTAATAAAGTGAAATACTAATTATCTCAACAATGATTGTGTTGAGATTTCAAGTAGGAATATTTGGTTGTTCGATTTGAAAAAAAATAATCCTTTTTTCTCTTACACATACATGATATTTCAATATGTTTTGGAATCCCTAATTTTATTCTTATGGTCCACACTTTGATAATATGATTATTGTGTTAAGGGATGGTTTTTTATGCAACATTTTAAAAGGCCCAAGGCAAATCAAGGTAGAAAATACACTCAACTAAAGGATTCCATTAAACCATTTGTTATTTTTTAAACAATGAACTATAAAATATGTGTAGTGAAATTGAAGTGAAATATTCCTCTAATAATTTTAAAAAACCACATTTTTTCCACTATTTAAACGTTTAATCAAGTCATTTTATTTTTAAAACTATTTTCAAAACCACCCCCTCTTTTAGTCTTTTTTATTAAATATACACACTTTTAACCTCAATTTATCATTGAGATATGACCTATGATATTCCCTAGGATATAAATATAAATTAAAAACGTAATTAATTTTATGTGTCATGTAAACATGATCAAATTTTGGTTCCATTTTTGGGGAGAGATTTAATTTTTAATGTTCATTTTTATAAGAACATAGTTTATTTCGTAAATATTTGTGTGATTATTTTCATCGATCACATTTTATATAAGGTTTTTTCTAAAATAATTTTTTATATGACTTTTTCATGATGAAATCATCATCCAGTGAGCTACATCATTTTGAACATGAACCGGAGGGGATCTTGTGTTATCAACATCATTAAGAACCGAACAATCCTTTGGATGAGGATTCAAAAATCATAAAAACTTTACTCTATCATTATTATTATTTTGAAAATAACATCAATACTGAAATAAAAATTCATAATATAGTAGAAAATAATGAAAAATAAAATAAATAACTTCATTTCATGTAGATATTCAACCTGAATACATTTGAATAAAAGCATGAATTATTATTTTTAACTAAAATCTAGAATCATTCACTTATTACCAAAATTTTATAGGCTTGATAGACAAGAAAAACATTATAACTTAAATTTATTTCAAACTTTTTGTTCACCATTAAAACTTGAAAATGTGGATGAAAAATATGTTATGATTAGAGCATTCACATTCTCTTTAGAGGACACTAAAAAATACTAGTTGTACTATTTTTACATTCTAATTAGAGGCTGAGTGGATAAGAAACACATTTTTCTTGAAAAAAATATCACAACCTCTCGAACTGAAATAATAAAGAAGGAAATTTTGGAAATATAAAAATATTATTGGGAAACAGTTCATGAATATTGGGAAATTTTTAAAAGGATTTGTTAATGTTTACCAAACTTATAAATAAGCAAGAAACTTTTAATATAATATGTTTATAAAGGTTTAATTCCAATAGAATATAACATGATTGATGCTGATATAGGTGGTGGCCTAGTGGATAAGACCCCAATTTCTTCAAGGACTCTCATTGAGAGCATGTCATAAAAAAATCAACAGTTTTTATAAGGTTTAGTGTACCCATAAAAGGTGTCCATGTGATGTAAAGATCTAAATTTGAGAATAAGTTGGAAAAAAAGGTTGAAGAGTAAAGTACCCTAATCCCAGAACTTTCTCTTTATAAAGTAAAATATGAACCACCTCCTCAAATTCAAAGCAGTATCTGTGCCACTTATACCCATTCTTCAAACCGATTTCCTCAATTGAGAGACCCTTATGAGTGTTGTGTGACAATAATACTTGGACACCCCTAAAACCAACCTTTTAAGAGAGTGTCATATTATCTATCCAACTCTAGGAAAAAATAAAACAAGACTATAGAGAAGGAGTGTATTCAAACCAACCTCAATAATCTTGGAACCAATCAGGGGTGGAGTAATCATCTTCCACCACCACCTATAACTCCCCAACCACCACAAAGTAATTTTCGAAACCAACCACGAAAACAGGAGCCTATCCTTGAGGGAATTATAAAGAAAATTAATGAAAATAATATATAATCCCATTAAAGCCCTCAAGAATCCATCCAAGACTTAAAAACTCAATTAAGAAAACATAAAAACTCAATGGGTGTTATCGGAAGTCAAGGGTCTAGATGAATATCATCCAAACATATTTTCAATAGAGGAAAAAGGTAATGTATGTGATATCACCCTTCATAGTGGTAAAAAATTTATCATTATAATGATTCTATATATTATGTTTGTCCCCCTCCTAAAAAATATAGTTATCTACCCTAAAAATATTAAATTTAAAAAAAATAGAAAAATAACTAATTTATCATTAAAGATTACTTTGAACAATCCATTATCATTCCTTTTCCTCAAATACCCGCTCATTCAAATAATTATTTTGATAATGGAATTTATAAGGATATCATGGATATAATTATAAAGTTACAAGTTATAAATCCAATTCTAAGATATAATTAAAAAAATCTTTATTAGGAAAAATTCCTTAGGTAACTTTTCAACCATAGATGAAGAATGGAGGGGAATAAGAGTTAACCTTGGAAGTAGTGTCTCAACCTTGATACAACCCATGATTTCAACCAAATTCGTGGAAATGGTAACTTTTATGACACATTACACCATAAGGGATACTTTCTTTTCAAATGTAATTCTTGAATTACGTGCTTAAATTAATGTAATACCTCACTATGTGTACACCACTCTATAGGTTGGAGAGATTTAACAAAGAGGCATAGTCATGCCACTTTCCATCTGAATAACAACACACCTAACAAGAGTGATCGAGGGTAGCCTCATGTGAGTAAGGAATCTCATTATCCATGAGGAATTCTACATTATTGATATGGATGATAAATAAGCCCATGAATAGGCTCCTCTCATACTTGGATGATCTTTCCTTAAATTCTCAAATACAATCAATAGTTTTCACAATTGTATTCTATCCATGTATTTTGGGGGAGAAAAGGTAAGATTCAATATCCTTAATGTTATGAAACACCCTGTTGAATATAATTGAGGTCTTCTTGCCCATTTTATGGAATTCCTCTCTAACGACACATACAAACCACATTCATTCCTTGAAAAACAATCTAATTCTTTTTCCTCTTCTTCACCCTTTGATGATGTGGATTTTGATTCATCTTTTGAGTATTTTGTGGGGTTTTAAATGTGTAAATGTTGTTTTTTAATTGATTAGTGTGTTTATTCTAAGGTACCCATGATCATATTTTATTAAAAAAACTCATTTCCTTTGATTCCCTTTACATAGGGAATAAACCAGAGCAGATAGATAGTTTCATGGACCTCACTCCCATAAAATAACTTCACTAAATCCAAAAATCACTGGTATCAAATTTAAAATTACTTTCATTAAATTTAATACATGCCTATCTTAAGGGTAATGACCAATTCCCCATAATTATTACCAACAACCTATATCTATAAGACAAATCAAACCATCAAGACCTTTTTAGAGAGTGTAAAATGGTGATTGGATAGACATCGGGTAATATTATAGTGATTAGACCATCTATTTTCATGAACAACATACTTTTATATGATAAGGATAAACCTACAATGTAATCTTGATACCAACTAAATCCCACCCTCCTTGAAGTGGAAGAATTAGAAGATAGTAAATTACTAGCTATTAGGATAATCTATCCCATTTCTTATAGTAAATGGGTTATACTAGTAAAAATTGTTTTGAAGAAAACTAGAATAATTATAGTATTAAATGAAAGGAATGAATTGGTTCCAACATGTGTTTAAAAAAATTGGTGAGTTTGTATTGACCACCATAGTCTAATTCAATCCATGATAAATGAACACTTTTATCTTCCTTTTATTGATCAAATGTTTGAAATATTAGTTGGTATTTACCATTATTTTTTCCTTAATGGATATTCAAATTATTATTAAATCCATATAGTCCCCGAGGATAAAGAAAATACAATATTTACATGTCCATTCGATAATATTTTATATAGGAGGATTCTATTTAGTCCTTGTAATGCACCAAGTACTATTCATTATTATTTGGTGAGTGAATTTTATGAGTAAGATGATAATTTTATTGAAGATTTTATGGATGATTTCACAGTTTTTGGTTCTTACATTGATGATTGTTTAGAATACCATGGTTCTATTCTCCCCTAATTCATTGAAAATGATTTGGTATTAAATTATGATAAATTCCATTTCATGGTATAGCAAGGGATAACTTTTGTACATGCTATTTTAATCAGTGGAATCCATGTTAATAAATTAAGAATTGAAACAATTTTCTACCTTCCATTTCCAAAATTTGGTTGTGATGTGTAATATTTATCAGTTCATGCTATTTTTTGCTTTCAATTCATTAAATATTCTTGTAAGATCACACTTCCATTATATTTATTGTTACAAAAATATTTTAAGTTTGTTTTTGATAAAAACTATGAGGATGAATTTATTTAACTATAATGGAGTCTTACATCACCTCCCAGCATCCAACCATGAATGTGTGATCTCCCCTTAAAACTATTGTATGATTCCTCTAACTTTATATATGGGAATTTTTTATCACAAAGGGTTAAGAGGTATCCTCATGTCATTATTCATGCCTCATATACCCTTTTCCCTTCCAAGAAAAACTACATGAAGACTAAAAATTATATTTTTCTAATTTATTGACATGAAAATATTCATTACATATCTTATTTTTTTATAATTTATTATTTTTCCTAATCATGTTTCACTTTGATTTCTCTATATGAATATATAATCTTACCCCACCTCATATGGTGGATGCTCCTCCTCATAGAGTTTTATCTTGTGATTTAAGATAAGAGAGGAGCAGAAAATGTTATAGGTAGCCAAATTAGTAATATTTCCCCATAATTGGAAAACCCTATTGAATCATCCTTCCAAATTAGATATTTCTTCCCTATTGAGCACCATTGTGATGCAGTGTCCCTTATTGCATGGTATACAAACACTGTGAAAATTTTTACAACATCCGGGGTACCCAAAAACTTTATCACTTCACAATCCAAAATAACTAATCTGAATTCATGATATCATTTTTTGTATGACCTATACTTGGGGATAATTTTAAGTGACAATGTTGTTCGTAAGTGTGTCCCTTACTAAGAGTTCCCCTCTATTTTGTGCTTTTTCCACACTATCTTATGGGAGAAAATTAAACTATCAACATAAAACTAGAATGGTCCCTAACTCTAGAATTTATTGGCCACCATTGCATAGAGATTCCCACCAGTTTTTTATGTCATGTAAATGATGTGAATTGATGTGGAATATCTCCAAGAGGAATGAAATTCCCCAACATCCCATGTTATTTTTTGAGATCTTCAATGCATGGGGATTTGACTTCAGGAGGACTTTTCTAAATTACATTAGCTTGGATACATCTTATTATATATTGACTATGTCTCTAAATGAGTGTAATAAAAGGCTAATAGGAATTATTACACTTGTGTGGTTGTTGATTTTATGACATCTCATATTTTTAGTAGGTTTAGTTTTCTAAGATTCATCATTTGTGATCAAGGTTCACATTTTTATGATCAAAATGAAAAATAATCTATATTTATAGGGTTGATCATAAATTATATACTGTATATCACCCCCAAACTAACATAAAAGAAAAAAATTTCAAATCATTAAGTTAAAAGAATCTTGGGAAAATGGTTCAATATAATAGGAATGATTGGAGATTAATCTTGGATGATTAACTTTTGGTGTATTTTACAGATTTTAAAATCAATATAGGAATATCGACATATAGTATTTTGTTTGGAAAGGATTTTAACCTCCCTATGGAGGTATAGCACAGTGAAATTTTGGCTATTATGCAATTTAATATGAATCTATTAGATGGGGGTGGGTATAGGACGTTACAGATTCAAGATTTGGAGGAAATTCAATGAGACTCATATAAGAATTCTCATATCTATAAGTAGAGAACCAAGGCTTACCCGGATGTAATAATCCTTCATCAGAAATTACACTTTGGGATGAAGGTACACCATTTCGATTAAAGGTTGATGTTTCACCTAGGAAAGCTTCGTTCCCACTGGTTTGGCCCATAAATTATTAATAATTTCTATCCTTTAGGTGTTGTGTAGTTTTAAAATGAAAAAACCAAACAAAAATTCCATATCAATGGGTAGATGTTAAATAACTTCCAAGAAACCATTTCAAAGTCCCTAGTGGAGGAACTCCACCTTCAAAAAGAAACCTACTAGTGACACTCACCAGGTTTAATCCTTATTTCCCACATTATCATTTATTATAGTGATTACACTACACACTTGAGGTGTGTGTGGGGGGTAATTCTTAGGTTAATTAATATTTTCACCATCTTTCTTTCTTTTCCCTTTTTGGTAGGTTGAATGGTATTTTCACCTCCCCCATTTTGTCACTTTTATGATAGAATATTCATTTTGAATGCCCACATAATCATGTAAATTATGGAAATTCATGGTGAATTCCCCTATTTAATTTTTTTTTCATTAAAATAGTTATCTAAGATATGGAATGTGACTTGTAGAATGAATTTAAAATTGAGGTACGATTTTTAAGTAAATTGGTTATTTTTTTATGATATAAATGGTTATATCTTTATGAATCATTTGAGTTGATTGATACCCTTCATGTGATTAGTTTTTGGGAAAATCAAGCCACTTAACATATCCACATATATTTTTATACAAACATGAACTATGAATATTTCTTACTTAATAAATGGTAAATATATGTTAGGTTATTATTTATCATCATTACAAATGATATTTCAATATGTTCATTCTTTATCTGATATGTTTCATTTTTGTACCGAATTGACCTATGCATGTAAACCTATTATTTGATTGTAGTGTGCCCTAAAAAACAAGAAAAATGGAAATAAATAATAAGGGGTGTGATGAAATGTAAAAAATATGGGGATATATTGGATAGGATTTTAAGTATTGACTTATGGTAATTATTAAGTGAGTGGGTCTTGAAATTTGATTACAAAGGATACAGGGTGTGATGAAATGTAAAAAATATATTACGTTAACTCCCCAATTAGAGGCTAGGTATACATGAACCAACTTTTTTATGAAAAATATTTCTCATACTATAGAACTAAAATAAAAAATAAATAAATTTATGGAATAAGATAATCTAATGAGGAAACACATCATGAATATTGGTAAAATTTTAAAAGTATTTTTCAATTCATACACACCACCAAATAAATGAGAATCATTGAATAAAATAGTTTTATGTAGATTTAATTCCAATCTACCATGACATGATTGATGTTGTTTTAGGTGTTTCTCTAATGGACATGACACTAATTTTTGCATGAAATATCATCCAAAACATGGCACAAAACACTCAATTTTTTTTTACGAGGTCTAGTTTACCTGTGATAGTTATCCATGAGGTGAATAATTTAGAATTTGAGAAATATGAGGACACAAAGTTTGAAGTGTTAAGTACCCTAATCTAATAACATCCTCTTCTCCAAAGAAAATCACGACCTCCTCTTCCAATTAACTAAAGTATCTATGCAATCAATACCCATTATTCAGACCAATGTCCTCAATTGAAAAAACTTCTGAGAGTTGTGATGCAATTCTCCCAGGCCACCCCTAAAACCAACCAATTTGGTAAGAACCACACTATCCATCCAACTCTAGGTGGAAATACTGCCAAGCCTTTAAGGAAGGAGGGTATTCAAACCAAACTTAAAAATCTTGGAACCAAACATGGAAGAGTAGTAATCATCCACCACTAAACATAAATCCTTAACCACCACAAAGGACTTAAAAAAACCCTCCAAAACCCAATACCATCCTTGATAACATGATGAAATAAATTTATACAAATAATATCAAATGAAAAAAAATTACAAGAATCCATATATAACCTAAAAAGACAATTAGGAAAACCTGAAAACTTATTGGGTTAAATCCAAAGTTAAGGGTCCAGATGACTACAATCCCAACCTATTTTCAGTCCTAAGGAAAAATGTAATGTATGTTATATCACACTTAATAGAGGAAAATAA
The DNA here is from genome assembly GCA_963277665.1 of Viscum album. Classification (NCBI taxonomy): domain Eukaryota; kingdom Viridiplantae; phylum Streptophyta; class Magnoliopsida; order Santalales; family Viscaceae; genus Viscum; species Viscum album. The sequence continues at coordinate 374,157,868 of OY728137.1, forward strand.
ATTTTTTCTTCTAGTGATTCTAATAATAAGGTATGTCCTCCTCCTAAAAAATCTTTTTCCCTACCCTCAAAAGATTCAGTTGAAGAAGAAAAAAAATGGTAAAAAAGTTATCCTTGAAGATTCCCCTGAAAAATACATTCCTCATCCATTTCTTCAAGGACTAGCTTAGACCAATAAAATTTATAATGATATCATGGATATATTTAAAAGGTTACATGTTAACATTCCTCTCTTACATGTAGTTAAAAATATTACTCATTATGAAAATTTTATTAATGATCTTTACAGAATTTGAGGATAACTAAAGGGGTATGAGACAGTTAACCTTGCTAGGAATGTATCAACCTTTATAAAAATATAAATCCCCACCAAATTCAAGGATCTGATCACTTTTATGATACCATACACCATAGAGGGTACTATATTTTCTTATTAAATTATTGATTTAGGTGACTATATTAATGTGACACATCACTCTATGTATAAATATCTACAAGATGGAGAGATTTCACCAACATGTATAGTCATGAAACTTTCCAACCCAAGAAAAACACACCAAACATGAGTGATCGAGGACATCCTCTTTCAAGCAAAGAATCTCATTTTCATTTTTGAATTCTAAGTTCAAGATATAGAAGATACTTGTTACCAAGGATAGGATCCTCTCATACATTGATGAACTTTTCTCAAAAAAGAAAATATGATCATCAAAATTAACAATGGTAAATTGTCCATAGATTATAGGGGTTAAAAAGGTAAGTTTCAATATCCATGATGCTATGAAAATTCGTTTTAAACATCACTTCACTCTTCTAATCTATTTCATGGAATTTCTCTACGACAACACACACTAACAACAATCATTCCTCAACCCAAACCCTAATTCATTTTCTTATTCTTCACTCTTTGATGATTTGGGATGTGATTAAAATTTCATGTGTTGTTTGGGATTGTAAAAGTGTATGTTTTTTGTTTTAATTGATGAGTTTTTTTATTATTAGGTAACCATTACCATTATTGATTTTCAAAATCTAATTTCCATTGACACTATTTCCATAGAGAGTAAACATGATAATATAGATAGTTTCATGGATAAAAATCCCCCTAAATACCTTCCCTCAATAAAAAAAATCACTGATATAAGAATTAAAACCACTTCTATATAGATTAAAATATGCTTATCTTGAGAGCATTGACCAATTAATTGTCATTATAACCAATAAACGCTCCCTAGAGCATGAATAAAAACAAATTGACAATTTCAGAGAGTGTAAAGAGGTGATAGGTTGGTAATTGGATGATATTCTAGAGATTATATCATTTATTTTCAGATGACATATACTTTTAGATACTGGGGATAAACCAGTAAGGAAATCTCAATTCTAGTTAAATCTCACCCTACTTGAAGTAGTAAAATTAGAAGTTAGTAAATTACTAGATTTCAGGATTATGTATCCCATATATGATAGTAAATGGGTCAGATCAGTACAAAATGTGCCTAAAAACTGGGATAATAGTAGTATCAAATTAAAAGAAATATGTGTGAAAAAAATTGGTGAGCCTATATTAAATACAATAAATTAAATAAAACCATGTACAAGGACCACTTTTCTAGACCGTTAATTGAAAATATGTTATAAGATTAGATATTATGTCCCATTAGTGTTTCCTTTATGGTTATTCTGTATATTTTAAAATGAATATAGCCCCTAAGGATTAAGAAAAAGGAAACATTTACTTATCTTTTAGAAATATTTTAATACAATGGTATTTCATTTGATATTTATAATTCTAAAGGTACTTTTCAATGATGTATTTTATGTATATATTTAGAGTACCTTGAGAATTGCAATGATGTTTTCATAGATTATTTCAAAGTTCATGGATCTTCTATTGATGATTTTTTGGAACACCTATGTTCTATCCTTTATTTTTTTCATTTAAAAAGATCTTATGTTAAATTATGAGAAATTCCCTTTCATAGTAGATAGAGGGATATTTATTATTCATGTTATTTCAAGTAAAGAAATTTAAGTTTATAAATCAAAAATTGAAATAAATTACACCCTTCCATTTCCAAAATGTGTTCATGAGGTGTGGTCGTTCTTGGGTCATGGTAGTTTTTACCACAGAATCATTAAATAATATATTAAGATCATAATTCCATTATATCATTTGTTAAATATAATGAATTTTTTATAAAAAAATTAGGATTAATTTAATTCACTAAAAAAGAGTCTCACATAACCTTCAATCATCCATCCACCATGGTGGGATCTCCCATTCAAACTTATTTGTGATTCTTATAACGTTGATGTTGGTGAATTTTTATCAAAAGGGGTCAAGATTAATCCTCATGTCATTTCATATGCCCATGTACCCATTTCCCAACCCAAGAAAACTACATGACCATTTTAAAAAGAAAATTTTCTATTTTTATTTCATTGGAAAAAATTATTTCATATTTTATTGGGTAAAAATTCATTGCATTTTTTAATCATGTTACCCTTTGATTTCTGGTTAAGAAACCAAAAGCTAACCCTACCTCATATATTGGATGGTCCTAGAATAGAAGTTTTACCATGTGATTTAAGATAAGATAGGAGAGGAAAATGTGGTAGTGTAACATATTAGTATAATTTCCCCACCATTAGACCACCAAGTTGACTTATCCATCCCTATTAGAGAATTCTTCCCATATGAGATCCTATGGTATGTAGTTGACCTTACCCCATGTTTTGCATAAATTTTTAATTTTGGTAGAATATAGGGTCCCAACATATTTTAAAACATGAAAATCTTAAAGACATAAGCATGTGTCCTGATAATACATTAGGATGGCCAATACTTGTGGATAAATTGTACTGACCAGGTTGTTCATCAATGTGTCCATGACTATTAGTTCACCTTTTTTGAGCTTCTTACATACTCTATATTATAGGGGAAACATTGTATCTCAATGTATATCTCAAATGGTCCTCAACTCTAGACTTTATTTATCAATATTGTATATATATTCCCATCATTTTTGTGAGTCATGTACAATCTCCAAGAGTTATGAAATGCCCCAAAAAACCCATGTTATTTTTTTAGATCTTCAATGAATGGTGAATTGACTCCATGGGGTCCTTTAAAAGTTCATTTATATTGGTATACATATTATTAGATGTGTAAAATGTCTCTAAATTAATGGAAGAAAATGATACTAAGACCGATGACTCTAGGGTGGTTTTTGATTTTGTGAGATCTCAAATTGTTAGTAGGTGTAAAACAAAAACCTTTTCTAAAGACATCTAAAGATTTTTTTTAGGTATTTTTTATGCTTTGGTTGACTAATTTTCTTTTAGGTTTTAACTTGGGGGTTTTTTGGGTGAAAATATAAGAAAATAGATTAAAGAGGGCAGTGAATGGTTGGCACATGGTTTTCCACAACTGTGAGCCCCAGCCCCATAAACTGTGGAACAATGGACATAGAGTTTTTACATTAATGATGCATGTTTTGTCAAACCGTACTACTTAGAAGGAGAAACCATGAACCTCCATAAAATATGCACATAGTTAAGGCTCACAGTTATGGAAAATCATTCCCCTATTCCCTACAAACCATGTATGCGGTTTCAACTAAACCAAAAATTATATTTTTAATTATCTGGGCCCTTATATTAACCCCTATTTAACCCCTATTTGACTTTTCCATGATTTTAGAGCCTCCTGGATGGATTCCAAGACTTCTCGACCTCATTTATGTGTTATTCAAACCCCAGATCGACGATATGCACCCCACTCGGTAAGTGAATCCTATCCCACTTAGTTTCCCATTCATCTTCCTTTTGTTCTCCCATTATAGAAGGGTTGTTATTTCTATTTTAATCAGATCTAAGTCTGGTTTTGTGAATCTAGATCTAGGATTGTGGATATAGATCTAGAATTTTGGGATCATGTTTTTTTTACCTTTTTTTAGGATTTTATATCGGGATATCATTCTACATCATTATTCCGATCATGTTTTCGGGTTTTTGATTTGGTGATCATTCGTTATAAAATTTAGGGAGGTGGTTTATAATTAAAATCCCACTGTCTTGATTTCCTTTATGTGTATTTAATTGTAAAATTTCTATTAGATGTTTAGAAATTTGTTTGATTAAGTTAATCAATTTGGTGAATAAATTAATTAAGGACAAATGTGAAATTGGGGTTATTGAGATTTTGAATTGAATGATTAATTGGTGAATTAATTAATGGATTGTTGGGATGTTAGATTTTGATTAATTAATTGGTTAATTATTTAAGGGAATTATTGTGATGAACTAATTATTGAATTAGTAATGAAACACAGATGATTAATTAATTGTTAAGTTAATTAATGAAATTAAGATGATTAATTAAATATTTATTTAATTAAAAGGATTGATATGATTAATTTATTTTTGAGATAATTAATTATTTTGAGATGATTAATTATTTGTTGAATTAATTAATATAATGATCTTAAAATGATGAATGGTAATAATGGAATACATATGTGATATTGAAATGATGAATTGTAACCATGTAATTCATATGAGAATTATGTTTTAGAATAGTAAAAATGGAATTATGAGATATTGCATCAGATATAGAATGGTAATAGTGGAATTATATGACATGATATCCATTGGGGATAGTTAAGAATCCTTAGTGGGCCGAATTAGGTATTGATGTTCGGGTGTCCTCAAGAACCTAGGGGTTTATGTAGTTAAATATAGAATAATTGATAATGTGATAACTATTTACCCATGAATTGTGATTATTTGTTCATACCAATTTATAAACTATTGTTGACTACATATTGTTTTAGACATCGTTGGTGGTCACGTACTGAGTTGAACTCACACCCTACTTAATTTGTCTCATCGGTACCAAAATAGATTTCCTCATTGAAGGATATGTTAAGTGGAAAGGCCTTGTTTTAGATAACTCACTTGGGGATGGAGCATTGATGAGGGAACCAAACATAGTTTAGGACCCACTTTGGATTTGTCAGTGTCTTTACTTTTGAGTTTTCATTTTAACACTGGACACATATCTTGGAATGGAATATCTACTATTTAGTTATGATATTGTATTTCTATTTTTGGTTATCTTGTTATACTGGTATTATTCTAGTTATGAAATCATTTGTTTATTATGTTTTTATAGTTTATTTATTTATGAGGGTGTATTAATCTGATGAAAAAGAGGATATAGTATCCCCATGATCGATAATAGTCCCTCACTACTAGTTGACAACCTCAAACATACTGGAAGGTGCCCTTGAGGTTATGTGATAGACTGGATCGAGGAACCAATGTGTGGAACATGGGTTAGGACATCACCATGTGGTATCATAGATCAATTTTGTTTTGTTTTTCTTTTTTATTACAATTTTTAAAATGTATACCGGAGACTAGGAAGAGTCAGACCTTGGTTATGAGCTCATTTATGGAATTCTCTAACCCATGTACTGGGGATAACCCAAGTACCGAGGGTGGGATTATTGTTATTGATGTTTTCTATTATAGTTGAATATTATTTCACTATGGGTGATGCACTTACTGTGTGATGTGATAATTGTTTCAGAAATTATTGACATTTGACTTTGGGCATAGTAATACACAAGGGTTTATTATATATGCATCATTCTAGGAACTCAGGCAACCTTTTTACATGAATCATTGTAGGAATTCATGAGAAAATGGGTTTTGGGGAAGTTGGTAAAATTTGAATATTTTTCGTTCCATGTGTAATTAAATTAAAAAAGGTGATTAATGTGGAATTAAAATTGGTAAAATAATGAAATATGAGAATAATTGGGTTTCTAAATGATAAAATTGAATGTGTAAAATTAGTTACCCTTTGTTAACCTTGACCTGGATATAGGATGGTTAAGGGTAGTGTTAGAGCCTCAATTTTGACTATGTGTCAAGGTTTTGAGAAAATGAATAGTTTTCCCTTATTATGTTTTCTCGTAAATTAGTTAATGTTAAGAAAAGTATCTTATGGTGCAAGGTTGGATTTTAGAGTTATGTATCCATGATGATAGTTGTTGAGAGGATGACATGATGACATGGATAACAATGATCCCCCATTGGTAGAACATGAGACACTAAAATTTTCAATTGAGGAAGTTAGAGATAAGTTCTGGGAGAACATTACTCAGTTTATAAAATTCATGGAAAGAGACACATGGAGGGTTGTGAAGAAAATTTCTTACTTGATGAGGGAGTTTCGATTGTAGAAACCTCCAACTTTTGGACCTGAGGAATATGAGTTATAGATTTTGTCTATCTAGACTATACAATTACACAGGGAGAATTCTACTAAGAAGAGGGTCAAGTTGATTTCTTATATGCTACGAGGATCAGTGAAGAACTGGTGGGATATTCAGGAACTGACTGGACATACTATTGGTATGTTATGGAAGGAATTATTGGAGAGGTTCTTGGAGAACATCTATATAGAGACGTTGAGTCTTGAGAGAGTAGCTGAGTTAATGAGATTGACATTGGGGGTATGTTTGTAATGGACAATGCAGGATGCTTTACATATTTTTAGAGATTTTCTTTAACATTGGTGGTAGATGAGGATACTTTATAAAAATAATTTCAGGAAGGAATTAAGTGTGAAATTAAATGCTACTTGAATATCATCAGGTTAATGAAGTTTTTAGATGTGGTGAATCAAGCACTAATATATGAGTGGAACCTAAAAGTGGCTTCTAGTACAAGACAGATAGTTATTGCTGGATGATCAGGAGGTAAGTCATCTAAGAGAAGAATGTTTCGTTATGATAACTTTAGCTAGAGTAGTGAAAAATGGAGTGGACAGGGGGGAAATTTAGTTATAGATGACCTTTATATAGTGGTTTTACACCAATGAGGTAAGCCAATAAACTATCCTAGATATTATCCCTAGACACTAGTGGAGTTCCAATATTGGGGCAAGATGATACATCTTCAGAAGTTCTGCATGAACCCATGATTGATGAGTAATGATGGGATTGATAGACAAAATCAGAGTGTAGGAAGGCGATCTTATACACCTTATTAGGTTGAAATTTGGAGTTCTACTAGCCATGGTGGTATATTTAGTGGATATAGTACTTATGGGTAAGAGCACCTATATCATCATAGTGGTGCAACTCAGGGGACTCAGACTACATCACATGAAAGAGGGGCATGAATGTTGCATGTGGTACAACCTACGCATATTGATAGTGAGTCCAAACCATTAGTAGTGAGAAGTATTATCCTTGTAGATTCTATAATATCTGGTTCCTTATTTTATAATGGTTCTTCTCATTCCTTTATTTTTTTGCAACTTTTTAATGGTTTGATCCTAGCAGTGGAGTTCATGAGTGTGGTGCTAATGATAGATACACCATTGGGAGTACAATCTAGGGAAATATTCTTGTGCATGGGATGTTCTCTCGAAGTTGGAGAGTGTCTTTTTTTTTGTGGGATATTTATATATAGGATATGTCATACTTTAACATAATTATGGATATGGACCGGTTAGCATCATACTGAGCCCACATTGACTTTTACCACATGAGAGTGATTTTTACATCTCCTAAATGAAAAAACTATATCCACTATGGAGAGTGGGATATTCAGGCTAGCTGAGAAAGTCCAATTACTTTGAAGCTGGGAGAACTGACAGCTTAGGTTGCAAGCCTATTTATAGATAACATAGGTGTAAATCATGATGTCTTTACACTAGTAGTTGAATGGTTTCAGGATATATTTCCTAAAAACTTTTAGGGTTTCCACCAGAGAGATATGTGGAATTTACTATTGATATCATTCTAGGAGGTAAATTAGTTTCTATTCCATTATATAGAATAGAATCAATAGAGCTTCAAGAGATCTAGACTCTATTAGAGGAGTTGATGGATAAGGGGTATATCTATAAGAGTACATATCCTTGGGGATCAACTATGGTGTTTGCAAAGAAGGCTGACAATAATTTGTGCTTGTGTGTGGATTATCATATGTTAAACCAGATGACTAGGAAGAACCGATATTCTCTTCAAAAAATTGATAATATTTTCGACTTGTTGAGAGGATCTTGTGTCTTTTCCAAGATTGATTTGAGATATGGGTATCATCAGTTGAGAGTTTGACCTTCTAATATATCGAGGGCTTCATTCCAAAGAAGGTATGGATTATATGAGTTTTTTGTAATTCCACCTGGGTTGACGAACACACCAATAATGTTTATGGACTTAATGAACAAAATATTCCATCCGTACAAAGATTAGTTTGTGGAAGTGTTTGTGGATGAAATCTTGGTGTACTCCAAGACTCATGATGATCATGACCAACATCTTGACATAGTTCTGAGTGAACATAGAGAGCATTAGTTATATGTCAAGATATCTATGAGTTAGTTTTTGATGGATTAGGTATGCTTTATGGGTCACATCATCTCATAATAAGGTAAGTTAGTGGGCCTAAAGAAGGTCCAGAAAGTTGTATCTTAGGATTATACAAAGAACATTTTTTCTATCTGTAGATTTTTGGGGGTATCTGGATATTATCAGATGTTCATCCATGAATTTTTCCCATTTGGAAGAATCACATTCAGGATTGAACAAGAAAGGGATAAATTTTGAATGGTCAGAATCATGTGAGGATTCATTCTAGTTTATGAAGAAGTGTTTGACATCATTACCAATATTGATATGACCTAATCCAGGTATGGAGTACACAGTGTTTTGTGTCACTCTTGTGTTAGGTCCTAGAGTAGTGTTGATATAGGGAGATCAAGTTGTGGTGTATGGGTCTCAATAGTAGATTCCACATGAACAAAATTACTATACAAATTATCTTTAGTTAGAATTTGTGGTTTATGATTTGAAGTGTTGGTTACATTTTCTATTGGGTGAGAATTTTTCTATGTTTACCAATCAAAAGAGCTTAAGGTATATCTTCTTGCATCAATATTTGAATATTTTATAGTAGATATGGGATGGGTTTATGTAGTTAATTTATTTTTAACTATCATGTATTCTCGTAAAAGGAAATAGTGTCACTGATGCTTTATGAATAAAAAAACAAGACTTAGGGTGTTCCGGAGTCTCATTCTGAGTGGAAGATGATGACTCTACTAGCTGAGAAGCATGTGGTGGTTTAGAAGAATTAAGAGAAGATGAATTTGGTATCAGTTTTAGTTGACTCACCACTTTTAATATGGATCGGACATAGGAATTATGAAGATAAATAGTGTATATCTTTTAGATAAATCCATGAAGGTGGGGAGACACCATCATACTGGTTTTTATAAGGGGATAAGATCATCTACATCAAGAATCAATTTTTTTTTCCTTTGAGTATGTGGGAGTAGTTGATATGGTAATTTCATGACTTAGAGTGGGTGGTACATCTAGGGATAACCAAAATATATCATGGTCTATCAGAATAGTTTTTGTGGTCGATCATAAAAAATTAGATAGAAGGGTTCATGACACAATGCTAGAACTGTTATCAAGTGAAGGTAAAGTAGCAATAACCTGGGGGTTTTCTGCATTTCATTCCCATTTTGAAGTGGAAGTGGGACAACGATAGAATGTAATTTTTGGTGGTTCTACTGAGGAAGCCTCATAATAATGAAAGTATTTGGGTTATTTTGGATAGACTAATGAATGTAGTGTATTTCTTTCCTATATGTGAGACTTTCCTAATGGAGCATTTGGGGAACTTGTATGTTTGGGAGATAGTTTGTCTGCTCGGGTTACTGTAAACTATTGTTTCAAACCACAAATCTTGTTTTACATTGCTCTTCTAGAAGGGAATACAGAGGGTTCGTGGTACACAAGATTTTCTAAGTAAGACTTTTTACCCATAGAAATATGGGCAGTTATAGAGTACTATACAAGAACGTGAGGATATGTTGTGAGTGTGTGTTCTAGAGTCCAGTGGATCTTAGGAGAAACACCTAGCATTGGTGTAGTTATCCTATAATAACAATTATTTGGATACTATTCATATGGAATCATATGAGGCTCTTTATGGTAGGCCATGAAGATAATATTTATGATGTATGGAGGCAGGTGAGTCAGAGTTACTGGGACCGAGTCTCATATAAGAGACCTCAGAGCAGGTTCAATTGTTTTGAAGTGTATGGATTCAACTTAGAGTAGAAAGAATTCATATGATGACACAAATCAGTGAACCCTAGAGTTTATAGAGTGTGATCATGTATTCCTTTAGCTGTTTCCTAGGTTGGGTCACCATAATATTTAGAGATAGGGAAACCTAACACCCAGGTTCATTGGACTGTTTGAGGTTGTTGAGTGAATTAGGCCAGTGGAATACTCTTTTGATCTTCCATATAAATATAGTTATATGAGTGACATTTTTCATGTGTCACAACTTCAGTGGTATCAATCTGACCCTTCTGATGTGATCTTTGTGGAATATTTTGAGCTTGATATAGATACATCCTTCAAGGAGCATCCAATATGTGACTTGGATCGTAGTGAGAAAGTGTTGCGGGGAAAGACCATGTTGATCATTTTAATATTGTGGAAAGATGGACATGTTCATGAGGAAACATGGGAGAGAGAAGAATATATTAGGTATTAGTGGACCAATATTTTTTAATCAGAATATAACAGAGTCTTGAGAGTACACCTCTAGGATGAGCTGTTATAAGGATGACAGATTGTTAAACCCCAACCTTTTATAAAGATGTCTTGAAATTGGTTTTAGGTATTATTTTTTCATTAGTTTAGTAATTTTCATTTGGGTTTTACCTTAGGGTGTGTATTGGTGAAAATCTAAGAAAAATTGATTGAAGAGAGAAGTGCATGGTTGGCGCACGATTTTTCCTAATTGTGCATCCCAACCTTGTAAACTGTGCAACCCTAAATAGAGAGGTTTTGCATGGCTGAAGAATATTTTTTCAAACCATTCACCCTAAAAAGAGAAACCACGCACCCCTAGAAGATATGTATAGTTAAGGCACACAGTTAGGGGAAACCATGCACCTCTACCCAACAAACCATGCATGAAATTTTAATTAAACTGAAAATTTGATTTTCTAATTACCTGAACCCCCATATTAACCCCTATTCGACCCCTATTGAACCATAATGTTTTTTTCCTAATTTTGGAGCCTCACAGATGGAGTCTAATATTTCTTGACCTCCGTTATTCATGATTTGAAGCCCAGATCGAAGATCTGCAACCTCCCTATATGTGAATCTTATCCCTCTTAGTTTCATATTACCCTTGCTTTATTCTCCCATTCTATAAAGGGGTTTTCTTCATGTTTTAATTATATCTTGATCTGGTTTTGTGAATATAGATCTAGGATTGGGGATCTAAATCTAGAATTGAATGATATTGTTTTGTTCGATCTTGATTTAGTGTTTTAGACCAGGATTCCATTCTATGTCATTGTGCAACTCAATTTTTGGGATTTTCTGTCAGGTTATTGTCCATCAACGAATTAAAGAAGGTGCTCTATAATTCAAATCCCGAAGTCTTGATTTCAATTATGTGTCTGTAATTTTATAATTTTTTTTTATTTTTAACAATTGAGTTTTTATTAAGTTAATTTATTTAGTGAATAAATTAATTGTGGAAAATGTGAAATTAGGGTTATTGAGATTGTGAATTGGAATAAATAATTGTGGAATTAATTATAGGATATGGATATTAGGAATTTTAATAACTAATTTATGAATTAATTATAGGATAATGAGATTGTGAATTGAACAATTAATTGATGAATTAATTAATGGATTGTTGGGTATGTAGATTTTGATTAATTAATGGATTTTATATAGTGATAAAATTATTGAATTAGTGATGAAATTGATATGATTAATTAATTGTTGAGTTAATTTAAAATAAATTTAGATTATTAATGAATTATTGAGTTAATTAATTTGATTGATATGATTAATTAATTTTTGAGTTAATTAATAGAACAGATATGATTAATTAATTTTTACATTAATTAATGGAATGATGTTGAAATTATGTATGGTTTCAATGGAATTCATATATGATATTGAAATGATAAATGGAAACAATAGAATTAATATGAGAATTGAGATCTAGAATTGTAAAAATTTAAATCTATGATATGATATGAGATATATAATGGTAATAGTGGAATTATAAGATATGATATCCCTTGGGAATAGTTTAGAGTCCAGTGTGGGCCAAAGTAGGTATTGAGGTTCGAGTGTCCTTGAGAACTTGAGATTTTATGTGGTCAAATGAAGAATAATTGATAATGTGATAACTATTTGTAGTTGGGGTTTGGAATAGTGGTAAGCACCCTATAAATCGACATGAAAAATGGCGGTTCAAAACCCATTGGGCGCAGGGTACTGTAGCAGTACTGTAGTGGTATTGTAGCAGCGGCGCACTGCAGCAACAATGGGTCATGTAGCGGTGGCAGGACACTGTACCGGTGGCAGAACACTGTAGTAGTGGTAGTACTATGTGGTACTATAGCAGGTGGGTACTGTAGAAATACTATTCATAGAATGGGCCTTGGGCCAAAAATTTGGGCCTACGGGCAATGTAATGGGCTATATGTCCACCGGGCCTTTGGGCTATGTAACGGGTCTCCCTCTACCCAGTTAAAAAGTGGTCTTTGCTTTGATTTAATAATAAAATTAGGCTTCGGCCCCAAACTTTAAAAAAAAGATAATGTGATAACTATTTAGCCTTGCATTGTGTTTATTTCTTTATAAAACATCTTACACTGTTATTGACTGGATATTTTTTTATATGCCATTGGTGGTGGCCTACTATGTTGTACTCACACCCTACTCGGGTAGCCTGATTGGTACCCAAATATATTTCATGGTTGTGGTATAGTTAAGTTCAATGGACCTATGTTAGATGATTTATTTGAGGATTAATCCTAGATAAGGGAACGATATGCAGTTTAGGAATAGTTTGGGAGTTGTCAGTGTCTTTATATTTGAGTTTTCATTTTGACACTGGACATGTATTTTGGCATGGAATATCTACTAATTTGTTTTGATATTGTATTTCCATTTTCACTTATCTTGTTATAATAGTATTATTTTGGTTATGATATAATTTGGTTATTTAGTATTTATTGATTATTTATTTCTACTAGTGTATTAATATGATGAAAAAGAGGGTATAGTATTCCATGAATTGATAATAGACCCTTACTGCTAGTTGGCGGTCTCTAGCATATGAGGAGGCCCCCTTGAGGTCATGTGACATTCCGACATGGGGCACTGACATGTGGCACCTGGGTCAGGATGTCACATTAGGTTTTCATTCACAAGATTCATCATTAGCAATAAGTTTTAAAAAATTTACAATATGAACATTAAAAACAGTATCCAAAAGTATGGGGTTGTTCACTATGTATCCACTATATATCACCCCCAAACTAATGGACAAGAAATAATTTCCAATTGGGAAGTAAATTAAAACTTGGAAAAAATGGTACAACCCATTAGAAAAAATTGGATTTTATGCTTGGATGATTCACTTTTGGATTACTATAAGTCTTTTAAAACCCCAATCAGAATTTCCCTATATAGGATTTCATTTTGAAAGGATTTTCACCTCCTTTTGGAGGTATACAAACATGCATATTGGGTAGTTAAACAATATAATATAAACCTATCGGATGTAGGTGAGCAAATGAAGTTACTGATTTACAAGCTTATGGAAACTATAAGAGACTCATCTGAGTAATCCCAGATCCACAAGAAGAGAACCACAACTACCCAGGAATTTTTCATCCTTTATTGTCACTTCCAAATTGGGAAGAAGGTCCTCCTTTTCAATACAAGGATGAATTTTCACCCAGGTAAGCTTTTTTCCTTCTAGTTTGTTCCACACACTAATACGAATGTCTATAAAGATTCTATTTTTTGGTTCAAAATGAAAAAAACCAAAAACACATTCAATGTCAATGGGTAGTGATTAATTTACTTTCATTAAACTATTCCATAGTTCCTAGTGTATAAAATCCACCTTTATAAAGCAACGTACTAGTGAAACCCACCGTGTTTTATCCTTCCTTCCCACATTCTCATTTATTATAATGAGGACACTACATATTCTTGGTGTTTTGGGTGGTAGAGTGGTTACATTTCTGGGTTAGTTAGGGTTTTAATGATCTTTATTCTTTTTCTATTTTTGTCTTGTTGCGTGGTATTTTACCTTTCCCCCTTTTGTTCACTTTTGTGCCAGAATACTCATTTTAGATGCCTATATAATCTTGTAAATTATTTAAATGCATGACCAATTTCCCTATTTTATGTTTTTTTTTACATTTTAATCAAAATTTTTCATAGATGGCATGTCATTTGTAGTATGAATTTAAAATTGAGGTTTTATTTTTTTAAGTAAATTGGTTGTTTATCGATGTTATAAATGGTTTTACCTCTATGAATCCTTTCAATTGATTAATACCCTTCAAGTGAGTATATTATGGGAAAATTATCTCATTTAACATCTCCACACGTACTTTCACTCCACCATGAAGTGGGAACATTTCTTACTTATTATAAGGTAAATATGAGTTGTTTTAATATTTTTAATCTTTCCAAAAGTATTTTTCGATACATTCATTCCTTATATGATTTGTTTTATTACTATATCAAATTAACTTATCAGTGTGTAAATGTTATAAAACTATTGTATTCCCTAAAAAATTAATAATTATGGGATTGGTGAAATATAAAACATATTGGGATATAAATTTTAGGAGTTTAAATTTTTTACTTCTAAGAATGCTTTAGAGAGAAGGTCATGAAATTTTATTACAAAGGATGTAGGGAGGGTTTGGTGGAAAGAATCAGGTAAGAATAAATTTTTTAACATAACCAATATTTACTAGATATAAAGTGGAAATAATAACATGGAATGACTATCACACACACATGTGGAAATATAGTGATATGTTTTACTTGTTAATTCCTTTTTATGAATAGTATAATAGAGCTCCTTGAATTTAATTTTGATTCAATTTATGAGGAATATTTTAACATTTTCATTTAGAATAGATCTATGGTTTGATGTTTTTAATAAAATTTCTTTCATGAATTAAATTTTATTTTAATGTTAAATTATCATGAATTTGGTAATACCTCCATGATTTATTTTTTGTAAAAATGGCTTTTCCTAGGAGTTCAAATGGTTAGGTTTGGCGGTGTGATTAGGTAGCAATTCACTATTAACTTCCACACATATAAAACTATTTTAAACTAATATTGTATTCTAAATTCCATATATAATAAATAAAATAAATTTAAATTTGGACTAATTAGTTAAATTTTATCACTTTTAAAAAGGGGGAAAATAATTTTTTTATGATTAAATTGTAGGAGCATGAGAATTTGAGAGCCCATGATAAAATTAAAGAAAAAAAGGCGAAATTAGAAAAGTTCCCAATCAAACATGTGGAATAAAATGAATACTTATTATAATTCATGCATCAAATTGGGATAAAAATTAGTGGGATAATGAAAACATGTGTTGGTTACATTTATCTATAAGATTATGAAACATAATTCATACATTTAGAGGCGTAAAATGTGCCATCATCAGAGAGAATATTTATTGTTCACAATCTCAAGGTAACTTATATAATTTGGCCATTTCTTAGGATATCAGTCCCAAAAATGATGAAAATTTTGATTGTAAATATTAAAGAGGTGGGGTAAATACTTTTTATTTTTCCACAAAGAGGGATAAGGCTGTATGGACACCCAAACCCATGATACATGTGTTATTTTAAAATTTGGGTTCCCAAACCCAACTTCCACTTTACCAATAAATTTGTTCTTTGGGAAACACATTTGTACATTTCACCAGAATAAAAAGATGTACAATTTTGGAGACCTAAAGGAGTCCTCTATTCATCACAAAAGTTCTAGATAATCTTTTAATAATTGGGAGATCAAGGATAAAGGGGAAATTCCAGCTGAGTCTCCCCATCCTCTCGATGGTGAGCTAAACAATGGGTGACAATTTAAAGGGATAAACACACACATAGAGATGGAGTTTGAACATATTTTCTTTTTCTAGTTTTGTGTAATTGTTTTATGAAACATTTCATTTATGTTTTACCTTAACAAGATTCTTTGAATGCATTGTTTTGGTTTAATCAATTGAAACACTATTTATCTCAACACCAATTGGGTTGAGATTTAATGGGGGAATATTGGGTTTTTATGATTGAAAATCACTTCAATCCTTTTTATCTCACACATACATTAGATCTGAGTATGATTTTGTAGCCCTAATTCCATTCTTAAGATCCAATCATTTAACAACGTGATTGTTGTGTAAAGGGTTGGTTCTGTATGCATCATTTTAAAATGTGTGAGGGGAATAAATATATTGATTTCCCTCAACCAAAGGGTTCCATTAAACTATTTGTAATTTTTTTAAAAATGAAATAACCAAGATGTGTATCGAACTTGAAATGACCTCCTTATCTCATAATTTTAAAAAACCACTTTTCTTTTTTAGTTATTAAACTCTTCAATTAATTTATTTTATTTTTAGAACTATTTTAAATTACAACCCCTCATTTATTACTTTTTATTAATGATACATACTTTATACCTCTAAAGATATTAGAGAGATGACCTAGGGTATTACCTATTTTTTAAATTAACTATATTAACATTATAAATTTGATGTATAATTATAACATGATCATTTATAAATTTTGAGAATTGTGTAACTCATGCATGAATATTTCTATGAATGAATTATTAATTAAAAACAATTTCTAAGGTGATTAGTTGGCGATGTGATCTCTATTTTGAGGAAGGGAGTGTTTTTAATGCAATGGCCTTTACAAATTTTCTTTGGTTGGTTAGGTTTTTTTGGATTGGGTTGACTCATAAAGTGTCTTGGCTGATTATGGTTGTGATTCTTTACTTTACATAGAGCTTAAGATTGAGTTGCGATTTTCTTGGATATAATAGAGAGTGTTTACCCATAGGGTGAGCAAAGTGAAGTGTGTATTTGTTTCCATATCCTCTATATGGACCTTTTTTATGGTAAAGACTTATAAAGGGACTTAGTTATCATGTGAAACTCTATAGTATGTTTCTAGTGAACTTGTATAATGTTGTGGTTAGGAGTAGTGATGCCACATGTCTCTTTATACCCTTTTTTATGGTGTACTTCCTAAGAGGGTAATTATGATCAATTTGGTCTAGATATAAACAGTGGGTCAATTTTGTATAAATTTTATAAATTATGCATTAGATATTATCATGGGTTCATGATCAGCTACATGTTGTGATTGATATGTCCATGAATAATGAGAATGGTAAAGGGTTATTGATTTTGGGTTGATACATGATTCCATTTATAGTCACTCTAGGTGTTAAAATTCAGCTAGTTGTATAATAGGATGGTGATTTTTTACCATTATTTTGTGTTATCTTAGCCATGCGTTTTTAGATCTAAATGATGATAAGGTTGCGGCCTATGACCTGGGGATCATGGTGTAGAGTTACACTACCCAGGTACCTATTTTATCTTGAGTTCTTAAGAACATTGGGATATATGAGATGATCATAATTTTCTATCCCCTAAAGATGTATCATACTTATTCCATTTTCCATGATGTTTTTTTGATACATAATGTTGAAAATGACATTGTAGTTTGGGAATAGGATTATCATGGGACCTGAGAATTAGGGAGTGGAGATTACATTTCCCTAGTGTTGGTAATTCTTGACTCTGAGATGATTCACTGAGAGAGGGTACCCAATTACTTTATAGCCCAATGATCACTGAGATAAGATACACATAGATGTTTTATCCCATGGATAAATATTATAGGATCCCCACAGATCTTATTTACCAAAAACAACAGAGAGAAGATTGCTAGAGACACCGTTTCCCAGGGAAAATCGAGAGAGGGTCCCCAGTTCCAATGCACTTGGGTTTTGAATATGTTATTTTCATTCCCAAAATCATATTCCTATATCATCTAACTTTGATAGATTAGTATTAACATTAGTTGAGGTAGTTTGGAAAGGATTTCATGGTTTTCTGGTTAACACTCTCTGACCTGAAATGATTGTATGTGTGATTCTTATTTCTCTTTCCTATATATAATATATACTATGGAATTTATGAGTAAACCTAATGATAGTTGCCTAAGAAGTGTTATGATCACACACTACATGGGAACCCTGGTATGCTTAAATGTCTTATGCTTTAATTTCAGGTCACATGTTGTGATGGAGATTTAGATGAAGTAACAAGATATGTTTTAGGAGATAGGGTTAAAGAAGGACGAATGTTCGTGTGTTGATGTATCCATATAGGATTTTATGTTTTACATATTTCTATACTTTATTTGAATATTGGGATATCCTTTTATGTATTTTTTTATGTATGGAATGGGTCACATTTTGGTATAAACTTATGTTGTTTATTTGATATTTATGGACAATAGTTAGATATTATTATAAATGTTTACTTGAATATTATTTTATACTTATTTTTTGTATGTTATTAGACATGATGAAACTGAGAGTATACTTTCACCATATTATTTACCGAATCTCAGTGCAAGTTTATAGCCATTGGTTTATAGTTAAGAATGCCTAAGATCTTATGGCGGTTTAGTTTGGGTTCCATTAATGTGATTTTAATTAGGGAATTACACTTATGTATCTTCCATAGGATCTAACTTATATTAAATGTTATATACTTGAACATATATTTTCTATTAATTGATCAAGATTAGTATATGTCAATTAAATTCTAGTGATTGGCCCTATATTGCTATAAATAACATCCTTAAGTACTTGTGAAGAAGTAAAAATAGATTATTTGTCTTTAAAACTGAGGAAGAGCTCCTTGTATGGGGTATATAGGTTCTAGTTTATAAAATTATAAAGATGATATGATATATCAATATGGTTTCATGATTTTAGTCAATGATGGGTTTACCAATTGGAAGAGTTCCAAACAATCCACCATGGATGACTCAACAATAGAGGAAGAGTACACCACCTTATCAGATTCTATGAAGGAAACTATTTGGATTAAGATGTTTTTAATGAACTCAGCGTGGTTCTTAGAATTTTGGGGGAATTTAACTTCATTATGACAATAATAAAGCTATTAATTAATCCATGGAACCTAGTTCTCAGTAAAGGACCAAAAAACAACCTCTGAAAATACTATATTATTTGAGAAATCATTGAGATGGGTGATGTAAATATTTCTTGGGTGGATAAAAAGAATAATATAGTAGATCCATTAAAAATGCATTAACATAATAGAATCATATTGTTCATGTGAATTTTATGGATATTTGATACATGAGAGATTGGATGAAATAATTTTCATCAATTGTATCATGGTTTTATAATATATAAAATATTTAGTTATTATTCATTCATGTGTACTGGATATTTTACATGAACAATAGAATAATAAAATCTTCTAATAATATGATTTTGGTTTTTCACTAATAAATGATCGTCATGGAGTATTATAGGGTATGATGATATGATAAGATTCTAACAAGTAAAATATTTTATATAATACATAGTAGAATAAGAAGATAATAAGTTGGGACTTATTATATTGAATGACCCCTGAATTTATATCACATGTAACATCACACGGTCATTGATCTACTTATGGTTCCTTAATTAAATTGTAACGCCCCGACCCCAGCTACCTAGAGTCAGTGCATTACTTCGTAACATTGGCATGATCACAAAAGATCGAGTCTCAAAAGACCGATTAGTTTAGTAGCCTTGGAAACACTAGATACATTCATAAGTCTTACATTACATCATAAAGTGAAAAACTAATAACAAAGTCTTCATAGTCCACACTCATTTCCTCTTCTGACTATCCCTGCAGGTCATTCATAAAATAATTCTTCACATCCTGGAAAATATTAAAACATTGAAAGGGGTGAGCTCAGATGCTCAGTAAGGATAACAATATTGCGGAAGCTTTCATAAATAAACATAAACATTTAAGGCAACGTATAACTAAAACAAAAGCCTTTTAAACTTGAACATCAACATAATATGGCAAAAGTAAAATGAGATAATTCAATTCACTTCTTCACATGGATATTCTACTGGTCGAATAATCACATGCAATATCAATAACCACTTTCATAATGAGGGAATGTATAATGCCAGACATTCTGAAACATTTTGTCAAGGCCTCGGCCAAGACGTCTAAAATGATTAAGGCCTCGGCCAAAACCATAAATAAAATTGGGAAAGGGCCTTGGCCAATTACACGTCTAGTTGTCTCATGAGACCTACCGATGCATCGAGGAGCTATAGCAGGCTCCACCCGTCACTTATTAAGTCCAATACATTCCCCATATGAATAGGTTTAAACATATCATAAACCATAACATAATCATATCACATAAAACATGCATAAAGGAAACATAACATTTCCACATTCCAATCACAAGATATCAATACAACACATTGATATAATAAAAACACTTTCAAAACCATTTTCAATTCCAAAATAAAAGAATGTTAAAACTTTGTATTTATTTTTCATTAAAAAAATGATGGCTTGTAGAGGAAGCCGAAACTCAAATAATGGTCACGGCGGCGGAGAAGTCATTGTCACCGCATAAGTACGGAAAGAAAAACATTCCCTTTTATCGTTTATCAAAACACTTCATATAAAAAAAGATTCCTTTTGAATAAATGTAAAAGTAAAAGGGGTTTATACACCGTATAAAAGAAAGTTGTGTATAAAACCAAATATGCCTCAATGAAAGGGGATTGAGACGAAGTCCTTAAAAAGATCATTTTTTAAATAAAGTACATCTATAATGTGTATTCACTATAAGTACACATAAATAATGTAAAAATACAAGATAGTACATAATAATATCATGACATAATTTGAAAGTAGGAGATTAACCCAAAGAATGGAAGTTGGGTTAAGAAGTTCCCATACCTTGTGTCCGACTTGACTCGACCGCTCTTTAACCTCCTGAATAATAAACTAGAATTAATTTCTATTTACTTAAGAACCTTTTTAATGTTAATTATTCCTTTTATATCACTTATTACAATGTTATGAACATTGTGTAATTATTTAAGTTAATAACGGTCATTTTGTCGATTTTTGGTACTTGAGTCAAAAATAAACTTCTTATAATTACAAGTTGTTCATGTGGTGAAATATACATTATATACAGAATTATATTCATGATGTAGATATCATATATATCATATATATACAGTATATACATTCATTTTTAATATTACGTAACATTTAGAGGTAAGAAATGAAATGCACCGTTCATGGAGACGGTAAGCCGTACGTACGCATGAACGCTACTTTTATTTCTATTTCATATTTAATGGAATGAAATCATAATGATATAAATGTATAAAATAATTCCAGTATAATATAGTGTATAATACCATTTAATCCATCCTTTATACATCCCACATATGGCATTAACGATTCAAATCACTTTGAGGGGGCGGTAGTCCGCACTTCCTAAAATGAAATTATTGTGTTTACCCATAATGGAAATCATAAATTATGTCATAAATGAGAAATACAGAAGCATAAGTAAAACATTAACATATTATATATCATATATAAATATAGTGACATCTTAATGGCCACCTTTGAAGGTGTTATATGAGTGTTGAACAATCATCGTTTCGTGAGGCAGAAATTCGCCATCCACAGAAACTGTATGTTCTTTAACCATTAGATGTAGGTGTGTGTAAGTGTAGCTCGAATAATTCTTATAACAACATCCTAGTATATTTAGTATACTGGTGTTGTTACAAAATAAATGAATAAAAAGAGTTTAGGGTGTTGGAGAAGAAAAATAAAACAAAACAACATTAGAGAATACATTACATCAAAATCGGGTAACTCTTTTTAATTTGAGACAAAGGCTTCCTTGGGAAGAGTTCTGCCCAAAGTGAGGCTTCTAAGAGTAAGGGAGGGAAGTTGGGAGGGTATTTGGGCAGAGTTTGGCCGAGCCAAATGGCTTGAAAGTGTGAATGAGGTGGTAGAGGTGGGGGCCTTTTATAAGAGGAGTGGAGGGGCACTCTTGGAAAGTAAGGAAATTTTACATTATTATACAATGATTTTCGGATTCTAAAGGTCCCACACTTATATAATTCGTGGATAAGGTGATAAGGGTTAGAAATCTACCCATCCAATAGTCTTTGGACAAGTTTAAGCCTTGGATTGTACATTATCTTTTCATTTTATTAAAATCGTTAAATAATGAGGTCATCGCTGCATCATAATGATGTCATAAATAATTTAATTTATTTAATGTATAAAAATTATAAGACAAATACTATGATATAGGAAATCTTTTTATCTTTCCAAGGAATATTTATAGTCAAAAAATGACTTGTATAACCCCATGTAAAAATTGTTTTAGTAAAACATTTCAGGTTTGTGTCATTTTTTACATTAACATTAAATAAAAGGTATTTATGACATTTTCTAACTAAAGTGGCTCCATGGGGTCCCCAAGTTCACCCATGGATTTTATTGGTCGGCCATGGAACATCCAATGAGGGTAGGACATGTGTCAAGCTCATCTCATATTATTAAAACATTATTTTTACCTTAAACTACACTAATTACCTCTAATCGCGATTAAGAACTTAAAAGTTACTATTCACCAAAAATTATTTTAATCTCATTGAACCACATTTTACTTCTTAATGACAACCATGTATGTCGGATTTTTTAAAATCAAATCACAGAAGTGGTAATATTTCATTTAAACGAAAAATCAGTTATTTAACTACCCCTTAGTGGTTTCACTATTCATCAAAAATTGAAGTTTTCCAGAACAATGCCAAAATTTCACCCTAAGATATAATTGATATTCCGAATTCAAAAATGATGTCTATTTTATAAAATTCCAAACATATAAGTTGCATTAATTAATTTTATAATTAATTCCCGCTATCACAACAAATAGCGTGTTTTTAACAAACAATTTATATCAAAAGATTGACAATTGTTTATGTCCAATTTCGAAGTGAAATTAATTCTAATGAACACCATTGGATAAAATGGTAAAAATATATTCTAATTATACTTTAAAACCACTCAATAGTATAACTTATCACTATAAATTATTTTGATTAAAAAAAAATTTAAGTATTTTTCACTATTCATAAAAATTTGGAAGTTCTCAGAAAGTTACAAAAAATTCAACATAGGCTAATTTCAATATTAGGAATACAAAAAATGAAGTCCATTTTGAAATATAAAATTTCAATAAATTTAAAAAGTGGTTATTACTATTCATAACGGCTACTTTGATTAGTTGCGGTGTGTTAGAACTCGAAGTTGCATACAATGCAAGCTATTGCATTATTGAATGAGAAGCGTATCATGGAAGCTCGGGGTGTTACATTCTACCCTCCTTCAATAAATTGCGTCCTCGCAATTTGAAAATTTTCTTTGAAAATAAAAGGTTGAAAATAGAAAATACCTTTGTGGAAAACCCACATTGGAAATAAGGTTAATAAAAATTTAACTTTAAAAGAAAGAAAGATAAGTACAAAGGTCACCCGAGATAGCCCATACTAGGATTATATGAAAATATGGATATGGAAGAAAAAAAACCATCAAGGTCTGATGGAGAGTTGTAGAAAACTGGATTAGGAGAAAGTTAACAATAAGAAAATCACAAACTTGTGATCGGTTAATTGGTCATTGAATCCCCAGTTGGAAAAGTTAACCAGCAACGTTTTTGTTTTAAGTTACCTTTTATAAACTTGAAGAATTTATTTAGGAGATTTACTAAGAACGTAAGGGAATATACATACTTGTCATGTAGACTTTCATTCTTTAATAAATTTTTACCAAAAACCCATATTTCACTCTAAAAGGTAATAGAACTCAAAAATATTCTATTTATCCTAATTGTATAAGGTTCCAAATATTAACACATGCCATTTAGATTAGTAAAATTATTTTGTAATAACCAGGGGCTTCCTGTAGGCTATTGGTAGGAAATAAAGGCCTGTCGCACTATGGTTGTGGGTTCGATTCCTGCAGCTTTGTCCGACGCGACGGGTTATGCCCCACCCTGCAGGTTGTCCTTTTCCTAAAACTATAGTATTATAATATTCCAAAAATAATCTTCATAAATTTCTTAACCTTAAACAATACTATCCAAAGATCAACTTAATCCACTCCAACCTTTATAGTTATCCAAAATACCTCTGTCCAGAATTTCTCTAAAAGGTCTCTTAATTCCAAAATCAATTTATCAGATTCCCTAAACAAAGTAAAGTTTCTCTTATTGTCACATACTAAAAATATGATTACCTTCATCATATTAAAACCTTACTGAAACAATAAGTACTGCAGTACAATCCTTATATATATATCACATTATTCTAATAACCAGAATATAATCTATGAGTCCAAAAGCACCAATACATTAGTTATTCTGCTTCAACTGTAGTAACATCATAAGATTTTCCTTGATCCCTTGGCCTTTTCTGAGGTAAGTTTCCCTGACGCTTAGGGCATTCATTTGCATAATGACCCATTTCCCTACAATTGTAGCATTCAACATTGATAGCCTCTTTATTTCCCTTGCAATCACGCGCCTGGTGACCTTTTTCCCCACATTTATAACAAACTCCCATTCCTTTTAGGAAAGTACCAGGGTGATTCTACCCATAATTATCACATAATGGAAAATCCTTCTTTCCCTTTTTCCCTTTATCTGTCTCTTGTTCCACCGTTCTCTTCTTCTCTTGTTTTACTTTGTTGTCATAAGACTTAGAGAATTCCTTTTCTGTCTTGATAGCACATGAGACAATATCTTCGTATGTTGAGAACGATTGTGATACTAAAGCTCGACAGAGAAATGGTTTTAACCCATCAAAGAAACGATCAATCTTACCTCTTGGGTTACGTATATAATCTGCAGCATACCTCGCTAACCTTGTAAAGTTGGCCTCATACTTTGCGACATTCTCATCCTCCTTTTGTCTCATAGTCAAAAATTGTCTTTCCATATCTGCTCTATGGTCATGAGGAAAGTATTTTTCTAAGAAAAGATCTTTGAACTCCCTCCATTCCATATTCGATATGTCATCATCTTCCTTTGTGTTTTGAATCAGCGACCACCATTGATCGACATCTCTAGTAAGGTGATAGACTGCCATGACAACCTTCTCCCTTTCGCTACTCCCCAAGGCATAGAATATTTTCTCTAAGGAGTTTATCCATTGCTTAGCTACTAATGGATTTGTACCCCCATTAAATGTTGGCGGGTGTTGCCTCATGAAGCGGTCTAACATTGATCCTCCACGTTACGGATCAGGGTGCTCCATACGAGTAAGGTTATTATTCACAACCTGAGTGAGTTGTCCCAGTATGGTAATAAGTTGATCAGCACCAGTTGTATCTCCAGATCCACAATAATTATCTCGAGTAGGAGGGAAATCCCTGCACGGAGTGCGTGCATTGATACGGTTTCCATTCCTTCCACTAGGCGCCATTTCTAAACAATGGAATAAACTATATTAGTTTATGAATCAAAATACATAATTCCATACTTGTAAAACACTTAACATAAATTGAACTATTTATGGATATAATCCATAATCATAAAAATGTTTTCTTTGAGGAAGTATATACTCATAACCCTTCATAGTGGTTTATAAAGAAAATTAGAATTATCCAAAGCATATCCCCCAGGAGTGTCATAACCAAGAGTGCAGCAAGGCCTGTTGTCGTGCACCAGTTCCCGTTCGAGTCTAGCTCAAATCGGTGTTTTCAGGTTTTACCCCTAGGTACATCTATTCCAGAGCCTCCTCTACCTGCTCGTATCCAGACAGGGATGTATTGCTCGGAAAAATCACAAAATCTCTACAATACCAAAATTTTAGGAAGTTCTTCTATACTAATCCTCAAAGTCTATCGTCGGGCTATGCGCTCTAATCAGAGTTTATCTAAATCTAGCTTCCAAGGTTAGTACTAAACTACCTCTGATACCAACTGCAACACCCCGACCCCAGCTACCCAGAGTCGGTGCATTACTTTGTAACATTGGCATGATCACAAAAGATCAAGTCCTGAAAGACCGATTAGTTTAGTAGCCTTGGAAACACTAGATACATTCATAAGTCTTACATTACATCATAAAGTGAAAAACTAATAACAAAGTCTTCATAGTCCACACTCATTTCCTCTTCTGACTATCCCTACAGGTCATTCATAAAATACTTCTTCACATCCTGGAAAATATTAAAACATTGAAAGGGGTGAGCTCAGATGCTCAGTAAGGATAACAATATTGCGGAAGCTTTCATAAATAAACATAAACATTTAAGGCAATGTATAACAAAAACAAAATCCTTTTAAACTTGAACATCAACATAATATGGAAAAAGTAAAATGAGATAATTCCATTCACTTCCTCACATGGATATTCCACTAGTCGAATAATCACATGCAATATCAATAACCACTTTCATAATGAGGGAATGTATAATGCCAGACATTCTGAAACATTTTGTCAAGGCCTCAGCCAAGACGTCTAAAATGATTAAGGCCTCGGCCAAAACCATAAATCAAATTGGGAAAGGGCCTTGGCCAATTCCACGTCTAGTTGTCTCATGAGACCTACCGATGCATCGAGGAGATATAGCGGGCTCCACTTGTCACTTATTAAGTCCAATACATTCCCCATATGAATAGGTTTAAACATATCATAAACCATAACATAATCATATCACATAAAACATGCATAAAGGAAACATAACATTTCCACATTTCAATCACAAGATATCAATACAACACATTGATATAATAAAAACGCTTTCAAAACCATTTTCAATACCAAAATAAAATAAAGTTAAAACTTTGTATTTATTTTTCATTAAAAAAAATGATGGCTTGTAGAGGAATCCGAAACTCAAATAATGGTCACGGCGGCGGAGAAGTTGTTGTCGCCACATAAGTACGGAAAGAAAAACATTCCCTTTTGTCGTTTAGCAAAACGCTTTGTATAAAAAAATATTCCTTTTGAATAAACGTAAAAGTCAAAGGGGTTTATACACCGTATAAAATAAAGTTGTGTATAAAACCAAATATGCCTCAATGAAAGGGGATTGAGACGAAGTCCTTAAAAAGATAATTTTTTTTAAATAAAGTACATCTATAATGTGTATTCACTATAAGTACACATAAATAATGTAAAAATACAAGATAAGACATAATAATATCATGACATAATTTGAAAGTAGGAGATTAACCCAAAGAATGGAAGTTGGGTTAAGAAGTTCCCTTACCTCGTGTCCTACTTGACTCGACCGCTCTTTAACCTCCTGAATAATAAACTAGAATTAATTTCTATTTACTTAAAAACCTTTTTCATGTTCATTATTCCTTTTATATCACTTATTACCATGTTATGAACATTATGTAATTATTTAAGTTAATAACGGTAGTTTTGTCGATCTTTGGTACTTGAGTCAAAAATAAACATCTTATAATTACAAGTTGTTCATGTGGTGAAATATACATTATATACAGAATTATATTCATGATGTAGATATCATATATATCATATATATACAGTATATAAATTCATTTTTAATATTACATAACATTTAGAGGTAAGAAATGAAATGCACCGTTCATGGAGACGGTAAGCCGTACGTACGCATGAACGCTATTTTCATTTCTATTTCATATTTAATGGAATGAAATCATAATGATATAAATGTATAATATAATTCCAGTATAATATAGTGTATAATACCATTTACTCCATCCTTTATACATCCCACATATGGCATTAACGATTCAAATCACTTTGAGGGGGCGGTAGTCCGCACTTCCTTAAATGAAATTATCGCGTTTACCCATAATGGAAATCATAAAGTATGCCATAAATGAGAAATACAGAAGCCTAAGTAAAACATAAACATATTATATATCATATATAAATATAGTAACATATTAATGGCCACCTTTTAAGGTGTTATATGAGTGTTGAACAATCATCGTTTCGTGAGGCAGAAATTCGCCATCCACAGAAACTGTATGTTCTTTAACCCTTAGATGTAGGTGTGTGTAAGTGTAGCTAGAATCCTTATTATAACAACATCCTAGTATATTGGGGATACTGGTGTTGTTACAAAATAAATGAATAAAAAGAGTTTATGGTGTTGGAGAAGAAAAATAAAACAAAACAACATTAGAGAAGACATTACCTCAAAATCGGGTAACTCTTTTTGATTTGAGACAAAGGATTGATTGGGAAGATTTCTTCCCAAAGTGAGGCTTCTAAGAGTAAGGGAGGGAAGTTGGGAGGGTATTTGGGCAGAGTTTGGCCGAGACAAATGGCTTGAAAGTGTGAATGAGGTGGTAGAGGTGGGGGCATTTTATAAGAGGAGAGGAGGGGTACTCTTGGAAAGTAAGTAAATTTTACATTATTACACAATGCTTTTCGGATTCTAAAGGTCCCACACTTATATAATTCGTGGGTAAGGTGATAAGGGTTCTAAATATACCCATACAATAGTCTTTGGAAAATTTCAAGCCTTGGATTGTACATTATCTTTTCATTTTATTAAAATCGTTAAATAATGAGGTCATCACTGTATCATAATGATGTCATAAATAATTTAATTTATTTAATGTATAAAAATTATAAAAAAATACTATGATGTAGGAAATCTTTTTATCTTTCCAATGAATATTTATAGTCAAAAATATGACTTGTATAACCCCATGTAAAAATTGTTTTAGTAAAACATTTCAGGTTTGTGTCATTTTTTACTTTAACATTAACTAAAAGGTATTTATGTCATTTTCTAACTAAAGTGGCTCCATGGGGTCCCCAAGTTGACCCATGTATTTTCTTGGTCGTACATGGCACATCCAATGAGGGTAGGACATGTTTCAAGCTCATCTCATATTATTAAAACATTATTTTTACCTTAAACTACACTAATTACCTCTAATCGCGATTAAGAACTTAAAAGTTACTATTCACCAAAAATTATTTTAATCTCATTGAACCACATTTTACTTCTTAATGACAACCATTTATGTCGGATTTTTGAAAATCAAATCACAGAAGTGGTAATATTTCATTTAAACGAAAAATCAGTTATTTAACTACCACTTAGTGGTTTCACAATTCATCAAAAATTGAAGTTTTTCAGAACAATGCCAGAATTTCACCCTAAGCTATAATTGATATTCCGAATTCAAAAATGATGTCTATTATATGGAATTACAAACATATAACTTGCATTAATTAATATTATAATTAATTCCCACTGTCACAACAAATAGCGTGTTTTTAACAAACAATTTATATCAAAAGATTGACAATTGTTTATGTCCAATTTCGAAGTGAAATTAATTCTAATGAACACCATTGGATAAAATGGTAAAAATATATTATAATTATACTTTAAAACCACTAAATAGTATAACTTATCACTATAAATTATTTTTATTAAAAAAGTTGTTTTAAGTATTTTTCACTATTCATAAAAATTTGGAAGTTCTCAGAAAGTTACAAAAAATTCAACATAGGCTAATTTCAATATTAGGAATACAAAAAATGAAGTCCATTTTGAAATATAAAATTTCTATAAATTTAAAAAGTGGTTATTACTATTCATAACGGCTACTTTGATTAGTTGAGGTGTGTTAGAACTCGAAGTTGCGTACGATGCCAGCTATTGCATTATTGAATGAGAAGCGTATCATGGAAGCTCGGGGTGTTACATAAATAAATCCACATTACCTAATATTGAAAAAAATACTTATCATGTAAATTCTAATACTTTAATACCTTTATTACACCAACCATAATACCGAGATAATCAAGGTGTGATTGGGTATGTTGTTGATCATTCATTTAGTTAACAAAGATTCCATTTTCACTCTTATATAATAAGTATGACATTTGGTCCCATGATTTAATTAAACTAGGGAAATGTGTGTCATTGTTTTGTGGAGTGACATGTGTTGTGGTATACTACCTGGATGAATGACATGTGATGCATTCATTTAAACTGGTTAGTATATTTTAAATACTAATAAATGTATGATATGGGTTATACTAGATTGACATATTCAATGTATAGTAGTCACTTGATGTCTTGGGGAAATGGATTATATAAGCATTCCTATGATGTATAGAGATATATATTTTAGTGGATATGTTCATATGGAGATATGTGTGTATTTTATTGAGATCATGATAGATCCATTTGTATCTTTATTAGAAAATATATTTTTGTAGGGGATGTTACTTTTTTACAATTAAGTATTAATAATTTATAACTATTTTAGCACAAAAAAGGCCCAGGGGGCAACACATATAGTTTGAAATGAGGAATATTTTTGGTACAAAGTGTTTTATAAAATTTATAGAGATAAATATTATCACATCCAAATGATATTAGATAGATTCACAAACCATTTTGAATTTTTATATAAAATTATATGTGACTTTTATTCAAATTTAGAGAATACAAAATATTTTTCACTAAATCTAAGATAACAATATGGATAGATTGACTATTCCATGTTCAGTTTTTTTACTTGGGTATTTATACCATGTCATGGTTAACATGTAAAATGGTATGTTTCTACATTTCTATTATATTTATTATATATTTAATTTTGAATTATTGACACATCATATAATGACATGTAGATAAATTATTAATTATTAAAAAAAATTAACAATAAAATCAATAAATGAGGTGGAAGCTAAATGTTTTGTAAATATCATAACATATGAAACATTAGAACTCTAAGAGGCTCTATTATTTAGTGAAGGAGGCCTATAAAATGACGTTTTTCGGAATAATTCAATATATTATAGATCATTTTATGTTATTTAAAACTCCATAACATTATTTTCTCTCAATTTTCTTTTTAGTAGAAGGTTGTATCACACCATTGTGAAGGAAAGGCCCTACCAATGTGTTCAGTGATTTTAGTGTTTAGAGGATACCATCAGAGGGAAGAAACTGTTGGTTTTTTCTAATGGAACCAGATTAAACTCACTAAAAATGAATATAAAAATAATATATACTAAGTAATAAAAAATTATATAGTTTTTCTATTTCATATTATTGATTCTTATCTTGGTCAATTTTGAAAAGGGTTTTGTGTTTTCTTATACTATTTATGGGAATCATGATTTTATATGAAACCAATAAGATCATTGGTTACATGATTGACTAATTTTAATATTTTAAATTTTAACATCCTAAACTTTAGAAACCCAAATTTGGTAGTTATATTAAAATATTAGTACATAATAAAAGAGTAGTCACATGATAGAATAGATTTTTTATTCTTGGAATATAAGATACATATATAAATGAAATTTTAAAACATGAGATACAACTTGAAAACATCATATGAACATTATTATCACTTTCATCATATCCCTGAAAATTACACATAGGTAATTAATAGGTTTTGTATGGAAAGTAAAAAAAAGGCTGAGATCATATACTCAATAATGGGTAAAAAAACAAGGGAATATTTTATATAATAGTCAAGGAATAATTTATATGGAATAAATAAATGAAAAAGAATCCATAATAAAATAAAACTGAGGTCATGTTATATTCATGATAATAAATGAAAACATGGATAAAAATAATCATTGAAATCATACTGATGGAATGAATAATTCTTGAAATCGAAACACACTTCCAAGGATTTTTGAAAAGATAGTTTCTTGTTATGTTAAGTGGAATGTGGAAACCCCCAACTTGTTTTATATCATGAGATTTAGAAATGCATAGAGGGACTATATAATTTTAGGCCTCGCCCAACACCCAATTAAGTCAAATGCATTTCACATAAAATTATTTAATACCTTTAATATAACTACCTAAGAAACCCCTTATTGAATTAGAAATTGACATCTGTATAATGTGAAATATTTAAATAAAATATTTCCCCATTTAATATAATAATTTTGACATCTAAGATAACATACCTTAATCAAATTAGATGTTGTGGGGTATCATTAATGTAACATGACACACCATCATCAAAGACATATAGTTGTGAGGGTAATTTCATTGTGATGAGCTATATATGGAATATATTAATTAGGTTTATTATTTTTTAGTTTTATGATACCAAGGAAATATAAGGAAACATCTATTATCACTGTTCATTAAGATCATGTGGATATTCTAAAGCATATCTACTAGGAATGTCTCTCTAGGTTTTTGATCTTAGGTCCAATTGTTGTGCATCAGGGTGACGAATGATTTAATGAATAAACAAAACTTTTACAGGTGGTTACCCCTTGGGGAATCTATTTGAAAATCATATTCACCTCCCATATTTTGGGTATAGATATATTTACTCAGAAATTACACAAACATTTACTTCAAAAACATAGGATGAGTTTTCCACAATGGAAAAGGTAACTATTGAATCAAAATAATTCAAAAGAGGGATAAAAATATGGACTTTTATTTCCATTAAATTCATTATTTAGATGTCAAAAAATATCCTATGGTAATATATTCACCACACAAAATAAAATAGGTGGTGAATATAACGTGAGACCCAAAGAAAGAAAATTGGGATGAAAACACCATTTGTTCCTTGGGTAGTAATTCAATTGTATCATCTTGAAATAGAGGGAATAATATTTATCTTAAAATACCATTAATAAATTAATTTCATGATATAAAATATATAATTTTCATTATATATACCTAATAAAGGTAAATTGGTTTATAATACAAAACATATATCAAAGAGGGGAATTGGATACGAAAACCCTTACTTCTTATCTTGAATTCCATGAACATACATTAACCTCATGTATCATAAACATAACTATATTAATCACATAATTAATAAAATTTATCATATCCATTTTCATTAATAATATTCATAGATATTAATTTTCTACATGAATTATTTAGATTTCTCACATCAGTGTTTATAGTTTTGATCATTTGTACGAGTTTCAAAATTACATTGTTCATATTCATTATTATCCTAAAGTTAATATTAATAGGTAATTAGATTTAATTTTTTGGAATATTTATAATAATTTATGATGTTTCAAATTTCTTTCATGAGTTTTTTATACTTTATCCTTCAAGATAAAGTCGATTACAAGCATTTTTTTTGTGATTTTTGATGAATGGAGGGCATTTACTTAATTGATAAATTAGATATTGATAGAAAATATCTAGAAAATAACAATTATTATTTATAAATTTCTATCATATTATACTTAAAAATATGTTTATATAGTTATCCATGTTATAAATTCCTAATAATGTTCACGTGGGTGGTTAAATTAACTCAAACATGAATTTACCCTTATTTAATGAATAATTATGAGGTCGTTTTATTGTAAAATAATTATACCACAAGCATAATGATCTTATTTAATATTTATTAGTGTGATATATCATAATTTTGAGGAATTATAAGAAAATTTAATGGATATTAAAACATTAAACAATTGAATAATAGATTATCATCTTAATACAATTATTATAAACAATTAAACTAACAACAATTGTTTTCTATTCATATACTTAATATGTTTTCACATTTTTCACACAAAAAGAAATAATTATATGTTAAAAATAATATTTATCCTTTAATATCATCCTTAGATATGGTATTTTATGGTAACTATGTAAAATGAAACATGTTGTGTTATAGAGAAGGTAGACCGCACAACACACAAACAAATTTTTCTTAATTGATGGGGTATGTGAATAACAATGCATAATTGTCTCAATATAGTAACAATATAGTACATAAATTATGGAAATTTCATTATATTAGTTTTTATAGAATAAATTTTAAGGAATATAATTAATAGAAAAAAAAACAAATTAGTTTCTAATACTCAAGTTGGGGACTTGAATTTTCCTTAGAATTCTCCTTGAAAATGAAGGCCTTATTCTATAAAATGGTGAAAATAATATTTTTAATGTGGTATACTATTATATTAGGTCCAATTAAATATTTTCATGGAGAAATTTAAAATAAAATTGAGTCTTGAATTGGTGAAGATGTTACCATTCTATAAGTGAAGGGAAGGGTAGTTTTTGGTGTAACCCTTATATTTTTAATAATGAAAAGCTAATTTTCAAGGGTCAAAGAAAAGAAATTGAAAAAATATAAGAGTAAAATGATATTGGGATGAGACACACCTAAACAACTTCTTTTTTAGAAAACTTTTTTGTGTTTTATGGCCTTTTGTTTTAGCTTTTTTTATCATTTACCCTAATTTACTTTTACCTTGGTAATTAATTTCTATCTTTAGTAATTAATTTTAATCAAAATATATTAAGATTGAAATTTTTACCTAATTTTATGCTTATAATTTCAAATTTGGAAAAAATTATCAACTAAAATTTCTAAATATGTGAAAACTAGATTTTAAAATTAATACACTTAATAATAAGAAAAATATTTTTTGGAGAAATATTTTTTAAAGCTTTAAATTTATATATAAGATAAAAATATCATGTATAATAGTTTAAATTAAATTAATTTATTTTATATAAAAAATAAAGGATATTATAATTTCATGTAAATCTAAAAACAAATCTTCCTTGAAAATACTTGATTGAAAGAAATGAAAAAATGTAGTTTTTTTATTAAAGGTACATTTAATTAGTTCTAAAAAAATTAAACATAGGATTTTTAAGTTTAAAGAATAATTTTAAATTCATATTATTTTTCCTAAAATTAAACAAAAATTATTAATTTTTTTTATAAAATTCTATTTCATTCTTACATAATGATAAATTCAGGAAAATTATAAGTTTCATGAAAATTGTATTTTTTGACCTAAAATTGACCTTTTCAGAAAATGATTAAAAATTGATACTAAGATAAATTTGATATAAGGATTTCAAAATTGAATTTTAGTTTTTTAAATTATAAATTCTTAAATTTAACTTTTAAATAAATTCTTGAATAAAGGATATTTATAGTGTGATAGTTTAGGACATGTTGTTTACCTACTATGGTAGGGTATAATGCATTACATTATCCCCTTAAATAGTATGATCATATAAATTGTGGTTTATATAATATATTTATTAAATATAGATACATAATTATTATATCTTTTTTAAGCTCCCAGAATGTATCTTTTAATTTGTGATTTCTCTAAGGGAATTTAACCATTTTGGTTATCCAATTCCACAAAATTTTCTCTCTAATATCAGGAATCAAGATAGGTTCTTCTTTATAAGAAAATTCAAGCTCCAACTATATTCTTCTAGATATGAGAAAATGTATTTTATATTTTATATATTTCTTTAATAATGAAACATGGAATATGTCCTATAATTTGAAAAGGCTAGGAAACAAAGAAACTTGGTAATCTATAACTCTAATTCATTCTAGTATTTCAAAAGGTCCAATATATCGAGGGCTTAACTTAACTTTTTTACCAAATCTTACAAATTAACTCCATGGTGAACCCTTTAAGAATACATAATCCCCAAATTTAAATTCCATTTCTTTACTTTGATTATTAGAATAGAACTTTTTCTACTTTATGATGCATTAAAGTGATCTTAAATAGTGAGCACTTTAACAATTTTCTCCTCTATAACATATGGTAAAATTATTTTTATTTCTCCAACATATACCTAATAGGTTAGAGTATAAAACCTCTGCCCATATAATTCATCATATGGTTTCATATGTAAATTTTAATAGAAACTATTATTTTATAAAAATTACATCAATGGAAGATACTGATCCCACATACCTGTAATGTCAAGAGAATATGATCTCAACATGTCTTCCAAAGTCTGGATAGACCTTTCAGAAAACCCATCTATATAGGGATGAAACATGAAGCTTAAATATAGCTCAGTGTTGAGAGACCTTTGTAGACTATTATAGAATTTTTATGTAACCGAGGTTCATGAGAAGATATTATTGGTAATGGTTCCACAAAAAGCCATAATATTCATTGATATAGAGCCAGACAAGGTTCTGAAGGGGTAGACCTTATTTTATCACTAATTAAATGAGTATAATTAGTAACATGATCAATGAAGACCCATATAGAATAATTATTCTAGTGGTGATATACATGGAAACGTTATCCCAATTCTATATATGTATAGAAGGAGGTTGCATGAATCCCTAATGATTTTTTCTTTTAGCCTTAACTTCCTGGAAAAATATGAATATAGACACATAGTTTTCAAGTTCATGATCCATTCCTTCCCACCAAAAATGTTCTCCTAAATCCCTATAAATCTATGTTTTATTGGGGTATATAGACAAATTTTATCTTTGAGATTTATCTAGTAGTTACCTCTTTAATTTTAGTATGGATGAAACAAATAATCTTTTCCCAAACTTAAATTATTCATTACAATGGATAAAGTCTTTCAATTTCCCATTATTCATTGGTTTATTATTCCTTTTTAATTCATCATAATCCTATTGGGACTTCTTAAACTTGTCTATTAAGGTCGGTTTAATAGTATCTTGAAAAAGGAAAATGGACCCCCTTACCTAAAAATCACCATATCCATATTTACTAGATTTATATATATTGAATTATTATTGATCATTATAATGGTCAAAATTCTATGTTTGATTCTACTTAATATGTCAAAAGACTTTTTTTCTTCCATGGTTGGTAGTGTATTAAGAAATTGTAGTCCTTGAGTAGTTCCAACCAAATTATTTATGTCATGTTGAGATCCTTCTAAGAGATGATATAATTTGAACTCTTATGGTCCATATAAATCTTTTATCTTTTTCAATAAAGGTAGTGTATACTTATTTTAAAAGGAAATATTATGAATTCATACTCAAGGTCATGATTTAAATAGTTCTATTCATGAATTTTTAATTTCCTTGATGCCTAAGAAATCACCATATCTTTCTCTATAAGGACACAACCAAGTCCTTTCATCGATACATCACTATAAATTTAAAATACTTTTTACTAGATGGAATATTTAATATTAGTTGATTAATCTATCTCATCTTAAGGACTTTAAAAATTTCCTCACATTCTATTAACCAAATAAATTTAAACACTTTTCATGTTAGCTTGGTTAACAGGTTTTCCAACAAGGAAAAATCTTGAACAAAACACATATATTAACCTACTAAACCCTATAAAATTATGACCTCCCTTATGTTCATTAGAGTGGGCCATTATTTTACTACCATTACCTTTTAAGGGTCAAAAAAATATTCCATCCTTGTTGAAAATATGGACAATATAATAATCATAACTGGACAAAATTATCATTTACAACATTTCCCATATAATTCATTTTTCCCAATAGTCTGCATAATTATTTTCAGATGACTCAAATTCTCATCATATATCTTAGAGTATAAAATATATTGTCAATGAATACCACCACAATGTTATCAATATACTCCTAGAATAATATATTACTTTGATCTTTAAATATAGAAGATTCATTAGTTTATCCAAAAGGAATTACTGTAAACACATAATGTCTATACCTTGTTCAAAATAATTTCTTTAGCATATCATCCCTCTCCATGATTAACTGATTTTAACCAGAGATAAGATCAATATTTCAAAATTATTGGTGTATTTTAATAGATAAAATAAGTCATCAATGTCTGGTAAGAGATACTTATTATTTATATTAGTGGTATTTTTTACTCTGTAATCGATGCATGGTCTCATAGACCCATATTTCTTTTTCATGAATAAAATAGGATCTGCCCATAGTGAAACACCAAATGGTATAAATATATTATCACTTGACTAATTTAAATGTTTATTCAACTCCACCAAATCCACTGATTCTATTCTATAAGTATGTATCGGTATATATCTTGCAAAAAAATGAGTTCAATGTAGAATTCAACTTCACACTTTGGTGGAAGATAAGGTAATTATTCTGGTAAAAGTTTAATGAATTTTTGTACCATTTGTACATAATTTATTATTAAGAAATCTTCCTTATATATATATATAACTTTATCATCCTCTCTATGAATAATTTCATTATGGAGAGCTACTCAAGAAAGATTAACCCATGATTTAGATGATGATTTTTTCCATCTAAAGACTGGAATTTCCACATCACCCTCATAAATAGTAATCTAATTCTCCTGAAAATAATTTTTTTTCATTATAAATTGAAATAAAATCCATACCAAAGACCATATAACATTATACCATAGGTAAAATGTGTAGGTTTGTAAATATGGTACACCCATGCATCATAGTTGGAATTTCATGACACATATTTTTTTCAATAATTCTACTTATTATCAGAATTGATAATTTCCTTACTAGGGTGATAGAAAAATATCTATCGGTTTTGTAAAAAATAGAAGAATCAAATGGTTCCAAATATCCTGAATAAAAAAACATTATATGAACTTGTGGCAATGGTCAAAGTACCTTCCACCACATCATTAGGAACTTTGACTTTAGCTTTAGTAATAACTTAAGCTTGGACATTATCCCACATAATTTTTTGAGGTAATTTACCTTTATGTGTTTGGAATTGGTTCATAATGTTCCTACATAATATATGAAAATCATTGAAAATCAACTTCTTCAGCCTTTCCCTTTCATTGGTGAGCTTGATGGAATTTTTCTCTGAACTTTTAACAAACTATTGTTCCCTTCATATAATTCTTAAGATGTTTCTTCACATAGTTATCACATGTAATAAATACCACCCATATTATTCTTCCCCTTTTCCATATCATTATTTCTATGATTATTAGTAGACTTCTTCTTTAAATTATTTCCCTTGAATTCATACATCCTGGAGGAAAATTTTTCTATCTTAATTGTTCTTGATATTATATCCATATATGAAGAAAATTTCTAAGAGATTAATTTACTTTGAATAATTGACTTTAACCCATAAAAGAAATGATAAATCTTACTTTCTAGTCTATATATATACTATGTAGTATACCTAGATAACCTTGTATTTTTTAGCTCATATTCAAAAACATTTTCCTCCTCCCTTTTTCTATGATTGAGAAACTACCTTTCCATTTCCTCTTTCTACTCATAAGGAAAATATTTTTTAAATAATAACTCTTTAAATGTTCCCCATTCTATTCACTTGATCACATCTTTCACTTTAGTGTTTTAAATTAGCGACCACCATCAGTCTTCTTCTCCCTTCAAGTGTCAGACTAATATGGTGACATCTTCCTTTTCACTACTTCTCCAAGTGATAAAAATATTCTCTATGTATTTGATCTGTTGTTCATATACTAATGGATTAATAGTTATAATAAATTATGGAGATTTTTGTCGTATGAAACATTCCAACATAGTTAGACCATGTTTTGGACCAGAAAGTCACTCTCTGTGAGTGATATTATTTTTGAAAACCTCGGTCAAAATCCCCAATATGCTTAGGAATTTATTATCCTCATCCCTAGATTAATTAACTTGTTTAGGAGGAATGTAACCTTATTGACTATGGGTGTTGATACAATTACCATTCCTCCTATTAGTCTTCATCTTTCTAAAATGGAATACACATAAATAGATCATAATATTTAATTGTAAAATACAATTCCTGTTACATTTTCTAGAGTGTTTACTATAAATATTGAGGTATTTTCATATAATTTCTTCTATCTAACTTGGTTCCTCTAAATATAGTCCCCAAAATTCCTAATAAACATTCTCTATTACCAACTATAACATCATGAACTCCAGAAACCTGGATCTTGTAATTATATTACATTATTGGTATAAAATAAAAAAGTTTATACAGGATTGAACAATATAGTAGTATTGGAATACTAGATACATTAATACATGTAATTTTAAAACATTAGATACCACTTGAACACCTTATGAGAACATTATTTTCTCTTTCATCATGTCTATGAAAATTAAACATAGACCACCTTTAGGTATACTGGGTATAGGAAAAAAATAAGGGTGATATCATATTTTCATTAAGGGGTAACATAAAATGGAATATTTCATAACATAAACACGACTTAAGTGATATGGATATAATAAATAAATAACAAAATACATAATCAACTAAAACTGATGGAATTCTGTAACCACTAAAATAATTGAAAACATGTCTAATAATAATCATTAATCTCGTTATGATGGAAAAATATTTATAGAGATCAAAAATTTATCTATAGGATATGTTTGAAGACATTATAATATTTTGGGAAGTTGAATATTATAATACCCAACCTATTTTACCTCATCAGACATATAGATACAATGAGGGGCTATATAATTCTAGCCCCTACCCATCACTTAATTATGTCAGATGCATTCCCCATATGATTCATCAAGACATTTCATACCATCCCTATATATACTCTTACTAAATAATATATGGACATCAGTATAATTATAAATACAAAAATCAAATACCTCCCTATTCAATATAATATTGTGGATGTTTATGAGAATACCTCTTCATCAACTTAAGTGATTAGGGGTATCAATAATGTAATGTGAAGTATCATTATCAAAGAAATATAAGGGAGAGGGTACTTTCAATGTGTTGAGTTATCCATGTAAGATAGTAATTAGGTTAAATAGTTTCCATTAGTAGGATAATAATAAAATTGTAGGAAAATAATTTATCATGGTTTATTAAGATCATGTCAATATTCTAAAGCACATCCCCTAGAGTGTCTCTCTAGGAGTGCAGTCTTAATCCCACTCATTGTGCATCAGGGTGATGATTGATTCAATGATCAAACAACCATTTTTGGGGTGATTACCCCTATTTTCATCTATTTCATATCTACATCCACATTCTAGTATCCATATAGGGATGTATTTTTTATGAAGGTACACACATTTTTCACTTTAAAAAAACTTTGGAAGGGTTTTCCACCATGGAAAATGAAACTTTTGAATCAAAATAACATGAAATAGGGATAATAATTTTGGATTTTAAATCCCTTAAAACTACATGAGTAATATATGAAAATTATTCCATGGAAATTCATTCACCTTGAAAATAAAAAAAAGGTGTTTAATATAACATGATTCCCAAAGAATGAAAATTGAGATGAAAAAAATCCACTTATGGATTGGGTATAAATTAAACCATAAACTCTTGAAATTGAGAGATTAAACTTTATATTTAAATAACATTAATAAAGTTATTTTTTTAAATAACATCTCAAATAGGTAGTATATACACCAAATAAATGAAATTAGGTGCATAATACAAAACATGCCTCAAAGAGAGAAATTTCATATGAAATCCCTTACCTATTGTATTATTTAACCATATATATCATTAACATATCTATATTAATAACTTAATTTAGAACCATAATCATATCCATTTTCATCTATTCTCTTCATAAATATTCATTCTCTATATGAGTTCTTTCGATTATCTAGATGAGTGTTTATAGTTTTGATTATTTCACTAGTTTTATAATAGCGGTGTTCATATTCATTATTCATAAAAATATAATTATTACTAGGTAATTTAATTTAATTTTAGTGATTATTTATCATTATTTTTTATTTTTAAATTCCTTTCATGAATGTTTTAAAATATATCCATGAAGATGAAGTCAATAATAACCTTGTTTTGCTGATTCTTGATGAACGTATAGTGTTTCATTAATTGATGAATTATATATTAATAAAACATATCCACAAAAACTATCTAAATATTAAAATTACATTATACCATTAAATAAATTTTCTTATTCATTCATGATGCAAATGCATTATATTTTTCATGTTGGCGGTTAGACAAACTTAAACATGACCATACCCAGATTTAATGAATGATTATGTGGTGGTTTTGTTATAATATCATTATAGAATATTGATCTTATTTATTACTTATTAGTGTGATATATCATAAATTTGAGTAATTATTATAAGAATTAATGTATATGAAAAAATTACACAATTGAATAAAAAATTACCCTCTTTGTACACTTATTTTAAATGATTAAATTAATGATGACCATTTCTTGTTCATATCATTAATAGGTTCTCAAAGGTTTTATAAAACAAAATTAATGATATCATAAAAATAATATTTATCCTTTAATCACATACATAGATACAACCTTATAAGGTGATTATGGAAAATAAAATATGTTGTGTTTTGGAGGCATTAGTTCACACAACGCATGACCAATAGTTTTTTTGTCTTAATGGATGAGGTATATGAATAAAAATGATAATAATATTAATATAATAATATTTTATTTTATAAATGAAAAGAATATAATTATATTAGTGTGTTTAGGATAAATTTTAAAGAATATAATTAAGAAAAAAACCATGTAGTCGATAATACTCACATTAGGGGATCAAATTTTCCTTGGAAGTCACCTTGGAAATGTAGACCTTAATCTCAATAATGGTGACCATAATATTTTTAAAGGGGTATAAAGTTATATTATGAGATAAATTAAATATTTAAAATGTTAAATTCTAAAGATAAGTGTATCTTGAAGTACATAAGACGTTATCTATTTATAAGTGAAAGGAATGGTAGTTTTGTGAGAAACCATTACATTTTCAATATTGTAAGTTTACTATCCATGTTTCAAAGGAAAAAATTTTCATAAAAGGATATTATAAGGATTGTGGTATAAATCCACCTCAATCACTCCTTTTTTATACAAATTTTAGTTTTTAAGGGTTTTTGTATTAAATTTTTATTACTAATACAAATTTACTTTTACATTGGTAATTAATTTCTAAAGATAATATTTAATTTTAATTTTAATTTGATACTTCTAATTAAAAATTTTAAATCATATTATAAATTAAGGTTTTGAAAGGTGATAAAATTTTATTTTAAAATAAATTCACTTAATCGCATAAAAATAGTTTTTATAGAAATAGTTTTTTTATGTCATAAATTCATATATATGATATATTTATCATGGATACAGATTTTAATGTTGTAAATTTATTTGTTAAAAAAATAATTATATGAGGCTTTCAAGGCTAGCCAAAACTGAATCTCCCTTAAAAACACTTGATTCAATGAAGAGACCCAAAGTACTTAATTTAATTAAAGTAAAATTTTAATTAGTTCTAAAAAGGTTGGACACATGATTTATAAGTTAAGATAATATCTTAAAATATATATTATTGTTCTTTAAATTCATATTTTATTACATAAAATGTTTTGTAAAATTATAGTTCATTATTATATGATGAAAAATTCATATAAATTACATGTTTTATAGAACCATATATTTTGACTAAAAACCAGTATTTTAAGAAAAAACTAAAAAATTCATTTTAAGATAATTTTTATATGATTATTTTAAAAAACAATTTAGTTTTTTCAACTTTAAATTCTTAAATTCAAATTTTAATTAATTTCTTGAATAAACTATGTTTAGTGTATGATAATTAATGATATGTCATTTACCTTCTATAGTAGGGTCTTAGGTATTACACATATAATGCCTTAAATTATGAAACTCTGATTCCTTTGGTAGACCATGAAAGAATTTTTATTTTTAGAAAGAAAAATTATTTGGTAATTATATTGGGATTTATTATGATTTATAAAAAATAGTTTTATAAAATATTAAACTATAAATTATTTTATTTATTTCTAAATGGAATTGGAAAAATGATTTGAAATTGATTATATATGGGAATGAATGAGGGTGATTTGGGTAATTTTTCGGAGTAAAGTGTTACACACCCTTACTGACACATCTTAGTGTGTGTAAATATTTGTTTTAGGATATAGGAAAAGGAATCAGTACTTTGCTAATTTATATTTGGTAATATCAAATACTTTCATATAGCTACATGATTCACTTAGTCCTGGAATCACTAATTATACTAAAGAATATATAAAGGTTTTTAGGTCAACCTATGATTATTTAGGAGCCATTTTAGAATGAATTTGTTATAAAAATTCCCCTATACCAATGGGATGAGGTTACCTTAGGTGTGACATCATATCAATCCTTTGGGATGCTTGTACACCAGTGAAAATTAAGTGAGGAAGTAATTTATGTGAAAATTCCCTAACCTTACGAGTTGTGGTTGTAATATAGATGATGTGGTGAAAATTACCTCTTCTAAATGTAGTATAAAATTTTAACTGATTAATTTCAATTATTACATATATTTTGATATTTGGAGACTAGGTGGATTTATTGATCATGAAAAAAAATTATATCCATGTCTTTCCCTAAGGAATTTCTCTAGAGTGATGGAATTTCAAGAAAATTTAAAAACAATATTCGAGTTATATAGTAAAATTTTTAATTTTGAAATCTTCTTTATGATAATGAATAAGGGAAAAGTGTAATTTTTTATACATTCCCCAACCTTATATTTACACTTAAGGTGATGATTCCTTTATAATATTTCGCATTTATTATAGATTTTTTTGTATATATGTGTTGTAAATGATCATTTTTTTATATAATTTTAGTTTTATTATATTGGAAGTTTTAGAAGGAAAAATTACCA
This sequence comes from Viscum album, assembly GCA_963277665.1. Lineage (NCBI taxonomy): Eukaryota > Viridiplantae > Streptophyta > Magnoliopsida > Santalales > Viscaceae > Viscum > Viscum album. Next base: position 374,202,382 of record OY728137.1, read on the forward strand.
AAACTAATATTGAATCTATTTAATTAATGTTCTTGTAATAGATGAATTATATGATACATTAATAGTTTAGGTGATTATAATTTTTCACAAGATATGTTGGAAGCTTGGTATAACTTTCTCATTGATTGTTTTCTGAATGTGGTGTTTTTAATTGACATGAGACTAATATATAACAAATATTTGGTTATTATCCAGTGCTGCATATAACTAATCACAGTTTTAATCCTTTTGAGATGAGAGTAAATTTATTTATACTAATGTAATGGGTCACTTTCCAACTGATTTATCTAAATAAATCAAATCATTTATATAATTTTGATCCTACAAAAGCTCTAAAGATGAATATTTATAGGATATACTAATGATAATCTTTTTTGAGGTTCTCTCAAATATGGATACAGACCATTATCAACTAATAATAAATTATTTGGTGAGATCAAATATGTTTTTAGGAGAACCTATTAGTAGGCGAGAACCCTAATGTTAGCTACGATATCTGAAGTCTTTGTGTAGTTAAATTTTTCTAATTTAATATAAGGGTCCTTGGTAAAAATTTTATATGTGATTGAGTATTTCAAATGACCAGTTCAAAATTTAACCCCACAAATATGAAGGAATATGAAGTACAAGATAAAGGTCTTACCCAACATAAATATATTTTTTGAGGTCCTTATAGAATATATAGTGTCCCATATATCCCCATTAAAATTGTTAAATCAATTTTTAAGAAAAAATTACATAATATTATAAATCATAAAATTAATGGGTTTAGTGTCTTTTAAAATTTATTTCATATAATATTATTACACACAAAAATTATATATATATTTTAATCCTTTATCATAGTCCTCCTATTTACCATCATAATATTCATAATAAATATTATCACTTTGGGAAATTCATGAATGAAAAGTTGAGCTAAAAAGACTAGTAAGGGGATGAATGATAGGGAATAAAAGATACATACATCAACATGAGTATATGAGTGAGAATAATCATCATTAAAAAACTATAAACCTAGGATCATAATTATAATAATAATTAAATAATATGAAAATAACTTGAATTATTGGATGTACCTAGTAATGCAACATCATAAACAAAATTCAAGGCTTATGATCAATACATTATAATAAAATAGGCAAATCTAACTATATAATGTCCATGTATAACATTGAAGAAAAATCTAACTGCATCATATCCATGAAAAATGGTATCATGAGATATAAATTTCTACCCAATTTATTGGAGGTATGTAAAAAAAATTCTTACACATTACATCATATTATGTTTCAAAACAAGTGTTATATATAGATAATATACGTACATTAATCATAAACATTAAATAAATCCATGATAAAAGGATGAGTTTTATAATAATTATATAAAGCACATATTAATGAATAAAATTAGAGTTACCCAAAATAATAATGGATTACATTGTATTACAAATTAAAGGTTATAATAAATAATTAAAATTTTTAGTCTATCAATAGAAGAAGAAAAAAGGTAAAATTAAAGAGTGGTTTTTAAAATAAAATAGTTATCAATATAATTAAAAGTGACTATGCATTCACCATGATAAAATAAAGACATCAATATCCCTTGAATAAGTAAAGCGAAAAGAAATATGTAATTATTAAGTGATGGAATTAAAATTTAAATTAATAATATGGAAAATAAATAATAAGAGAGAGTATAAATCGAAAAGTAAAATATAGAGTTTTAGAGACCTGTACACTTATATCCCTTTTTTATTTATCATAATTACCCAACTTGTATAACCAAATTTTCATTGTAATGTTATTTTATAAATATATTACATTTATTTAAGTCATTTGTGATCATTTATTACCAATATAAATTATTTATTAACTTTCAATTAATGATAAAATGACATAATGACATGTTTTATAAAATTATTACATTTTCATTTCAATATTTTATTTTTGATCATTGTTAATTATATACTATTTATATTGCCTATATAATATTAAAAATATTTTATAACAAACATGAAAACATGCATTTTTTATAATCTACACTAAATATCTATAATGGTCATGATAAATGAAGAACTAAAAACATCTTTATATGTGGTATAACCAACTATTAACAAGATACATCATAAGAGAGGGAGAGAATATATATATTAAATATTTTATAATTATTATACTATGAAATAAAATAAAAAATCTTATATACTTATTAATTAATTTTTTCGTGATGGTTGAAAATGAAATGATAATATGATAACAGAAATAGAAAAATGAAATGGAGATAATGGGGGAGTTGCCTCATTATTAATGCTTACTCTTGTGATAAGAGACTAATTACTTGATGTTTTAATGTGGGGTGAGACTAGAACATTTCCATGAAAATTAATGGGATTAATAAGAGAGATTTAGAGATGTTTTAGGTAGTGAAAATAACTTTTAATTGATTTTATATAGTTGAGAGGGGTATTTATACTTAAAGGGGATATATATATTTTGTGTTAAAATAATGAATATAATATTAATTTGAAAACAAGATTTGAAATGATGACCTTATTTGAAAATATTAATAGTATTTAATTAAAAAAATACATTTTATGACATTTAAACCCATACACCTTTGAATTTGTTTGTTTATACAAAATAAAGAAATAATTATTTTAATGCAATAAATTATCTTTTTAGACTTTGTAAATTACATTTTTGGATTAAAAATTGATATTAATATTTTTAAATAAATTATTTATCTTATAATACTTAATTTTCATCAATAAAATCCTTATAAAAGTTATTATGTTAATATTACATAAATATAATGTCATAAAATATATTATATTTGAAAAGGTGTATTTTTTATCTTCACCCCAAAATTTATGATTTGAAAAAATTACCAAAAATTCATTCTTAGTTAATTTTAATGTAATAATTCCAAATATTAAACTAATTTTATCTGAATTATTTTAAAACATGGGTATTTATAATAATTAAATATTAATATAAAATTTATTTTTTAAAATAATTTAAAACATAACTGAATAAAAATATACACCTATACTTTCTTTAAGTAATCTAATTTTCATATTTTTTATGTGATTATAATATTTATATTTTTTTATTCTTTTTAAATATTACTTAGTTGTCATTTTACTATTACAATAACCAAGTTACTATTGTAACACCAGGGTTTCCATTCTAATAATAAGGTTATTATTCAATAGTTTTGATATTATTCTAATAATTATGTTACCTTAATACCTCATATAAATAACTATTATTTACTTTATTCATCATTCAATTAGTTATATTTGAATTTTTTTACATCATTTACAAAATTCCAAGATTATTTTTCATATTTTTTTCATTTTTTAAATTATTGTTCACAAATGTGATTTTTCATAGAGACTGTGACTCTATGGATTTTTAAATAAAACTTCAATTTTATTTGTTCTTATTATCCTTTTTATGATATTTTTTATTTTATAAAATTTATTTATTCTTCCAATTCAATATTCTATATTAAATAAATAAAATAGTTTTTTGTTTTTATTATATGGTTCATGTGATTTATTTATATTATACCCCACATATACATCAAGAATTAAAATTTTATATTAAAAAGATTTGGTCAATAAATTACCCTCCTTTTATAAATTGTATCCTCAAATTTTCAAATTTTTATCCTTAGTCAAGAATTGAAGGGGGTATATCTATTTCATTACACATTAAGGTTACCATGCTACTCTTTCATACTTATAGTTTATTAATAGTTCTTTGATAAGGTGAATTATTATATTGTGTTTGAATTTATGTATATGATTCAATATCTTCCCTGAATACTCTTCATAAGAGAGTTCATACTCTGGCTGTACCACTATTAGATTTAGTTCATGTGAGATATTGAGTATAAACTTCTTTGGGAGAGAAAAATAGATCACATTATGATATTGAGATCTAGGTTTATTGGAAGTTTCAGTCGATAGGACATAGATCCCCTATAATCAAAAATACCAAAGGGGATAATGTATATATTGTTTAGATTTATATTCTTCCCAAACCTACAAGGATATCTTCTAAGGATATATTTGATGGGAAAAATTATCTCCAGTATCAAACTCCAAGTCTTTGATGATTGTAGGTATATCTATCCTATCAAACATATACAATTTTAATGTGTTCTTGAATGGTTTGACCTTTATGTATCATTTATTATACAAGTTTAGGTCCCAAATTTTTTTCCCCCAATTTCATCCCAACACATTGGAGTTATGCATGTCTTCCCATATAGATCTTCATATGGGGTCATTTGTATACTTGAGTGGAAAATATTTTTATATGAGAACTCAATCAAGGGAAGATGTTGATCCCAAAGCCCTTTTAAATCTATAGAGTAAGCTCTAAATATATGATTAAGTGTTTAGAAATTACTTATATATTGAACATATACATAATAATGAGTATTAATGTATAAATACTTGTTTAATTAATATCAAATACACCTTGAAAACAATAAGAAAAAAACATGTATCTCAATTTGATATGATTAAAAGTGGTTCCCCATGTACTCTCACCAATTACTTAACTTATATCATGGTAATTTGATCAAGATAGAAATATTTTTGAATAGTGGTGAAGTGATTAGTCTTGGTATGTTTATCCATCATAACCCATATTTTTTTTCAATTATATCTATTTGGAAGACCCATTATGAAATCGATGGTGATGTTCTCCCATTTCATTTTTGCTATATGTAATTATTACATGATCCCTTTATAATAATAACACCCTACCTTAAATTTTTGTTATACTATGCATATTTATGTATACACCGTATTTTCCATATTTTTTTATATCACCAGAAGTGATCTCTAAGATCCTAATACATCTTGGTAATTCAAAAGTGGATAGAGAAATATGAGATATGTGTAAAATCTAATAGCTCATTATTTATATATACTGTATATGGAACAAATAATATAGTTACATTCTAAATTACACCATCTTTTTTATGTTTAATTCATTAATATAACCTTGAATGATTCTATCACCTTATTTTTCATCTTAGAGTCATTCCTTCATGAATCCATGATTTTAAATTGGATAGATGGTTGGTAAATCATTAGATGATGTTTGGATATCATCCCTAGCTTTATGATTTCTAAATAAATTATTTTTATGTATATAAATATTGATTCCTTCCCATTTATTGATGCTCAAAATCATGCATGACACACTTTTCCATAAATGAACATGTGATAAGTGATCGGCTAATCATAATGCATACACATGTGATAATGATACTTGGGGTGTTCATATTTATTACACAATTGATGGAGTGTTATCATTATTATCATTATGTTTTTACATATAATAATGATAATAAAATAAAATAAATAAAACAAGATATCCATTTTCCTCAAAACAGGGGGATATCATGCAAGAGAAAGGAAGCACCACACATGGACTTATTCAACCCCACAGTACTAGGGTTTCATGTTTTCCAATTTCACCAAGAATGAATACCGCACATAAAATCAATTGGATGATCTTACTTGGGATATAATTCCTCATGCTCAAACTTCCATATGAACTTGTCATCATAGGAGGACGGAACCACATGCTAGACCATTGCCTCTACCATGGTTGATCTTGAGGCAATCAAAAACTACTTCGACTTCATTTTTGCATCATAGTGATGGAACTAGATTCATTGGGTATAATTCATATGTACTCTTCATGATGTCTATTTGTTTGAAAACATCTGAAGTCTCATGGAAGACAATAAAGAGTCCCATATTCTTGTTTAGACTCATGAGTACCATTCACTTCTTGGAAATGGATATATGTGAACAACATAGATTTTATAGACTCGAAGAATGGTAAACCTCAGTGTTGCATAATAATGATTCAATTCACCAACAACCTATGATATGATAATGTTAGTGTGATAAGCAGTGGAGAGTATTTATTGGATACACCCCCATTATCAGATGATTCATGGAAGAATGATACTTCATCTATAAATACTTATGGATAATTGTATTTGAGGGCCACTACCAAAACAAATAAATAGCTCTTATTTTCCTCACAAAGAAGAGAATACCAATACTTTATAATGGTTAATCAAAGAGTTATATATAGAAATTCCTTTACAAAGTCATTCACATAGAGTGAAATGCCACTATCCTACTTTTCATAATCATTCATGCAAAGAGACATTGCATCGTGTAACCTATCATGTGAATTGGATACCACTCTCTAAGGGAGAGCTCTCATTTTTCTTATAAAACATATTATTGTAATATCCCATGGAATATTTCTGATATATTCCTCATAAAGAGGAAGAGGAATTTTAAATAATGGTTTGAAGATATGGGTACTAGAAGACCATTTTGGTTTACCAGAAGTCTTAGCACTATAATATTTGGCACAACATAACCCTTCTTGTGAAAGTAAGTAGCACCACATAACCCTTCTTATGAAAGGGTGTGGCCGAATAACCAATCATGAGAAGGAATTCGATATAGAAAGGATTCAAGCTCATGCAGAGGTATCACCAATATCTCATATATGAACTTCATCAGGCAAGTGGGGAAGAGAGTGCATATCACCTTCCTGCCTCTGACTAGAAAAATATTGAACTACCGCATACATAATTATGTGAATAATTGTGTATAGTAACTTGGTGTTTGTCTATGGTCAAGTCCTATAGAATTTTTTTGATGAACCAAAAACATAGAGCATAAAATAATTTTCAAAGAATTGATGCACCATGTCAATCTTATTGATGTTTGCCCCACACACATGAAATATTCATGTGTGAATGAAAATCTCCATGACGCACATGATATTTCCATGTGAAGAAAATAATTATTCCATGTTCATGCTTCATAGGAATGAAAATTAGAGTCTTCCTGAAATTCTACCACCTAGACCCCTTTACGGGACTCTATAAGGATTTGGATGTCATAAAAATCCCTCATGAAATCCTTCATAAGTGTAACACATTAAAGTTTATTGGGTTATGAGACTTCCTTTTGACAGCTTGCAGCACTTTCCATGCACCCTTTGGTATGACTTCTTGAAATTAAAACACCCTTTGTCACACTATAGAATCATAAAACCATGGACACACGACATATCCAAGGCAATCAAAGAAACTATCATTGACAATGTCAGCACTCCATTATGAGATCCATCAATGAACATGCGGTGCATAAAACTCAAGAATAAAAATTATCCATCTCAATTTTTTCATTTTTTCATGAGATCTGGTACTAATCATGCAACACGCCATAGAAAAATAGGATGAATGACCTAGAAAAAGAGAACATGCCATCGCAAAATCCCATATTGATCATGCAACACACTCATGGAAAATCAATGGGTGAAGACTTCAAAAATACGTGGAAATAGGAGGAAGATGTCCAAAATGTGTAAGCCTATTGCAATCATAAGAATCACATGATGCATCACTGATGGGAAGGGTAATAATCATTAACAAAATCCATACAAACTCCCAAGACCCCTTACCCTTTGCATAATAAAATAAAGGAAAGAAAGGTAATGGGTTGGAGCCTCTTGTGGTTGCTAAAAGATGTGTGGTACAACCATGGTGGTCCAAAAGAGGTAGCGAGACTTCGATAACATGTCTACCTCGTCTTGCGAATGCTCATTGGCTTATTATCCTCACTGTGCAAAAGGTCTCAAGTATGTCCAAGAAACCATACACACCCCTTTTGGCTCCCTAAGGAAAAAAAGATGTGTTTTTCCATGAAATGATTGCACACCCCCATGGTAACCTCTTGTTCATGCGATGCATCACCAAAAAATAGAGAAAATTTCTTCAAGGACACTCTTTCTAATTCTCATGCCTCTTTACCTTTGAAAAATAAAGCTAATGAAGTAAAAGAGGAATGAGCTGGAAGCCTCTTGTGATCGTAAAACACTTATAAAATACTAACGAAGTCTACAACAAGGTCTTGTGAGACCCCTAAACAAGTCACCCCTCCCTCAATAAATGTCTCAGGAAAGGCATAAAGATCACATGAAGCCCTTCTGACAGGCACTTCAATCTCACAAAGGCCCTTAGACATGCTAATTTGAAAATATGAATGTTTTTTGGTGCCTCTTCATGATTCAACAAATCCATATTAGTTATGAATAATCCAATAAAGGAAAAATTTATAGAGCGACTTTCAATTTCTAAAATCAGGTGACTCCCTCAGAGCAGTCCATGATAGAGACTCATGAGGATGAGTGGAACTAGACCCCTTCACCGACTCCAACCTAGATTCATGCCAAATACTTCCCCAAAATCATTAAACCATCGAGGTGGCGAGGTCTGTAAATTTCCCAACCCAACCTCAAATAAGGGGTTAGACTCTCGAGCACAAAGGTTTCCTTTTTCACATCCAGGCACATCGGCACATACAAGCACTAGAGTGGATTTATCAGAGTGGTTGATCTAATAGTAGGAAATTATTTTATCAGGTAATACACTGATGAACATTCTATGTTATAATGCTCTTGTAATTAAGCACATTTCATGATCATTAATAGATCATGTGAAGTACTCCTAACAGCACATGCAAAAGACATCTCATATTTCTTCTAGATCACATGAGATTTAAAACAATATAACACCAAATAAATCTAATGAACTCATGATATATGTCTAGAAAAAAATATTAATAAATGGGATACTTAAGGAAAATACATATACACTAAACCTTATTTTCTTCGCATGAACCGTCCAAGACATGTGACAACACCAGGATAAGCTAAACAGATCATTTGATTCTCATTTGGTATAGCATTTGGATCATTAGAAGTCCCCTAGACATGTCAAGGAAAGTCATATGGAACCTCATAGGCATATAGGCCAGATCTTATGAGACCCTCTAGACTAGTCATCCTATCCATGTGGTGCTCTTCAAACATGTTTCATGAAGCATATAATCGTGCTATTTTAGGATAGCTGAGTCCCTTGGTAGCACCCAATAATGTCAACTGGATCTTATGATGTCCTCTAGGAATTCCAATGAGGTATTTTGATGCTCCCCAGACATGTCACCCAGGACGCATGACACCCTCTGAGTGATGGTGCATTGACTATTATGATGCCCTCCAAATGTGTTAGCTTTCTCTCACAATGAAACCCAGGAATGTCAGCTGGATCATGCGAAACCCTCCAGGACAAGCCATATGAGTCATGTGATATCCTAAATACAAATAAGGCTTGATCATACGAAAACCCTTAGACTTGTCGTCTAGTACATGGTAAGTAATATGGACATGTCAACTAGAACGTATGATTTTGTTTCAAAATACTAGGGAAATTTTCTATGAAATATCATTCAGACAACTAAGGCGTGTCAAGCAGAAAATCAAGGCATAATAGGTGAACAAGTAGGCTAGGTCCATTATGGAATCCCAAAGCTTGATGATATTATATGTCCTTGGTGTGTAATCCCTAATTATTAGGGAAACCACAAAGTTTAATCCCTGACAAAGGGAACTATGATGACCCCGATTCCTTCCATATTCAGAAAACATAGGATACCTTTTCAAGATTCGAGCTTAATATTGAGCATTCAGGGCAATCTGAGTATATAAGTCCCATATCCTAATTAAATAACATTGACTAATTTCCATACCTTATTTCTCACAATTATCATAGCTCACTTTATATTAAGGAGTTTAATTGATCATGTCATATTCACCATAAACCCACATGTTATAAAGGAAAACCTAGTGTATAATCCCCAATTGAGTGAACTGTGAGAACTCTGATTCCTATCAAAACCAGGATATGTTGGATTCCTTTCAAATTCCTGAGATGAAATAAAAACCCACTTTGATGTAAGACTCATGTCACTGACATATAAAATATTGGGACTTAATCATTATCATTTTCTGATCATGAAACTTCATCCCTTAGTGGATAGAGAAATCAAATGAACTATGATGAATTTGATTCCCACTATAATCAGGATATGTAGGATTCTTTTCTATGGCCCAATCTCTATGTCAAACATCCCATGTATTTTCCTACTACTGAAGTCCCATATCCATACATTGTGAGGCCAATCACCTGTTATCCCTTGTGTCTCACACCAAGCATAGATCATGTGTTATTAGGGAGCCGTAGTGAATGCCTCATCGACAACATGAATCTCCAACAGCCAAGGTAATCCTAGTATGTAAGACCCAATAAGAATCGTGATATAAACCTCCTACATGGGGGTATCTACCTCATGGTGAGTCCCAAGGGAATAATTTAATTATGATGGATCTAATTACTACAATAACTAGGATATGCAGGACTTCTCCTCATGACCAAATCTCAAATATTTGTTGTCTCGATTTTAGAACACAAGTCATTTCCACATTAAATTAAACTGAATGGGTTCAACGAACTATGTGGGTTTTGATTCCTGAAATAAACATGATACGTATGGAACCTCATAATGGCTCAATCCCCTCCTCAAAATGTTAATCACCTCCTTTCCTAGTAGTAGACTTTGAAGCTCTTTGTTATATGGCTTCTGCACATAAGAAACCACCTATTATTGTAAAATGATTATGATCCTCAGATACATACAGATGGATTCAATATGGAGGCTCCAGTATTTTTCACATAAGATACAATTAACCCATAATCATATTTTTAGGTTAACTGGCCCTGTATCAGGATTTTGAAGAGATTTACCAACATATCTTAAATATATAAGAGAGTCTCGTAATATGAAACAATTTACACCAAAAACGGTGCAACGATCCTGACCTCCCATCTTCTTGATCAATGTCAGCCCCCAATAGTTTTTGGGATTGAAAATATAGATGACCACCTACCTTTGAAAATAAGGTATGTACCTAGCTATAGATAAGGGTAACATTGGATGTTTCCATCAAGAATGATAGTGAACTGATGTTAATGATTATGAAAGAAATAAAACACCCCACAATCAACCATTATTTACAAAAAAACCTACCTCAGTGAGGTTATATTTGTATCCTCTTGATCCCATAAAAAAAAATGGTGAACCCAACATGAATCTTTAAAATAACAGATGATTGGTTATTATCTTTCGGTCCATTTTGTTCTCCCTTATACACAAAAAAAATGTTAAACACGACCTGAATCTCTCTAATAACAAACAATTAGTTAAAACATGTGTTATTTCACTTTGTTTTGTTGTCATACACAAACAATGCAGTATTAATGACATGAAACTTATAGCTACTCCTTTGAATCTAGGGCTCCAATAAGTCAATCATCATATTGAAAAGTCCATACGAGTAGAATGACTGGATTGGGAAAACATGACAATTTTGTTAGCTATGAAAATCTATTGGAGCCCATCTTTCTTATAATATCACAGAAATTGGTAACCTTTTTCCTTATTGTTTGCAAGATTTTAGATAGTGATTTCATCAATAACATCCCAACCAAAGGAAATGTACGATTCATCTAGGATTCTCTCTTGTAAATCAATTACAGTATCCACTCCTATAGGTCGTAATGCAATCTAACCTGCTTGAAAGAATTAATGGTAGGTAGATAATATGATAGTTCAATAGTACCAACAACATGGTATAATACCAACCTTGAATATAGTTTGAGAGGTTCTCCAAGCATAGAAACTGGCGAGCTCACATCACCCATGAAATGATGCTACAAAGCTAGTGGCCCTTGTTTCCACAACCAACAAATTCGGGAGATTATCTTCAAAGATTGAAAACGGTCACCTTCATATCTAATGAAATTGGATTTGGAATCCAAAAATGGAACCCTTTCAGTTCAGTTTTCACTGAGGAGGGAACCTATCAACCACCATTTCCAGAACTATCTAGTTGGTACCCGCTAGTCACCTGCCATGGTTACCACCTGACACTCTACCACCTCTAATGCCCAGGCATGGGAAATAAGGAAGGCTTGTAAGAGGGGGAAGGTGATAGATATCCTAGAGAGGGTTCATATCCTCACTCCTGCTGGTGAATCCTGCCAGTATACTCTAGCGGCGACCAGTAAGTAGGCTCAAATCCCTGCCCACATGGAATGAGTCTATAAGTATATTCCCGCATCAAGCATGGGGGAGGTTCATATCCCTACCCCATTCCTAAATTCCTTTGGCATATTCTAGTGGTGCAAGGAGGAAAAATTTTGTTGAATATCTCTAATTCAATCAAATACATCTTCCAGTGTATAATAGAGATGAAAAATGGGAAGGCGTATATCCCTACACACACATTTAAAACATGGAAATATATTTTATCAACAACTGAAGAACTCTGATGACATATTCTGACACTATTGAAAATAAAGGGGCATGTACATAATCATATCCCAACATCTAGGGAAACTCAACACTATCATTATTGTGAAAAAAGGGGTAGTACCAGAGAAAGTATGCATAATTACTCTCACCTAGAAGGATTATCAGTATATTCCATTAAAGGTCGAGGCATCAAATTAGGCTCATAATCTTGTCTCTATCCAGTCTCACAAGGTGAGAGCAGAACAATCCTCAGGGAAGGCTCATATTCCAATCGAAGAAGTCAAGTGGCATACTCCAAAGGCCCATGATTGTGCATATACCCCATTCTCATTGGGGATGACCAAGTGAGAATGGAACAAGCCCTAGGACATGCTCATATTCATATCAGTGAATCTTCCTAGCATTTTCTCAAAGATCACAGAGGAAAGGCACAAATTCCGACTTCCTATAATGAATGAATGTACCAGAAACATTCCAAGGAAATATAGGATAAGGTTCATATCCCTTCTCCCATTATAGAGGTTTGTCATCATATTCCAATGGGAAATGTATATTCATACCAGGCTCATATTCCTAATCCAACTAGGGCTCACCAGGTAAAAGTTGAACATACCTCAGGGTAGGCCCATATTCTAGCCAAGAAAGTCCTGAGGTATATCCAAAAGGCTAAATATTGGGTTCATACTATTGTATTGAATGAGACTCACCAAGTGAGAATGGAACATGCCTCGGGATAGGATCATATTTCTTTTGATAATGAGATAACTCAACAGAATATTCCAAAAGATTTCCTAAAATGGGATCAAGATCTTGAAGCACTAGACAATTATAAGAAAGTTCCAACAACCATCCTACAACAAGATCATATCCCTACACAATTCCAAAAGGCAGGTCACCATATTCTGACCACGATGAAAAACATGGCCTATAGTCTTAATTTTTTTAATTCTAGTGTCCATGTGGTCATTTGATACACATTATCAATTCCATAAGTGTTTGTTGACTCTTCTTTCAAATGATAAGTAGTAGAAGTTCATTACTATGATAGTCCTCCTCGTGGTAGTGTGGTGATGGATCATAGGGACTCTACTCCTAACATCTAGTATGGTCAACCTCCCCAAAGTGAAATATACCATGGACTAGGAAATAATACCCTTTTTCAAAAACCTATATATATAGGGTCGTTGAAAACTCCAACACCTTTGTATATAGAGGTGCTTAAAACACTGGAGTCAATGGTATATAGTTCCCCATCAACTTCTAGAAACACTCCATTCTTGATAGAAGGAGACCATTAGAGCCATATTCTATGATCTGGTCAGATGGAGGCATGTAAGTATGATGAGGAGGAGGAAAACATTTACTTCTAGAGAGAGTTATATAGAAACAACCTCCCAATCATGTTCTAGCCCCTCACGACTTCTGACTATGAGATACTAGATGAGATAGAAAAGGAGTGCATGTCTTATATATGCCAGAATATATGGGATAATCATCAGAGGATGAAGGATATATATCACCCATATCCATGATATGAGTGTCACCATCATAAAATCAAGATAATATGTTGTTATATAGATCTAGATTTTGTCTCCATGGCTCGAGATCCAAAACTAGGAAAGCACAGTGTAAATTGGCAACACACTTGTCGCCATCACATCACAACACTTCAGCAGCTGATCTCTGAAGATGATTAATGAATATGTATTCAACGATGGGGATAGTATGGAGTGTTACAATTTACCACACCCCAATAATAGTATAACCCTTAAGATACAATGTCATATTATGTTATAGCTTTTGGAAAAATTAGGGAACTAGGTAACACTCAATCCATTTGGTCACTACAATGGAATACCCCTACTTCAACACTGCCTATACATCGTGAACAGAGGGAGGGGATACCCAACATGAAATCAAATTGATCCCTCAATGCAATAAGAACAAATTTTAAATATGGAGACCAACGTTTCGATCACCTCAACAAATTCTCATAAAGAATGGTTCTTATCATGGACTACCACTGCACCCAAATCCAACATGAACACAAATTCACCACATCAAAAAGACTTTAGTGGAAGATTCTATAGCAGACATCTAGGAGAGTACCTCGACTCCTAGGGAAAGGGAATATATACCACAACCTCTACCTATTCAATATTCAATTCTTAATTGGATTCAAGACATATCCTCAGCATTTGTGATCGAACACCAGCTCGCTAGGCTGGGGGTTCTATATCTCAATCACCATATCTAGGTCCATCGTCCCTTGTGAGGGCCCTAGGGATGTCAATTTTGGACTATAGATCAACCCCACCCCATTGGTTTTGGGGCATTTATATCTTCATGGCAGTCTTAGGAATCATAAAGTCCCCGAATAGAGCTATTGGATCCTCAATAACAGGACCAATAAATGCCAATTACAGCCCTGAAAATCCCCAACCCCATAAGGTTGGGGGAATTTTCATCATTATCATCACCATATAGGGAATAATTATTCTCTAGGTTTGGAGGAATCAACCATTAGTCTACATTTCACTAGCTCCTGCCACTTTAAGAGAAACCCTTACTGGTTAGGGCCCGTTTGGAAATCATTATCAGAAACTCCCTCAAGGTCAATAATCATAGGCCGAGATGAGATGAACATACTAAAAAGGTGATCAAACCCCACTAGGGTTGCCTTAAAAAATGGTCCAATATGGAAAAGGGATCAAGTAATGATTGTGAATAAGGTAGTGTAGAATCAACCTATTGTGTTGAAAGCAATGAAACCACCACTATTTCCCAACATGCCTCTATGAATGTCATCAATGTTAACATGGAAGATAATGATCAGGATGAAAATGAAGAGGGACATTAAATAGAAAATGTACCTTTAGATGATGGTGATTTGGATGCACCAAATAAAGTTTCAAACACCTAGAATTAGATAAGGATCCAAAATCTTGAACCTCTAAATACTGAGTTGCCACATCCGTGGTAAAACACTGCCGATGAAAAGGGGATGGAAGCTACTACAAATTATTTTCCATACATTAAGGAATAATTTTCAAAATATTAGATTGATATACATTCTCAAAGATAGATAAATGAGGAGATACACTGGGAAAATATTCTTGATGGGTATTGTGTTTTGGTAGAGATGGATATTCTCTATCCCATAGCTAATCCGCCTGCAAGAGTGGAATATAAGTATCAATTAGCTCTATATCTATAATGCCAGTCTAAATAAATGAGGAAGTCAAAAATGATCATGAATTTCTTTCAATGTGGAGAAAGGATCTCCCTTGTTAGGTTAAACATTCAGTCTTAGGAAGAATTGAGAACCTGTGGGGGTGAAAAAGGGGCCACCTCATCAAACCAGTCCACTCCATGTGGATAGTAGATGGATTTGAAATAATTTCTCCCTGTTTTTCTTTACACAATCAATTACCTAGATACTTTAATGGATTTAATTAAATTTTGACACTCTCTTTGTATCTTTAAATGAATCCATATTAAAAATGGGTGGATGATACACCACTTGTACCCAACTTCAGAAATCCTACCATCTCTACCATTGACGGGGTAGGTGACCACGAAGAACATCTCACACACATTGTATCCTAATGTGGGTTGATGATGGTCCCTCTATATAAATAAGAGGAAATAAATATGGTTGTTTCTTATAGAATCTGACTAGATAGTCTTTTGTTTGGTACAATAGTATACCAGAGAGATCTGTCATAAGATGAGAAGACCTCCATCGTCAGTTCCTTTATTACTTAAGCTCCACACTGAGGAAAATGAAGATCATTAGCCAGAAAAATTTAAAAAAATGAAAGAATGTTTGAGTGTATTATTTCATATAAAGGTGGAATGTTTTAACCAATTCACTCATCATAACTCTCTCACAAGAGAAACTAGTGGAACTCTATGCTGAGAATCTCCAGGATGAGTTGTAGACACCACTGATTCTAATAAAGTATCTAGGTGGATTCCATGAGTTTATAGAAAAGAAACAAGGTTTGGGAGAATCCATTAAGAGGACCCAATCTAATTCTTGACTCATTCCCTCAGCACAAGGTAAAATTCTAAGCATAGCATAAGCTGTAATCATTACTCTCAAGATAACAGCAGTGCCCATCGAGGCACCTAGGCTGGCCCCGAACCACCCAACACATCCTATCAAGTGGTGACCACCACAGAATCCCCCTCGAATAGAAGAAAAGATAAGTCAGGGTCTCTCATGATTTGATAAATAGATTAAAAATGTATACTCCTTCCAAAGTGAACAAGTCCCTAGTTATTTCTTGGAGACCTTGGACAATAACCTCCTTAAGCTACCACCACCTAGGAATCCCAATGAGGTCAACCTCACCAACTGCCTCAACTAATTCCCTTATTATAGAAGTCTGGGTTATAACATCCAAAACTATTTTGTCCTTAAATATGTCCTTCAAGTCATGGTTGATTCTAGAAAGGTTGAGTTAGACAACTATCTAGATCAGGTGGCCTACATAACCGTTGTATGGTCAATAGAAGAAGATGGATGGAAGAAGCTCCTGGCCATGCATGCACAAAAAATTGAAAACTAGATGTATTTGATAATAGTTGATCAAGCTCACGCCACCCTATGATAATAGTTTAATAGACCCATAAAATCTTCATCACCCAAGGCAGAAACATAAAATATGCCTCCTGAAAGTGGGCGTGACCACCAAAAGTAGGAAGAAGCATAAGAGGATAAATCAAATTCGTCTCAAAATCAGGCCCTAACTCTTGAATACTTCTTCCCTACAATATCCACAACATGGGAACCACCCCACCAAATGGAATCCTCATTAAAAGAAGACCCCGACTTTAGTTCTATCAATGTGACAAAATTAGAAGACCCCTTCTATAATGATTAATATGCCCTCAAATATGAGTTCTACATGTATAACTGGGGAATGGGAGGCCACATGCGCCGGATTCAAGGATACATGGGGCAACATGGACATGGTCATACCCAATATTATGACCATATCCCCGTGGAGAACTTATATGTAGCTGAATTTTGTGGTAATGTTCTCCAACAGACCCAAAAGAGGTAATAAGGTGTCCCATAACCCTCCATAAGTCACCCACACCCAATTATCTTTCTTGACCATCTAGAAGGGGTTCAATCCGATCAACCTAGAAAATAGGGAAGGCTAGAGTGACTTGCACAGCTGGAAACAGATGTTCCTTCAACTTCTATACAAGCATCATGCCCATTTACCTCAAATCCATCATCTATTGAACTACATGCCCATGAGTAGCCCTATATCTAGAAGCATTGACCTGTGGCACAAAATATGATGTTTTGAAATAGATTTTTGTTGTCTAAGTGAAGCTTTAAATAATTGATGCACCCCATATTTTAGAATAGATTAACAAGGCACTTGTTTAAGCCCTATAAATCCCATAAGATTTAAAGATAAAGTCACTATGGATGAGGTCTATTGTGTGGAGGCCATGTCCCCAGAATTCATGTCTCCATATCATTCATAGATCGAGATCAGGATGAGGCCATCCAAGGTCACATTAGACCCTTACATGTCTCAGGTAGACTCAATAATGTCAATTTCCAAAGGGTTTTGATTGATAATGGTTCTTGGGTTAATCTCATCCTAGTTCCAACCCTCCGATGTTTGGGAAATAGCTATGGGGCCTATCTCCCACAAAGATGGCCATTCAAGGGTATGATAAGCATGAGAAAAGTCCTCTCAAAAAGATCATTATCGAAGCTCAGTTTGGTAATCTTATAACAGACTTAATGTTTATGGTTATCCAATAGGACACCACATATAATATCCTACTTGGAAGGCCCTGTCTCCATAGCCACTTGAAGGTACCTTCAACATTTCCATCAATGTATGAAATACCCCATCAATGGAAAGGCTTAAATACTATATGGTGATAATACCCCCTTTGAAACTTGAATATCCACATATTCTGAATCATATTTCTACAATAAGGGAGTAAAGTGACCAATAATAGATGATGATATATAGGTTGAAACTCCCAATGGCTTGGGGACCACCCCTATGAATCCCTGGAGTATGTTCAACAGCGACTATGCGCTCCCCATAAATCTGGTCGAGGTCACGGATCTATTCCCATAGGCACAAACACCTACTATCTGTAGTGACAGTGTGAGAGAAAATTAGATCTAACATCTCTTTACAATGATTCAAGAAACATGGGATGATAATGTCTTTTATCATAGCCTCCCTCACCCTGAGAATGATAGAGAAACCCCTAGATTACCACCTTCATCTGAAAATGTTTCCACATGCTCGGAAATTTAGGAATATGAGGGTGATCTCAGGAATTATCCTCCATCATTCTAGGATGGTGTCTCCACCACCATAGAAGAGATGAGGTAGGTAAATCTAGAAATATAAGAATACCTGTGATCTACCCTGATTAGTGCATCCATTCCCCTCGAAGAGAAAGAGATGTATATCACATTTCTGAAGTAGCACTGATATGTGTTTTCCTAGAGATATGTATAAATTACTAGACTAGATCTATACATGGATGCACACCATTTCATACTACCCATTGAGCACGGAGGATTCAAGCAGGGTGCTGGTAGAATGAACCCCTCTCATCAAACCAATGTAGAGGAAAAAGTTGACAAGTTTATCAAAGCCTACTTTTTCTAAAAGTGAAGTACCCAAGATGTATTTCCAATATCATTCTCGTAAAAAAGAAGAATAGGTAGATTGGGGATTGTATTGATTTCAAATACCATAATAAGCATTTCCCAAAGTATGATTTAACATTTCTGATCACAAAACACTTAATTGATGAAACTTCTTGATTCCAAGCCTTTTCCTTCATGGATGGGTACTCGGGTATAATTAGATAAAGATAACCCTCAAAGATAAATATTTTACTGCATTTAGAGCTCCTTATAGATCTTTTTCTATCATGTCATGCCTTTTGGGAAAATGAGTTTTAGCGCCACATATCAATGCACTATGCATCATCTCATTAATCCATTCCTAGTAATGATAGATGAATGTTATGTCGATGACCAAGTTATTTAATCATGATAGTGATGAGATCATTTCATGGATCACTAGAAAATATTCAAAAATATATGACAACACAGTCTAAAGATGAACCTACTAAAATGAAATTTTGGGGTGATATGAGGGAAGTTTCTTGGATTCATGGTATGCCACTGCAACATTGAGGATGGCCCAGAAAGGACTAGTGCTATCTTATCAATGTCACACCCCAGAAATCTCAAATAACTGAGGGGGATCTAAGGGAACCCAACCTACATTTTTTTCATATCCAACATGGCCATAGAATGTATCCCCTTCACCAGGATAATGAAGCAGGTAATTTCCTATCAACATGATGATGACTTCCAAAAATACTTCAAAAGTTTCAAGTAGTACCTACTACACCCACCTGTTATGATGCCTCTAGTGGAAGGGAGACCACTCATATTATATATGGCCCCCATGTAATGCTCAATGGATACCCTTATCACATATTAAAATGATACAGGAAGTGAGAAAAGTCTATACTACCTCAGCTATACTATTCAAGGTACTAAGACACGATACTCTACTTTTGAGAAGAACTACCTTTCACTCATCTTCACAGTGATAAAGATGAGGCATTACTTGTAGCACCAGGAATTCCATTTGGTTTTTCGTATCGATCCTCTCAAGTACATCCTTTTCATCCCCATGTTTACTTGGAAATTTTCCCATTTTATGGTCATTATTTAGCAATATGACATTCAGTTCGGGTCATAGAAGCCAGTGAAAGGGAAAGCCCTAACTGATTTCCTTGCAACACATCAGACCTCAAAAAATAATCATGTGAACACCGTGCTTCCTGATGAAGAGGTATTATATTCCCATGACACTCCTTAGACATGGGATATATATTTTTTTGGAACCTCTCATAATACTATTGGTAAAAGGATAGAAAACCTGATTCTTAATTAGGTTGGTATGGGGATTCCATTTGTCTCTTCGGACAAATACATTTTCTCCACTCTTTCTCACTATCCAAAAGCTGCACAAATAATGAGGCTGAGTACCAAGCCCTCATCGATGGATTGAAATTAGCCCTAAAACTGCACATATCCTACCCAAATATCAAAGGGTACTCAAAACTAGTGATGAATTAAATCAATGAAAAATATTTCAACAAAAAGGAAGAACTGGCCCCTCTCATTGTCTATGTTAGGGTAATGATGGAAGAGTTACCTTTTGAGATCACATTGGATTATGTTACCCAATCAAAGAATGATCGTGCCGACGTACTGGATAACATAGCTTCCATACTCACCAACCATGATCAAGGGGATGAAATTTTTCATTTCACACATCAAAGAATGGTCTCATTGATTGTATTATGTGATATGGAAGAAATAAACTAGGTCAACACTGCCCTAGAGTGTGATGAACCAATGACCACTCCAAGATGGATTGATCCCATAATCAGTTATCTTTGAAATGGGAATTTCCTAACAGATTGAGTAGGAAGGGAATAGATTCGGTGTCGTGTAGTAAACTTCACTCTTCATAATGGCCCAAATGATCATAAAGTCCTTTAAAAATGAGGTTTTGATGGAATCCTCCTCAGGTGAATAGAATAAGGAGAGACTCTCTTCATCATGGAGGAGGTCCATAGACGCTCTTATGGTGCCCACCAATATGGGACCAGGATCTAACACCAAATCAGGAGGTTGGGATATTACTAGAAAACCATGATACAAGACAGCATGGAATTCACCAAGAAATTTCATGCATGGAAGATCCACGAAACCTTCATCCATCAACCATCAGAATTTATACATATAGGTAAATATTCTTTAACATTTGTCTTTTTCAGAATGGATGTTGTGGGGCCATATCCCCCAGCCATAGCTAAGCAACTAAAGTACAAAATTACTTCTACCGATGTATTTTCCAAGTGGGATGAGGTCATACCCCTCAAGGAAGTTGAGATAAATAATATCATAAACTTCATGAAGTCCCATATCATCACCAGGTTCGGGGTCCCTCACACAATATTGAAATACAAAGACACCTATTTTTATTCCATGGAGTTAAATAAGTTTTACCAAGAGTAAAATATCAATTCAAATCATTCATCTCACTATAATGCAATGTAAAATGGATAGATATAGGCCTTTAATAATACTCTATCAAATATACTCTAGAATATGGTGAACAAAGATAATATGTCTTGCTCGGATAAACTTATTCATGATTTATGTGCCTACTATACCACCATGCGTACTGTCACATAGGAAATACCATACTCATTGGTTTATGGGTCCAAGGTAGTGTTACCAATAAAAGTCCAACCACCTTCACTCCGAATATCCATTTGTGGAAAACTCTCAGATGATGAAAAATCAAAAAAGTGGATGGAAAAATTTGAATGGCTAGATAAAAGGGGTGAAAACACTACACAACATAGAGGTCCATCATAATCAGATTGTGTGAGCCTTTATTGAGAAGGTTCTACATCATTCATTCCTCCATGTAGAATTGGTACTGACTCTCATTAACCTATGGATACCGAGAAAGAAGCCCCTGAACATGGAACCTAAGTTGGATGGGTCATATGTCATACATAAGAATTATCTTAATGGAGCATATTCATTGGCCACCATGGGTGGGGAATATGTCACAGCACCCAAAAATGCAATATTTCTCAAGAAATACTTTGCATAACTATCATAAAATGGGACTCCACATCAAAGTAAGCCTTTTCTTTCATTCTGACCACATGACATTAAACAGTACGGAGATCATCCTGGCTATATGATATCAAACTATGCGACCATGTTCTAAGAACGGGATGTTAAACTACATGGAATACCTTATCCTTACCGCATTATATAAAACTACACATACTCAAAAATTCCCTTCTCCTTCACATTGGAAAATCCACATCCTTGCCGCATGAAGTAAAATTGCATGGATCCATACCTTCCATATTCATTTAATTTTATTCACACACATCCTTTCCACATAAAATTAAATTGTATGGTTCTTACATAACTACATATGTCTTGATTCTCATTCCAATGAGATACGTAGGGAATCATTGGTTTTATATATTTATCCAGCCACCACATGATACAAAATACCCTTATCCTACTCTTAAATGCATCCACATGGTAAAAGGTACCCTTGTTTTTTCTTATTTCTCACATTGATCATAGCTCATATTGGATTAGGAACATCGATAAGGGATTCATCACACAAACAATGCATAATGGCTTTCGACAGACCCCTCTTGGTCGTGAATGCAAGACTATAAAAGGCGCACCTTAAGTCCTTGAAATATGAAATTAAACTACATGGTTCCTCAAGAACTATGTGTGGATTGATTCTCATTATGATATGATACTTATCAATGCCCAAACATCCATACATGGGCCCATCCACAATATAACCACATTTTCATGATGGTCTATCTTCATCCATACTTCTTGACATTAAAATTCACAGTTCCATAAGAACTATGTATATATTTCTTCCTATCATCACATGATGTGTAATGATGCCTAGATCTCTAATACTAGGCCCAAGTATAACAATAAATGTAAACAATACCAACCTACGTGTATGGGTCAGACCTGCATAGAGTGTTTCCCATTTAAGGAATACATGTGTCTTGATTTCTCTCGTCATGTGATACGTAGTGACACCCACAATTCCATCCATGGGCCTTACTAAAATACCATCATTTCATGTTGATAGATCCACATCCTCACTGAATGAAGTGAAACTTCATGGATTTTCATAACTACATGTGGTTTGATTCTCATTCTCATGAGATATGTAGTGACGCCAATAATTTCACCCTTGGTCCCAATCATGAAATTTTCATTCATTCACATCAGTTCTTACATCCTTACCACATGATGATAAACTAAACGGATATACATTCGTACCACATGACATTAAGTTGCAGGGAAAACATCTTGGTTGCATGACATTCAAATTTCACAAAAAACATCCCCACTACATGATAATAAACTATGAAGACCAACACCCATTTTACATTCCTTATCAAAGTACCACAAGATAATTACCTCAGTCCACTAGAGTAGGAGGTACTTCTATCATATTTTAAAAGAACCTCAATCCACGTGCCACACATAATGTATTGTGTTCCTTAGGATGCCACATGACTTTCATTTCCCTTGAAAAGGAAAAAAGATATCTTTTGGTTGGTCATACTATTGATGTAGAAGGGCTTTACACCCACCAACTGGTGACATCATGGTCCAATATAAATGACTTCTGATTCTCCTGAGCCCGACGTCTGTGAGGAGGAACCGAACATCTGACGGTGTTACATGACATACATGGTATCATTGTTCCATATCATTTCTCATGACCCAAAGAACTCAATCCTTGATTTACAATATTTCAATCTCCTTCTTGGAAGAATATCAGTGTATTATTGACCTTGGGTATCCTAATTAATCTCTTGTGTAATATATACCATATTAAGTCCATGTGCATCATGACTTCAAACTACCAACACTTTTATCAAAGATGTTTGACCTGAATTTATTTCCTATAATGGTCCAAATCGTAAGACCTTAAACTACCAAGGAAAGAGACGAAGAACTTTTCATATTGAAAAACATTAAAGGGTGTCCTAAGAAAAATTCAAATATTGTCTTGCTAAAATCATCACATCTAAGGTTTAGGCCAAAATTAGGGCAAAAATAAATGGAATAATTCTCAAAGGGTCTACTTTATATCCATAGTAAAATCCAATCTATGCACAATGGACGCCCTGGTCCAAGAAAAAGTTATAGAAATGATTTTTCATATCTCATCACCATAATAATATGTACGGTAGGTGGTGGAATAAATGCTAGGGTGCTTGAACCGTTCTTGGATATTACATTTTCTATAAATCACACTTTATGATTTATAGTGTAGCAGGTTTCTACAAACCTTTCATATCCCTGAAGAAGGAAAAATATCTCTCTACATGACCATGCTATCAATGTAGAAGGGATCAGACCCACCAACCAAATACATATTAGACAGATATAAATGTATTTATAACTATTATGATCATGGGGTCATCATGGTAGAATTTAAAACTTCATTGTGTATTAAGATATCCCCGGTGCTACTATCCCATACCTTTCTTAGGACTTGAGCACTCTGGTCCATGATTTACAATCTTTATTCCAAACTATCCAAGTGGATTTGATATCCTTAGAATTATGTCACTGTGTTTCGTACCTTTTCTAAATGTAGGAATGTGACACTCCATTCTCAAAACTTTTGATGGCCCACACCTCATGATTCAAAACTGCAAGGCATGGGGCTCGAGCTTCTCAATTAAGAGTTTGATTTCCCTAGGGTGCCAAAACTCTTCCTAGAAAACCTCTTTCCATACCCAACTTTATCATCTAGATATTTGATTCTTCTTAAATATTTCATGTCCCTCAAATATAAGTGGAGATCATGTTTTTATTTGGCCATAATACAAACATATAAGGGGCCAGACCCACCAACTATGGCTTATCCTCCTTTTCAGAAAGGAGCATCAATCCTTGTGAGCCCAAGAAACATCATGGTCACACTCAATATATCAGAATATCATGGGATATACCCATTATGTTGGAACCATCCAATATTCATAGACTCATATTTTTGGGTTATGAATTACATCACCCACACTCTAACTATATAGGTGGACCTCAAATCCATAGTATTTCACCCTAAACTCATATTACATCTATAAATCTTCCATAGAGCTTTGAAAATAGTATAGATCAACTTTATTTTTTCATTCTATTAATGGATAAGGGATTAGACCCATAAACTAATGAAATCTCCTCTTAGGAAGAAAGTAACTGAAAACATCATGATCCCTGGAAGACCATGGTGGTACTCAGCACCCCATAGTGTTTTGAGTCATTGAGGGTCTTCTATCCCCATATTCTATAGGGTCTATGCTTGAAAACCATAAGAAATAGTACACTAGAGGTTTGAGATAGAAGACCTTAAACTAAAGTACACTAAAGGTCTAAGATAAAAAACCTCAAACTAATTCAATATTAGTTTCTGGGATGAATGACCGTAAACTAAGTAAATATAATAAGTTCTATTCTAAAAGACCTTACACTAATGCCATATCAGGTCCGATATAAAAGACCATAAACTAAATCAATATTAGGTGTGAGCTAGAAGACCATAAACTAATGTAATAGAGGGTATGAGCTAAAAGACCTTAAAATAAATCCATATTAGGTCCAATATAAAAGGCCCTAAACTACATCACACAAGTGATTTACTCTACAAAATCTTGTAAAGCCTGTTATATGGACCTTGAAAAATCATTCACTGCTCACTAGGCCTATCAGATTTGATAAAAGGAGGTCACTCTCCCTCTAGGATATATATTCTACCCAAAAAACCTTCTAAAAATCATGTTATCTCAAGACAAATGGAAGAGATCGTCAGTAGAGAGCCTCTTGTTGGTGGGAATTAATGAGCACTTCACAAAAGGAATCTTTTATTCTGATCTAGAAATTCAAATTTACTTTAAAATAAGAAAAGGATGGGTAGAATTATATATTATCATAATATCGAAACAAAAAAATATCATATATATCATGAATTAATGGAAAACTATAAAACATATATAAAGTTCAGAAGATCAATTCACTAATAGCATACTAAAAGAGGAATCCATCGTCATTTAGATATTTGGAAAAGTGTCTTATATTTATCTTAGAATTAAATTTTTTTCATTTCAAATGAACCCAATTTTATTGTGGGGGTGGGGGATTTGTTGACCCTCATAATCACGTGTGACACAATTTTCTATAAATGGACCCATGTAACGAGTGATCAGGTGATCATAATGAATACACATGGTAGAATGATACTTGGGGTCTGAATATTTATCACACAATTGAAGGAGTGTGATGGTTATTATTATTATGTTTACACATATAATAATGATAATAAAATAAAATAAAAATAAAAATGAGATATTCATTTTCCCTCAAAATAGGGGGGATATCATGTGAGAGAAAGGCAGAGCCGGACATGGCCTTCTTCAACATCGCAATTCTAGGGTTTTGGGTTTCCTTATTTTTATGGAAATGAATACTTCACATTAGATATAGTGGATGATCGTTATTGAAATTAAATTCATCATTCTCAAACATCCATATGAACTTTCCATCATATTAGGACCAAACTAGATTCCAGACCATCCCCTCTTCCATGGATGATCTTGAGGGGCTCACAAACTGCTCTAACATCATTTGTGTAGCATAGTCAGGGAACCAGATTCATCTAGTATAATTCATATTCACTCCAAATGATCTCTATTTTTCTAAACACATCCAATGTATAGTGGAAGGAAATAAGGATTCTCATATTCTTTCTCAGACTCATGAATACCATTCACTTCTTGGAAATGGAGATATACGAACAACATAGCTTTTACTAACTCTACGAAAAATGAACCACAATGCTGCGTAAAGATGATTAAATTCACCAACATCCAATGATTTGAGAAATTTGGTGTGATAAGTGGTGGAGTGAATTTATTAGACATTCCACCATCCTCATATGAGTCATGGAATCATGATAATTCATCTATAAATATTGACAGAGGATTGAGATTTTCGGGCCGCTACCATGAAAAATAGAAATCTCATGTTTTCCTCAAAAATAAGAGCATCACAAGACTATATAATGATTAATAAAAGTGGATTATAAATGAATTCATTCATGAATCCATTCACATGGAGTGAAATACTATGGTATTCCTTCATATAATCATTAATTCAATGGGACATGGAATCACGTAACCTATCATTTGAAGTGGATTATACTATCTATGGGAAATATATTGTTTTTTATTATAAAATAGAGCATTAAAAGATCCCATACCTGATGTCTAGGATATTCATCATAACAATTTAGAGTCATTGAAAATACCTATTTGATGATATGGTCATTGGAGGACTAGTTTAGTTTACTAGAAGTCTCAGCACCATGATATTTGGCACAATATAACCCTTCCTTAAAAAGGTAGTAAAATTACATTACCTTTATTACAAAAGGTTGTGGAACCTTATAACCTATCATGTGAAGGAATATAATTTCACAAGTCTTAAAATCAAGAAATTATATGACCAATATCCCATATATAAAATTCATCGGGTGAGCATGGAAGTGATAACATATCACATTCCCACCTCTACCAAGAAAAAGATCAAATTACCACATACCTGATTATATAAATAATTAAGGACATAAACATGGCATTTGGATTTGATTATGTCCTTCATTATATGTTTGATGCACCAAAAAATCTGAAAATAAAATAACATTCAAATACATTAGGCCCAATGTTGATCTAATTGAATCTTTCACTACACACATGAAATATTCATGTGTGCATGAAAATCTCCATGCCACACTTCATACCTCCATGTGATGAAAATAAATATTACACATATGCTCGTTATAGGAAAGAAAAGTGGATTCTGTGTGAGACTCTATCACCCGAACTCTTTTACAGTATTGCGTAATGATGTGGATGTTATATGATGCCCTCATGAAAACCTTCAGTTGAAAAACACATTCATGTGTCTTGGATTATGTGAAATCCATGTGATAGCTTCTAACACTTTCCATACACCCTTTGGGATGCTTCCTTTACATTCAAACACCCTTGGTCACACTATGGAATCATATATCCATGGAAATATGACATATAAAAGGTGATAAAAACGACTATCCTTGAAAATGTTCGCACGTCGTCATGAGATCCATTAACGAACATACAATACATTAAGTTCAAGTAGAAAAACTATCCCTAACAACATATTCATGGGGTCCTGAGATCCAGTTTTGATCATGTGATGTTCCATAGGAAAATAGGATGGCTGACCAAGAGAAGGCATGAACGTCATCTCATGATCCCATATTGATCGTGTGGTGCACTCATAGACAATCAGTGGGTGAAGGGTGAAAAAATACGTGTAAAATAGGAGGAAGATATCCAAAAGGAATAATCCTATTGAAATCACATAAATCATGTGATTCATCACATATGGGAAGTGTAATAATTCTTGGAAATATCCATACAAACTCCCAAGACCCCCAACCCTTCATAGAATAATAAAAGGAAATAAAATGAAGGAGGAGAAACCTCTCCAAGTTGCTGAAAGACATGTGGTATTCCCATGGAGTCTGCAATAAACCACAAGACATTAGTGACATGTCTGATTCATCTCACAAAATCCCATCGTCTTATTAGCTTCACCACGCGAAACTTCATAGGTATGTATGGACAACCATGTGCACCCCTTTTGGACCCAAAATGAAAAAACATATGGGGTTTTCCATGAAATGATTGCGCACTCCAATGGTACCCTCTTGGTCATGCGATGAATCACCAAAAAATAGAGAAAATGTTTTCAAGGAAACTCATAAAAATTGGCATGACTCTAAACCTTTGTAAGAAAAATAAAATGAAGCAAAATAAGAAAGAGAAGGAATCATATCACAGTCATAAAACACTTATGATGCACTAACGAAGTCCACAAACTGGTCCTATGATACCCCCAGACAAGTCACCCCTACCTCGTGAAATCTCCTATGTAAGGCATAAAGATCATGAGAAGGCCTTCTAATAAGTACTTTAATCTCGTGAAGGCCCTTGGACATGTCAATATGACTATACATAAGTCCTTTGGTGACATCACATGATTCAATAGGTCCTCATTAATTAGTTATAATAAAATAAAAGAAACATTGATAGAGGGAATTGTGGTTTTTCAAAATCAGGCAATGCCTTTAGAGCAATCCATAGAAGAGACTCGTGAAGATTCCTGGCACTAGACCCCTTTTCCAACTTTTTCCTAGAATTACGCCAGATAAATCGTGTAAATCAGAGAACAATTAGGGTGGAAAGGTTTATAAATTCCCCACCTGAACCTTAATGAATGGGTTAGACTCTCGAGCACTAAGGATGGATTTTTCACATCCAGGGGCATTAGCACACCCATGCACCAAATAAGACTTCTCGAAGAGTTTGATATCACGATCGACAAGCCTTACATCAGGAAATACATTGATGAAAAGCTCGATAAATTTTGCACTAGGAATAAAAAACTTTGTGTGATCATTAATAGATCACATGAAGGACTCATGATAGGACGTGTGAAATACATCACACATATCTACTAGATCATGCAAGATCTAAAATATTATAATACTAAAAAAATCTAAGGCACTTTTGAGATAAGGCAAGAACAAAGATTAATTAATGGAAAACATAAGAAAAAGATACATACGCTAAAACTTATGCACTTCAGACAAACTATCTCAGACACTCGACAACACCAGAATGAGCTGCTCAGATCATGTGACACTCATTTGGTATATCATTTGGATCATGTAAATTCACATGTACATGTCAAGGAAAGTCATATAGAATCTCATATTTATGCCACCTAGATCTCATGAGACCCTTTGATCTCATCATCCTACCCTTATAGTGCTCTTCAGACATGTCACCTAACTCGTATAATGGTACCAGTTCAGGACATCTGAGTCCTACTATGGCACATGATCATATCAACTAGATCTTGTGACGTCATCCAGGAATGACATCTATGTCTTGGGATGCTCCCCAAACATTTTGGCTAGGACGTGTGACACTCTCCGAGCCATATCACATTGAATCTCACGACGCTCTCCATATGTGTCAACCAGCTCTTCTGATGAGACCCAGGCTGATTTTCTAGATCATGAGACACCCTCTAGGGAACGCTAACCATATCATGTGACAACTTCCAGGACAAGCCAAATGAGTCATAGGATATCCTCCATACAAATTTTCCTTGATCATGCGACAACCCTTAGACATGTCATCTAGTATAACTGAAGTCTTTTAGACAAGTCAACTGGATCATATGATTTCCTTTAAACATTATAGGAAAAAGTTCTCAGACATATCATCCAGATGACTAAGTCATTTCAAGTATAAAATCAATGTATAATAGGAAAACAAGATGGCCAGGTCCACCAGGGAATCCTATGACTTGATGATATTATATGTCCTTGGTATGTAAGCCCCAATTATTAGGGGAAACTCATCATGTAACCCCCAATAAATGGAACTACAACGACTCTGATTCCTACCATATTCAGGATACATTATACACCATTTCATGGTTTGAGTTTCATATTGATTATTTATGGAAATATGAGTATATAAGTCCCATATCCTTATGTCATTTATTACTTTCCATCCCTTATTTATCACAATGACCATAGGTCACATGTGATTATGGAGTTTCATTGATCATGTCATCTACACCATAAAACCCCATGTTACAAAGGAAATCCTAGTGGTTAATCCCTAATCGAGTGATCTACAAGAACTCTAATTCCTACCACAACTAGGATACATAAGATGCCTTACTATGGTATAATATCAAATAAAAATCCACTTTTATATAAGCCCCATGTCTCTAAAATCACAACCATTGTGTCCCAATCATTCCCATTGACAGGTCACTCGACCTCATCCCTTAGTATACTGAGAAATAAACTAAACTATAATGAATTTGATTCCTACTATACTCAAGATAGGTAGGACACCTCTCTATGGAAGAAGCTCTATGTCAAACATCCCAAAGACATTCCCAATACAGAAGTCCCATATCCATATGTTGTGAGCCTAATAACCTATTATACCTTGTTTCTTACACCAAGAATAGATCACATGGGGTTATAGAGTCACAACGAATGTCTCATTGGCAACATGAATCTTCAACATCCAAGGTAATCCCTGATAAGCAGCATGATATAAACCACCGACATGAGGGTATCTAACTCGGGGTCAGTCCCAAGGGAGCAACTGAACTATGATGACTCTGATTTCTATAATAACCATAATATGAAGGATATATCCTCGAGACTTGAGCTAAAATATTTTTTACCTTAGTACCCACATACAAGTCCATTTTGAACGATGTTAAATTGTATGGGGTCAATGAACTATGTGGGTTTTGATTCCTATAATAATCAGGATACATGGGACACCTCATAACTTCTCAATACCCTCCCCAAAATATTAATCACCTCATTTCATGGAAATACTCTTTGAAGATCTTGGTTATATGGCTTCATCAGACAAGAAACCACCTGTTATTGGAAAATGATGAAGAAAATCAAATACATACATATGGATTCACTAGATAGGATCCAATATTTTTTCACATAAGAGATAATTAACCCGTAATTATATTATTGGGGTAACCAGTCCCATATTGGGATTAGGAAGAGATTTGAAAATATATCTTAAATCTATAAGAGAGTCCCAGAATAAGCAACAATTTCACCTAGAAAGGGTGAGATGAGCCCGACCTCCCATTTTATTGACCAATGTGAGTCCCCAAGGGTGATTAGGACAAAAAATATAGATGACTACCTAAATTTTAAAAGCATGTTTGTACGGATCTACAGATAAAGGAACCTTTAGATGTTTCCTTCAAGAACAATAGTGACCTGGTGTTAATGATTGTGCAGGAAATCAAACGCAACACAATCAACCATCAGGAACCACTGATCCTTCCTCAGTGAGGGTATCCATATCACCTATTTATCCTATCGAAACACCATTACTCATCATGGATATGGTTGCAGGTTTATCTCTATGATGAGTATTAAATACTTTATTAGTCTTCCTAGAATGGTTTTATAATGATAAATCATAGTCTTTGATTATCTCCAACCATATTCACAGATGCATATTCAACTTATTCTATCTGAATATACACTTTTAAAAACTTATGTTCAGCATATATGTCTCAATTTTTGTAAATCTAGTGATTTTATGATACATTTCTCTATAAATAAATTTTATTTCCTTTATTGTTTTCTTTATATGCAACATTGAGTTTTAATGAATCATGATATATTATTTAAATATTATTATTTTATGTGAAAATTATCACCTATCCATTTTATTGGTGGGTATGAATAATACTAACTAAATTATAAAACATTTATGGTTATCACATGTATAAAGTCAATTCATTTGTTATTAATTAATTATAAATGAAAATAAAAATTATTTGAAAGTTCAATTGATGTTTTATGCTCACAAAGTGTTTTTTATATTAATAAATTAATTTAAAAACTATTGGTTAACTACTTTAATGAAATATAAATATTATATATTTATTCCATTGTTTTAACATCCATATAATTTTTTTCTAGGCATGAGAAGATAGTAAATCATATTTTATGATAAAAAAAATTAGTTTGTCTAAAAAAAGTTTTCATTAAATTTTTCATACTTATTTTAAAATGAATTTCAACCACTTAGAGAAATTGAATCATTAAAAATAGACAATTTATTTGTAAATGGGATATTAAGATTTGATAAATAGGCCCCTTTCATTTTTTTCATTATGAATAGTAACATCGATAAATTTTTATCACCTCAATAAGGGTAATATATGTAAAATAGGGTTAATATTTTTCTATAAGGCTAAAAAATTATTCTAACAATTGACTTTATCTTATTCAATGATTTTAGTCTAAACATTTTCATCTAGGTCTGGAAAAAATTGCCACTTTGTTCTATTTTTCTTTGATTATGACCTTTATATTATTTTAAGAAAAGGATAAATAAAAAATTTCACTCTCTTAACTTTAATAACTCTAAAATTTTATTATAAGGTTAAAAAGATGATAATTTCAGTTATAAATGTTTATTTGAAATAATAACTAACATTTTTATCTTGGTAAATTATTTCTATTTTTAGTGACTGCATAATTACCTTAAATACATACGCAACACATACGAAATATTTGTAAAATTAAAATTAAATTAAATTTATTGATTTAAAAATACTAAAAGTAATAAAATTTGGGTGAATCAATGTGTTTCATTAATTTTATAAAAAATAGAACATATTATGAAGGTTATAATGGTTTATATTTTAATTCCATTTATGTCATGAAGTCTTTAAAGTCAAATTTGATGAATAGTGTCATAAATGAAATTAATGATATTTTATATTAAATAATATTTTATTAAAATAATAAAAAAAAAATATTTAATG
Organism: Viscum album; assembly: GCA_963277665.1. Lineage (NCBI taxonomy): Eukaryota > Viridiplantae > Streptophyta > Magnoliopsida > Santalales > Viscaceae > Viscum > Viscum album. Next base: position 374,235,804 of record OY728137.1, read on the forward strand.
AAGAAAATTTGGGTGATAAATGGATGAAAATTTCATCCATTTTCTATTTATGAGATAATTGTTTCCTTATAAGTTAAATTATAGCCCTTTAATATTTAAAAAGTCATTACCACATTTAAGATTAAAAATGGATAACCAAGGGGTTAAACAAAAACATGGAGTTTTAATTGACACAAAAAACTATCAAAATTTAATTTTATGATTATATTTATTCCTTGGACTATTTTTCTTCAAACATATTTTCATTTGGAAGCATTTATTTTGATAGTGAATTAACTATATTTTAATTTGTTATGTAATTCCATGTTTGTGTTTTCCCTCCCATATAAGTGAAAACCCATTATCTCTATTATTTAAACGACTCTGAGACATATAGATTGACTAAAACATATATAGTTATCTTTTAAATTTCCTTACAAACAACGTTGAGGTTCTGGTCTTCTTAAAAGTTCATTCCAATAATTCTTCAGAAAGGATCTAAAGGTGGTCTCCCGAAGAAGTGGTAAGCATCTTACCCAACCTCTTTCAATTTATTTATATTATATATCCTATAAATATATGATATAAAAAATAAAATAAGAAATTAATTTTCCTAAATATACTTAAATTTTATTATTATCATGAAACCACCCTTATGCACCTTCTTTTCTACCAAATGGGAGGTGAAAGTTTCTCTCGTGTGTATGTGTAGACTACCACCTCTCCGTAGTGATAAAATTAATATTTCATCACCATATTTCATGTATGGGAATTATTATATATATAATTTTGATACACGATATTTATTAAATTAATATTTTTTTAATTATAATATCATTTCTACCTTCTTACCTTCCAATTCATTGGAAAATGATAATGTCACTCATGTGTTTGTGTGGACTACCACCTCTATAAAGTGATATGATTTTTTTAATTTAAAATTTACATATATGGTAATAATGATATATTTAATGAATATATATGATATATATGGTATAATAGTTAGTGTTTAAAGGTGATTTATCATGTACCTTTCTTTCTTTCTATCCGTCAAATTATAGAAATAGCATTCATGTGTACGTACCACCTACCATCTCTATGAATGGTGTATTTATTTTTTTATATATCTAAATTTTATGTATGATTATAAATATATGAATAATAAATATATATTATATTTATATCATATGTAAAATTCTATAGTTGATGGAACCATGATAATATTTCAAGGACCAGAACTACTGAACAAAAATTCTCATAAAAAATGGAGCGGTTAACACTCAAAAATAACGTTTTTAATAAAGAAATATTAATAAATGGGAATTGAAATGTTACAATTGAATAATATATTATATTGTAAATATATAAATAACTCTATTATAAAATTATAAAAATTTTAAATTTATTATAATTTATTTTAGAGCACCTTCGAAGCAATTCAAACTTTATGTAAGGGATTTCTTTGACAATCACATATTATTTAGGGATTGTTTATATTCAATTATATTTATTTATCAATAATAATTGTTTTCCTTTCATTTTCCTCACTTTAATTACTCAAGTGGCAGAAATAATATTTTAAAGTAAAAAATATATTCATTTCCTTAGTCAAAAATCCTTTTTCTTCTATGTCCATGTTTTGTAAAAATGTTCTCAAAAATGTTTTTACTCTTATCTGATTATTTTTTAAATTAATTTTAATCATGTTATAATGTTTACAAAATGATTTAAAGGTATATTCTTATCATTTCCCAAACAAGGTGCTTTTGAATTTTTAATTAAAATTTGAAAGAAATGTTTATTTTAACAAAAATGAAATGAATAGAATTCACCACCATCATGAACACTCAATGATTTGAAAAATACTTTAAATTTTTTTAAGGTCATTTTAAAAGTAAATTTTTTCTTAATATTTGGGAAATTTTAGATTTTAATATATTACTTCAAAAATGAAAATAGTATTTATCCTCCAAGAATATTCTAGTGATATTTTAAATGATTAATCATCTATTATAACATCTTTTGATATTTCTGAGGTTTACCAGTATTATTTTCCAATGATACAATATTTATTCTTTCTTGGGATGATTTATGGTTAAGATGATGTAACATTGATGAAACCCATTTTATTTTCAACTGTTTAAGTTATAATGAATGTTTTTATGATCAAGCGACATATATATGAAAGGATTTATGATTAATTAATGGGTGGACTCAGAATTATATAACCCTCTACTACATTGGGTAAAGAGTAATGTGTCTTGATATTAATGGGTGCATGGGAGGTTATCTAAATTCTAAAAAATAGGGTATATGTGAGGTTATACCAAGCCTAAAAGAGTGTACTAGGGAGGTCGTCATAAGTCTGAAGTGGGTACATAAGTTGTTATCTTAAGCCTAACATATTATGAATTTCTTGATTGGTATCCTTGATATAATATTTCTATGATAATTATTATGGAAAATATAGTTCATATATTTTATGAAATTATATTATGCTAATTTTATGTTCTCATGGATCATGTTATATGATTCCATTATGATTCATGTCTTATGAACTGCTATGATTTATGGAATGCCGCATGTTTATGATATAATAATTACTAGTTTGGATTTCCAAATTTTAATATCATGTTCTAATACTCATTATTCTCATGAAATGTTTAAATGATCATTGATATATATATTTTTTAACCTTACTGATCATTTGAGATCACCCTTTATTATTTTTTCTTTTTTGAAGGATATGAAGAAATGTTTTTAGTATGACATGTCTAAGAAGGGTGATATTTGTGAAGAACTAAGTGGGAAATGATATAAATATTTTATAAACCAACTATTTATGTATCCAGGTTTCCAAATACATGAAAAATTAATGGTTCTGTTAAAGATTTTAATATTATATAATAAATATTCATCTAATAAGATGTAATATCTACGTATGGAAATCATGGGTTGTTATAGTTGGTATTAAGGAAAGGTTCAATCAACTCTAGAAAATAATAAGAGGAAAATTTAGGGAGAACCATTAGGATAATATTATGTATAAAAGAACATCCTATGTTATAGTAAAGAAATGTGTGTGGTTTTCCAGGAAAATATCCTTGTCTGGATACTACAAGGGGTTATGGTTTTGTGATAGATGTATCTAGGGGTAATAACTATGAAAATGGTTGGTTGAGTATATCTTGACCATCATTATGGTGTGTCACACCCCAACCACAATTTATTAATTATTTTCAATTATTTAATTATATTTAGTTTGAATCTTGAATTTTGGTCCAAATTGAGTTAAAATTTACAAATTTATGTATTTTTAGCATAGGCACATTGTTGGTGCATGGTTAGTATAAAACATGGGAAAATTTTGCAAGGGTTCTCTATTTTTTAAAGAGACGACTGCATGATCGTCCCATGGTTTCCTTAAACATGCACCTTGACTGTGAGAGGTTCCCTGAGACATCTAGTCGGGGGAGCATGGTTGGAACAGGGTTTCAGAAACCATGCATGATACCCAATCATAAAATATTATTGTTTTTTTTATTAAGCTTTCCCACTTTTTGTGCCAAGCCCCCTCCCCCTTTATCCTATTCATCACGCACAACCTAGGGAGGCTGATATGCACCTCCCTTTTTCATTATCTCCCTCCCATTGTGATCTCACAGATTTTTCTCATAGTTTTTAGTCTGATTCTTCATGGCAATGCTCCATCTCCATTCATACTTCTCATAACACCCATTTATCTATTCTCCTTCACTACTCACTTACCATGGAAAAACCCAAATCCGATTTGGGGTTTTTTTGGTTCTTGATGTCTAGGTTTCATGAGCCTTGATTGAGGTCTCTTCTATCCACAACAGTAGAAGGTGATTAGTTATCCATCATTTTCAGGTAGTTTTTCTTATATTCTTCATATTTTAACCAATTTTAATTAGGTATTTTGTGATTTTCGGGTTTTTTTATTTTCTAGGTCATTTTAGATCCCATTGACGTGGTATAGCACCTATATTTTCACAGGTAGTGAGTTCTCATTTGATTGAGGGAAGGTTACCGTATGTTCGAACCATTAAATTGAATGTAATATTTTAATGATGGTATTATTAGGTGTGTTCATTATATTATGAGGTAAATAAATTATAAAAAATGTTTTTGATGGATGAAATTGGCATCCTTCATGTTCGACATGTTTCATTAAACTTAGGCCATGGTTTTTCTTATATGAAACATGTTTTAAAGATATTTTTTGAAAGTTTGATCACATTGAGTGATTGGTTTAACTTCTGAATTGTTTTATTTGAGAAAAAAAAAGAAATATCAAGGATGTTTTGGCCATTTTTTTCTATAAGGTAATAATTTCATTTTTTATTTCGATGGAGAATTAAAATGGTTTCTAAATTATTATTCATTTTTAAATATGACATATAACTATAAACACACACATATATATATCCTCTTTGTACATATTCACACAAGGTGTGTGAATATGTACGTTGGGACAATGTTTATTTATATATATAGAGCTGAATATGTGTATTAGGATAAAGGGTGACTTTTGCAAATTGAAGGGTGAATTTGGAAATTGAAAGGATTTAGTTTGAAAATGTTCTCCCCAAATTTTGATGGTTGGTCTTTAAAAAATAAGGCATGATTAGTACTTATGAATGTTTTCTTAAAAAGATGATACCCCCATAGACACTCTTTATTCTAGGGGGAATTCACATGGATGGTTTTAGGTGGTGGGATTAGAACGTGAGATAGATTTTTTGTGATTTAGATTTTTTATTTGTACTTTCTTCCTCACTAACCAGTTTCTCTAAATCCATGGGATTCTATGAATCATATTGAGACTCAACAAACATTTTCTATTTTATCCCGATTAGATGGAATTAATCCCCATGGATGGGAAAGGAAATGTGGGTTATGTCACCATTGAGGCTTTTTGTAAGCAATTGAGTTGGTTATTGACTATGGATCCCATAAATACTAAAACAACCCAGTCTTAACATACATATACAATACATCATTTTTTTTTAATACTTAAAAAATTACATAAACAGATACCTAAAGACAATATTAGTTTAGTTTCTTTAGAAACATTGAAAGATAAACATTGGTACTTAAGTGAGCTACATTATCTACCACTAGGTTTTCCAGGACTAGAACCCTTTTAGACATATTAGACCTTAAATATATTATCATAACTTGGGGAAGGAAACATAAAAACAGGTGAGATCATATGCTTAGTATGGGTAAGAAAGGGAGATATGTAATCATAAACATAAGCATATGGGTATTAGAATATGATCATAACATTATATGATCATACCCTACATATCAATGATCATAAACATGAATCATGGAAGAAATATTAGTAGTTCATAAATCATGAATCATAAGGGAATCAAAAGCACAATCCATGAAATCATAACATAAGAGTAAGACATGGAATTTTTTAATACACATAATCATGTAATATCATTCCCTATAAGTCAAGATGCCTTTCTATAACTTATCTGGGAACTTAAAGGGGAGTACACCTATTGGGCGGGAAACACCACCATCCAAAGTCACAAAACTTTCCTTATAAGGGACCAAGATTCCCCATATTACCATATTGTATCAGGTTTCCCCATATTACTATATTAGATAGGGTTTCCACATCTTTCATCTTCATGGTGATTGCACCTACTGGGCAAGACACACCACTATGCCTAGTCACAGTCACAGTCGCAGTTCTTTCCTTGTAATGGATTGAGTTTCCCCATATTTCTATATTGGATCAATCCCATCAACTTGATTCCCATCATTATCTCATTAGATATAAATTTTTACCCAATTTATTGGATGGAGATATAGCTCTCACATATCCTATAATAAAATCATAAATACATGTGCCACAAGATAACAAAACTTTCATCATATCATGACATATAAATAGAGGTATGTTTCATAAACATCATTTCATAACCCAAGAAATGAAAAGGGTATAATAAACCTTTTATAATATCATTAAATATGGAAAATAGATAGTTATCATAATCATTTCATAAAATAATAACTTGTGAAAACAAGCAGATTTCAAAAGCATATAACCCACAGAAGAGAAATGTGTGTAATAAACATCATTCCATCAAACATAAACCATTCATGAAAGAATATGAATAGTATTATTTGATCATATCCCCATTAAATTGTAAACTATGAAAAGGTATGTCATATTATATAGAGAAGGATTTTGAAATATCACATGGAAAATTAATTAAGGTAAGTGGCCTTTCTTTGAAAATCCTTTTGATAAAATCATTTCAAAAATCATTTTCTTATAATGAAAGCTTTATAATTTCATTTAAAAAATTTATTGAGGAAAATATATTTTCCAATTTTAAATAAATACAATTTTTTAAAAAATAAATCATTTTGAAAACCTTTTTATTTGAAAATAATTTTAAAACATATAATTAAAGCTTGAAAATTTTTTGACACCTTTTTCCTGTGAAAAATTATAAAAAATATTGAAAACATTTTTAAAAAAAAATTCCTTGAAAACTTATAAAAGAAGATTGAAAACATTTTGAAAGACACTTTCAATTGAAAACTTCTTGAATAATTATAAAAATAGATTGAAAATTATTTGAAAACCATTTCTTTGAAAAACATTGAAATATTATAATGAAATATGGAAAACATTTTGAAAACTTTTTCATTGATAACACTTTGAAAACTTTTAAAGAAATATTGAAAATGTTTTGAAAACTAATTATTTGAAAATTATTTGAAAAACTATATAGAAATCTTGAAAAAGTTTTGAAAACCATTTCTAGTAAAATAATTTTAATACTTATCAAGAATACTAGAAAACATTTTGGTCAAAAACATGGTTTTGAAAGAACACATATTTCCGATCGAAGAGAGAGGTAAAGTTAGACTTTCTTAAAAACACCTTCTTAATCTCATTATGTACCAAAGAGTGGGAAACAAATACCAATACATAAATATATCATGAATAACTAGATTAGGATAAAATTCATGATTTTTCTTGAAATATGGATCATAATATTTTATCAACTAAAGTATATTAAAAAACAATCTCAATAAATGATGAGTTTGTTTCAATAAAATCTTATCACTTGGTAACTTTGAATCATACTCCTCATGTAAGAAGATAAAATTACATGAATATTAAAATATCACAAAAATAAGTATATTCATGCTATAAATTTTCAAAGGGTATTTTATATGAATTGTATAATGATATAGTTTCATAACATGGCATGTGTCTCAAAGAAGGTAAATTGAGACAAAAATTACGTTACCGATTTGGTAAATTTTGAAATATAGAACCTATGAAATAAATATCATAAAATGTACATTTTAATACCAATATATTTATTTATATTAATAATATAATACATCCATAGTCTGTATAAACACCCCATATAATAAATACAAGGTGAACATGTCTTATGTCTCATAAAAAATAGAAGTGAGGCGAAAAAATCCTTAATACTTGTGTGAATTTAGAATTATGATCACCATAAAAGAATAAAATAAATTTAAATATTTTAATATAATTAAATAATTTTAATTAATTATATAACATTTCATAAGGAGTATATACACCACACAAAAAAAGCGAGTGGTGAATATTGAATCTATCTCACAGAAATAAAATGTGAGATGAAATCCCCTTACATTAACTCTTGAATTTTTTTGTACATGTTCAAAACTCCTGTATAATAAATATAATTTTATTATAAATATACCAAAGAACTATGTTACTATATCTAATACCGTATATTATTCACTTTGGTATTTATATTACCTATTTATTAATAATTCCATGTTAAAGTATTGTTTTGGGTAATAATCGCTTTGTTTATCGTATGTGTTTTGAATTGTTATTATTGATCCTCATACTTAGATCATGAAATATTTATTTTAATAATGTAAAACATTATTTATATATCATATATATTCAGTATATAAATATTTATAGTAATCAATAAAATTTGTAAATATTAAATGAAATACACCATTCATGGAGACGGTACACTGTACGAATGCATGAACGTTGATTCAGTTTTATTATCATATTGAAAGAAATAACATAAATGATATATATATATATAATATCATTAAAGTATAATTATAATGTAATATATATTATACTATTTTACTAAACACATCCTTAATACATTCCATGTAAAGTGTGGACGAATCACATTGCTTTGAGGAGGTGGTAATCCATACTTCCCCAAATGAAAGTATTATAGTTACAAAAAATAAATATAATAAAGGTATATTATATATAAAAATTAAAAATTAAAAAATAATAAATAAATTATAAATATCACATATATCATATATAAACAGAGGGTCCATCATAATTCCCAACCATGAAAGGTGGTAAGGGAAAAGCGAACAACGTCGTTTTGTGAGGCAATAGTTCACCATACAAAAAGTTCATTACCCATTAGATGGAAGTGCATGTAAGTGTAGGTAAAAACCTTAATATTAAAACAAATTACTATATTTAGGATACTTATTTTTTTCATTTTATCATGTAATATGAAGAATTGTGGTGGCAGTGAAAGAAAATAAAAGATAGGAACTTGAGGAAGGATGTTACCTCTTCTTTGGGTAACTCCTTTTTTCTTTGCACAAAAGGGATTCCTTGGATGGATTTATTACAAAAGATAGGCTTCAAGGAAGAATTTATGGATGTTGGGAAGTGAATTGGGTAGATACTGGACAAACATAAGTGGATTGAGATGTGTGAAGAAGGGAGAGAGATGGGGGGCTTTTATAAGGGAGAGAGAGGACACACATGACATTTTTCGAAAAAAGTTTGGTTTACACACGTTTTTATGTAAAAAAATCATAAAAATCCAAAAAACTAAAATAATGTAAGGTTTATGGCATAAATATGGCCATATAGTGGGTTTTGGACAAGTGAATTGGTCATTTTTCCCTTCAGTTTAAGGTTTAGTCCATTGTTAAACTTAATTTTACATTATCTGTTATAATTAATTTTAATCACTTTCACTAATATTTTTGGTCAAAAATTAAGTTTATACTACAATTTGGTATGTTTGTTTTTCAAAATTTAGTTCACTTAATCATAAAATTTATTTTTATCATTAAACCCACAAACTTGGGGAGAAAGTGGGATTTTAAACGAGAATGTTCAAATATTCATTATGATTTTACTTCTAAATTCACTATACAAATGATTCTAATTACATAAATAGGATTTATAGATGTATAATTGATCTATTTTATTTTTAAAACCACCATTAAATATATTTTAACTATAGAAATAAATTATCTAAAATATCAGTTTTGAATTAAAGTTCGGTTTTATTTCACTATTCATCCAAAAATATAGTTTCTTAGAAATATCCCAAAGATTCACCCTAAAATAATTTTTATATTCTAAATTAAAAAATTAATAATATTTTAAAAAATTAAATTTCTATGAGTTTCTAAAATTAATTTTATTATTTTTCACATAAGGATATAAAAAACTCCTTTAGGAAAATAGTATTTTTAAACACATAATGACTTTAGCAAAATTTATATATTTCATTATCAATATTTTTTATTTATGTGAAACCATTATAAATTTAATTTTAAAATTATTTATTTTTATTAATATTTCCAATTTTAACTATTAGGATATAACTATCTCATTTATATAATTATAACAATATAATATTTTCTCATCGAAACTTAGTGTTATGTGTAACACAAACCATGTCGGTGTTTTTTTAGATCAAGATTAATAGTATGTTTCATATAGTGTATGATTAAATTGGTGTTTCATATAACACAAGAAAAAATAATTTCTTTTATATAAAAAACCAAAATTTCTTTTTTCATTAAATGAAAAATATCTAAAGGATTTAATTAATTCGAAATATATATTTCACAAAATCTTGGTGTGTTACATTCTACCCTCTTTAAAATTAATTTCTCCCTCAAATTTTTTCTTTTTTATCAACAATTTAATACTTTAAAGTTCCATTCATTGAAACCCACATCATAACAATGTATACTAAAACTTCCTTAAAAATAATGTTGGAAACATAATGATTACCCAATGTAACATGTAACTAGGTTTCTTTATGGTAGAACATTAATGGAAAGTGAAAATATAGACATAGAGGAAAATCATATATTTTTTTAAGAAAATAGGTGGAATGAATTCGTCACCCAATTCAGTCCCCAAAGAAATTTATTAGAAGAAACAAAAGTTACAAAGAAAGCATGAGGTGTAAATATATTACACCAGTAGGGGATTAATGGGGATACAAGTTGAGTACTCTAAGAGAAACAAACTAAAATCTTGAGATGAATAGAACATGTCTGAGTCCTATAATAAACCTTCAAATACTTCCTCTAGAAGTGGAATTAGTCACTTCCCATTTAAAGAACATTAAAAATATATTCCACCAAGGTAAACTCACCAAGATTTATAGACCTGTGCTTATATAAAAGGCCACTGGTTAAAAAAAATTAAGGTGTTAATAAAACATGTTTTTTCTCATTTTCATATTGCTGATTAATTATTTTATTGACCGAGAATATATATAAATATACTTAATTGATATATTTATAGAAAAAAAATCATTCTTAGGTTGTGCTTCAATATATTTCAAATTCATCCATCACATCAAGAAATATATATCCAAAAAATAACTTTCATTCCCGAAGAACAAAAATTCAATTTTAATGAATCTTAAGGCCCATAAAAGTGTGAAAAGTCTAATAATTTTTCTCTAAATATTCTATAAGTTAAACATTTTTAATACATTAATATATAAACCAAAAATTTAACACTTCTAGTTAATCATTAATATTTACAAAAAAAATAACACATTAATCCGAACATCATGTTGGCCAATGGTAGGCATGAAACCCTTATCATATTTTGGTCAGGAGTTCAAGACCCGTGACCTTGCCAGAATTGATGGGTTTTCACTCAACATATATTTTTTCCTTTTCTAAAACCACATTGATATATTTTCCAAAATAAATATGATAGACAACTTTGAAATAAGGTTAGTCCCTAAATTGTGTTTTTACTAAAGTTTTCAATACATCCTCAAAACATAAATACTCCATATAAATTTTAACATAAACTTTCCATTGATGTTTAACCTTATGACAATTCCTAAGGATGATAATTAAAAACATTAGAAATAAATTCATGAAATTAGCTTAACATTGATCCCCTATATATAAAAAATCCACTCTTGGTTGTCACATTCCAAACATGTGAATACCCTCACTGTATAATCTCTTGAAACATGGTAATAACCTGAATTAACATAAATAATTTTTGGAAAACATGAATGCATCCATATTTAAATATTACTGGATAGATTTTGTAAATACAAGAAGTTATAAAATTAATCCATTATAACATAAAACACATTATCAATAAATCCTTTATTAGTATTTAGTTTTTAAATACAATCTAATTTACTTTATCCAAAATAATAATCTATTTATCCATGTGAAACAAACTTGTATCAACATCTTTCACACATTAAGGGTTACCTTCCCTTATTTCAAAATATCACATTTCTATTAAATTAATTTTATAAGTCTTCATCACCATTCAACATATCCTTTTTTATCTTTAATGAAATGTTGATACTAAATCTACATATATAATTCATGGTTCATATAACATAATCTTTGAATTCAGAAACATATACACTTCAATTATCCAACTTTTTTCTTAAACCATTACTTAGGCTTTATCATATTATCCCTTAATACCCATTTCCTAGAATATAAAATTTGAATCATGTCTTAAGGTTCCTTAATCTAAATATAATAACTATTTTTACACTTAATGTAAACTATAATAGAATGATAATTTCATACCTTTTACATTTCATTTGCAGTCCCTTTATATTCATCTATATGACCAATACCCATACCACCTTCTTAATTATCTTTATGAAATTTTCACTTCTAAAAATTGATTTTTTAATGCCCATACTTTTCATATCAGGTAATTTCAATGTTATTAATGTTTCATATACTTATCTACATTGTCTAAAACTATAAATCATAGGGAGAGAAACACATATCATAGAATAAAATTACTTAAAGGATTTTTAAATCATGACACCTACTTTTTTAATCAATCACACATTAGTTTTATCCTAGGTTATTCATATGAATATTATATTGAAATAATTTATGAGGGTTCATAATGTATTTGTGAATTCCCAAAGCATATCACCCAAGAGTGTCAATCCAGGTGTATAGTAAGGCCTGTTATCATGTACCAAGTTACGCTTGAGTCAGACCTGATGCAACTTGTCAGATTTATTACTCCTAGGTATGACTGTTTCAACACCACCTCCACTTGTAGTATTCATAAATGTATTTATTGATAGGAAACCACTCTCATTATCCTTTACCAGTATTCCATGACATTTTACTATATTTTTATTTATCCTTAAACTTATCTTTATAGACATCCATATACATATCCTTAGAAACATACCTTAGGATCTCACTAAATTTTTCTCATTATAGTTTCCAAATGTTGAATAACCCCTAACTTTGAAACCAAATATAACTACCTAGTTTTAATTCACATAGAAATTACATCATTTTTTTGGAATACTTGAAACATTACATAAAAGGATGCTCAAATACCGTATTAGTTTAATACATTTAGAAGCATGAAAACATAAACGTTGGTACATGAGTGAGATAAGTTATCCCTAAAAAGGTTCTCCATGACTGGAAACCTTCTGATACATATCATACATATAATATATCTACATAACATGGGGAAGGAAATGTAAAAATGGGTGAGCTTAGATGCTCAATAAATGTAATAAATATATATTTTAGCCTAAACAAAAGCATAAGGGTATGATAATGTGATCATAACATTAAAAGTTCATACACTAAAAATTAATGATCATAAACATGAATCATGGTATAAATATTTTCAGTTTATAAGTAAAGAATCATATGGGAATAAAAAGAATAGTCCATGAAAACATAACATAGGAGTAAGATAGAGAATTATGTAATACACATAAACATGTGACATCATTCCCTATTAGTCAAGGCATATTTCTAGAATTTATCAAGGAACTTCATGGGGACTATACCTACTGGGAGGGTCACACCCACATCCTTAGTCACAAGTATTTATTTTTAAGGGACCGAGTTTCCCCATATTTCCATAGTGGATTGGGTTTCCCCATCTTCCCATAGTGTATCTTGCTTATCCATCTACTATCTTCAGGGTGAATGAACCTACTGAGATGGACACACCACCATCCCCATTCATAGTACCTTCCTTGTAATGAGTTGGATTTTTCCCATTTTACCATAGTAAATAAAGCCTGTTGAATTGTTTCCCATCATTATCTCATGATATATAAATTATTACCCAATGCATTGGATAGAGATATAAGTCTTACACATATCATAATAGAATCATACATACATGTTCCATGATATAATAAAACATAATCATATCATGACCTATAAAAATAGATGGGTTTTATAAACATCAAGTCATAACCCATGAAATAAAATGGGTATCATAAACCTTTCATCATATCATTAAATATGGAAAATAGATAGGTGTCTTAATCATTTCATCAAATAATAACTCATGAAAAGAAGTAGCTTTCATAATAATATAACCAATGGAAGATAAATAGGTGTCATAAACATCATGCAATCAAATATAAACCATTCATGAAAGAATATGAATTGTATTATTTGATCATATACTTAATAAAGAATAAACTATAATAAAAAAAATTCATCTTAAATACATAATGATTTTGAAATATCACATAGAACATTTATTAAATGAAATATCCTTTTTTTAAATCATTTTCATAAATTAATTTCAAAATTTATTTTCATACAATGAAAGCTTTATAATTTCATTTAAAAAAATTATTAAAGAAAATATCTTTTCACCTTTGAAATAAAAACTTTCAAAAACATAATTCATTTTGAAAACATTTTTTCATAGAAAATAATTTGAAAACTTATTAAAAAATCATGAAAGCATTTTGAAAACCCTTTTAATTATAAGACTTATAAAACAATCATGAATTTTTTTTTTGAAAATTATTTTCCTTAAAAAAATATAAAATAATCTTGAAATCATTTTTAAAATCTCATACCTTTGAAAACTTGTTGAATCTTTATAAAGAAATCATGAAAACATTTTGAAAAAAAAAATCTTTTAAAAAAACATTTAAAACTTATAATGAAATCTTGAAAACATTTTGATAACCATTTCTTTGAAAACGCTTTGAAAACATATAATTAAATCTTGAAAATGTTTTGAAAGCCATTTATTTGAAAATACTTTGAAAAATTATAAATAAATCCTAAATTTTTTTGAAAACAATTTATTTTAAAATAATTTGAAAACTTATGAATAATACTTGATTTTTTTATAAAACATGGTTTTGAAAGAACACAGATTTCCAACTGAAGAGAGAGGTAAAGTTATACTTTCTTAAAAACACCTTCTAAAACATATTATATACCAAAGAGTGGAAAAATGGTACCAATGCATGAAAATATCATGAAAAACCATTAGATTATAAAATTCATGAGTTTTCTTTATATATGGATCATAATATTTTATCAATGAAGTCATAACCATAAACAATCTCGATAAATAATTAGATTGCTTCAATAAACTCTTATTACCTGGTAACTTGAATCATAATCATCATATAATAAAATGAAATGAAATGAATCTTATAACATCATGAAAATACGTATATTCATGATATAAGTGTAGAGGAATCATAGAATGATATAGGTGCATAATGTGGCATGTTTCTCAAAGAATGTAAATCAAGACAAAATTACTTTACTAATTTGGTAAATATTGAAACATAAACCTTATGAAATAAATATCATAAAATGGATATGTAAATTCCCATAAATTTATTTATAAAAATCATAAAATTAATCATTGATCAATATACACACCATATATAATAAATACAAGTTCAATATGGATTCTATCCCACAGAAAACTGAAGTGAGATGAAAAAACCCTTACTACTTGTGTGACTTTAGAATCATGTTCCCTATGAAAGAATAAAATAAATTTTAATATTTTAATATCATTAAATAAATGAAATTATTGATATAAAATTTCATAGGGAAGTATATAATCCACAAAAATAAGTGAGTAGTGAATATGGAATGTATCTCACGGAAATAAAAATTGAGATGAAATCCCCTTACCTTAAGTCTTGAATTTCTCTGTACACATTCAAACCTCACGTATAATAAATATATATTCTTTAAATAAATACCACATAACCATATTAATATATATAATACAATATATTATTCACTTATCACTTTACATTACTCATTTATTAACAATTCCTTGCTAAAGTAAAGTTTCAGGTAATAATCGCTTTGTTTATTGTACGTGTTTGGACTTATTATTCTTGATCCTCTTAATTAGATCAGGATTTACTTATTTAACAAATGTAAAACATTATTTATATATCATATATAATAATTATATAAATATTTATAGTAATCTATAAAATATATAAATATTAAATGAAATACACCATTCATGGGGACGGTAGGTCGTACGTACGCATGCATATTGTTTCTGTTTAATTATCGTACTAAAATAAAGAAAGTAAATGAAATATATATATATATAATTAAAGTATCATTATTAGGTAATATATATCATATATGTTTTCAAAACATATCCTTAATACATTCCATGTAAAGTGTGAACGAATCACATCGTTTTGAGGAGGCGAAAGTCCACACTTTCCCAAACGAAATTATCATAGTTACAGAAATTGGAAGGAATGAAGGTATGATAAATATAAAAATTATAGAATAATAAATTCTTTATAAATATAACATATATCATATATAAATAGTGTTTCCATCATAATTCCCATCTATGATAGGTGGTAAAGGAAAAACGAACAACATCATTTTGTGAAGCGGTAGTTCATCGTGCAAAAAGTTTATTTCCTATTAGATGTAAGTGCATGTAATTGTAGATAAAACACATAATATAAAAAAATATAAGTATATTTAGAATAATTTGTTTATTATTTAATCATTTAATAAGAATAATTTAGGTTGAAGAGAATGAAAATAAAAAAAAGGAGCTTGAGGAAGCATGTTACCTCTTCCTTTGGTAACACCTTTTTTTTTTGCACAAAAGGGATCCCTTGGATGGATTTATGCCCAAATTGAGGCTTCAATGAGGAATATAGGGATGTTGTTAAGTTAATTTGGAAGAAATTGGATTAAATTAAGTGGCTTTAGAGGTGTGAAAAATGGGGATAGGTGGTGACATTTATAATGGAGGGAGGTGACACACTTGGCATTTTATAAAACAAGTTAGGTGCACCAACTTTTTTACCAAAAAAAGTCATAAAAACAACAGAACCCAATAATGTATGGTTTATGGACGAAATATGGACATGAAATTTGTTTTTTAAAAGTGTATAGTTCATTTATACCCTTAAGTTTAAGGTTTTATCCCTAGTTAAGTATAATTTTACCTTAATCATTATAATTAATTTTAATGACTTTCACTAATTTTTTTGGTCCAAAGATAAGTTGATATTATTAGACTATAAATATTATAATAATTAGAATTTTTTATGTCTATTTTTCAAAATTCATTTCATATAAGTGGAAAAATTAAGTTTAATTTTAATCCTACAGACGTGGCGAGAAAGCAGGTTTTTAATGTGAGAACGTTCAAATGTTCATTAAGATTTTACATATAAATTCAATATAAAAATGATTTAAATGACCTAAATTTTATTAATATATTTAAAATTGATCTATTTTGACTTTATAAAACCATAAAATATATTTTAGCTATAAAATTAAATTAGATGAAAAAGAATTTTTGAATTAAAATTCAGTTTTTTTACTATTTATCCAAAAATAATGTTTCTAAAAATAATACCAAAAATTTACCCTAAGATAATTTTAACATTATGAATTAAAAAATTAAGTTAAATTTTTCAAATTAAATTATAATTGTATCTAAAATTAATATCATTATTATTCATAGAATGTATAAAAAGTAGTTCCTTTAAGAAAATAGTATTTCAAAACTTATAAAGACTTTGACAAAAATTATATATATCATTATCAATATGTTTATTTATACTAAACCATTATAAATAAAATTTATAAATTATATATTCCTACTCATATTATCATGTTTAATAGCTATATTATAACTATCCCATTTAAAAAATTATAACTATAAAATGTTGTTTCATAGAAAGTCAGTGTTATGTTTAATGCAAGACAAGTCGTTGTTTCATGTAGCGTAATATAAACAATATTTTTCATGTATTGTAAGATTAAATTGATATTTCATATAACATAATACCAACTTACTTCTTCTATATACAAAAACTATATTCAGTGTTGTGTGAAATGAAAAAATATAAAAAAAATTAAATTAATTCGACAAAAATATTTCAAAAACGCACGTGGTGTTACAAATAGGCTAGTAGATAGTTTCAGACTAAGTACATATAGGGTCTCTTAACATGAGGTCTAGGTATATCCCATGATTATTATTTTACCCATATCCTGTTATATTTCATTTTACTATACTTATTTCGATGATTATTCTTTTACTGGAATGTTTTATTTCAGCACCTACTTCGCATGTACAGTTATTTCCCCAATTTTATATCCCCTTATGATATTCTTTACACTTTAATCCATCTCATTGAAAAGTTTCTTTCATAGAATGTTTGTTATTATGAATGGTTTTTTTGTAAAATCTATCATTCTTTGGAAACTAAATTATAAATAAATTTGGAAAAAGTTTTTTGGGAAGAATCAGGTTGTTACTTATTTTAAAATGATTGGAAACTCATATGTATATATATATTTCTAAAACATCATGAAATGGATTTATATTTAAAGGTTATTCATAGGGAATGGTTTCTATTTTTTCATTCCTAATATGCTTATATCTCATGAATATATATTATCATTTTCAGTTTTAGGTCCAGATTTTCTTTTATTCTCACCCAAGGGAAATTTTGGATCTTTTGTTTAGAGACGAATCATAAGTCACAATAATGTAGGTATGTTTATAGTTTAGTTTTATTTTAATACCTACTTATCACATTTCCACTTAGGATTTCATTACATCCTATGTTTGGAGGTGTAGATATATTCTGGTGGTTGAGGATAAACGCCTGGTGGGTGTATTTACCTTATAGGAGAAGGAAAATGAGGTGGAGAGGGAGGTTTTTTGTGATCATTGATATTTATCACATTCCTAGTTTGATATTAGGTTCTTTTTTATGTTTATTTTTCACCAGAGTAGATGTATAACATATTTTTGGGTCATGAGGAAATTTATATAATTTCTTATTTTTCTTTTTATAATTATTTTTTAGGTGAAATCATTATCAAGTAGTGAATCCTTCATGCCCAAATACTTGAATTAGCCCATGGTCACTGGTAACCTCATTTGAGACTTATCTCGGGACATCTTGGGCATTTGAAAGAGGGATAAAATGTGATGGTTTTTGAAAAAATGGTATCATATAAAACCATTTTTATTAGGGGTGTTAGGTAGATTAGATATAGTATTATTAGGACTCGGGAGGTATGTATGGAAGTATCATCATAAACTATTACACATCCTAAGTCTAAAATTACTGGGGATATTTAGGTTCTGAGACTTTTATTTTGTTATTTGTTTAATTCTTTGTAGATCTGGGGATGATAAGGTGAGTGAAATGGTGGTATTTAATGAGCTCATAGTGCTTGAAAATCAATGTGGAGCCTAAGTACATTGATCATGATGTCTCTCATTTCCAATTTAATAGTTTGAATATAGTCTGCCAAGCTTTTCAACTAATCTATAGATGGACACTAGTCCCCTCTTGTAATTATGCATTGGAATTATTTTGTTTCTCTTAGATTTGATTATAAAATGTTGTATTGATTGGGTAGAAGTGTGAGTTTTAATTGTTTAAAACATTATTTTAAAGTTGTGATGTTTTGGTTTTAAATTGAAATAAATAATTTTTATTAAATTAATCAAAATGTAAATTCAGTTTTTGGAATCTTTATAAATGGTTTTCTTGAATAAAATATTTAATTTTAAATGCATAAAACTTGATTTAAAATTAATAAAGTGGTGTTTTAATGATGTTTTGAGGAATCTTTAGGAATGTATGTGAGTGTTTTAAAAACTAAACATATTTTTAAGAGTAAATAGATTGTTTTAACATTGAAAGGGGGGGTTTCTAAAATATTTTAGAATTATTATAATATTTTGTATTTTGATGGAAATTTTTATAAATTTTTGGAATTTTAAACTGTTTTCAATGTTGGGATTTTGGAAAAATGTCATTTCTTGAAAATTAGAATGATTTTAGTGTTTTGAAAAACCATTATTGTACTTTATAATTTTTAAATGAAATTTGGAATTATGTTTTTCTAGTTTGAAACTTGGGTGTGTAATTAAAAAATGATTTAAAGGGAAAATGGGGTTTTGTTGAAGTGTTTTAATTTAAAAAGTGGTATTTTGGACCTATGTTTTTTTTACCTCCCAAAAAAGTTTGGATGAAATTTGTGAGTGTATTTCAAGTATATTTTCATCCTTAGGTTAGGTTTTCCAAATGTTTCTATTTGTTTTGGTGATGTATGAATACTTTGGGATAATTTTTCTTATCGAGACTAGTGGGGGAGATAGTTTGTGGAACTATTCTTGTACATATCAAATTTTTAGTAACTCTTGGTTGATTTAGTGCTTTGGGTTCATACTTTAATTCTATTAGTGAAATTATGATTTCCTTGTAGATTATTTTGTCTAAGTGATCAATTTTATTTCAAGAATATGATGAGATACTAGACATTCCAGGTGATTTTGTTATATTGGGTTAGAAAGTGGAAATATTGGGTGCATTCATGTTATTTTGTTCTTAGGGGTAATTCCCTAGCTAGATATTTGATTAATCAAATTGATTCACTAGTTTTTTAGTGTTTTTGATATTATTCCCCAAGTTACCTCCTCTTCCACCTTTGTTTTAAAGATAAAATCAATTGATCTTATTCGGGTACATCTCATTTGAGGTAATTCTAGTTGTGCATTGATTTATCTTATTAGTTCATCTCAATTTTTATTATTTTTTCATTAGGATTGTATTGTATTTTTTTATTATGGTACTTAATTATTTTTAGTAGTGTCTTGTGAATCCTTCTTCCTTTTCAATGAATATTCTAAGGCTTTTATTTCTAATTGAGTTCCCTTCATCTTTATAGTAATATTTTTTTTATTTTTTCATGAAGTAATTTGTTTTATTGAATAGTTAGTGTTTTAATGTAAGAATAATATGTTAGGGATACCACCATGGTTGGTTTGTTTTTTATAGTACTTTATTCTTGTGTGTGTTTCTCCATTTTTTAGGTTGATTAGTTTCGTTTGGTTGAAGAATCATTCTAAAATTTTTTCCACAACCACCCATACCTAATAGATAAATTTTCATGATTAATTATTAAAAACTATCCATTAATTATTTATATCTCATTTATTTTCATTGATTTATTCCTTTGATGTTGAGTTTGTTTCTTTTAGAATCAACTATTTCCCCTTCTTTGGAGCACCATTTGTGTTAGGGGTCATTTGTGGTTGTATAAGTTTATAGAATATGAAAATATATGTATGTAAAATTTCTATATTTTGGATTATGTCATTAATAATTGGAGTTAATTTTGAAATATCATTGAGTTTTCTATATTATGTTCTTAGTGTGACAGTTTTAAATGATTTATTTTAAGTCAACCATGTCAGCAAATGGATTTATGGGGGTGGAAAATGTTATGGTGGGGATAATTTTCAAACCATGAACATAATTTATTAATTATTTTTAATTATTTAATTATATTTAGTCTCATTATTGAATTTCTAACTGAACTAAGGTAAAATTTGGAAATTTATGGATTTTTATTATAGATACACAATTGGCATATGATTAGTAGAAACATTGGGCAAACTGTGCATAAAACATGCAAGGGTGTCTGTAATTTATACAAATCTAACTACATGGACAACATAAGGATTCCTTAACCTCGCACCCTGAACATGTGAGTTGCTCTAGGAAATCCAGTAGGGGGAACCTAGTAAGAAAATGGTTTCAAAAACCATGCAATCAAAATGTGTGGGATTCCCATTCATAAAAATAAAATTTATTTTTGTTTTTCATTTTTTGTTTTTCATTCCCCCTTTATCCCCTATATCAAAAACACTCCTCCTCTTCCTTATAGTCATTAGACACAACCTAGGGATGTCGAGCCTCACCTCCCCTTCTCTGCATCCACCTCTCATTTCCATCTCGTTGTATTTTCTTACTATTTTTAGTATGATTCATCATGGCAAGGCTCCTTCTCCATTATTGTTTCTCATTACTCCCATCTCCCACATATCCTTCACTTATCACATGCTATGAATGAAAAATAATCAAATTTGGGTGTTATTTTTGGTCTTCTATTGATGTTTAGGGTTTTTTCCCTATTTGGTTCCTGTTATATCTATGAATATGGAAGTAAATGAGTTCTCCATATTTTTTTGGTTAGGGTTTTTTTCATTACTATTCTTTTTTTGAATTTTAGTATAGTGTTTTTGGGTGTCAATTTGTTTTCTAGAGGTTTTTTGACCCCTTTTATGTGGGATAGTGTCTTTGATATCAAAGTTAGATAGTTCTCCATTGATTAAAGGTAGGTTACCCAATTTCCAAAATTTTAACTTAAAAACTATAATTTATTAATGGTTTTATAAGGATTTTTCATTATATTATAAGGTAAATAAATTATAGATATTTTTTGTGGTGGATGAAATTGGATCCCTTAATGTTAACCATGTTTTATTAAGCTGTGAAGATGGCTTTTATTCAATGAAATATGTTTCAGAAATCTATTTTTAATGGTTAAGAACATTGAGTTCTTGGTTTATCATGCAAATTTTTTTATTTGTGAAAACTATAAATATGAAGGATATTTTTTCCTTTATTCAGATCATCCAAAAATGATTAATTTCATGTTTAAATTAAAAAGATCATAAAAATAGTTTCTAAATTATTCTCCATTTTTAAATATGACTTATGCACATAAACATACATATATATAGATGTTATATTTTTACATATTCATGTTGGTTGTGTTAATATATACTTTGGTACAAGGGGTATTTATATATATAGTTCTGAATATGTGTATAAGGAAAAAGGATGTATCTAGAAATTGAAGGGTGAATTTATAAATTTAATATATTTGGGTCAAAATGTATTTTTTTCTAAATGGTGAAGGATGGTTTTAAATTAATAAGGACCGATTATTACCTTTGGATGTTTTATTAAAAAGTGATGACTCCATGTGTACTCTCCATTCATGGGGAAATTCACATGGATATTGTTGGAATGTGGGATTAACATATATAATGGTTCTTTATGATTGATATGTTGTATTTCTTACTTTCTTCCTCAGCTAACATATTTTCTAAATCCTTAGGATGCTAGGAATTATAGTGATAGGAAATATATGGTTTCTATTTAGTTATTATTAGAAATACTGGATCCTTATAGAAGGGAAAGGTCATGTGGGTTGTGACACCGGTTAGGATAGTTAAGAGAAGCCATATTGTTCATTTACTATAGATCACATTAATAGGCCTACTGATGGTTCTAAACTAAGTATGTATAGGGTATCATCATTATATGTATATGTATATCCTATAATGACCATTTTACTTAAATCCTACTTTCTTTTATTTTAATTTAATGTTATAAAATCATTTCAACTTTTGTTATCTTACTGGAAAATTTTATTTAATTACCTATTGGGCAAGTAAACTACTTTCCACTATTTGAAATCCCCTTGCAATTTTATTTATATTTTCGATTTGTAAACTTAAAAGTTTATTTCCATGCTTGTTTCTTATTATGAATTATTTTTTGGATAATTTATGATTATTTGGAAATAGTTTAGTAAATAAAAATATAATATCATTTTGAGAATAATATTCTAGTTAATTATTTTAAAATGAAATGAAAATCATATTTTTATAAATCTATATTTTCAAACTGGAATGAAATGGTTTTCTCATTAATAGTAATGAATATGACATGGTTTCTCTTTTGAAATTCCTACTAGGATTATTTATCACTCCTATCAGTTATTATTTTCAATTGCATTTCTAGTTTATATTTTATCCTCACCCATGGGGTGTGTGGTTATTTTGTTGTGTGGTGGATTATATATTAAAAAAGAAGAATTTATGTTTATAGTTTAGTTTTATTTCAGGATATTTTTATCACATTTTCCACTTAGGTTTTAATTTATTTATAGGGTCATAGGTGTAGATATATTCTGGTTGATTATGATAGACATTTTTTTGGCATATTTTCCTTAAAAGATATGGAGATCATAGTGGTGTGGGAGGTTTATTGTTCTTATTTATGTTTACCAATTTTCTAGTTTAATATTAGGTTGGTGTTTCAGTTTATTTTTCACTAACGTGTACAACGTATGTATATTCTGGTCATGTGGAATTTTATTTAATTTCTTATCCTATATTTTATAATTATTTATTATAAGAAATCATTATCATGTAGTGATTCCATGAGGCCCAAACTCTTTTTCCAGTCCATTGGGATTGAGAACACCTTTTTTCTCTTTTCTAGGGCCAGATTTAGCATCTGATAGAGGGATTTGTTGAGTAGTTTCATGACATAGTTCATTATTAGTTTTCCATTACTACACACCTAATTTGACACTCCCAATGTATATGCATGAGATAATTGAAATTTTCTTTATAGAACACCATTAAGGATTTATTGGATGATGATCATGAATGAACTTGGGTTTAAGGCATCATAGATTTAAAATAAGGTGTCATTATTTAAACATACTATAATTTTTTTTCGTGGTTATGTGATTTTCCACTGTGATTATTATTTCCCAAGCTATAATTTTGGTTTTATTCATTGGTTGGAACCCACAGAATCGATGTCAATAATGAATATAAAAAGAACTTACTTTATTTTCCTCATGATAAAACAAATGTTATAGGAGATGGAATGAAAAATACCATTTCTTTTATTACGTAACTTTCTCAAGCCGTGAATCATGGTGAGAATCCGAGCAAGATTATGATGGAGCAACATTATACTGAGTCCTTCATGAGAAAACATCTACCTTATTCTATTGAATATACTAATCCAAAAGTTACTAACTAATGGATGGGTACCATTTAAATGATATTTTCCATTATCCAGTGTTTTGATCTTCAAAAATTCATTTTTTTTCTTCTATCATTTGGAAGGAAAACCTAATCAATGGCAGACTATGATCAACAACATGAGGCAATGATAATAAATCAACTCCAAAGAGAGGAATGAGTTTAAATGGTTATTTTTTAATAATTACATTCCCTATATTCTTTATACAAAAATAGATAAGGAATTAATTGATATAAGGAAGAATGATGATGAATCTATTAATGAATAAGAGGACAATTTTACAAGAATTATAAGGCATGCTTAGGGTATTATCATTGAACCAGAATGTAATATTGATCGATTCTTCAATGTATTAAAGAAAATCCTTTTAAGGGTTTTATATATAATATACTTAGAAATGGATATTATAATTACCCATAAATATCAAAAAAAATTATAAGAAACAAATTCTAGAATTTGAAGGAAATTATAAAAAGACATAGAGGGAAGATGATAATCCTTCCATTGTTGTCAATTTATAAAAGAAGACCTGAATGAAATTTTATTTATGGGAATAGTAAATTATTTATGTGTAAAAATAATGGTTATTAAGAAATCAAATGTTGAAGTGATAGGAATAATTTATCCAATGATGGAGGAAAAGAACAATATAATACTCCACCCATAGTTCAATGGTTCAAATTCAAAGAGTGTAGTAATAATTCTAACAAGTGATCAAAAATATAGTTTAATTTCAATGGTCCATATCAGCACCCTATTAAGCCTGAAGGCAGGGAAATATCATGTGATAAATTTTTTTGATGTGGATAATGGAGTAGTGAATATTACACTTACCGTCCACTCTAGAACTTTTATTGTCTAATTTGAATCAAGATCTACCCACAATTTTATAACCGAATAAATTTCTATCGGTATCACAATACCACCAAAATGATTGGATGTTTAATTAGAAGTGAAACCCCCTAATGGTACGATGATTATATATCAAGTCTATAATTTGTCTCTGGTTAAGGTTTGTGGGAATTTGCTTCCTAAAAATTTCATTATTCTACCTCTAGTTGAATTTTATGTTTTCTTAGGAATGGATTGAATTTATTTTCATAAATACCACAAAAATTACTGAGTAAATGAACTCACATTAGATCTTCTAAACTGACCAATGATCATCTATCGTTTTGTTGATAAATATAAACTTTTTATGGAAATAACATCTTGTACATTGGTCTTGATTCCTATTAAAAAAGGGCATTTTCCTTATATGGTTTCAAAGAAACTCAAAATTGAGTAGATGAACATTCTGAGGTATTTTTATATTGTCTTTCCAAAATAGTTTCATATTCTTCTACTAAATCACAATGTTGAGTTTTAAATAGAAATCATACCTAGTGATACACCTATTTTAAAGACTCTATGTATAAGGGCCTCGATTGAGTTACATAAATTGAATATGAAACTCCATGAAAATTTTGAAATTTGATTCATTCGGACAAGTGTGTCACTTGGGAACACATCTGTTCTTTTTATTAAGAATAAAAATAGACCAATGGAACTTTTCATTAATTATAGATAAATTAACAAGATCACTATCAAGAAAAATTATTCTCTAACCCATATTAATGTTCAATTTGATCAACTTCATGGAGATCAATACTTTTACAAGATTAAACTTTATTCAGATATCATAAATTAATGATAAAGGAGTAGGATATACCAAAAAAACATTTCATACAAAGTATGGATACTATGAATTTATAGTGATGCTATTTGGTCTTACTAATGAACCCACTATCATTATGGATTCAATGAATAGAGTCTTTAGATATTACCTTGATCTGTTTGTGTTACTCATTATATATTATATTATTATATATTCATAGATCAAGGAAGGGAATTAATATCACTTATAGATTATATTTAAGACATTAAGGAATGAGAAACTATATGAAACATTTTCCAATTATTAATTTCATCTATAAAAAGATTCATTTTTGGGTCATATAATCTCATTAGAGGGTATATTAGTGGAACCATAAAAGAAATAGGTTATTTAACATTGGACTAGAACAACCAATATGATTTAAATATTTAGTTTTATTGGTTTTTCTATAAATTATTGTTACATTATTGAGAATTTATTATGGTTATCTAATCCAATTTACAAGTTATCTCATAATGGAGACAATTTCTATTAGACAAATGAATGTGAATTAAATTTCAATGAAATGAAGAGGATTTTAGTTTGGATACCTATTATTTCATTTCCCTATAGTAGAGAAGGATTTGTGATCTATAGTGATGCATAAAAGAAGGGACTAGGATTTATCCTCATTAAAAATGATAAGGTGATAGGTTATTACTCAAACCAATTGATGGTTCACAAGAAAAATTACCCAACTCATGATTTAGAGTTATCTATGGTAATTTTTTAATTAAAGATATTAAGGCATTAAGTTTTTCGATAAATGTGTTATATATATACTGATTATTCAATTTTAAAGTATATATTCACTAAAAAAGTGATGAATTTACACTAGAGAAGATATTTGGAGTTGATTAAAGATGATGAATTCTCAATATATTATCGCCCAAGGAAAGCGAAAAAAGTGGAAATGATTTTATTCAAAAAGATCATGCTAGATTATCTATGATGGGGATCATAAAATATCTAATATTTTTTTATTTACTAAGGATCGATCAAGAAATCTCTATATAATGGGATAAATATTATCTTTCACAAATGAGTGTTCAACCATTTATATATTTGAACATTAAAGAGGAATATATGGAAGATGTGGAACTACAAACTAAGTTCAAAAATGTTCTTGAGTTCAACCTTGATTATAAGGGAATGATAAGCTTTAGGGACCTTGTATGTTTCCATCCATACTAGATTTCATGAAGTAGCTATTGGATGAGGCTCATAGTTTATCATTAACTATTCATACTATAAGTATAAAGATGTATAGATATTTGAAGGAGTATTTATGGTGGGACAATATGAAGAGAGATATTGCAGAATGTGTATCTCAATGCTTGTTATGTCAATATGTTAAGGCATAGAGACAGAAGTTGAAGGTACTATTATAACAAGTACCTATACTATAATGGGAATGAGAAAACGTCACTATGGATATTGTCAATAGAATTCCCAAAACATATAAAGGAAATAATTATATTTGGGTTGTATTAAATCACCGTATGATATTACCACACTTCATTTCTATTAGTGAATATTTATCTCTTTATTAGATTTCAAAAATATACATTAAATATGTGGTAAGGTTGTATAGTGTACCATATTATATTATATCTGATCGAGATCCATTTTTACCTAAAATTTCTAGTGAAGTATTTTACAAGATATAGATACATAATTATGTTCCATTACTCTTTACCATCCTTAGATAGATGTTTAGTTCAATAGAACCCTTATAACCTTAGAGGAGATGATGAGATCTTATTCTATATATTTCAAAGGTGGTTGATATCAAAACCTTCCCCTATTTGAGTTTTTTATAACAATAGATTTCACTCAACAATACATAAGTATCCTTATAAATCCCACTATAGAAATAAGTATATAACTTCAACATGATAGGATTATTCTAGATAAATAAATCTATTAAGAACTAATACAGCTAAGGAAATGACAGAGAATGTCAGATCCATTTAGTAGCATATTAAGGAAGCTCATTATTGAAAGATAATTAAGTATATTCAAACCATTTAAACTCATTATTTTAAAATAAATTCAGGTTTACTTAAAGCACTCAAGATATCAGGACATAAATATGTGACAAATAGTAATTTCCTTTCTTGTGAAAAGGTCTAAGACTTATGAATATTAAGGTTACAATATCAAAATAAAGTGAGCTAACATAACCCAAAAATAAGATAGGTACATTAATTTATTTATATTTAAATTA
Source organism: Viscum album (assembly GCA_963277665.1). Taxonomy (NCBI): domain Eukaryota; kingdom Viridiplantae; phylum Streptophyta; class Magnoliopsida; order Santalales; family Viscaceae; genus Viscum; species Viscum album. The sequence continues at coordinate 374,264,020 of OY728137.1, forward strand.
TTTGGTTGATATATAATTTTTAATCATGAACTTATATAAATTAAAGCATGTACATAATTAAATAACACAAGTCCAAACATTAATTTCATAGAATAAATAATTTTAAAAACAAGTAAACATGTTTAATAGAATTTACACAATAAAGAAAGAATAAATATATAATTTTAATAACATTCATGATATGGTTTACATATCACCACAACCAATATTATTAAAAACCTTATTCGGTCCTCTTATGGCTAAATTTTCACTGAAAATGATCAGTTTCACCGATTGAATTTCTATCTCATTGATTTTTAAAAATTCATAAAAAACTGAAATCATCCCATGATCTTCCAAACACCTACAACATTGTAAAAACATTAAACTTGGTGTAACATCATGGTTGGTTCCTTTCCAAAAAAACCAAATCTATTATTTTTCTCATACCCCAGGTACTAGAGCACCTCTAATTTGACTCACACTTAGATAAATTAAAATATAATTTAATCACTACATCACATAAAAACTTTATATAATGTGTCATGATATTTTAGAAAATAGTTTTCAATGTCATGAATTTTTTTAAAACATTCTTGATGTTGATTCTTGAATAAATTGTACGCCATGTGAAAGCTTATATTTTGTGGATTATTGTGTGATATTTGACGAAACTGAATTTTGATAAATTAATATCCCTTTGATTGAATTTTTAAGGAATCCCAAGGGAACCTTGGTATTTAGGCATGTAGTCCAGGACAATCATGTTAGGATTAAAATGGGTAATTTTCTATTTTCTTCTAAATTTTTTTTTATTGATGTCATATTTACAAAATATTTACTAAATTTTTAATAATCATGATTTCCTTTAGATTGGGTGGTGATATATTTAGTATTTGTATTATCAAGCCTATTTTAAATTTTATCTTTGAAAAGGGAAATATGGTTTTAAATGTTAAAATAGGTTTTTAAATGAAAGTGATGTTTTCCCCTAAAATGAACTAAAATGGATTCAGTGTTTAAAAACTTAGGAAGTTATTTTAAAGTGAACCTATAAAGTTTTAATCTCTTCAAATTTTACATATTTCCATGGAAATTGTTTTAAAATTTTAATTTATTGTTAAGGGTTTTTTAATATTATTTCTAAATATTTCACTTGATGTTAACAGTTTTTGTAGAAAAGGAGATTCATATCCAATTAAGGGTTTCGAAACAAATTGGTTGATTTTCTTGTGGAATTTCAAAAAATAGATTTCAATCATGGTTTTTATAATCCAAAAATAATCCTTTTTAATTTTGAAAGTGGTTTTGATATAATATTTAAAATATTAAATTAATATATGGAAATTTAAATTTTTTTAAGGAGATAACTATCATCCTCATTTGATTTATCTCCCAGATAGTTATTATTGAATTTTATTTCTATATAATCATCCCCTATCTCTTTTAAACACAAACATATGATTCTTAGACAATTATTATAAGTATTAATCTCATACTGGGTGTCGGTGATCATTTTTTATGAATTTAAAAGATAAAACCTACCATATTGGATTAATTTTTTTCTTAAATACAACTACCCATTTACTTTAAAATATAATGAAATTATTTAAAAAAAACAAATTTTAGGTTCCCATTATTAGAATTATCTATAACTTTAACCTTTTATAGTGAATAAATTATGTTTATTTATTTATTTTATGAAAAAAATGAATATTTTATGAACTTGATAGGATATATTTGAATCAAAAATGGATTCATGATAATTGTATGGAAAAAGAGTATGAATATAGAGGTAAGTAGTTCATCAAGTTTGCAATAGAGCATGCATATGACCCTTCTCAAATCTATTTTTTGTGTTTATGTTGTTTTTATTCATGAAAAAATAGTATAAAATAGTTGGAAGATCATTTGATTTGTCATGGAATGTATCAGAGCAATAAAGTTTGGACTAAACATCGAAAAAATTGAACATGAACACTGATTGGGATGATACTGTAGTTTATGGATCATTTCATATGAAAAATAATGTAAATGATGATTGAGATCGCATGAAATAAATGAAAATGGAAATTGAAGACAACATTTTTTATTTTACAATTCTTTTTGAGAAGTTAAATAGTTGTTCTAGGAGACTAGTGTAAACCCATCTTACTAAATATATAACATTTTCAGCTATATTTAAGTTATATAATTTAGAAGATGGTAGTGGATGGAGTGACACTATATTTATAGAACTAATTGGTATCCTAAATGATTTGATACCAAAATAAAATGAACTTTCATGTCGATCATATAATGTTAAACCATTAATATGTTCATTGGGATTGATATCTAAAAACTACATTATTGTAAAAATGATTTCATATTATTTCACGAGGACCATAAATCACTCATAAAATTACCTAAGTGTGTTGTCGATCGATAGAAGAAAAATGAATCATGTCCTTCAAAATATATATAGTAATTTCATATTATTCCATGATTTAGAAGACTATATGGATTTTAGGAAACTTCAAGGCAATTAACATGGCATGCATGCACATGAATTAATGATGGGAACCTATGTCATCCACCAGATTCTCCTCAGTAGAAGAAAATTGATTATGAGTATCCTAAATTTGGAAATGAGTTGAGAAACTTTTGTCTTGCATTATATATAGATGGAATAAATTCATTTGGTTTAAAATGTATTACTAATAGTACATGGCCAATCATGTTGGAAAATTATAACTTTCCACCAGGGTTATAAATGAAGAAAAAATACATTATGTTGTATCTTCTTATATATAGACTAAAAAACCCTAGTATGATATTGATGTCTATTTTTATCCATTTATCGAAGATCTTAAATTTATGTGGTATATAGGTTTAAAAATGTTTGATTCTCATAGAAATGATGAATTCACATTGTGGTTCATATAGTATGGGATGATAAATGACCTTCCTTATTCTGAATTTTTTTCAGGATATAACATTAAATGAATGCTGGGGTGTCCCATTTCTGAAAAATTCTCACACTCATTTTAGTTAAAACATTACCCAAAGACTTTATTTTGAGTACATTGAAATTTTTTACCTCTATGACAAATATAATGATACTGGATGATTGAATTCAATGGGAACATTGAACATGGTAGAACACTATCTCCACTATTGGGTTATCAACTGTTTGATATTTTAAAATATATCGACATAATTTTTAGTAAACCTTTTTTGAAAAACCTTACAAAATCATGTAGGAAAATGAGATCAATTTTCTTTAAATTGTTGTATTGAAATTATTTATACGTTAGACATTTTATTGATTTTATGCATTTAGAAAAAAAAATGTATTTGATAGTGTTATTGGAACATTGCTAAATGTTAATGAAAAAAATATGGAATCAAGGCTAGGGTGGACATGATTGAAATGGGGATAAGGGAAGTGTTGGCACCAGTGATGGGTAAAGGGCATACTTTTGTTCCTCCATCAGCTTGTAATCATGATTGGAAAATTAAAATTTTTATTTTATTTAGTGATGTAACATTTCTATAGAGGTATTACTAAAATATCCATAATTTCATTTCAATTACTAATTTTAATTTACATGGAATAAAATCACATGACTGGCATGTTTTGATTCAATATCTGATTTTCATTTCTTTATGTTGCATTCTATCTAAAAATGTACGACATATTTTAATCAGACTCTACTTCATTTTTAAATCCATATGTAGTAATTTTATTGACTCAATGTAGTTTTCAATCATGAATAAGTTGGTTCCATTGATATTATGTGAATTAGATATGTTCTTCCCACCATCATTATTTGATATAATGGTCCACCTAATGGTTCACCTGGTTATAGAGGTTCAAATTTGTGTTCCTTTCCATTATAAATGGATATAACCCATTGAATGGTATATGATTATTTTTAAAGGGTATGTCATAAATCAAAGTCATTAAAAAGGTTGTATTGAAGAATGATATATTTTTGAGGAATCTGTTCAATTCTATACTGATTACCTATTAGATGTTGATAGATTCATTCTCCAAATGTCTTGTCCTAGTGGACACCTTCTGGGTGAGGGTATTTCTGGAATATTTTTTTTTACAATTATTATCCCAGGGAGGGATCAAGTTCACATTTATAGTTTACATAATAGTGATGATGTGATTCCATATTTTGAATCCAAAAAATAAATTCTTATAGATTTTAATCCATCAAGGGAAGAAGGATGGATATCAAATAAACATAATCAATAGTTTATAGGATGGTTCTAAGATTAAATTTATATGTAGTTATCTAAAAAACTAAATTTAATTACTGAAAAAATTCAATTTAAATACATGGGAGAAAATTAAATGTTATATCTTAAATAGGTATTGTAATCAATGGTTAAATATTCTATACAAAGAGAAAATAGTGATCTCAATATGATTTAAAATAGTGGAGTCATGGGTGTGGTGGAAGTGATTCAAATATCTAGTTCTAAGTATAAAAATCTTATTTATGTGAGTATATCTGATTTTATAATTATCTAATAAATATATGAGTTGGATTTTAAAACATTTCATGTGTTTATTTTTCATTTCAAATGGGTTGAAAATAGGATTATAGTGAATTTTGATGAAATGGGATTCATGAAGGTGAATTTCAGTGTGGAAGGGGAAAAGTGAGAGCCATTCATAGTGGAATAAAAAGATGTAAAAGTATTTTATGTCTCAGATCCAACAAAAAATAATTGGTCTATAGTCCTACTAGAGACTAAATCAACTATAGGGTCAGATGAAAATTCAATCAAGGGTGACCCTTTTATTGAGAGATCACAATTAGTTCATTATAATCCAAATGTGACAATGTCTTGTATGTAAGAGGGAACCACAAAGAGGGGATTTTTATTCTTGATATAGTATCCAAATCCCTTCAACCACTAAAAATATAAATATAATCAATGAGAAGGTAAAATTATTTTTTAATATACTATGATTTTCTTCATTATATTATCTATTATCTACTGTATTAACACAATCTAAGTTAAATGTTTGACTACTCATATAGAAAATATATTCTTCACATGACGATGTTACCAATTCTAGGGAAGAACATATTGATGATCAAGAGACTATAAAATTATTAAGGGATCAATATATTGATGATAAAAAAACAAGAACAGTGAATCATTGCAATATTAAATAAAATTATCAAGGAAACAATTAAGGGTATAAAATTTGAGGTTGGCCAGAATAAACGTAGAAAACATATTCACCCAAACAAGTTAATGGAAATTAGTTGTGTTGGGGTCACAAAGTGGATGAATGTTCTGATTAATATATATTTTTGGAACCACATCCGGCCTGTAACAAAGGAAACCCTTTGGAAAGATATAATGGTAAAGTTATGATATAGTTTTTCTATTTTACCGAAAAATTAAATATTGAAACATTGATTTAATTTTCATTATTCCTTATAGATTTCACTTATTTTAGAATATTTCCCTAAGAAATTAGTCTTAATGTCCACTAAAAAATCCCATAGAGTCTTCTAGACTCTTCTTACCAAGTTACATCTTAGGAATGAAGAGGGGAAAGTAATGTCCCTCCAACCTGTTAGTTATGAAAAACTTATAAATCATGAAACATTGAATGCTTTCATTATCTATCATGATGAGAAATCATTTCAAGTGCATTATACTAGATAATATATTATTTTAAATGACTTATTTTATCCAATTTTATTCAAAAAAATTAATTTATTAAATAGAAAGTGTGATGAAAATAAATAATGTGCATCAAAACTGGTGTACCCTTATCACAAATTTAAGGCAAGTTATGCTTCAATACAGAATAAATTTATAAGTATTTTAAATAAAAAAATTATTGTTTTATTTGATATGATGAAAAATAATTTCCTTTTCATATGTGTAGATTGATGAATGAAAATCTTAATCCACTTCCATCCCATGTCGTGTGCTATAGAAAGGGGCTCTCATAAATAGAGATGAAAAAATCAATGATGAAAACAATAAATAATCATAAGAAACATGGGTAAGTATGAAATAATAGTAATATGTTATGATTTATAGTAGTATTATATAAAAATATATATTTATGTTTATAAGTTTTCTATATATTTTAGACATAATAATCAGTAGTGATCGTACCATAAGAAAACTACTTTAACTATCTTTAAAACAGTCAGAACAATATGGTCATGTTAGAGGAGTATGTTATGGAGTGTCTCCTCAAACATATTTTGAAAAGATAAAACCTCAAGAAGATACATATAATATTATTAAAGGATTAAATTAATTTTATTCCTTGTAAGATAATATTCTTTAGTCTGGGATGGCATACCAATACATCAGAAAGAATCAAAGTGAACCAACAATGAATCAATGATCTGAACATGAAGAACCAAATGATCCCACTAGCTTTGAGGCTATTCATTCCCCTAAAATTCATAACTTACACAAGGTAATAAATTTTTTCATTACTCTTACTCCTAAATGTGAATCAAACTGCTTTAGATAAATTTATATTAATAAAATTATATAGGGTAAAGTTATATGTGATTTTAATCAATCAACACCCACACACCACCTTATTGAGAGGGAAGGATGTATAATATCCTAGGGGACAAGATACACCATAAATAACTCTAAAAAGATCACATTAGTTTAGGGATCAAGGAATCTTAAGAGATGACCACTGATTTTCCTATTCCACTTGATGATCAAGATATTACAATAGTTAATTATGGTATTGTAACTTTCATAAAATGGCTATCTAATCTTATAATGATACATTAGGTATGTATTTACAAATTTTTTATTATGAAAAAAATATAACAATTGATGAAAAATGATCTAAAGTAAGGTATGTTATTACAGATGGATAAAGCAATGGGGAAACAGAAGGTCAGATCAGGACAACCTAGTGAATCAGATAAGAAATCAAAAGAACCTTCTAGAAGTAACTTATCCATGTCAATTCCAAATCAACAATTATTATCATTAAAACTTCATGTAGATACCACATTTAAATATGTAAATATTTATTATATTCCATATGAAGAAGAAATATTTGAAACTATCATTATATATGAGATGGTATCAAAAGTATAAATGAGATTATCATGTTTCTATAGATGAGATTTTAGTTTTGAATACATACATAAGGTACATTTTCACAATACATCTATCCAAATAGTGATCTAATTTGTTCATTAAATTAATAACTATTCATATTTTCTATAAGATTTTATATCACTATTATGTAAAATAAAAACCATGTGAATCACGATTTGGATTATTTAATCAATGTATCATTTTTTTGAAAGAAACATATTTGGAGAAGGAAGAAACTAAGAAGATGAAAGTTGAGCAATATAGTGTGTTTGAAAAAAAAACAGACAATAGACTCTTTTTTATGATTACAACGTAGGGATAAAACTATACAATCTAATCACATAAAATATATTTTTATTTGTTTTATTAATTATTATTTTTAGGGAATATGGGATACTGATCATAGTCAATATGGATACCCTAATGATTTATTATTTAGATCCAATGAATGGATATCCAAAAAATAGGCCATACATTATATGGAATGTGAATTTTTAATACCCTAAAACAAAAAATTTATAAACAAACCTTGAATTATATGTTTCATTATGTGTTTTAACAATAATTTTCTAGGATTGGGTGGTCACTAAATATATGATAATTCATACATGAATTTGGTGACTAAATATAAAAATATTGTTGATTGGTTCAAATGGAAATAGATAAAGGTATATATAAAAGTATTTAAATATCAAAACATATTTAAATACAATTTAATTATTTTCTAATATGTTTCTACAGTACCCAAAGAAATATAATTACAATGATTGTGGATATTATTTTTGAACATTTATGCACAAAATCATAAACCATTAAAAGACTAACATCCCTGAATTGGTAATTTGAAAAGATAATTTAATTTCATTAAAAATATTTCTTAATCATTTTTCTTTCTTCATTTTATCAATACTACAACGATTTCCAACAACAATCATACTTAAAAGAATAATTATATCTCTTAAAATATGAGTGGGAATCATACATGGTGTTGGAATGTTTTACAAAAAAGAATTTAGGTGATTACCTCTTATGTTTATGATCTAGTATGATCTATGTGCATGGAAATATACCCATGGTGTGAAGAATTAGAAATAAAATGATTATATATAATTTTTAATAATTTTATTAAGGAGAAGTATAGTTGAAGAAATAGATTTTTTTATAAATAAGAAAAAACATGGTGTCAGAATGTATACATGAATCATGAAAAGGTGACTTCGTAATACTAATTTAGATAACTTTATCATTATTTTATCTACTCTTTTTATTTAATTGACTCATTATTTTTAGAGTAAAATTATACTAATTCCCCCTATGGGGTTCCATAATCAGTGGTGGTAAGTGATAGAAGGAAATATCAATTCAATGGCTTCACTGTGGTGGGTGGTGAAATTATATAGGCTATTCGATCATTAATTAAATAAATGAAATAATATAAAAAATGATCATGAAATCTATAGCAGTAACACATAAGCATTAAATTAGTGAAATGGGTTGACTAAAACTTGTTCTTTTGAATTCACATGTTGCGAAATTCAATCATCCCACCATTATATCACACAGAATCACACAATCATTACTTGAGTAGAGATGTTTAACCTAACTTTATTATGAATATATATAATTTTTCACTGATTCACGGCAAAAAATATCTCATATTTATCCAATTTTGGTGAATCAAAAATTTTATAGTTTGGAATCATAGTTTAAAACAATGGGACTGGGAATACCACTTATCATTGACCAATGAGTGTTATAATTTTAAGCTATGATGAAGGGGAAAATATTTTAATGTAGAAAATGTAGTTTGAGAAAACCATTCTTTAGGATGATATTTATTATTTAGATACTATAATAAATAAATATTAAATAGCTAATCATCATATATGAATTATGATATTTCATATAGTTTAAAAACACAAAAAAACCCTAAACAACCATAAAAACACAAAAAAAACATAAAACCCATAAAACCCCTAAACAACTATAAAAACCATAAAAACCTTTAAAAATACTAAAATACCCTAAAAAACCAAATAAAACCTTAAAATACAGAAAATATCCCTTAAAATTCCTAAAAACCCTAAAACATTGAAAAACCTAAAACCCCCTAAAAACTAAAAACCGTAAAACACCTAAAAACAAAAAAAAACTGAAACCCAAAAAACCAAAAAACCGCCCAAAACCACTAAAAACCCTAAAACAACTCTAAAAACCCTATAAACCCAATAAAACCCTAAAATCCATTAAGAACCTAAAAACCCCTAAAAACATTAAAACACATGAAAACCCCTAAAACCATATAAATCCATGAAAACCCAAAGAAAATCACTAAAAATAATAAAATAAACCAAAACCATCTTAAAAAGTAGTAATTTTTTTTAAAAATATAAAAACTCAAAAAAACCCCCAAACACTAAAAACACTAAAACTCTAAAAACTCTCAAAATCGTAAAAACAAAAAAAAACTCTAAAAAGCCTAAAAACCCTAGAAAAACTTATTATCCCTAAATCCCAGAAAAATCTAAAACACCCTAAACCCATAAAAACCCTTAAAAACAAAAAAAACCAATAAAACCATAAAAACCCTAATAACCCTAAAAACCCAAAAAAACTTAAAACACAATAAACCCTAAAATACCTAAAACCCTAAAACCCCTTAATTACCTAAAATTTCTAAAAATATTTTCAAACCATAAAAACCCAAAACAGTATAAAAAATCCAAAAAAAAACTCGAAGCTCCTAAAAATAATAAAAACCCCTAAAATCCCTAAAACCCCTTAAAACACTAAAAATCATAAAACACTAAAACACACTAAGATAACCTTAAACCCCATAAGGACCCATAAAACCCCTAAAACCCAAAAACACCCTTAAAAGACCATAAAAATCCTAAAATAAAATAAAAACTCCAAAAAACCCTTAAATAGTCTAAAACCCCTCAATATCCATAAAACACTAAAAACCGTAAAAACAATAAAAGAAATCCAAAAGTATAAAAAATAAGAAAATACCCTAATACCCTAAGAGACCAAATAACCCATAAAAATCTTAAAGGTCCCTTAAAACAGTAAGAAACCCTTGAAAAACAAAAATGACCATAAAAACTCCTAAAGAACCCTAAAGACCTAAAGGACCCTAAAAACCTAAAGGAAACTAAAATCGCAAAAACCATAAAGGGTTATGAACATCCCTAAAAACCCTAAAGGACACAAAAACCCCTTAAGAACACAACATGACCAAACAATCACTAAAAATCTAAAATAATCTAAAAACCCTTAAACCTTTAAAAACGCTAAAAACCCTAAAAACCATAAAAACCTTAAACCCATAAAAACCACAAAAACCCTGAAAAAACCCTTAAAATCCATAAAAATAAAAATAAATTTAAAAAATCTAATAACCATAAAAACAAATTAAAACCTCAAAGAACCCCTAAAACCCTATAAACCCTAAAACCATTACAAATAACTAAAAACCCTAAAATGCTCCTAAAACAAAAAAACCCTAAAACCCTAAAAACCATAAAAGCGCTAAAACCCCCTAAAAATACAAAACCCCTAAAAACCCCTAAAAAAAATTAAACTCTAAACACACTAAATGATTATAAAAAACTCATAAATATGCTAAAATACCTAAAACAACCCAAATCCCCCAAGAACCATAAAACCCACAAAACCCTTAAAACTTCTAAAAAGACACTGAAAACCCTAGAAACACAAAACCCCTTAAAAGGACCTAAAATACCTAAATAAAATAAAATACCCTCAACGTTTCCTAGGTAGGATTTTTTTATCACTAAGGGAAGGGGTGAATCAATGATAACTTTTTCCATTTAGTTTCATTCTCTTTTAAAAAAACCTTCACCACTCGTTAAAGATTTCTTCCACTTATGAATACAATACAAAGACACATCTATAACTACACTAGAATTTATAGGGTTCACTATTCAATAAGAATATCTATGTTCTTGTTATGGTTTTATAATGATCTAACACCACAAAAATCACAAGAAAACAATCCTTTTGTGTGGAATACAATGAGTATGATATTCCCTTTCACTCATGTAGAACTGTGTAAATAATTCAATAGTGTGTGTTCTCCTTCCAGAAAAAATGATATAAAATAAAGTTTTGTAACAAAAAATGTTATGGGGCTTCTTTATCAACATTTAAATATGTAAAATTTCAAAACAATTCTTCACTTTCTTACCCAAAAGATAGTAAAATCTTCCTAGACTCTTTAATAAAACATAGTCCTATTTTTCAATCTGATTGTCCCAATATGATTTTCCTAGTATGATTTCCCAATAAAAAAACATATTGATTTATTAGAATATCATTGAGAAAATTTTGAACACCTTATTCCTATATTAAAAAAACTAAATTCTATTTTTCATATCTGATTGATCAGCTAAATAAAATAACCATCTCAATCTAATGATCAACTAAATAAATTACAATATTGTCTCTTCTCCTTCTTTTTCTGTTTGGTCACAACTTCGTCAACAAAATTGAATCTGAAATACCTCTTCTTCTTAGTAGGTATCTTTCTTCTCTCTAACCCACCATGAAAAATACATAGTCAAAAAATAGCATTGTACTTTTCAACTTTTATAGGTGACTCAAAATAGGTTCAGGTGGGAATCTGAAAATTTTTCGCACCCAACCAAATTTCCTTAAACTAAAATTATCCTTGAATTTCAGGTTCATCTATGACATCTTTAATTATTCTTGATTTTTCTAAAATAATCTAAAATATTATATCAAACTTCTTATCATTTCTTAATTTTTTAATGAACACCACTCTAATTCTATTTCTTCATTCTAATTTTCCCATTGTGATTCTTCATTATGATGGTCATCTTGATCTCTTGACCCTCTTGGGAATTTGAAACTGAAGACTTCTAAATTCATTTCTCTAAACTGACTGTAAAACAAATATTCCCATTCTAATTTTCTCATTTTGGTGGAAGATTTTGTTTTTACAATATTCTATTTATTACATTTCTCTACACCGAAATAAGACATATTATTCCACTTATTTATTCTAGGTCAATGACTCTAAATCAGATCAATTTATTGATGTTAGGATACTTATATTACACAATATCACATACATTAAAAAAATAAGAGACTTCAATATGATGTATCTTGACCCATTTGAAATTAAAACAATTCAATCCTAATGAATGGTTGACTTCATTATTGATCAGTCTCCGAATCACCTCCAAAAATCTCAAATCCTTTATCATCAGTCCCAACATCTATTGATAAAAACAAGTATACCTTAGATAACTATGATTTACATGTGTCAATAGCTTTGAATTTATTAACTTCTTTCTCTTATTCATTACATTCTTGTATACCTTCTCAGCCTCCAAAAAATTATGAATCTGATGATTGGAGATCAGAAAACAATAGCTTCACCAAATTTTATATTCAAAAAACCTTTTCTTATAATAATTAATTCCATAATAACATTTATTATGACTAAGATCTACTTTGGAATCATTAAATTGACTAATGAAATTATTTTAACTTCCCTAGATTCCACAAATATCATTCTTTTCAATTAGGCCTAAATATGATTGGTATCACCTTTTCTCTCCCTTTATTTAATCACATATATAACAAGTTTTAAAACATACATATGATTTATGATAACTCCAATATTAGAAAATAATCATCACATTTGTATTGGAATCATGTTGAATTTGTTTCTCATCCTCATTTTGATTAGAACCTCATTCAAGACCCAAGGTGAGTCCGATGAACCATTTATTCTAGAAAACAACTTCCCATTCCGATGCAATTTCATAAGAATAATGAGTTTGATTTTTCTAAAAAAGATGGTCAATATGATTTTTCAAATTTTACAAAGATAATTGATTGATCTTCATTGAAAAAAAAGACAAGACACATTAAAAAACAAACTTCTTCTTGATTCTGAACCTCTTCCACCAAAATTGGTTCAAAAAATATACCCCTTTGTATTTTTTTGTCAACCAAAATTCATAAATCACTGAACTTTATAACCTCAAGATATGTATTACTTATCAAAAAATTAAAAGCCTTCATGAGCTAACTCATTATAGGAAACAAGAATTGTTGATAGAAAAACCATGTTGTCCAAAATTAGTGATTTTGAAACATCCTTAGATTTATTCCACTTATTTAACTTCCCTGGAATACAAAAGTTATTTATAAACACTCCAAAAAAGTGTTAGAATATTTTACACACTTACATGATGGATTCATATCTTATCCACTACTCCCCATTTTTACCTGCATTTTAAAGGATAGATTTATGAATAAATTCACACCCTTTTAAAACAAAATCCAAAGATAAAGTAAGTGTGGGGACATAAACACATACCTCAACCTTTATTAGAGTGAGGTTAGACACCCATGTTTGACCTCAATTTATAAAAAAGTTCCTTTTGTAAGGGTTTTGTCAAAATGTCAGCAACATGTTTCGATGTAGGAACATAATCTAGATTTAATTCATTCTTCTCCACATTATCTTTGATAAATGATTTTCTATATCAATATATTTTAAATGAGAATTTTCTACTAGATTATTGGTAATTTTTATTTCACTTTGATTATCACAACCCAAGAGCAATGGTAACTTCACTTCAACAAGTAAATATTCTAACTGAATCTCTATCCACATAAGTTGGGTAGCATCTTGTGTGGAAGAAACATACTCAGCTTCATCTGTACTGAGGGTTAGATAATTATGTGTCTTTGAATGCCAAAAAACACGACTATTTCCATGAACGAAACAACACATGATGTGGATATTATTTCATCAACATTTCCTACCAAATAAGAATCTGAATCCCCAAATAAATCAATACTTTCTGAGATATCATTCATAATTCCGATTTTTGTTGTGCATTTGAAATATTTTAGAATTATTTTTTCATCCATAAAATGTGATTCCTTTGGAGAACTCAGAAATCATGCACATAAGGTAACAACATAAACAATGTTGAGTCTTGAGACTGTCAAATATAAAAAACTTACAATCATCTTTTGATACTCTTTATGATCAAATTTCTTACCTTCTCTACCTTTAATCAACTTGGTTCCCACCAAAATAGGTGGGGAAAATTATTTTTAATTCTTCATGTCAAGATTGTTATAATGTTTCAAAGGATACTTTTCTTGAGAAAAAAAATGTGTTGTATATTTTGTATGAATTTTAACCCAAGAAAGTAATTAATTTCTCCCAGCATGGACATTTCAAACAACCTTTTCATTTCTTTATAATATCTTTCACATGCTCTTTCAAAATTCCCAAAAAAAGATAATTTCATCAACAAACACAATTATAATGTGAGAAAACCTTGTACTATCTTTGATTTAAATATTTTCATCAAATATTACTTTATTAAAATTAATTTTCCTTAAGCAAGTATCCAATTAGGAATACCATGCTCTCATAGCTTTTTTAGCCCATACCAGGTTTCTTCAATTATCACACATAACTTTAATATTTCCCAACAACAAAACCACATGGTTTTTCAATGTAAAATTCTTCATCAAGATCCCCATTTTAAAATGAAGACTTTACATCCATTTGAATGATTTTTTTTCTTTGCTTTTCAACAATATAGATAAAAATTCTTATTGTTTATAAACTCAAAATTGGGAAAAAAATTATTTAAATTCAACAACTTTAATTTGTGAGTAACCTTTTCGCACTAATATTGATTTGTTACTTATCACTTAACCTTATTTATTTAGATTGTTCCTAAAAACACACTTTGTTCCAATAATATATTTTTTATCTGGTTTTTTTTTGAGTTCCGATGTATCATTTTTTCTATATGATCCAACTCTTCATTCATGGCCTGGACCCATTTTGGATAATCAAAAACTTAATTCACATATTTCAGCTCAACTTTTGAATACAAATAAGTATGTGTAAAAACTTTTTATGTTTTTATTGTTTTATCCTTTTAATTTTGACCACCAATAATATTCTGAGCCTCGACAAACTCCCTCGTCCTTGGATTAGTTATTTGAGATTTATCCTCACCACTTAAAATAGATTAGTTTGATTATTCTTTTTGAGTAGGATTACAATTTTCTATTTCCTTATCATGGATGTTATCAAAACATTCTTTATCCTTCTCAACTTCTAAATATGCATGAATTTTTTTCTCTTCCTCAGGTTTTTAGTAGAATTAACATAAAAAAATCAATAATTATTACTATTTATTTATGGAAACACCTGTATCCTTTTCCTTCCAGATCATACCCAAGAAAAAAAATCCATTTTCACCTCTCTGCTCAAACTTCCCCACGTTTCCACCTTTCTTTCTTGTGATGCATGTACTTCTAAAAACTCTTAAGTGTTTCAAATATAGAGTTTTATCATAAAAAAATTAATATGGAGTAATATGTGATCTTCTCATGTAGAAACATTGGTTTTAAATATATATAGAAATACTCATGTCTTGCCTACAAAAGTAATGATAAAGACCATGTTCAAGTAACATAGTTCTCCCCATTTCCACCAGACTTCTATTTGTCCTTTTAGCAAACCCATTTTGTTGAGGAGTATAGGGTGAACTATACTCATGATGAATTACATTCTTATCAAGATAACATTAAATTTAATTATTTCTATATTCACTACCATTATCAGTTCATAACATCTTCATTAAATACTCACATTATTTATCATCTTTTCTCCTAACACTTTTAAACATTTTCAGGGCATCCGACTTATGTTTCATTTACATAAAAAAGGTAATGAGAGTAAATTCATCAATGAATGTGATTAAATACTAATATTTAATTTTTGATTGTTTTCTCATAGAACCTAAGATATATGAATAGATAACTTCCAAGGTTATTTTTGAACATATATCAACTTTCATACACATAGAATTAATAATCTTTCCTTTCTAAAAAATTGTGAAATGGCAATCTATACTTCTCGGTATATTAGGAATGTCTCTGACACTATTTATTTTATATTACATGGTCATGTTTCTCCAAAACATGTGTCCCTACCTTTTATGTCACAATTTAATTTCTTCCACTATTCCTAAGTAACAAGAGTTTTGTATTTCAACATCTTGTAACAAGTTTTCTATTTTATGTTTCCCTCTTATAACTATCTTTCCATCTTCATCACTTTTCACAAAAAATCCATATTTTCTGAAGATAAATTTGTTAACTTCATCAAAAAGTTGTAAAACACTAATCATATTTTGTTTCATCCCATCAATATACAAATATTTCTTGTATTTTTTTTCTTTCCTAATGATGGATGATCCAACACCTTTTATTCTCATAGATTCAACATTTCTAAATATCATCATTCTTTCTCTGAATTCCTTCACATTATTCAACAATTTTAAGTCTCATTTCATCTAAGAAGAACACACACTATCAAGAATACAAGTTTTTTATCCTTCTATATATTTCAAAGTGGTTTTAAAAACAGTATATTTTTTCCTTTTTATTCTTTACCTTTGGCTTATGATAATTGTTAAGAAACTTTTGTTGATTTGGTAACAAAACAAGACAACCCTTAGACATATTTTCTTGTTATTCACATCTTCCAAAAATAGTTTCCAATGGTTAGAACCTATTATAAACTTTCGCACCATCCTTCTCAGGTTTCTTCTGAAATTATTTCTTAGACTTCTTCTTTTAAGATATTTGAATCCCCCTCAAACCTTGTCTTTCAAAACGTGTCGAATAGTATTAAAATTACGGGTTAAACCAACACATATTTTCTATCTGTCCAAATCCATCACAATACCAAAAATATCCATAGAATGATTGTTTTTATCTAAAACATTCAGATTTACTAGGGTTGTGAGTATGTTTCTCCGCAATATTCTTAAGATAACATTGTAAACCAACCTTTCTGTTTTCAAAAGAAACTTTCTTATTCGGCTCTGATTTATTTTCAGCATTATCATAACCATAAGTAACATATATTTCTTTAGAATGAATATTTTTATAAATTTTTTGGACTTAATAATTTTTAAAACATTTAAATTCTCTACTTTATTAGTCTTAGACACATACATAGCTTTCCCAGCTTTCTTTTTATTAGAAACAACATTACCTTTCTTCTGAATCTTTGAAGGAAAATTTTGATCATTCTTAGGTGTTCACTTTTCAGAACTTTTACCAACTTCATAGATAGATTTTTTAAAATTAATATCCCTATGTTTATCTTTAGACAGTTTTGGTTGGACCAGTTTCAACTCCTCTTATTTTTTCTTTAGCTTGATCTCCAGATTCCCCTTATGATTCTTTCCTTCTTCAAAATATTTCATTAAATAATTATTCTACACAAACATATTTTTATTTTCATTTCAATAAATCTCATGATTTTTTGTTAAGGAACATTAATCTTCCAACTTCTTATTTTTCTTCTCAAGCCTTTTAATATTTCTTAAACATTATTTCATCTCTTCTTTCAAGGGAAATTCAAGTTGAGTTTATTATTCATCAGAACCACTACTACCAAATTCTTCATCATACAATGTTTTAATAAAATTACTCTCTCTATTGTTCTCAACAAATTATTTTTTGGATTCAACATCACTATATTCTTATTCTTCATCATTGGAAAAACAGATTCTGTTATTATATTTTAAGAACTTATTATAATTTCCTCTGAAAAGTATTTATTATTATCACCCTATTTCTTTCGTGACCTTCTTGTCCTTCTTTCTTCTTGAAAACTATCTTATTCTTTATTTATTCAAGTAAAATTAAGCACAAAGGGCACAATGACTCTACATTCAAGAAAAACAAGGAAATTTTCCCTTTATATTTACATATTTGTCTTTTCATGTTTTATGAAAACAAGGATAAAATATTATCTATATTTTTACATATACCATTCTCAGAATCAGAATCACCATCATATTATTCAACCACGTGGATTTTTTGTTTGGAAATATGAAAGTTATATATGAAAACTGAAAATATCCTTGTATGGGATAACACAAGCTCAAATAGCATGATATTATAAATTGGATACTTGATTAAGGAAGATTAGTTTCAATAAAAGAATATTTTATAGAAGTCTTTATATCAAATAATATTAGGAATTTTTACTCATTGTAATTGTTTATGTTGATGACATTATCTTTGCTGGGAATGATGACAGACCTTGTTAAAGATTTACTGAAGAGATGAATGAGTTGTTTGAGATATCCATGTTGTGTGAAATGAAATAATTTCTTGGTTTTCAAATATTACAAAAGAAGAAACACATTTTTCTTTATCATTAAAATTATTCTAAGGAAAATCTTAAAAAAATTCATGGAAAAATCAAAACTAGATTCCACCCCAATCTTAGTGGGATCCAATTTGTATAAATGTGGTGAAGAAAAATAAGATGATCAGAAAGATTTTCAGAATATTATAGGATGTTTAATATATTTTACTACCTCAAGAACCAATATTGTTTATGATTTAACCATATATGCATGATTTCAGAGTGCTCCTAAGGAATCACAATTACTTGATAGAAAAATAATTTTCAAATATATCAAAGGAAAAAAATATTTTTGAATCATGTATGATAGATTAGAAGTTATTGACTTGTTTGGGTATTTATATGTTGATAGGGTAGGAAATGTTGATGATAGAAGATCCACATATGGTGTAATTTTTGTTTTGGGGAAATGTTATATTCATTGGCATACAAATAAACAAAATTTAGTAACTCTTAGCATAAATGAAGATGATTTTGTTTCTTCCACTCAAGATTATACCAAATATATGTGGATGAAAACCCAGTATGAATAAATACTTGTTGAAGTAAAATAACCCTTTATCTTAGGATGTTTTAATTAAAGTGAAATCAACCTTATAAAGAATATAGTACCAAAATTTCATTCCAAAAAAATTACATAAAGTATCACTTCATCTAAGAGCATGTGGATAAAATGAATTGAATTTGGAGTGTGTTTCTACCTCAGAAGAAGTTGCTGACATATTCACAAAACCTTTATGAAGGGAGCCTTTTTATTAATTGATGTTGAAGTTGGGCATCCAACCTCTTTCTCATCAAAGTTGAGGTATGTGTTTTTCCCCTCTCTCATATTATAATTAGACAGTGTTGTCAAGAGAGATAATTGTTTCATAAATATATCTTTATAAAATAATGTATAAAGTGGTAGTTTTGGGTAAGTTATGAATCCACATGTAAGTATATGAAATTTTATAACTATTTGTGGGACTAGTTATAGGAAACAAAAAAAATATTCTAGGGAAGTTGAATAAATATGAGGAAGAAAGGCTGAGGAAGAATGCTAAAGGAAGAAATCTTAGGAAGAAAGGATGAGGTATAAAGGGTGGGGAAGAAAGATAAGGAAGAAAGATAAAGAAGAAAGTTTGAGGAATAAATCTATGGAAGAAAGATAAGGAATGAATATAAGGAAGAAAGGTTGAGGAAGAAAATATGAGATAGTTTTTCATGAGTCACTACTTTTGGATATAATGGTTTTGCTACCAGTGATTCTTGATCCCTACAATGAGTTATCTTATATAGGCTTAGAATTTTTGATAAGTAATCCATGGATTGAAGTTGAAAATTTCAGTGAGTTATGAATCTTGGTTGAAAAAAAATCCAAAGGGGGTATTGTTAAGACCAAGCTAATAAGAAACTTAATAATATTCAGGTATTGTCTTTTTTTGTCAAGAATGCTTAAGAAGAAAAGAAATCACCTCACATTGTTTTTGGTGAAAATTTTGACTGACCATCGTATTCTGAAAATCAGAATCATAACACTTAATAAATTCTATCATATTGGGACTATGTTTTATGGAATAAAAGGATCATCAGACTCACCTTGGTTCCAGAATTATGTTATGATTGTAATGAGGAAGATAATTGGGTTCATAATGGATCTAATGAAAATCTTGTTATGCTTTGCTGATTTTTATTTCAAAAATATCATAAGTTGTTTGGAGAACTTGTAATGCAATAATAATAAAGGTAAGGGGAGAAAACGTGATTTCAATCATATTCATGTTTGATTAGAAATAAAGATGTCACTGGAAGATGGGGAACTTACAATAATTTCCTTGGTAACTTAGATGATACTGAAGCTGATCATAAATATTTCAAATTCATGAAAAGGTTATGCTTATAAGAAAGAATATGACTAAGAAGAAAAGTTAAATTTTATTCCAAGTCTGTTAAGAGAATAGAAGAAGAATAATATATTTTTTACATATGTCTTCATCATGTGGAGGTAGATTATAATTTAATTTGGAATGGAGAAATCATAATGGAGAAATAAAAATAGAGAAATCAGAATAGATAAATCGGAATTGAGAAATCCAAATGGAGAAATTGGAATGGAGAAATCATAATGAATAAATTAAAATAGAGGAATCATAATAGAGAATCCGAATTAGTTTGATGTTTGTTAAGAAGTGTTCAGTTCCAGATTTACAAGTGGGTCAATAAATTACGATGACCATCATAACAGAAAATCATAATGGGAAAATTGAAATGAAAAATCGGAATTCGAATAAATATTTGTTAGAAAGACTAAAGGGTGGTGAATTCAATAAAAGATCCAAAATTCAATGAAAGATCCTGATTTCATGAGGAATTAAATGATTCCAAGAAAGATTCGTATTTCACGGGGAATTTAATGAGTTAATGAAAGATATGTGATTTAAGGAAGATTGAAGATTTGGAAAATTTGGTAAAGCACGGAAACCTTTTTAGAATCCTTCTTAAACCAATATTTCAAACCTATAAATATGAGGAGTGTACATTCAGTATTATGGGACTTGAATATATCACAAAAGATGAAATACAAGATCTGCAATTCTATCAAGAAGAATTTTATGGATTGCATTTAATTAAAGAAGTTACATGTATAGATGAAATGAAGAAGATCGTATTCAGAGTTTCAAGAACTGGAATAACCTTTTCGTATTGGAATTTCCAGACTCAAATAGAAGAAATCCTTATTTCTAGTGTATTTTGTGGTATTTTTTTTTCCAAACCATACCAAGGATGTAGCTACTCTTTTTTAGTAGTAAACCTTATAAATTATTGTGTTCATGTGGATGTGTGTTTATTTTGTTTCATCAAAGAAAGAAATCATTAATAGGAGGCAAAGTTTGTTTCCAAATAAAGGAACATAAAAGAAAAAAGATATCACTAATTCATCCCCTTTGACTCTAAGTGATACGACTATCCTACCTGGGAAACTTCAAAAACCATGAAACCCCCAAAAAACCCAAATAAAACTTAAAAAACACTAAATTACCTAAAAATCAAAAAAAACCCAAGAAAACCAAAAAAAATAAAAAAATAAATACAAACCCTAAACCCCTTAAAAACATTAAAACCCTAAATATAATAAAATCCATAAAAACTTTTTAAACCCCAAAAAACTATAAAATCCCTAAAAAATAAAAAACCCTAAAAGACCCAAAAATACTAAAAACCCTAAAAATCCTAAAAAACATACAATAATAAAATGTTTATAAATTATCCTATAAAACCTCTAAAGACCCTAAAACCCTAAAATCCCAAAAACCCAAAAAAAATCCCTTAAAAACACTAAAAATCATCCAAACCATAAACCCCTAAAAACTATAAAAACACTAAAAACCTTAAAAAGGATAAAAACCTAAAACAATCCTAGAAAAACCTAAAAAACTCAAAAATCAAAAACTCAACCCCCCTCCCCCCCCAAAAAACCCTAAAACCCCTAAAAATCCATAAAAACATCGAAAAAATAAAAACTCCTAAAAAACATGAATAACTGAAAAAACCATAAAAATCCCTAAAAACCACTAAAAATACCTTAAAATACCAAAACACATGAAAAACCTAAAAACCCCTAAAATCCATAAAAACCTTAAAACCCCTAAAAACTCTAAAAACATAAAAAATCCTAAAACCATTAAAACACAAAAAAAATCATAAAAACCTTAAACACAATAAAAAATAATAAAAACCAAAAAACAATAAAAATACTGAAAAACCTTACAACCCATAAAAATCTTAAAATCCCTAAATCACATAGAAAATCAATAAAATCAATAAAACACTAAAAACCCCTCAAAACCGATCAAATCCTGAATGATCCTAAAAAACATTAAAACATTAAAATATAATAAAAACCTTAAAATACATAAAAATTATAAAAATCTTTAAAACCACATTAAAATATTTAAAATTTCATGAAACCCATAAAATCCATAAAAACCTAAAAAACAATAAAAACTAAAAAAACCCATAAAGGACCCAAAAAGTCACTAGAAAATCCTAAAAACACCTTAAAAGTTATAAAAACCCAAAAATCCTTAAAATCCTGAAAAACCCATAAAAATCTAAATTGCCCCTAAAATACCCTAAAACCCCAAAAATACCCTCAAAGTCCCTAAAACCTCTAAAAACCCAAAAAAACAAGAAAAGATACAAAAAAACCTAAAAACCCCTAAAACATAATAATATACTCCAAAACCCGTAAGAGACTCTTAGAACCCCAATGGAACCCTAAAGGACCCTAAAACCCCAAACCCACTAAAAATCATAAATACCCATAAAAAACAAAAAATGACCCAAAAAATCATAAAATACCCTAAAGAACCCTAAATATCCAAAAAACACTAAAGGAACCTAAAACACTAAAAACCCTAAAGGACCCTAAAACCCATAAAAACATAAAAAACTTATAAAAACCCCCCACAAGAAGATAAAATCCCTAAAAACCACCAAAAGATCCCAGAAACCCTATACTACATCAAAAACCCTAAAAACCAAAAAGAAAAAAAACAAACAAAAACCCTAAAAAGACCCTCAATCCCCTAAAAACATTAAAAGATCCTAACACCACCAAAAAACCACAAATACCCTAAATCCAAAAAAATCCATCAAAACCCCAAAAAAACATCAAAATACCCTAAATGCCTAATAAATTAAAGTACCCTGAAAAATCATCAAAAACATATGAATCCTAAAAAACCTAAAAACCCGAAAAGGCCCTAAAATCCCTAAAAACCAAAAAAACCCTAAATCCCCCAAAAAATCCTATAAACCCTAATAAACTATAAATACCATAAAACCATATAAATCATAAAAATATTAAAACCCCTCAAGAACCCAAAAAACAACTAAAACCCAGACCCCGCTAAAAAAACTAAGAACACAACAAATCCTAAATAAACATAAAAAACTAAAAAATCATAGAAATTCCAACCCACCTCCCCCCCCCCCCCAAACTCCCAATACACCTCAAATCATTTTAAGTCCCTCAAATACCATAAAAGTCACTCAAAGATAAAAAATACCCTAAAAATACACTAAAACCTATAAAACCCCAAAAAAACCCTCCGAGACACAAAACATCCAACAAACCCTAATAAACTATAAATACAATAAAAAACATAAAAATCCTAAAAAATATTAAAACCCCTCAAAAACCTATAAAACTACTAAAAATGGACACCCCACTAAAAATAATAAGAACACAATAAATCATAAAGAAACATAAAAACCTAAAAAATCATAGAAATGCCAACCGCCCCCCCCCCCCCCCCAAAATTCCAAATACCCCTCAAATTATGATAAATCTCTAAAATACCTTAAAAGTCCCTCAAAGATAAAAAAATACCTTAAAAATACACTAAAACCTGTAAAACCCAAAAAAACACTCCGAGACACAAAAAATCCTAGAAGACCCTAAACCCCAAAAAGATCCAAAATCCAAAAAGACCCAAACAAACCCTAAAATCCCTAAAAACCTAAAACCCCTAAAAAAATAAAAACACTTTAAAACCCCTGAAATCTTAGAAACTCGTAAACCCCCCCCCCCCAAGCCCTATAAAAAATTTAAATAAAAAAATAACCTTAAAATAACCTTAAAACCTTAACAGAAACTATCTCAGCCCATCCCCTGGGGGCCATGTCGTGACTACCCCAAGCCCACCACCCTAAAACCAGGGGCTGGTGACTAGCGCCGAAGGAATAAACCTACAAATGGGATCCATTAACCTGGATACCTATATGCACACACACACTCAACCAAGTCCCAACTCACAAAACATAAATAACATACCACTAAATAACTGAGTACAAGTATAGTTGAAAGGAAGTGGGACAGAATAAAAAACCCAAGAAAATGTACTAAAAAATATATAGTAAAAAAGTGATCTAATGGCCAACCGTAGTAAACCCCACCTGATCATGATAATAGGGAAGCTACTGGAAGCTGAAGTGGTACGTCATTTCTTCCATGTCCTACTAGGCCCTGCTTAGTCCTAGGACACAAAGTCCACCATCGTAGCATCCATTAGTCCCGTCTCCCTGAGCACCCCTCTCAAAATGTTAGTCGTCTACATCAGACACAACATGTGCGAGAAAATCCCATGCAAGAGTGAGTAACATAGTAATCTATAGGGACCCCAAAACAAAAGAGTAAAGACCACACAAAACTTCTCAAAGTAAAGCATGAAACACAAGAAAGATCACTCCAGGTATATTCTAGGGTAGTAACCGTAGCATCGTCAGTCACAAAGGTCTAACACCTTGGTTATGGAAGAAATCATCCTTTATCGAGTATAGTGGGAATTCTAGGTCACATAGAGCTGCTTCCCACTAACCTTTAATTGCTTAGGTACCCCTCCTCCTCATGTACCATGGGTATGCCAGGTCACACAGAGCGGCTCCCCACCATGGCCTGTTGAGGTACTCCTGTCGAGTATCATGGGTCTACCAGGTCACAGAGAGCCGCTCCCCACCATGGGTCTGCCGAGTCACATAGAGATGCTTCCCACTGGGTCGTCGAGTCACACAGAGTCGAAAGTCAGCAGCTTTCAGGTCGCAGCCAGCCATAGGGTTCCACATGTAGCACGCTTGGGAGAACCACTCTTCAAGCCATTCATCACATTTTTACATCCTAAAAAGTCACCATAGGACGTTTCAAATGATCCTCCTTGTCTAGAGGGTCCCGACGCCGCAAACGGATCTTCAATCGGATGTACGGTTTGAAAGATACGAGTGTTTTAGTAACCAGGGGACCAGTTGCGACGGGCCCTGGTCCAACCCGGTCATGCCGACCGTACCAAACTAGCCAGGGGGTTCCACATACCCCGGTA
Organism: Viscum album; assembly: GCA_963277665.1. NCBI lineage: Eukaryota > Viridiplantae > Streptophyta > Magnoliopsida > Santalales > Viscaceae > Viscum > Viscum album. The sequence continues at coordinate 374,289,241 of OY728137.1, forward strand.
CATTCTAACGGACCCAAACTGACTTCGTGTGAGTTGAGGTTGGTCTGGTCTGTCCTGGCCAGTGGTCCAGGCCCAATAGGCCTCGCTGGACCCGGCACGGTTGGCAAAGGGTCCAGCCCACTAGGTCGCCTGATGACCCGGTCTAGTCTGGACCGGCCCAAAGGGGCATGTGTCCGGCCTGCCAGTGTGGGTTTTTCCCACTAGCGTGGGTCCGGACTGCTGGGTAGCAGGATCGGCCTAGCCCGCTGGGGGGCGTGGCTCGCTGGTCCGAAGACCGGCCGCGTTAGTGGATGGTGGGGGTGAGACTAGGTCGGTGTGGACCGTCGTGTCCCTCCTTGTCCAATCACGACCCACAAGGATCGGGCCACTCCTTCATACCCCCACATCCAGTGATGACCGGATTCCCTCCACGTCACCCGAAGACCCAGTCTGCGTGATGACCCCAGTCAACGTGGTTCTATAATAGAGCCGCGGGTCTCCAACCTCACGGCCCGGTTGGTCGTGGATTCCACCGCATCGGTGCACTGCTCCACCTGGCCACCCGCACGGTCGGTGGCCTGCTACTCAGCCTGTCATGAGTTTGGTTCATGCCGCTGCTACTGTTGCGTGTTGTCGTTTTTGGTACTGGTGCACTGGTAAAATCATTGACGGGCCACCGGATGCGCTTCGGTGGTCCATCCCTTGGGCCGCTTGAGCCGACGGTCTCCGGGCAAGGATGCCTTTACCGTAAATCCTTCAAACCGGCCTTGCCATCGCTTCAGATAAAATGTTCACCATGAGTGCACAAACGGAGGGGTACATGCCTTTGTTCGTGTTGGCTCCTACCCTCCGAGTTATAAGGCTTAATGATGGAGGAGGTTTGGGGAGTCTCCATTCAATCGTTACATGCAAAAAACTCAAACCCCGATAATGAAAACCATCCCACATAAATGCATGAATCGCAAGTCAACTTGTTCGTGGGTTGACCCATGTTCATAATTTATAAAAATGGATGGGGAAGAACAAAAAATAAAAAACCCTTACCTCTTGAAGTTCATTGTCACATGTTCTTCCTCAAGGGGTTAAGATGTCGATGTCGCTTCTCGGTTTTGATATTCGAAAGGCATCGAAGAAGGAGAAGTTCCATCGGCGTTCTTCATTCTTCACTGGGGTGGAAGTTCATCGGAGTTTTTCCATATAATCCTTAAATTTCTTTAATCCATATTTTCCCAGTGCGGCGAATTATAAATAGAAGCACTTCGCAGCATTCCCATAAAGATACGGTGTCACTTCATTACGTTGAAACAACATCAATGTTACTTGTCATTAAAACGTCGTTACACTGCGAGTTTAATGAGCCATTAATAAGCCTCATTGATGTGCATCATTTCCACCCTGTTGCTTCCCTATCACTTCCCCACAATTTCATTATCTTCCAGTCTAAAGGGATAAAGAAAATAAAATAATTCATTTAAATTATTTTATTATTTTTCTCAAAAAGCTTGAAAAATTGTGTTTCCAATCGGCCCTTGTCGACCATAGTTAAGTGATTTCTAGGTGAATCTTAGCGTTCTGAATTCAACAGTGCCCTCGTATTTTTTATTCGAGTGACAGTTCAAAAGATAGAGAATCCCACTTGCACGTTTACTGAACGTACCATAAAAAAAGATCAAAAATTATTAACAGTCACCCTCGACCCATGCCGGTTGAGGTTAGGCTCAGACTAAGGGAAAAAACTCCAAAAATCCAACGGTACTATCGGATTTTCAATCCAAGTTACCATTTATAAGTTATAGGATTTAACATTAAAATAATTTTTACTTAATTATTGAATTTATGACCAAAAATTAACTTCCAATGTTGGATGGAGCCAACCAATGTTCGGGTCTACCTAAGGAAAGCATACCCTCACGAGTTCATCAGTGGTCTCGTATTTTTAATTCGAGTCACCGTTCATGAGTTATAACCATTTGAAAAATAAAATAAAATAATTTAATTATTTTATTTACGGTTATACAATTTTCGTGTTTTCTCAATAAAGGCATGTGCCGACTAAACTTAAGTCTCACCTAGGGTAAACCTGCCATCCTGAACGCAACGGTGCCCTCATATATTTGATCAGGGCACCCATTTAATAGTTATTCTACTTTTTTTAGGAAAAATGCTCACACACACTTTTTGAAGCTTAACATTTTCCAATGGATCATTCTGGGAACTCCGAGCCTCGAAATTACGTGCCGTCAAATTTTACGGTCTCGAAATAATTCCATATAAAAAAATTATATAGAAATTACAAGATATTACATTATCCCCACCTTAGGGATTTCCATCCCTAGAATCCAAAATAATAACTAAACAAAAAGATGGGGGGGTACTGAGCATGAATGTGAGCCTCCATCTCCCATGTGCTCTCTTAGATATTCACATGACACCATTGGATGTGCACCAGAGGAATAGACCACCCACGTAGGACCCACTCTTATCAATCCTCTATCTCTACTAGGAACTCTGCAAACATCACCCCATCGTCGACGTCCATCTCTCCCCAGTCGATGATGTGTGATGGATCATGAACGTTCCTCCTCAGTTGTGGCACATGGAAAACATCATGCACCCAATGCATCTTGGGGGAAGAGCTAGGTGTTACGCCACCTTGCCAACTCTGTTCAGGATCTGAAAAGTTCCAATAAACCTCAGAGATAGCTTGTCGCCCCAACCAAATCTCTATAATCTTCATCGGGGTGAGACCTGAAGGAACACATGATCTACCTCCTCAAACTCCAAGGGTCTCTGTCTCTAGTCAGCATAAGACTTATGCCTTCTCTATACAGTCCTAATTTGCTTCTGGATGATCTGCACCTTCTCAGTGGCATCCCATACCAACTCTAGACCCATGAGTATCGACTCCCCTGGGTTTATCCATCATATGGGTGATCTACAAGGTCTCCCATACAAGGCCTCAAATGGTGTCATTCCAATGGTGGAGTGATAGTTGTTTTTGTATAAAAAATCCATTTGTGGCAGGTGGTCCTCCCAACCATGACCAAAGTCAAAGACGCAAGCACGAGGCATGTCCTCCAAGGTCTGTATAGTATGTTCTATCTGACCATCCGTCTGGGGATGAAAAGTTGTGCCCAAGCGTAGCTGCATCTCGAACTCCTCCTATAATTACTTCCACAATTAGGATGTAAAGAAGGGTTCGTGATTTGAGATGATAATCAAAGGAACCCCATGAAGTCTCACTATCTCCTGGACATAGAGGTGTCCCAAGCCCTCTACCGTCCCCTACTCTTAGATGGGTAGGAAGTGAGATGACTTGGTGAGTCAGTCAACGATCACCCAAATAGAGTCATGACCTCTAGACATACATGGTAAAATTGTCACTAAGTCTATCGAGATACCATCCCATTTCCACTCTAGTACGTCTAGTGGATGAGTCAAGCATTCCAGAACCTGGTGCTCAGCCTCAACTTGATAACAAGTGAGGCATCATGAAACAAAATCAGCCACTACTTTCTTCATCTCTGGACACTAGTAATGATGTTGGAGGTCTTGGTACATCTTTACTACTCTAGGATGTACCTCCAAAGGGGAAGTATGTAACTCCCTCAACACCTCCTTCCGAAACTCCACTGGTAATAAGGTGAACCATCTAAAAAAATGATGTGCTCCCCACCTTCAGAAAATCCTTTAGGATCCTATCATGAGGATATCTGAGCATGTCGGGCCTCACAGTCAACATCCCCCAGCTATACCTCCCTGACTTTTTGTAAGAGTGGGGGAGTAACAACCATCGAATATAGGTAAACAACTTCACCATAATTCATGATGGATACCTTCATCACGGCTAACTACTTTGTCGCCGCACTCAGCAGCTGCAACCTGGTCCTCCTACTGAGCGCGTCTACCACCACGTTCCCCTTTCCCAGGAGTATATACTATCTCAAATTCATAGACCTGGAGGAGCTCCAACCATCGTCGTTGTCTCAACTACTGAAAAGCCTATGGGCACCTCTCCATCTTCTTTCTTGGGGAAAAAAGCACTGGGGTTGCCCCTGGTGAAACACTGGGCCTTATGAACCCCTTCTCCTGCAATTCCTCAAGTTGTACCTTCATCTTGCGAAGCTCTGCGGGAGCCATTTGATACATTGGTGTGGAAATTGGTGTTGTCCCAAGGTATAGGTTGATGCAGAAGTCAACCTCTCTACGAGGATGTAGTTCTAGAACCTCATCAGGAAAAACATCCTCGTACTCATCCACCAGTACAATAAAACTTGTACTCCTCTCCTCCAATGCACCTAGAGTGAGGCTAGCCAACTGGTGAGTGATCAGTTCCACCCTCCTCCGAGAGAGTCCATCGTACACTGCAAGGGTTTCCTTTTCTCTGGTGAAGGAAAACCCAGTCCCATCTGTGCAGACACACCGCATCGTATGCCTAAAACAATCAATCTGAGTATGGACTTTGGATAACCATTCCATACCCAAGAAGACATTGTAAGGCCTCAATGCTGCTACTAGGAGATCCCAGCTCAAGCTCTCACCTCCTAGAGAAATCTCACATTGTTGGAACCCATGTGTAATCCTCGAATCCCCTCCCGTAAAAGTCTCTATCCATAAGGATCGATCCAACCACTCTACTGGAATCTCTGAGCTTCGATCGAGAGTTGTGGAATGGAAGGAGTGACTAGCACCAGTGTCTATAAGTACTACAACTATGGTGGAGAAGACATAGATCCTACCTTATATCATCTCTTGGGTGACGTGGTCATACACCTATGCTTCCTGTAGCCAAGCTCACCCATGTATACCTGCTTCCTGAGGTTGGGGTGGACTGCTTGGGGGTGTTGGTGGTAACATCTCAAAACGTCGCCCACCGCCTGCCGCTAGGCCAACTCACCTTCCACGTCCTCTACCCTTCGAACCACCTTGCTCAAACCATTGTCGTTTCCTCTATGGATCCTCGACCATTTTCAGATCATCTGTACAATGGGTCAGGAAGTCACATGCCATGTGTCCCTTCCCGATGCATGCATATCACTACCTGGATCCCTACCAACTCCCTCTGGACTGGGAGCCCCGCACAACCAACCCTGAGTCATGGGGTCATCCTCTGAAATACCTGGCCCACTTGAGCCAATGCATCTGTTTTATGTGACATGCTGAAGACTATGTCACCTGGGATCTGCTGGAGGCTCTATTTGTTAGCACCTAATCCTCTAAGAATCTCTCCACATGAAGGGCTCGCTCCAACACCCTTTCCTGTGTAGGGATACTGAGAGAAAACAATGATACCCTGATCTCCCAACTGATTCCCTTCTCAAAGTCTCAAGCCCTAAATAAAGGGTCTCGCACCATGTATTTGGTGTAGTAAGAAAGCTCTGTGAACCTTCTTGAGTACTCGGCCACTATCATGATGCCCTACAATAGGTGATGCAGCACCTTAATTCACATAGAGAACAACATCGCGAGAAAAAATACTCCCAGAAAATATTCCTGAATTCAACCCAAGTGAGGGTCGCTTCAATGTGATTATAGATGGTCAAGCTCCACCATATCACTTTTGATCCCTGCAGAAGGCTCGCCACCAAGATCTCCATATGGCCAGACAGTGTCCCCAATAAGCGGAAGACCCACGTTATAGCCCCTAGCCAGTCCTTAGTGACCTGAGGATCTATCTATCCCCTAAATTTGGGAGGTCTTTATCTCGGAAACTCATGTAGGGCACTGAGCCTATGAACATCCTCTGCTGGAACCATTAGTAATTGATGCTGACCATCGGGTGGTGGTAGCATTGTTGCACCACCCAGTGGTCCATATCAAGCACTAGTCCATGAATGGACGCCTCATCGCTAGGCGGTCTATCCACAAGACCTCATATCAGGATCCTGGTTGGTCGTCTACGTGGATGCATTTTGAGATAGATCAAAATGTAAAATGGTTAGAACATTATACCTGGTGAGATGACTCTTATTCAAAATCAAAATAAATTTATGAAACTAGTGTTTTCATGTATTGGTAAAAAAAAGACGAATTCAAAGTTTTAGTGTATGGATACGTCGGTCATTGCGCCAACACTGGACTCCCTGAGTCAAAAAGTTGGACTGGCAACATTTAACACTTTTTCTCCATGAAAAACACAGAATCCCAGTATTTCAGGGGGAATCGACCACCATTTGAAACCACTTTTTCACATCCCGTCCCCTAGGACCCTTTTCGTAACTACCCCAAGCCCACCTATCGAAGGCCAAGGGCTAACAGCTAGCATTGAAGGCATCAACCTAAAAGTGGGAGGCATTTTCTCGGATACCTGTAGGCACACACACACCCAACCAAGTCCTGAATTACAAAAGGGAAATAACTTTCCACTTAAGAATTGAGTAAAATTACAACTAAAAGGAAGTGGGAAAGAATACAAACCCAAGAAAAAATACTAAAAACTGTAAAGTACAAAAAGTGCTTTAATGGCCATCCGTAGTAAACCCCACTTGATCGTGAGAGTAGGGAAGCTATTGGAAGCTGAAGTAGTACGACTTGTCTGCCTTGTCCTACTAGGCCCCGCCTTGTCCTAGGCCACCAAGTCCACTATTGTAGAGTCTGTTAGTCCCGCATCCCTGAACACCCCTATAGAAATGGTGGTCTTCTGCACTAGACACAACATGTTTAGGCAAAGCTCGTGCAGGGGTGAGTAACAAAGTACTCAGTAGGGACCCCAAAACAAAAGAGGAAAGACCGCACAACAATTATCAAAGTAAAGCATGAAACACAAGACAACTCACACTAAATATATTCTAGGGTAGTAACAGTAGAGTCGTCAGTCACAAACGTTTAACACCTCGGCTGCTATAGAAATCCTCCTCTATCGAGTACAACAGGAATTTCAGGTCACATAGAGCCGCTTCCCACTAAACCTGAACTCCTTAGGTACCCCTCCCCATCATGTATCATGTGTTTGCTGGGTCACATAGAGCTGCTCCCCACAGTGTCCTGTTGAGGTACTCCTCATGTCGAGTACCATGGGTATATCGGGTCACATAGAGTCTCTCCCTACCATGGGAATGCCAGGTCAGATAGAGCTGCTTCCCACTGGGCTATCAAGTCACGCATAGTTGGAAGTCAGCAGTCATCAGGTCTCAGCTAGCCGCAGAGTTCTGCACGTAGCGCACTTGGAGGAACTGCTCCTCAATCCATTCATGGCATCTCAACATACACTAAAGTCAAAATAAGATGTTCCAAAATATCCTCCTCATCGATGGGGTCCCGATGCTACAAACAACTTTTCAATCAGACATATGGTTTGCAAGATACGGGTGTTTTAGTAACAAGGGGATATGTTGTGACGGGGCCTGGTCCGACCAACCTGGCCCAGGGGTTCCACACACCCATGTTCATTATGACAGACCCAACCTGACCTAGTGTGGGTTGGGGTTGGTCTGGTCTGGCCTCGCCAGTGGGCCAAGCCCAATAGGCCTCACTGGACCCCACCCGGTTGGCAGAGGGTCCAGCCTGCCGGGTCGCCCGACGACCCTGTCTAGCTAGGCCCGGCCCGAAGAGGCGTGAGTCCGGCCTACTGTCATGGGTCCATCCCACTGGGCAGCAAGATCGACCTGGCCCACTGGGTAGTAGGACTGGCCCGCTGGGAGGTGCGCCCCATTAGTCCAAAGACCGGTGGCGTTAGCAGCCAGTGGGGGTGCGACTGGGGTGCGGCGGACCAATGCGTCCCTCCCTATCCAAGCGTGGCCCGCAAAGAGTGGGATTCTCTTTCATGTGCCCGCATCTGGTGATGACCAGCCGCCCTCCACATCACCCATAGAACCAGACCGAGGGTTCACCCTGGTCAATGCGGCACCATGCTGGCGCTGCGGGTCTCCAGCGCCATGGCATGTTCGACCGTATCTTCCACCGTACCAGTGCGCCACTGGGGTGCGCCGCTCCACCTGGTCGTCGGCACAGCCGGGGCCAGATCCTTCATTTAGCATGCGGTTGGCACATTCCGCCACTTTCGCCGTGTTCTGTCGCTTCTGGCACCAGTGCACAAGTAAAATCTTTGACAGGACACCGGGCGCGCTCCGGTGGTCCGTCCCTTGCACCGCATGTTTCAACAGTCTCTGGGTGAGGATTCCTTCACCGCGAAGCCTTCAATATGGCCACATCGTCGCTTTAACCAAAACATTCACCATGAGTGCACAAATGGAGGGGTATGTGCCTTTTTTCATGTTGGATTGTACCCTCTACATTAAAAGTCTTAATGATGGGGGTGGTTTGGAGAGTCTCTGTTCAATCGTTGCATGCTAAAAATTCAAACCCCAAAAATAAAACCCCAAGATTGAAACACCCTCCAGCATAAATGCACGAATCACGGGTCAACTCGTTTTGGGGTGGAATTATGTTCATAGTTTCTATAAATGGATGGGGAAGAGAAAAAATCAAAAACCCCTACCTCTTGAAGTTTTTTGCCGCATGTTCTTCGTCAAGGGGTTAAGATTTCGGTGTCGCTTCTCAGTTCTGATATTTGAAAGGCATCGAAGAAGGAGAAGTTCCAACAACGTTCTTTATTATTTGGTGGGGTTGAAGTCCGTTAGAGGTTCGCTAGAGAATCCTCTAATTTCTATAATCCATATTTTCCTATTGTATCGAATTATAAATAAGAGCACGTCGCAATGTTCCCATAAAGATGTGGTGTCGCGTCGTTATGTTGAAAAATTGTCGTTTTTACTCATAATTAAAGCACCATTACATTGTGAGTTTAATGAGACATTAAGGATCCTCATTAATGTGCATCGTCTCTGCTACACAGCATCGTCATCCGCCACTCCAAAGGGAAAAAAAAAGAAAATAATTCTTTTAAATTAATTTTGTTTCGAAAAGTCCAATAAAAAAACTTTTCTGTTCAACCCTTACCGACGGATGTTAAGTCATTTATAGGTGAATCCCATCATTTTGAATTTAGTGGTTCCCTACAATTTTTTATCCGAGTGACGGTTCAAATGATAGAAAATCTCGGTTTTACCTTTACTGAACATACCATAAAAAAGTTTGAAAATTATTAATAGTCACCCTCGACCCGCGTCAGTCGAGGTTAGGATTTGCCTAAGAAAAAAACGCCCCCACGAATCCAACGGTACTCTCATATTTTCAATCTGAGTTACCATTTAGAATTTAGGGGATTTAATATAAAAATAATTGTTACATAATTATTTTATTTACGGCCAAAAACTAACTTTCATTGTTGGCCCATGTCGACCCATGTTAGGGACTACCTAAGAAAAACATACCCCTCACGCGTTCAATGGTGGTCTCAGATTTTTAATCCTAGTCACCGTTCGTGATTTATAAACATTTGAAAAATAAAATAATTTTATTTAATTATTTTGTTTACGGTTATGCAATTTTCAGGTTTTCTCACTGGAGGCATGCGCCGACTAAACTTAAGTCGCGCTTAAGGTAAACCCACCATCCTGAATGCAACGGTACCCTCAGATTTCTAATCTGGGCACCCATTTAAGAGTTATTCCACTTTTTTCAGGAAAACTACTCATGCACGCTATTTAAAGCTTAACATTTTTCAATGGATCATTCCGGGCACTCCGGGCCTCAGAATTATGTGCCGTCAAATTTCACGGTCTCGAAATAATTCCATATAAAAAAATTATATGGAAATTTTGGGACATTATAGAAACCAAATCCCCTAAAAACCCTCAAAACATCTAAAAACCATAAATACGATAAAACCCCTAAAAACCCTAAAAAACTAAAAACCTTAAAAGGAAACTAAAAGAACTAATACCATAAAAGACCTCAAGAATCATAAAAAATCCTTAAAAATATTCAAAACCTTTAAAAACCCTAAAATCATAAAAAACGCTAAAAACTCAAAAAAACTCAAAAACCAAAAATGTCACTAAAAAACCTTCAACTATAAAAGATCCTAAAAACCCCCTAAAACCATTAAAACTACTAAAAATCCTAAAACCCATAGAAACCCCTAAAAAACCTAAAAACTAATAAAAAGCTAAAAAAATATAAAAAATATAAAAAATGTAAAACATCTTGAAAACACTAATAATCCATCAAAAATCCCAAAACCCCCTGAAAGAACCTATAGACCCCAAAAAACATAAAAACCCTATAAATCTCTAAAATATCCTGAAAACCCAAAAAACCTTAATAAACCCTAAATCTGCTAAAAACCACCTAAAAGGTACTAAAATTCCCATAAAACACTAAAAGAAACTAAAAGACAAGAAAAGACACTAAAACCTTAAAATAACCCTTAAAACCCATTAAAACAGTAAAAGAGCCTAAAAATCCTAAAAAATCACTAAAATACCCTAAAACCCCTAAACACACTAAAAACCCTAAAAACCATAAAAAACCCCTAAAACCTCCCAAAAAACCTAAAATATCCCTAAAAATGTATAAAAACCCTAAAACATTCCAAAATACCATAAAAACCCAAAAAACTCACAAAACACTAAAACCCCTAAAAACCTAAAATAACTAAAAACCCTTTAATCACATAAATACCCTAAAATTCCTAAATCACCTTAAAAACCCTCAAAAACCCAAAAAACACCAAAATAAATTAAAAACCTTAAAACCCTAAAAACCCAGAATAATATGAAAACCTAAAATATACACAAAACTACAAAACTCTTAAATTCCCTAAAAATTCTAAAAAATGCCTTAAACCCCTAAAACCCCCCCAAAACACAGAAACCACACGAAAACACTAAAACACTCAATAAAAATTATAAAACCCCTGTAAATACTATATAACCATAAAAACTCTTAAAATCCTAAAACCACTAAAAATTTAAAAACCCTAAACAACCCTAAAACCCTATAAAAACCCTAATAGACACTCAAAGACCCCTTAAACACTGTAAAACCCCAAAAAACCTAAAACCCTAAAAATCCCTAAAATTACCTAAGTCACCCTAAGAAAACCAAATCATCCTCTTAGAAACCCTAAAAAATACTAAAACCCCTAAATCTTCAAAAATGCTAAAAACTTTGAATACCAATAAAAACCATTAAACCAAAAAAACAATAGAAACATGAAATAAACATGAAAATATGAAAATACTTAAAAATATGAAAACCATAAAAACCCAAAAAACACTAAAAAAATTTAAAACCCCTAAAAGAACCTAGAAAACCCTAACAAACTAAAATCCCTAAATCCCTAAAAACCCCTAAAAGACCCTAAAAGACTCTTGAAACACTAAAATAAACTAAAATACCCAAAAAAACTCCCAAAACACTAAAAATACATTTAAAACTAGAAAATAATTAAATACGTAAAACCATAAAATCTTTAAAAGTAACCTAAAAAGTCTAAAAACATATAAAAACCCAAAAAACCCATAAAATCTGTAATAAAATCATAAAATCCATAAAAACAATAAAAACCCCTAAAAATCTAAAAACCACTAAAACCCCTTAAAACATTAAAAACTACAAAGATCCTAGAAACTATTAAAAACCACAAAAAACCCACAAAACTCCATAAAAACATGAAAACCCCCAAAACCCTCAAAATATCAAAAAACCCAAAAAAACCCCAAAAAAACATTAAAAATCCTAACAATCCCTAAAAATACCTAAATCCATAAAATTCCTAAAATCCAATAAAAATATAAAAAACAATAAAACAATTAAGCACAAAAAACCCTAAAAAAACTAAAATCCCCAAAAACCCTTAAATACCCCCCATAAACCATAAAAACCCCCAAAAACCTGAATGTGACAAGTGACCCTCCAGTGAAACGGAGGGCAAAGAGGGACTATTCCTCCCTACCTTGGCCAATGGATACTAGATCCTCCTCCAAGGCTAGAAAAGGTTAAGGGGATGCACATGGAAAAGAAGACCGGTCTACCAAAGCGAAGCTGGACGTGGAACTCAGTAAGTATTGTGAAGCCTTCCTCAAGCAATATGAATCTTCTGAATGGGATTCGGTGGACTCAAATGCTTCCTAGGGATATGGTGCTTATGGATACCCTTATGGGTATGGTGATTTTGGTCTGTAGCTATCTCTTCTTTTGTCTTTTGGGTCTTTTGGACTTTCGTGTGTGGGGGTGTCCAGTGTTTTTGGGTGTGGGTTGATTGACCCTGCCCCTCCCTTGTATGTTATGTCTTTTTTCTAATAAATTTAGGGGGGGTAGAAATATCCCGGCCTCACACCTTCCTTGCCCTTAAACCACATTAAAACCCATGAGAATCCCCAAAAAACCTTAAAAACTCAAAATCCCTCAAACCCTAAAAACCCATAAAAACCCTAAACCCCTAAACCTATAAACCTCTAAAAACCCCTAAAAACTTAGAAGACCTAAAAACCCCTTAATACCCATAATAAATTCTAAAAACCATAAACACCCATAAAAACCCACAAAACCCACAAAACACTAAAATAACATAAAACACATAAAAACCTAAAAGTTCTTCAAAATCTTAAAATTCCCTAAAAACCATCAAAACCAAAAAACCCATAAAAACCTTATATGAAAACAAAAAACCAAAAAATAATAAAATACCCTAAAAACCCTAAAGTATCTAAAACCCCTAAAAATCCTAAAGGACCCATAAACATCCAAAAAGTCCCTAAAAACCCTAAAGGAACCAAACTACCATAATGGATCCTAAGAACCTTAAAGGAACCTAAAACCCATAAAAATCCTAAGGGGACCTAAAATATCATAAATCCCTCAAAGGTCCCTAAAGATCCAAAAACCCCCTATAAGACCCTAAAACCCCTAAAACTACCAAATGAACCTAAAAACCCCTTAAACCAAATTAAAACCCCTTAAAACCCAAAAACCCATAAAACCCATAAAAACCACAAATCCCAAAAAAATCATAAAAAACCATAAACCCCTAAAAAAACCAAATAGCCTTTAAAAATCATAAAAACCATTCTAACCCCTAAAACCCTAAAACCCCAAAAACCTTATAGTCCCTAAAAACTAAAAAACTACAAAATATCCCTAAAACCCCCCAAACCCCCTTAAATCTATAAAAATATTAAAGGTTCCTAAACTATCCTAAACCCCCTAAACCCAATAAAAACCTTGAAACCCATAAAAACAAAAAAACTTAAAATACCCTAAACTACTAAAAGACCCCGAAAACCCTAAAGGACCCTAAAAACCTAAAACCCCTAAAGGGCCCTTAAAAAAACCCTTAAAATCCCTAAATGACCATAAAATACCCTAAAACTCTAATAGATTCTAAAAAACTAAAACCCCTAAATGAACCTTAATCCCATTAAAAACCTTAATAAAGCCTAAAATCCATAAAAGCCCAAAAGTTCCTAAAAACCCCTTAAAACCAATAAAAACCTTAAAGGACCCTAAAAGCACTAAAACCCCCTAAACAACCCTAAAAACCCTAAATAATCATAAAGACACAAAAAACATTAAAATACCTAAAATTACATAACCCCCCCCCCCCAAATTCCCCTAAACCCCCTAAAAGGGCTAAAACCCCTAAAAACCATAAAAACCTTTAACCTCGTAAAATACCCTTGAAAGTCATAAAAAAAACTAAATGACCCTAAAACCCCCTAATTATTATAAAAACTCCTAAAAACTCAAAAAAAACTCGTAAACCCCCTTAAAACCCCTAAGCAACCCCTACAACCCCTACAACCCCTAAAACCCCTAAAAACCATAAAACCCCTAAAATTACCCTAATATCCCTAAAAACCATTGAATGTACTAATAATCCCTAAAAGACCCTTAAACCCTAAAAAACCTTAACCATTTAAACAACCTAGAAACACTAAAACCTCTAAAAATTGTAAAACCCATAAAAATAAAATAAAAACATAAAAACACTTAAAATATAATAATCCATAAAACCCCTAAAAACATTAAAAACTCTAAAACATTAAAACCCATAAAATCTTAAAACCATAAAATTTTAGGACCAATCTGATAAGTAAGATAACCATAATCAGGTATTTTCTTTTGTTGTCAAGGAAATTTCAAAGAAGAAGAAATCACCTCACTTTGTTTTTGGTGAAAATTGGACTAACCATCGTATTTAGAAAATTGGAATCAGTTTTCTTAAAGTATGTCATATTGAGAATATTATTCTAGGAAGAAAATATTTATCAGGATCACCTTGGGTCCAGAATAAGGTTATGATCATACTGGTGATGGGAATCAGATTCAATAGGGATCCGATATAAATCTGATGATACTATGCTGATTTTATTTCACAAATATCATAAGTTGTTTGGAAAATTTATGATGAAAGGCTTATAAAGGTTATGATGAGAAATATGTTTTCCAATAATATTCAAATTTTATTGTAAAGAAATACATTTTTGGAATATGTGGAAGTTACAATACTTTCATTAGTAAGTCAGATGATGCTAAATCTGATCTTAAATGTTTCAAAGTCATGATAAAGTAATTCATAAAAGAAAGAAGTTGTAGAATAAGAAAAGTTGAATTTTATTTCAAGTGGGTCAAGATAAAATAATAAGAATAATCTATTGTTTTATATTTTTCCTCATTATAATTAGGGAGATCATAATTTAAATTGTACTGGAGTTTTGTTAGGCCTGTAATTTTTCATGAAGACTTTGAAAAAGATGCAAAACTACTGTCAGAGGGGAGGTTGAAGCTTGGGGAATATGTTTGTTTTCTTCAATCGGTATGGAGAAATATTAATTGTGAAATCATAATGGAGAAAATATAATAGTGAAATTGGAATGAAAAAATTGAAATGGATAAATTGGAATGAATAAATTAGAATGAAGGAATTAGAATTGAGAAATCAGAATGGATAAATTGGAATGGAGAATAGAAATTAGACTAAAGTTTGTTAAAGAATTCATAAGTGATATGAAGTAATTAAATGATTCAATAAGGTTTGGGAAGAGTTGAGAAGTTTTAAATAATTCAAAAAATATCTATATTTTAAGGTGAATTGAATGATTTAAAGAGAGATATGAGATTTAAGGAAGTTTAAAGATTCTGGAAATTTGGTTAAGTAGGAAAAACTTTTCAGAATTCCACTTTAACCATTCTTACGAGCCTATAAATATGAGGAGAGGACTTCATGTATTTAGTAAATTTCATCGCTCGTGAAATAGATGATAGAATCTATACATTTACAGCAAGTGAAGAAGGTTTATTAATTGAGATTTCATAAAGAAGTTAGTGGGATAGAAGAAGATGAAGAAGAAGTCAAAGATTGTATTCAGCTAGTTATAATATTTGGCTATATAATCAGGCTAGGTAAATTGTATTGAGATTACTAGACTAAGGAAGAAGAAGTATATATTTAATTCCATCATTAAATTTTCAAAGTTACATTTTCCATATTAAATAATTAGACCTGATAATCAGACTTGGTAATCAGATTGGAATTTACAGACTCAGATTAGAAGTGGTTTAGAATTATATCTTTAGTATTCTGACAGAAGTATATTTTCCATATTAAGAAAATCAGACTGGGGAATTAGAATGTGTATTATTATGAAGTCCAGTAAATTATTACCAGCTTTTGGGTAAAAAGTGATGATTTTTTTTTGAAAGATCATATGCATAAAAGTTGGTCAAGAAGCACCATAACTTATTTGTTACAAAAATTATATTACATTATTTCATTCTAATTAAATTACATGATCTATTGATTGATCATAGTGCTACACAAGTGTAAGGGGATATCCTACTCATTGTATTCCACAAAAAGGATTTTTTTTATAGTGGATTGTGTGGTATTGGATTATTTCCAAACCATACTAAGGACATAGCTACTCTTGTTAAGCAGTGAACCTTTTAATTTATTGTGTTTTTTGGTTGTGCGTTTAAATTGTTTGTAGTAGGAAAATAAATCCTTAACATTAGGTAGAGGTTTCTTCAAAAGAAAGGAAACCTAAAATAAAAACTTATCACTGATTGACCCCTTCCCCTCTCAGTGACACAACAATCTTGATTGGGAAATTAAAATTAGTATCTGAGCTAGGGACCCTTTGTTTACTCTTTTTTTAATCTTTGAATAGATGTTGTGATGAGAATTTTAATTTCTAAATATTAATGGGATTCCAATCATTGATATAAATAATTGTCATATCTGGAATGATAGAACTATGCCTTATCTTATGTCTCTTCGGTATCATATTCTTGAATCTACAAAAAATGGATTTCCTATTTATTAAGAAAATGGCTCCTCTTACACCTATTTATAAGAATAATTTTGAGAATTTTGGAAGAGATAATTTTTTTACCGTCATAACTTTATAAAAGTGAGTTTTTGAGAGTGAATAGTGTTTCCACTGCCAAAGGTATCAAGGAAATGTTGAAAAACATTTTTTAAGGAAATAAAAAAGTAAATAAGGAAAAGTTAAAAATATAGATATTGAAGTATGAATATCCAAATATAGGTGAATAAAAATCTATTGGTGAATTATTTACCATGTAAAATGACATTTTCAGCACTATCAGATGTATCTGTGAAAATTTATAAGATTATATAGTTTTTGAAAAGATTTTAAGAATCCATCTGGAAAAGTTTGATGCCAAAGTTTCCTCAATTAAAGATAGATATACTAAAACTCTATCTCTAGGTGATCTCCATAGTAATATTATTACATACGAAACAAGAAAGGAAAAAAATTATGAAGTGAAAAAAATCCAATAGAGAAATTTCTTTCAAATATACCAAGAAAAGTTCAAGAAGGTTCTTGTGGAAGATGAAGTTGCTGACTCTGAATTTGAAAACAAGGTATATAAAAATCTTGATTAATATTTATCCTTATTTTCTAAAAATGAAAGAAAAGGTATAGGTAATCAAAAATAGAATCTTCCCTTGAAATGTTTTGAATGAGGATACGTTGGGAACTTTACAGCTAATTATCCATGAATAAATAAATAAGAGGATAAGTTATGAAGAATAAATAAGTCCAGAAGTTCATGTATGAAATTATGTGATAAGGATAAATCTTTTTCCAGAGGTAAAGATAAAAATTTAGTTAAATACAAATGAAGAAGTTTCATATTTACAGATGAATAATAATAAGAAAGTTGAATCTGAAAATCTTTTGAAAAGGCTAGATAGAATAATTTTATTTCAATAGTGAATAATGAATATTCTGAAAGAATAAGTTCTAATGAAGAAGAAACTCAACATGAATTTCATTTAAAATAATAGTTGAAATAATGTTTGAGAAATATTAGAAGTATTTAGAATGAAACAAGAAGTTTAAAGATAAAGGTTCCTCAATAAATAATCAAGAATATATTCCTAATGATAATTTTAAGATGCTAGATAAAATTGATATCTTGAAGAAATATATTGAGAAATAAAATAATCATAATAAACATTATAAAGTGAAGTTGAAGGAAAATGAATAAGAGTTGGAAATTTTCAAACAAAAAATTTCAAAAAAGATGAATAAAGGGATGTAGGTTTTGAAAACTCTATCTATAAAGTTCGTGAATTTTTTGGAAAATGAAAACCTAAGAATGATCAAAATTCACCTTCAAATTTTGAGAACAAAACTGAAGTTGTGTTATAGAAGAAGAAAGATGAAAATTTTTCTAAAAATAAGAAACTTAGGAAAGTTATGAATGTGGAAAAGACCAATAAAGTTGATAATTTATTATTTTAAAAAAATACTAAATCTGAAAATGTTTTATTACATATTTTACTAATAAAGATGACATGAAATATGAGCTTAAGAATAATGTTTCATTTGAAAAAATAAAGGTTGGTTTTCAACAATGTTCTGGTAATAAGGTTGCTGAGAAACATACTCATAAAATCGATAAATATAAATGATTTAGAGGAAATTAATATTTCTATATATACTGATAGTATTGTGATGGATTTAGAAATATTTAAAATATGTGTTGGTTCAACCAAAATCTTTAATAATATTCTACATTTTTTGGTATTCAATGTTTAAGGGGTAGTTAAACCTCTCAAAAGAAGAAGTATGAGAAGGATGTTCTGAAGAAACTTGAGAATTTTTGTGTAAAAATTGAGAATAGTTTCCAACACCTAGAAAATATTTTTGAAAGATGTGAAAAACCTGGATATCATTATAAGGGTTGTCTTATTTTGTTACTAGCATAACAAAAGTTTCTTAATAATTCTTAGAAGCTGGAGGTGTAGAGAGAAATTGGAAAAGAAAAGGCTCTTATTGAAGAAACCTCTTTGAAATCTATAAAAGGTGGATGAAATTAAATTCTTGATGGTGGTTTTTCTTCTCATATGATAGGATACTTAATGTTTTAAATGAATTTTAAAGACTTAAGAGAAGTAACTGTGACATTTGGAAATGATTAATCTCTGCGAATCAAAGGTGTTGAATCATCAATCATTGGGAAAGAAAAGATGAAATACAAGAAAGATTTTTGTGTTTATAGAATAAAACACAACCTACTGAGTGTTTTATAACATTATGATGAGGGTAAAAAATTTATCTTCAGAAAATATGAGGTTTTTTTAAAAAGTGGGTAAGATGGAAATATAGTTACAAGAGGCCAACATACAAAAGGAACCTTGTTCCAAGTTCATGAAATACAAAACTCTTGTTACTTGGGTATGGTAGAAGAAAATCAGATTTGATATAAAAGGTTGGATTACATGTGTCAAAGAAACATGACAATGTGGTCAAATTGAGATAGTCTCTGTGATATTAATGATATTTCAAGAAGAATAAACTTGTGTTGTACTACTATTCAGAAAGGAGAGATTACTAATTATGTGCAAAAGAAAGGTGAAATTTGTTCAAAAATACCCCTAAAACTGATCCATTCTAATATATGTGGACTGATGAGAAAACAATAAAATAATGAATATGAGTACTTAATTACATTAATTAATTAATTTACTCACAATTCTTATGTCATGTATATGAAACATAAGTTATATTCTCTGAAAATGTTTGAATATTTCCAAAGTAAATATGAGAAATAATGTGAGTATTTAGTCAAGAAGTTGATAACTGATAATGGTGTTGAATAAAAAAATGAATAATTTTAATGTTATATTGAGAAGAATGGAATTTTAAATTAGTTTAGTTCACCATAAATTCCTTTAAAATGGGGTTATATAAATGAAAAATAGAAACTTTGTGGCAATGGGGAGAACTATGTTACTTAAACATGGTATCTATCATTACTATTGGAGGCATTACATGAGTGTTGTTGTGTATATTCAAAACTGATGTTTCTACTGGAAAACCTCTAATACGAATCCATAGGAACTTTTTTATGGAAAAACTCTATGTTTGAAACACTTAATATTTTTTGGGAGTCTATGTATTATAAATAAGAAATATGGAAACCTTGGAATGTTTAAGCAGAAAGGTGAGGATAGAAATTTTCTTCACTATGATTTTGAAGGAAGTGGTTATAGATGGTTCAACAAAGACATAGGAAGAATAGTTGATTTTTTTTAAAAAAAATTATTTAAAAATCTGAGGAAGATAAATAGACTTATGCTAATAGGGATTTTGAGTAGGATAAAAAAGTTTTATTAACATTTTTGATAATGATATAAATAATTTTAGTCATACTCAGTAAGATGAATTAGAATCATCTATTTCCTTTGAAAAGTAAGAAACTAGAAAACCTCAACCTAGGATTAGGAAACTTGTGGATGCTCAGAACATAATTGGTGATCAAAATTAGAATGTTCAAAAAAGAAGAACATCAAAATCTATTAAACATACTCATTTGTGTTCAAAAGTGGAACCAAAAGTTGTGAATGAATATTTTTAGCATCCTGAATGGGATCAGGCTATGAATGAGGATCTGGATTATATAGAAAAGAATGATACTTGGTAACTCATCCCCAAGAAAAATAAAAAACTATAATTGGAACAAAATGGGTTTTATAGAATAATATGAATTAATATGGTGAAGTGATAAAGAATAAGGAAAGAATTGTTTTAAAAGGGTATTCATTTGATTTTGATGAAACATTCTCTCTGGTGGCAAGAATAGAAACAATAAAAAACTTCCTTTCTATTTCTACACAATGAAGTTATAAAATATTTCAGATGGATGTTAAGTCACCATTTTTGAATGTTGAACTTGATGAGGAATTTTAAATTAAACAACCTTGTGGATTTTTTATTAGAAAATATGACATTTATGTTTTCAAGTTGAATAAATACTTGTATGGGATAAAAAAATCCAATATCAAGGTATTCCAAATTGGATTATTCCTTAAGAAAGATGATTTTCAATAAAGGAGGAGTTTATAACAATATCTACCTCAAAGAAAGTCAAGAGTTCCCCTACATCATAATTTTTTTATGTTGAAGATATTATCTTTCCTAGGGATGATGAAATAATTTTTGAATGATTTTATAAAGAGATGAAAAAGATATTTGAAATTTCTATGTTGGTTGAAATGAAATGGGTTAAAAATATCACATGAAAAGAAACACATATTTCATTACCAAGAAAAGTATGCTAAGGAACTTCCTAATAAGTTCATTATGGATAATTCAAAACTAGTTTCCATACCTATTTCAGTGGGAACCAAGTTTAGTAAAGATGTAGAAGGAAAGGAAGTTGATTAGAAAGATTATCATGAGTTTATAAGAAGTTTTGTATACTTTACTACCTCAAGACCCGACATTGTTTATGTTTTTACCTTATGTGTAAGATTTTAGAGTGCTCATAGAGAATAAAATTTACTTAATGGAAAAATACTTCTCAAATATATAAAAGGAACAAAAAATTTCCAAATCTAGTATGAAAACATATAAAGTATTGACTTTTTTGGGTATTCAGATGCTGATTGGGAAGGAAATGTTGATAATAAAACATCTAAATTTGGTGGAGTTTTCTTTTTGGGGAAAATTTGTGTTAGTTATAATAAAATAAAAAAATTTATTAACTCTTAGAATTAATTAAGCTGATTGTATTGATTCCACTAAAGTTTCTACCCATATTATCTTGATGAAGACTCAGTTTGATGAATTACTTGTTGAATTAAAGATACCCTTGCTCTTGGGATGTGATAATCAAAGTCCCACAAACCATACCAAGAATCCTGTACAAAATTCTCATTCAAAAAATATGGATATCATTTACTAATTCATCAAAGAGAATGTGGATAAAAATTAATTGAAGATGGATTATGTTGTTACATCAGAACAAGCTACTGACATATTCACAAAAACATTACCGAAGAAAACTTTTTATAAATTTAGGTTGAAAATGGGAGTCCAAAATATTTTTTTATCAAGGTTGAGGTATGTTTTCTCCCCCTATATTACTTTATATTTTGATATTGTTTTCAATGAGGGAGAATTGTTTCAAAAATATGTCCTTATGAAAGCATGTAAAAGGGGGATTTGTGGGTAAGCTATGAATCTAGCATGTAATTGTGTGAACTATTATATCTTTTATTATTATTTTTGTAGGAAAACATATATTTTTATTCTAGGGAAGTTGAAGAAAGATTAGGAAGAAATATTAGCAATAAATACTGAGGAGTAAAGTTGACGATGTTTTTTAAGAGTCACTACGTTTGTACATCATGGTTTTGTTTTCAAAGATTCGTGTTTCCTAAAATTAGTTATCTCACATAGGCTTAGAATTTTTTATAATTAATCCACTACATGAGGTTACATGGTTAAGGGATTTATGAATCTTGGTGGAGAACAAAATAAAAGGGGGATATTGTCAGGACCATACTGATAAGGATGATAATTCTACTCAGGTATTGTCTTTTGTTGTCAAGGAAATTTCAAATAAGGAGAAATCACCTCACTTTTTTTTAGTGAAAATCTGACTAACCATTGTATTCAGAAAATTAAAATTATTTTTTTTTAAATTCAATCATATCGAGAAGATATTTTTTGGAATAAAAGGTTCATTGGACTCACCATCGGTCCAGGATGAGGTTCTAATATTAATGAATATGATAATCAGATTCAGTATAGATTTTATATAAATCTGAAAATTCTTTGTTGATTTGTGTTTCACAAATATCATATGTTGTTTGGAGAACATTTGATGAAATCTTTATAATTTTAAGGGGTAGAAAATGTTATCCCAATCATATTTATGTTTAATTGGAAAGAAATACATTGTTCAAAAATTGGGAAGTTACAATACTTTCCTTGGTAAGTTGGGCGTTGTTAAAGATGGTATTAAATGTTTCAAAGTCATGAAGAAGTAATGCTTACATGAAATAAGTTTAAGTAGAATAAAATTTGAATTATATTCCAAGTGGATCAATAAAAAAGAAGAATAATAATATATTATTTTACATTTTTAATCATAGTAATGAGGTAGATCATAATTGGAATCGGCATGGAGTTTTGTTAAGCCTGGAATTTTGCTTAAAGAGTTTGAAAATGATGAAAAAAGTGTTGTTAAAGGATAAAATTATGTTCTAATAATATGTTTGTTT
This sequence comes from Viscum album, assembly GCA_963277665.1. Taxonomy (NCBI): domain Eukaryota; kingdom Viridiplantae; phylum Streptophyta; class Magnoliopsida; order Santalales; family Viscaceae; genus Viscum; species Viscum album. The sequence goes on from OY728137.1 coordinate 374,311,616, forward strand.
TTTTCAATTGATATGGATACATAAAAATGGTTAAATAATGATGAATAAATTGGAATATAGAAATTAGAATGAAGAGATCGTAATGGAGAAATCAAAATGGAGAAATTAGAATGAAAGAAATCGGAATGGAGAAATCAAAATAGAGAAATGGGATGGAGAAATCCAAATGGAGATATCATAATGGATAAATTAGAATAAAGTAATTGGAATGGAGAATAATAATCGGAATAATTTTTGTAAATAAATCAGACGTAAGATGAAGCTATTTAAATAACCGATAAGGTTTGAGAAGAGTTGAGAAGTGTTGATAAACTCAAAGAAAGATCAATATATTAAGGGGAATTGAATGAGTTAAGTAGAGATCTGATATTTAAGGAAGTTTAAAGATTATAGAAATTTGGTGAAGTGGGAAAAAATTTTCAGAATACATCTATAACCATTATTATGTGCCTATAAATATGATGAGAGTACTTCATGTATTTGGGGACTTGTATCTCTCGTGAAAGAGGTGAGAGAAGCTTCAAAATTCAAGAAAGTGAATAAGGTTTCCAGATTGTGCATTCTTAAAGAACTTATCCACGCTAAAGAAGAATAAGGGAAAGATTGTATTTAGCTAGTTATCATATTTTTCTAGATAATCAGACTAGGTAAAGCATACTGAGATTTCTAGACTGAGGAAGAAGAAGTCCAGATTTGTTTCAATAAGTACTCTGTCAAAGTTACATTTTCCATATTGAACAATTGGTCTTGGGAATCAGATTGGGGAATTAGAGTAGAATTTATATACTTATATTATAAGTGATTCATAATTGTCTCAACAGTATTCTAATAGAAGTATATTTTTTATATTGAGAAAATCAGACTTGGGAATTAGACTTGGCAATTAGAATAGGGAATCAGGTTAAGTATTGTTACAATGTCTAGGATATTCTTCCTAGCTTCTGTGTAGGAAAGTGAATAATTGTTTTGAATGATAATATTTTTAAATTTTGGTCCAGAATTAGGTGACATGTTTGCTATAAAAATTGTATTACAGAATTTCAAGGTACTTGAAGCACATGAACTATTGTATTGATCATAGTGCTACATGAGTGTAAGGGTGTATCCTAATCATTGTATTACACACAAAATGATTTATTTCTAGTAGATTATATGGTATTAGATTGTTTCCAAACCATACCAAGGATGTAGATACTCTTTTTGAGTAGTGAAACTTGTAATTTATTTTGTTCTTGTGGATGTGTGTTTGAATTGTTTTCAACAGGGAAAGAAATCTTTAATAGGAGGTGAAGATTGTTTCAATATAAAGGAAGCTTAAAAAGAAAAAGTTATCACTAATTCCCCCATCCCCCTCTTAGTGACACAACAATCTTGAATAGGTAATTACACAAAAAACTGTAAAATCCCAGAAAATGAAAAATCTCTGAAAACCCCTAAAAACCATAAAAATCACTAAAAACTCTAAAACACACTAAAAACCATAAAAATAATAAAAATCCCTAAAATTTATTAAACCCTAATAACCCTTAAAACCTATAAAACTTATAAAACCCCTAAAAATTCCTAAGAAACCCCAAAAAACTAAAAACCCTTAAAACCCTAAAAGCATTAAAAATCCTAAAAACCCCAAAAACCCACAAAAACTCAAAAAACCAAAAAAAAACCCCCTAAAAACCATTTAAACCCCTAAAAATATCAAAAACCCTAAAAAAACCAAAAATACCTAAACAATTTAGACCCCTAAAACCCCTAAAAACAATAAAACAAATAAAATCCTTAAAGCCCCCTAAAATACCCTTAAAACCCTAAAAGACCCTAAAACCTCTTAAACGCCCAAAAAAACCCTAAAACCCCTAAAAACCTTAGAAAACCATAAAAACCCATAAAACCCTAAAAAACTTGGAAAACTTGTAAAACCCTAAAAATACCATAAAACCCCTAAAAACATTAAAATAATCCTAAAAATATAAAAACCATATAAAACCTTATAAAATGCTAAAATATTCGTTAAAACTATAAAACCCCAAAACACTAAAAAGCATAAAAACCCATGAAAACTCTCAACCCCCCCACCCCCAGAACAATGAAACATCCCTAAAAATCAATAAATGACCCTAAAACCCCTAAAAATAATTTCAAATCCCTAAAAATCCTAAAAACTCCAAAAAAACCTAAACAACCCTAAAAACCATTAAACTATAAAAATGACTAAAAACTCATAAAAACATAAAATCATAATAACCATAAAGACCTAAAAACCATTAAAAACTCTAAAATAAATTTAAAAACCCAAAAAAACATAATGACCCTAAAAACCACAAAAAACTCTAAAAATCATAAAACCCAAAAAACTCATAAAAATCTAATAAACTTTAAAAAACCCATGAATCCCTAAAACCGAAAAAACCACTAAAACCCAAAAACCAAAAACCCCTAAAAACACTAAAAAGTCTAAAAATTCAAAAAAAAACCCAAAAAACATAAAACCCCTTAAAATTACCAAGACCTCCTAACCCCTAGAAACCATAAAACCCTAAAAAACTCTAAAACACCCATAAAAGATTCTAAAACCCCCCAAACCCCCTAAAATGTCATAAAACCCCAAAAATACCATAAAAAGCTAAAAAATAATTAAAACCCCTAAAAAACCTCAGACTCTAAATGAAACTAAAAACCCTAAAAATAATAAATACACTAAAACCCCTAAAAGATTCTAAAAACACTAAAATCCTAATGAACTGTTAAAACCACTAAAGGACCCTAAAACCTTAAAGGACCACAAAACCCCTAAGTGACCTGAAAACTCTTAAAAACCATCAAAACCTTAAAAACCCAAAAATACGGAAGGAACCCTAAAATCCATAAAAACCCTAAAACTATAAAAACCCTAAAACACATTAAAAATTCTAAAACCCATAAAACCCCTTAAAATTTATAAAACCCCTAAAACCCCATAAAACACTTAAAACCCCTAAAATCACAAAACAAATAAAAACCCAAAGAAAACCACTTAAAAGAATAAAAACTAAAGGATCCTAAACGACTCAAAAACCCTTAAAATGCTAAAAACCTATAAAAAATCTAAAACCCCCCTTAAAACCCCTAAAAACCATAAAACTTATAAAAACGCTAAAAACTCAAAAAACCCTTAAAATACCCTAAAAACCATGAAACACCTAAAAACCCTAGAGGACCCATAAAAATCCTAACATACCCTAAAACAAAAAAAAATCCCCTTAAACAAAAAATTAAAGATAGAATACCCAAAAAAACTAAATGACTCTAAAAACCCTAAAAACCCTTTAGTTCCTTAAAAACCAAAAAAACACTAAAAACCATAGAACAGTAATAAAAACCCTAAATAACCCTAAAACACCTAAAACCCATTAAAAACCCTAAAACCCAAAAAAAATAATGAATTCCATAAAAAACAAAAATACCCCAACAAAACCTAAAAACCTAATGAAGACCCCAAAATCCCAAAAAACCCTAAATCCCCTTCAAACCCCTTAAACCATTAAAAATACTCAAAAACCCTAAAAACACTTAAAGAATCCTAAAATCTCTAAAAACCCTAATATCCATACAAAAACCTATGAAATACTAAAAATACCATAGAAACCTATATTCCAATAAAAACAATAAAAACCATAAAAACCAAAAAATCCATGAAAAACCATAAAACCCTAAAAACCCTAAATACCTTGAGACCCCTAAAAACCATAAAAATCCATAAAATCAAAAAATAACCCTAAAAAACCCGAAAAACCTAAAAAATATAAAAACACTAAAAAACCTAAAACCCCTAAAACTCATAAAAATCATAAGGACATAAAGACCCTAAAAACAAAAACAACCCTAAAATTGTTTAAAACCCTGAAAAAATCAAAAACCATTAAAAATACTAAAAACTCTAAAAACTCTTATAACAGTAAAAACCATAAAAACCATTAAAAACATTAAAAACCATAAAGAACCGCAAAACCCTTAAACAATAAGCACCCTTTAAAACATTAAAAATGCTAAAACCCCTAAAAATCCATAAAAACCCTAAAACACCCATAAAAGACCCTAAAACCCTAAAAGACCAAAAAACCCCTTAATCTCTAATGAACACTAAATAACTTAAATATAACCTAAAATACCATAAATATATAAAAACCCTAAAATACCCTAAAAACTAAAAAAATCCTTAAAAGATAATAAGAAACCCCTAAAAATTCTAAAATACTACAAAATACCCTAAAAATACTAAAAGACTCTAAAAACCATAAAAACACTAAAGGAACCTTAAAAACAAAAAAACACTAAAGACCCCAAAAACCCTAATAATAGTTTTGGATCGTTAAAACCCTAAAGGTGCCTAAAAACCATAAAGGTCCCTAAAAACCCTAAAAACCGAAAAGGTATCAAAAACCCCTAAAAACCATAAAAGATACTAAAACCCCAAAACTTTCTTAGAACCACTAAAGTTTAAAAAAACCATAATAACCCAAAAAAACCTACAACAATGTAAACCCCTTTGAATATTCTAAAACCCCTAAAACCCCCTAAAACCTGAGGAACTGTAAAAACCCTTTTAAAAACACTTACAAAACACTAAAACTCCTAAAAATCCCTAAAAACTCTATAAAATAAAAAGAACCTTAAAAACATTAAAAAATCCTAAAAAATCCTAACAACCCAAATAAACCCTAAGAAAACCCTAGAAACCCTTAGACTCAAAAAATCACAGTGACCATAAATACCCAAACAAACCCTAGAACCCCTAGAAAGCCTTGAAAACTCTACAAAACCCTAAAAACATTAAAAACCCTAAACCCAAAAATAGACCTAAAACCCATAAATGAACCCTAAAAACCCAAAAACCTCATAAAATCCTAAAAACTCCTAAAACATTAAAAATCATAAAAACCTTAAAACTCTAAAGACCATTAGATGACACTAAAAAACCCTAAAAACCATAAAAACCTTAAAAAATCCTAAAACCCCCATGGAGACCATAAAAACCCTAAAACACCTAAAATCCCCTAAGACCCCCAAAATTCTTTAAAACCATAAAACCCATAAAAACATAAAAACCCTAAAAATCCCCAAAAAATCCATGAAACCCCTACAACCCTAAAAGGTCTCAAAAACCAAAAAACCACTAAAACATCTAAAATGACTAAAAACACCTAAAAATAATATAAACCACTAAACCCCCTAATACACCTCAATATCCCATTAAATCCCCTAAATAATTAAAACCCCAAGAACCCTAAAAGAGAGGGGGATGGCATCTCGGCTCTCTCATGATGGTGATTCTCTTCTCCCGCGGCATACATGAAGACGACTGCTCTTTCACCTTGCCCTCCCCCCTCCGCGAGGGAGGGGCCTCTGCTGATTCTTGATGATGGGCACCATTTTGTCCCATTCTCGGTTCCAAATTTTCTTCCTTCTTTTCTATTAATTGAGATATTCCCTAAGGTTCCTGACTTACATGAAGGATTTCCACAGCTTCAGTTATCGATTTCGGAGTTCAATGAGGCCTCCGCCCTGCATAGGCTATCCTTGGTTGCTCATTTCTTGAACTGGAGACCCCTGGTGGATGTTTTCGAAAGATTTGTGTTCGAACAATGGGACCTCCAAGACCGTGCTATGGTAGGTCTTCATGATAGCAGTCACATTTTGATTCTCTTTGTTTCAAAGGAGGATTTGGTTCATGCCTTATTGGTATCTCCAATAAGATAAAATGGTTCTCATTTTTTCCTTTCTAGGTGGATATTTGATCTGCACATGAACCATGATTCACCGATGGTGGCAACGTGGGTTAGATTTCCGGAACTTCCCCTCCCTTTTCAAAATTTCTCTATTATTTCAATGTTGGGGAATTTGGGGGGAAGGTTCTTATGAGTCGATAGTATAACAAGGGCCCTTTTCCAACCTGTATCCCCAAGGGTATTTGTGGAGATTGATTCTTCTAAAGGACTGGTTGGTTTTGTTTGGATTGTTGTTGGTGAGGAGTTTCAGTGGAATCAGCTTGTGATCTTTGAGTTTTGGACAGATTTCTACTCCTACTAGCTTTTGGATCATAATGTTCGGGCTTGCAGGTGTAGCAGAAGGAATTGTTGTGTTTTGAACTAATCTCAGAAGGTGACTGGTGAAAAGAAACCGAATTTGGTTGAGGTGCATGAGGTTGTCCACAAGGATCCTCATGATCAAGTTGAGTCTGGTGAAGGGGGCAGGCTCGGGTGGGGATGAATATGGAGGAGGTTGCAGCGACTACTTCAATCGGGCTTGGAAGGAATGCTTCTGTGGGGGTGGCTTCTGCATCTGGGCTTAGTTCTAGATCCATGGACGTGATGATTGTGCGGGAGGGCCCCCCGGTAGTGTCGAGGGGTCATGGATTTGTAGCTGATAGAGGGAAAGTGGGCTTTCTGTGTCAACTGAAACCCAAGGTGACTCACATTTTCAAGCGATTAAGGATTGACTTGAAGCTCTTGGATGCTGGAAGTTCCTTATGTGGGGAGGTTTTTTCAAATGGGAAGTTAGTCTCTTCTGATATCAGTCTAATGTAGAGGCATGAAGTCATCCCAATATTCAATCGCTTTGAGGGGATGGAGATTGAGGGAGAGGTTCAAGGGTCTCCACTTGTTGATGGGAGTGAGAGGTCTAATGCACATGAGAGCGGGGTGCAGGCCGTTGTTGCTGAGGGGGATGGAGGGAGTGTGGCCTAGAAGGATTGTGTTGATGAGTAGGAGATTAGGGAGTTATAGGACCTTGGTCACATTTGTGATGATTTTGAAGTGAATAAGGTGAAGGTGAAAAATACTCCTGGGAAGGAGGGGCAAGGGTATCTAGTTGCTGATGCTAGGAACGTAAGGATGGCTACATAGATGCCAAGTGAGGAGAAGGTTGTTGCTTCTAGGCATGGTGGAGGCTGTTTGGTCCTTAATGCTGGTCAATCTGAGTCAATGTTGGATACTCTTGGGTCCTTGGATGGAGCTGGGGAGCAGGGGAATAGGGAAATGAAGGGGATGGAGACTGTGCGCTCTGTCCAGGGGGATGGAAGCAAGCTACCTAGGGGGGAGGGGCACTTGCAGCAGGCCCTGGCTGGTGGGGTGCCCCATCTTTGTCTGGATTCTCAGGAACCTGTGATGGATCCTGACGTGTTGCAATGTGGGGTTCTTACTGTATGTTCCCTCAATCATGAATCCTCCTTCATTCTGGATCAAGATTTTATCCAGGAGGATCGTAGAAGGAAGGAGCAAAACATGAATATGGTCATCAAGGAGAGGGCCCTGCTGGAGATGGTCATTCCTTATGGGAAGGAAAACAAATCTGCAGAGGTCTCTCCAGTTCCCTGTAGAAGGAAACCAAGGAGGAAATATTCATCTTTTCCAAGGATAGTGTCTACGATAGCCTCTTGAAAATCTAAGGAGGTTGACTCTGGTAGGGGAAATCGTTCTAGTAAGGCACAGCTGAATGTGTAACAGCAACATCTCAGGGAGTATTACACGACCTTCTTAAAGGAATATGATTCTTCCAAATGGGATTCGGTGGAATAAGATGCTTCCTCTGGTTATGATACTAATGGAGACCCTTTTAGGGAGGATGTTGATTTGTAGTTCCCTCTGTTTTCTTTCCATATTTTTGGGTCTTTTGGGGTTTCGGTGTAATAGGGGGTCCATGGATTTTTGGGTGTGGTCTGTTTGGCCCCACCTCTCCCTTTTATTCTTTTTTTTTCCTTTAATAAATTTGGGGGGGGGGGGGGGGTCAAGAATAGCCTGGCCCTGCACCTACCTTGTCCCAAGAACCCTAAAAAACAATAAACCCCAAAAAACTCCTAAAAACCCCTCAAAACCATAAAAATCCCTAAAAAATCTAAAAAGATTTCAAAAACCAAAAAAACCCTAAAAAACATAAAAACCCCAATAAAACCCTTCGAAACCAAAAGAAAACCCTAAAATCCCTAAAAGCATTAAAACATTAAAACCCCCAAACCCCTAAAAATGTTAAAATCCAAAAAACATATAAATCAATCAAAAACCATAAATCACTTAAAATCCCTAAAACCCTTAAAATCATAAAAACTCTAAATAAAATCCAAAACTGATAAAACCCCTAAAACCCCTTAAAACATTAAAAACCCATAAAACCCATAAACATGCTTGAAAAACCCAAAATGAGCATAAGTCCCCTAAATCCCCCTAAAATAATATAAGACCCCAAAACCCCAAAAACCCCTAAAACCCACTAAAAGACCAAAAAACTGTATAAAACCCTAAAAACAATTAAACTCCCTAAAAAACCTTGGAGCATAAAATCCATAAAACACCTAGAAACACTAAAACAATCATTAAAATCTTAAAAAAACCCCAGAAAACCCAAAATCCCCTTAAAATAATTAATAACCCCAAAACCCCTATAAAACATAAAACACATAAGAACAAGAAGAAGAATAAAAACCTTATAAAACCAAAAAACCTTATAAAATCCTACAAACCCAAAAAAACACCAAAACCCTACAACCCACAAAACATAACAAATGCTGTAAAAATCATAAAACCCAAAAATGCACTCAAAAACCCTAAAACCCCATAAAAACCTAAAAACCCAAAAAATGACACAAAAAACACAAAAACACCCAAAACTCTTAAAACCCTAAAAAATGTTAGAACCCCCTACAAGCTATAAAACCCCTAAAACCCTACAAAATACCCCTAAAACCCTAAAAACATTTAAAATGCCCTAAAACCATATAAACCATAGAAACCCCTAAAAACCCTAAAAAATAACTAAAACCCATAAAAATCAAAAAGCACTTTAAACCCCCTACAAACCATAACAAATATTAAAAATTACTAAAAAGACAAAAAACCCTAAAAACCCTAAAAACCCAAAAAACCCAAAAAACACTAAAAACCCTAAAAACCCTGAAAAATCCTAAAAATCTCTAAAACCATTGAGAAAAAACCTAATAAAACATACAAAAACCCCTAAAACAACTAAAAACCCAAAAAACCCTTAAAAATCATAAACCCCATAAAACCCTGGAGGACTATTAATAATCTTATCAAACCCTAGAATCCAAAAATAACCATAAAACAACACAAAACCCCTATAAAAACCAAAACACCCCTAGTACCCCTAAATAATATAAAATCCCAAGAAAGCCCTAAAAAATATAAAAAACGAAAAACAAACATAAAAACCCAAAAGGCCAACAAACACAAAATCTATCCTAAAAAAACAAAAGAAACATGAAAAACCATATAAAACCCTAAAAACCCCTTAAAATCACAAAACCCCTAAAATCCCATAAAAAGCCCTTAAAACCCCTAAAACACATAAATCCCCCTAAAACTGCTAAAAATTCACTAAAAATCCATAAATAACACTAAAAGGCCATAAAATCAATAAAACCCAAAAAACTCTAAAAACCCAAAAACCCAAAAAACCCTAAAACAACTAAATACCCTAAATAACTTTAAAACCTAAAACCCTAAAAAACACACTAAAAGACCCTAAAACCTGCAAAAACTCTAAAAGACCCTAAAAACCTGAAAAGGCGTGAAAAACCCTAAAAACCCCTAAAAGACCATAGAACAAGATGGTCGATCTGCTCTCTCCTGCTCCACTCTGCGATGGTGACCTTCCTCTACCGGATTGAAGACAATAGAGAACTCCGCGACTTGGCATCCCCCTAAGGGGGAGGGGTCCTCACTGGTTCTTGATGCAAGAATAACCTTCATTCTGTTATCAGATACTGATTTGATACCTTATTTTCTGCGTATTAATCTCATCCTTAAGGTGTTGGGTCTGTTTGAAGGTCATCTGAAGCTGCAGTTGTCAATTTTGGAGTTTAATGAGGCTTCGACTTTGCATAATCTGACTCTGGTTGATCGATTATCTAACTGGTTCCCCCTGGTGGATGTTTTTGATAGATTTTTGTTCAAACATTGGGATCTCTAGGATAGGGAGATGGTGGGCTTGGTTGATGCCTGCCATATTTTGATCTGCTTTGCTTCTGAGGAGGACCTTATCCATGATTGATCCATTGCCGCTTGAAGATGTGATGGCTCACTCTTTTATCTCTTCACATGGAGCTTTTATCTTCATTTACATCGCGAATAACCTTTGTTATCCATTTAGGTACGATTCCCGAAGTCCCTCTTCCCTTCCAAAATTTTTCAATTCTTACAATGCTGGCAAATCTGGTTGGAAGATTTCTGTTTGTGGATAGCTAAATGCGATCCCTCTGTCATTTGGTTTCTCCAAGAGTCAGTATTGAGGTTGATGTCTCCATGCAACCAGTTTATTTTGTCTGGATTGATATTAGTGAAGAGCTGTGGTGGAAGAAACTTGTGGTTTTCGAATCTTGGGTGAAGGACTGTGAATCCTGTCTGACTCTTGGTCACGTGAAATGTGTGTGTCGTCATGGGGGAAGTGATTGCTTGGTTTCTAACAGTGATGTTTGTGCCACCCCTCAATGTTTGGGCCTAGCTTCTGGCTGTGTGGATGGACTATGCCCGGATAAAAATGAGGGGGAGCTTCACCCAGGGGTCTTGGTAAAGGACTATTTCAAGAGATTGAAGACTGATTTAGGATGGGCAGGTGCTGCCCCTTCCTCTAATGGGGTGGTGGAGGTGGTTCCTGAGAAATATATGGCTGCTGATGACTGCTTGAAGATGGTTCTGAGTGGGGTGTGTGGTGACATTTCCAATCCAGGTTCTTAGGGGATGAGGATGGAGGGGTTGCTGATGAATGCCACATTTGCCGAGGCAAATGGTTAGGAGTTAGAACAAGACCTGGTTCTCAATTTGAATCCATTTTCAGTGCTTGAACTAGAGGAGGGGGAGTGTCTTGAGTCACTGGTTGATGCTCAGGCTGATGAGGAGCGGAAGGTCTCTGACATCAACTTAGAATAGACAGCCTTAAATACCTCGGTTGATGGTTTAGGTGGTGCCAAGGCCACCCCATCTGATCATTTTCGGGAATAGGAACTATGTGATGCAGCCCCTTCTACTGCTGGGCAGACTATGGTGCAATAGAGTTCGGGAATAAAGCTTGTGGCCTTTGAAAAGCTACCTCCTTGTGTTGAACTCACTGATATGATCATGTTGGATGGTTCTAAAATCCCCCTTGAGCAACACCGATGAGAGATTCTGCAGCAGCCTAAACTGAAGGTGATGTTTGACTGGGATAACATTGATGAAGATTTAAAATATGATTTTTTTCATTGGGGACCATAATGAAATAATTGATGCGAACACGCCCAATAATTGGAGGAGGAGGACCTTGATGGATGGCTCTGTCCATCCTGACTCGGACCCCCAGAATCCAAGAGGAGGGTATGAGCCCGCAGTTGTTGGTTCCAAGCAGGAGGGGGGCCCCAAGGTGGTGCGTGATGATGATGTCCTTCACAGCAGGAGGGGGAGTGCTTCCCCTGCCAAGAGGAGGGCAAGGAGATACTATACCTCCCTTCCAAAACCAATGGCTACAAGGGCCTCCTTGAAGGCTTCCAAAGTTGTGGAGGATTCTCTTTCCAAGGATCGATCGGATAAGAAGCTGGAGAAGAAGCGACTTAGGAGGTATTGTACGGACTTCCTCAAGCAGTATGAGTCATCTGAATGCGAGACGGTGGACTCGGATGCCTCCTCTGGGTATGGTGTAGACGGGGATCCCTATGGATACGAAGACACATGATGCGGTGCTGGGTTGTTTGGTCTGCTGTGTCTTTTTCTGTTTCATTTTCTTCTTTTTTTTTCCTTTTGGGTATTGTTTTTGGGTATGGGTCGATTGACCCGGCCCCTCCCCTGGTCTTGTACTTGTTTCCTTTGATATTTTTGGGGCTAGGCTTGCCTAGTACTAAACCTCTTCTGCCCTAAAAGACAATAAATACCCTAAAACACTAAAAGACTCTGAAATATCCTAAAACCCCTAAATGACCCTTAAAATCTAATAAACACTAAAAGACCCTAAAAATACTAAAAATCATGAAGGACCCTTAAAAACCTAAAAAACATTAAAGGATCCTAAAAAACCTAAAACACCAAAATCATCCTAAAACTAAAAAACCAATAAAACTATAAAAAATAAAAAATCAATAAAAATCTAAAAAAACATAAAGACCCTAAAATAATAAAAACCCACTAAAAACATTACAACCCCAAAAAAACCTTAAAAACCATAAAAACAACCTAAAATCATAAAAACACTAAAACCCTCAAAACCACTGAAAACCATTAAAATCATTAAAATATAATAGAAACACTAAAAACCTCAAAAAATCACAAATACCCCTAAACACCCTAAAAACAAGAAAATATATGAAAACCCCTAAAACCTGTTAAATACCAGAAAAAACATTAAATTCTATAAAAACCCTTAAAAATACCTAAAAACACTAAAAACCCTAATAAACTCTAAAAAACCTTGAAAACCATAAGAAAACCCTAAAAACTGAGCAAACCTTGAAAAAATCAAAAACTTCTAGTAACCCATAAAAACCATTCAAACCCTAAAAACTCTTAAAACCCATGAAAATCTTAAAAGCCCCTATAACCCCTAAAAATCCTTAAAAACCTAAAAGTCCCTAAAAACCCTAAATACCACTAAAAGATACTAAATAAACCTATAAAAAACCTAAAAATCCAATAAACACCCTTTAAAATCTAAAAAACAATAAAAACCCTAAAACCCTAGAAAAACCAAAATACCCTTAAAACCACTGAAACCACTAAAACTAAAAACCACTAAAAACCTTAAAAACTCTAAAAATACTTAAAACCCTATAAAAATTGGAAAACCCAACAATAATTTTAAAACCCCTAAAATCCCTAAAAACCCAAATAACTTGAAAAACCCATATAAAAAAATAAAATTCCCTAAACCCCGTAAACCCCTAAAACAATAAAAAACTATAACTGCAAAAAATTCAATGAAAACCCCTTAAACCCCATAAAACCCCTAAAACCCATAAGACCCTTAAAATCCTAACAAATCCCAAAAGAATCCCAAAAGTCCTAAAACTTTTGAAACCCTAAAAACTGTATAACATTATAAAATGCCTTAAAACCCTAAAACCCTAAAATTCATATAAACATTAAAACCCTTAGAACATTAAAATCCCCAAAAAACCATAAAGCCCCTAAAACCAATTAGAACCCCAAAAAACTCTAATAATCGTAAAAACCTTTAAAAACATAATACCCTAAAAATCATTAAAAAAACCCTAAAACCTAAAAACGCTTTAAAAACCAAAAACCCAAAAACCCCTAAAACACAAATGAAGGACCCAATACCCCCAACCCCCCCCCCCCAAAAAAACACCTTAAAACCAGTTAAAATCCTAAAACATCTATAAAATACCATCAAACCTCTAAAAACACTAAAAGACCATAAAAACCCTAAAATACACTATAAATACTAAAAATCCCTAAAAGACCCTAAAAACACTAAAAGAACCAAAAACCCCTAAAAACACTAAAACATAGTAATAACCCTAAACCCCCTAAAATTCTATAAAATACCATACAAATCCTAAAATACTCAAAAACCCCTAAAAACACTAAAGCACCAACACAACACTTGAATGAATTTAAGACCTCAAAAAAACCCCACAAGACCATTAAAACCCTTGATGGACCCTATAAACCCTAAAAACCCGTAAACAACTCAGAAAGCCCTAAATAACCTAAAGTAACCTAAAAATCACTAAAACCCTTGAAGGTCCCTAAAAATCTAAACTACCATAAAAGACACTCAAAATAGTAAAACCCCATAAACCCCTTGAGAACCCTCAAAAACCCTAAAAACCATTAAAAACCATAAACCCCTAAAACCATAAAAACCAAAAAATCACTAAGGAAAATAAAACCCACTAAAACCACATAAATATCCTTATTAAAGCCGAAAAACCCTAAACACCCCTAAAAAATTCAAAAACCAAAAAAACACTAAAAAATCCTTAAAATCAGTAAATCCATGGAAACCCAAACAAATCCCTTTGAAACCTAAAAATACTACAAAACACTTAAAATCATAAAATCAATGAAATAAAAAAAAATCTTTAAACCTTTTAAAAATCCCAACACACTACAAAAACCCTAAAAAACCATACAAAACCATAAAACCCCTAAAAACACAAAAAAAAACTAAAAGAAAACTAAAATCCTTAAAAGAACATTAAAACCTAAAACCAAAATGAAATCTCAAAAAACACCTAAAACAAAAAAAAAATAAAAAACCCTCAAAACCCTAAAAACCATAAGACACTAAAAATCCTAAAACCCAAAAAACCCCCAAAAACATTAAAACCCATAAAATCCTAGACCCCTAAATTAAACACTAAAACCCTAAAAACTATAAACACCCAAAAATATCCTAAGAACATTAAAAACCACAAAACAACCTATAAATCCTAAAAACCATTAACCCCCTAAAAACTCTAAAACCACTAAAAACCCTAAAAACCCTAAAAATCCATAAAAACTAAAAAAAATCAAAAAAACTGCTAAAACCCCAAAAAGGACTATAAAAACTCTAAAACCACCAAAATCCCCCAAAAATCATAAAAACCTATAAAAATAATAAAACCCCTAAAACATATAAAAATACCTTAGACCCCCTAAAAACTTATAAATCCCCTAAAACACTTTAAAATCTGTAAAAACAATAAAATTTCCTCAAAAATCAGAAGAAACTTGAAAGTACTAAAAAACATAGAACCTTAGAAAAAAACCTAAAACACTAGGAAAAATCTAAAACCCAAAAATACACAAAAACCAATAAAAATCCAAAAACCTAGAAAACCCTAAAAGCCACTAATGAACCTAAAAACACTAAAACCATTAAAACCCATAAAAACATTAAAAACATATAATAACCACTTAGAGAACCAAAAGTTCTTAAAACCCTAAAAACCATAATGACCTTGAAACCCCTAAAACCCTTAAACCCCCTTTAGCACCATAAAAACCTATAAAAACCGAAATCCCTAAAAACAGAAAACAATAATGAAACAAAAAACCTAAAAAATATAACTAACCTTAAAACCTAAAACCTGAAAAACAATAGAAACCCTAAACACCCCTAAGAATCCTAAAAAAATTGAAATCCCTAAATCCCCTAAAAAATTTAAAACACCTAAAAACCTATTAAATACCATACAAAACATAAAACACAAAAAACCTTAACCCCCCCTGAAAACCCTAAAAACATTAAAATAACCCTAAAACCCTAAAACCCCTAAAAATACATAAAACCCTATAAAATATAAAAACAAAAAAAACCGTAAAAACCACTCAAAACCCTAAAAATCCTAATATGTTTTAAATGACCCCAAACATCATAGAAAGCCACTAAAACCACATAAAACCCTAAAAATGATAAAAAATAAAAAAACCAAATCCCCTAAAAATAAAAAACCCTTAAAATCCCTAAAAACATAGAAACCCCAAAAAACGCAAAAAAAAAACACTCAAAACATTACAAACCCCCTAAAACCCTTAAAATCATAAAACCCATAGATTCCCAAAAAAACTAAAACCCCCCAAAATACGTGAAAAATACTATGAACCCTTAACACCAATATAGAAAATGAAGACACTAAAAAAATCCAAGAAACTCTTAAAAAAAACCATAACCCCCAATGCCCTAAGTATCCCTAAAACCCCTTAAACCCCCTAAAACCCCTAAAAGACCCTAACCAACCCTATAAAAACAATACAAATAAACCTAAAAACACCCTAAACCACTAAAAACCTAAAAACCCTGAAAAACTTTAAAAAAATAACAACACCAAGAAAACTATAAAAAAACCCCTCAAAACCCAACAAATATGAAAGAACCTATAAAATAAAAAAATCATAAAAACACTAATCCCAATAAAACCACTAATAAAACATAAAAATACTATAAAACCCTAAAAAACCCTAAAATTACCTTAAATCTCCTAAAAAACTTAAAACCCCTAAAACCCTAATAAAATTAAAACCCCTAAATAGGCTATGCAAAACACCAAGAAACCCCTAAAACCCCTAAAAAAAATAAAAATCCTAAAAATCCTTTAAAGCCGAAATATCCAAAAAAAATCCTAAATAATAATAAAAAATATATAGAAAAATACCTAGAAACCCTATAAACTCTAAACCCTAAAACCATAAAAACCATAAAACCCTAAAACCTAAAAACACCTAAAAACTATAAAATCCAAAAAACACTAAAAAACAAAAAAAAACCTGAAACCCTTAAAATATTGAAAAACCATTAACCCCCCCCCCCCAAACTAAAAACCATAAAAAACTATAAAACTCTAAAACACTTAAAAAACATAAAACCCCTTAAAAACCCTTAAGATCCTTAAAAAACAAAAATAAAACCATAACAAACCATGAAACACCCTAAAACAGCTAGAATACCCTAAAACTATAAAGAACCCTAAAGGCCCTAACATCCCTAGAAAATCCCTAAAAGACCATAAAATACCCTAAAAGTCATCAAAAACCAAAAAAAATAAAAAAGGACACTTAAACCCACTAAAAGACACTAAATTGATAAGAAAACCTGATAAAAACCCAAACCCCTTAAAAACCTTAAAATCCCCAAAAACCCATAAAAACATGAAACTAAAAATACCTTAAAACTCCAAAACAACCTAAAAATAACTAAAACCCATAAAACCCCTAAAACCCCTAAATGTCCCTAAAATCCCTAAAAACCTAAGACAACCCAAATAACATGATAAAACCATATAAACCCTTAAACACCATAAAAATATTAAAAACCCCAAAATATCGTAAAAACAATGGAGACCCATAAATACTCTAACAAACCCTAGAAAACCGTAAAAACACAAAAAAAACCCTAAACACCATAAAACCTTAAAAACCCAAAAATAATACTAAAAAAACCTAAAATCCCTAAAAACCTAAAAAGTCCTTAAAACCATAAAAACCATAAATTCCACTAAAAACATCAAAACACATAAAAATTCATGAAAACCCTGAAAAACCCTAGAAGCCATAAAAACCCATAAAAACCCTAAAAACCAAAAATCCCCAATATAACCCTAAAACTACCTAAGAGTCCAAAAGAACCTAAAAACTCTAACAAACCTTAAAAACTCTAAAAACATCTAAAACCCCTAAAACCTATAAACCCCTAAACCAATAAACCCCTAAAAACTTTTAAAAACCCAAAAAAACTATAAAATCCATTAAAATCTCTAAAAACCCTAAAAAACTGTAAAAGACCTAAATTACCCAAAATCCATAAAAACCCTAAAACCCTTAAAAAGCTGAAAACCCTTAAAACCCCTAATAAAACCTAAAACATTAAAGACCCCTGAAACACAAATAAATGTCCCAATAAACTCCAAAAACCTGAATACCCCTTAAAATAATAAACATTTATAAAATAACCTAAAACCCTAAAAGACAAAAAAACCCTAAAACCCCTAAAAATACCATAAATTACCTAAATAACATTGTAACTCGAAAATACAATAAAAACCTAGAATAAAGTAAAAAATCATAAAAATGCTAAGAGTCCAAAAAATAAAATAAATTCCTAATAGACTCTAAAAACCCTAAAAACACAAAAGGAACCTTAAAACCCGAACACCCTCGAAAAACCCAGAAATCCCTAGAAACCCCAAACGAACCTAAAAACCCAGAATGGACACTAAAACACCTAGAATCCCCACATAACCCTAAAACACCCTAAAGGACCCTAAAACCCCTAAAAATCTTAAAAGACACAAAAAAATTGAAAACCTAAAGGAACTTAAAACCTTAAAACCCCTTAAAACCCTCTAATAACCAAACAAAACCCAAAGACCATAAATAACCCTAAAATCCCAAAAAACCCCAAAAAAACCCAATAAAACCATAAAACACCTAAAAAACCTACAATACTAAAACCCTTAAAAACACTTTAAAAAATTGAAAACACTAAAAACAATCGTAATTTAAAAAAAATTACATTACAAAATATTTAAAAACATAAAAATACCCAAAATCGTTAAAAATCCTTAAAACCCTATAAAACCCAAAATATCATAAAACCTAAAAAAATGTAAAAAATTCTAAAAATATTAAAAAACTATAAAACTGCTAAAACCCCCTAAAACCCCTAAAAACCATAAAAACCATAAAGTATCCTAAAAATACTATAATATGTAAAACCCCTGAAACCTCAAACACCCCAAAAACCATAAAAACCCTGGAAACACCTAAATGACCCTAAAAACCCAATAATACCATAAAACTCCTAAAAACTGTAAAAGGCCCTAAAATCCTAAAATAACCTAAAAACCCTAAAAGAACCTAAAAACCCTCAAAACCCTAAAAGGCCCTAAAAACCTTAAAAACCCCTAAAAATAAAAAAACCCCTAATAGGACCTAAAAACCCTAAAACAACCAAAAACCCCTAAATGTCCCTAAACCCATAAAAACACTAAATGACACTAAATCCCACTAAAACACATAAATGGCCATAAAATACCCTAAACACCCTAAAATACTCAAAAAACCCTAAAAACCCTAGAGGACCATAAAAACCCTAAAAACACCTAAAAGTCCCTAAAACCCATAAAGTTCTCCGAAACCTATTAAAACCCTAATACGCAAAGGACAATAAAATCCTCAAAATGCTAAATGATCCTAAAACCCCTAAAACCTAAAAAGATGAGTAGACACACTAAAAGTTCCTAAAACCCCTATAAACCCTAAAGACCCAAAAAAATTCTAAAACCCCCTAAAAGACCATAACAACCCTAAAAACCCTAAGAACCCAAAAATCACCTAAAACTCCAAAAAGACTATTGAAACCCCAAAAAAACACAAAACAGACCTAAAACCCTAACACCCCTAAACACTATAAAAACCATAAATCCCTAAAAACTTAATAACTCTAAACCCCTAAGAGACCCTAAAAACATTAAAAGAGCCTAAAACCTATAAAAACCCAAAACCCCTTAAAATACCCTAAACCCATAAAACTAGTAAAAACCATAAAAAACCAAAAAATTATAAAAACCCATAAAAACCCATAAAACATTAAAACCCCTTAAAACATAAAAATCCATAAACCCCTCAAAACCCCTAAAAACACTAAAGAACCTAAAAACTCTAAAAAAACTAGAAGTACCTTAAACTCTAAAGTAAATTAAAAAATATATAATAACCTTAAAATCCCAAAAAAACTAAAAATCCTAAAGCACCCTAAAAACCCTAAAATCCCTAAAATTCCCTAAAACCGATAAAATACCCTAAACAACATAAAAATACTAAGATACCCTAAAACACTAAAAAAACCAAAACCCCCCAAAATACCTGAAAACTTCTAAAAATTTAAAAACCCTACAAAATTATTAAACCAAAAATTCCCTATAACACACAAAAAGCCATAAAAACCATAAAACCCTTTAAAAAATCTAAAAACCATAAAATACCCTGAAAACTCAAAAAACCCTAAAAACCCAAAAAACACCAAAAACACATAATTTTTTTTAAAATACCAGAAAATCCATAAACCCCAAAAACCCCAAAAACCCCAAAAATACCATAAAACCACTAAAAACCTTACAATTCCTAAAAAACCTTAATTCCCAAAAAAAAATTGTAAAAACTAGAAAACCCTGAAAAAATCTCATAAAAACCTTTAAAACTCAAAAAACCCAATACCCCATAAAATCTTTAAAAACCTCTAAAACCCCTAAAAACCCTAAACACATAAACACCCAAAACCCCCCTAGAAACCCCGAAAATCCTTAAAACACAAAAGACCTTAGAGGACTAAAAACCCAAAAAATGACCATAAAAACATAAAAACCACTAAAAATACCAAAAACCATAAAAACTACTAAAACTGATAAAAAACCTAAAAACTATAAAGATTATAAAAAACCCTAAAATCCCCCAAAAAAACCTATAAAACCCTAAAATAGATTAAATACCCTAAAACCTTAAACCACCTAGAAACCGAAAAAACCTAAAAATGCTAAAACCACCTAAAATGATAAATTCCCTTAAACCCCCATAAACCCTAAAAACATAAAAACATAATTAATCCTAAAACACTAAAAACCCAAAAGACCCTAAAACCTTAACAAACACTAAAAGAACCTGAAAATCCTAAAAGACCCATAAAATATCTTAAACTCAGTAAATCATCTAAAAATAGTAGAAATCCAAAAAAAACATTAAAAACATAAACACCTAAGATATCCTAAAAAACCCTTAAAATTCTAAAAACCATAATACATCCCTAAAAACCCCTAGAAATTTGAAGAAAAACTAAAAGCCCAAAAATCCCTAAAAATTTTAAATAATACATTAGAAACCCTAAATTCCCCAAAACAACCTTGGAAATCATGAAAATTCTAAAAAAAACCTAAAACTCTTAGGAGAACCCTAAAACTATAAAAACCCTTAAACCTTTAAAAAAACCCTGAAACCCCCCTAAAACCCTAAAACCCCTGAAAAACACTAAAAAACAAAAAGGCCCTAAAAAGCCCAAAACCACAAAAGAATCATTAAAATCCCTAAAAACACTAAAACCGCCTAAAATAATCCTAAAATACTCAATCCATTTAAAATACCTAAAAATCAAAAAATACCCTAAAAGCCCTACCCCCCCCCCTCCCCCAAAAACCAAAAATACTCTAAAAAACTTGGAAAATCGTAAAATAGACTAAAATAACATAAAAATACCCTAAACCCCCCCCCATAAAACAACCAAATTACCCTAAAACACTAAAAACTATTACAATCTTAAAAAATACCAAAACCCTAAAAACATAAAAAACTCTTAAAACCCCCAAAACCCAAAAGACTACAAAAACCATAAAAACCATAAAACCATAAAGATCCCTAAATACCCCTAAACTCCTATAAACTCTTAAAACACATAAAACCCATACAATACCATAAAACCCTTGAAATTGTAAATTACTCAGAAAAACCTTAAACCCAATAAAAGCACTCAAAAACTGTCAAAAATGTAGAAACACCTTAAAACCTCTATATATGTTTAAAAATCTTAAAAATAACCCTCAAATCCCCTAAAACACTAAAATACCCAAACCCCACCATTAAAATACCTAAAAACCTGAAATCCCTTTAAGAAACCCATTAAAACCCTAAACCCCTAAAATAAAAAAAACCACTAAAACCCATAAAATCCCCTAAAAATCATTAAAACACTCTAAAATACCTAAATAGTCTAAAAACACTCTAAACCCTCAAAATTCTTAAAACCCCTAAAAACCATAAAAACCCTTAAAAGATCCTAAAACCACTAAAAACCATAAAACCATAAAAACCCTTAAAACAATAACAAACCATAACAACCCTACAAACCCTATATAACCCTAAAAAAATGTAAAAGACTTTAAAAACTATTAAATTTCCTAAAACCCTAAAAAACCTAAAAACCAAAAAACCCTACCCCCCCCCCCCCCCTAAAAATAAAGAAAACCCTTAAACCATAAAAACTGTAAAAAACCCAAACAAACCCTAAAATTTAAAAAAAAAAACCCATAAAACCAAAAAAAAAACCCAAAACCCATTAAAACACATAAATACTCTACAAACATCTAAAAACCCTAATAATACCTTAATAACCTTAAAATATTAAAAACCTTAAAATCCCTAAAAATCGTAAAAACCCTAAAAACACCTAAACCCCAAAAACAATTCAAACCATTAAAACCCCTAAAACTCCTAAAAATCATTAAAACCTCTAAAACCCCTAAAATAACACAAAAAACTCCAAAACCCCAAAACCCCTAAATGACAATAAAAAATCCTAAAAAACTAAAATTCCCTAAAAATCATAAAAATCATAAAGACCCTAATAGACCCTAAAATCCTACAAACCCTAAAACCCCTAAAAAATACAAAACCCCTAAAAATAAACAAACAAGAAGCCCTAAATCATTTAAACCCCCAACCAAAACATTAAAATCCCTAAAACCCACAAATACCCCATAAAACCCCCAAAACCCCTTAAAAAAATTTAAAGAGAGGATGGTGGATCTGCTCTCTCGTGATAGAGATTCTCCTCTCCCATGGAAATCTTGAAGATGATGACGATTTCTATGCTTCGCCCTCCCCCCTCTGTGGGGGAGGGGCCCCCACTGGTTCTTGATGAAGAGCGTCCATTTGTCCCTTTCTTGGTTCCTGATTTTCTCCCCCCATTTCCTCAGGTGGAGATTTTCCCTAAGGTTCCTGATTTACATGAAGGATGTCCGTAGATCCAGTTATCGATGGTAGAGTTCAATGAGGCCTCTTCCCTGCATAGGCTGACCTTGGTTGCTTATTTTGTGAATTGGAGGCCTCCGATGGATGTTTTTGATAGATTCGTGTTTGATCATTGGGACTTCCAATATCGTGCCACGGTAGGTCTTGCCGATAGAAATCACATCCTAATTTTCTTTGCGTCTGAGGCAGATATGATTCATTCTTGGTCACCAGCTCCAATAAGATGCAAGGGTGCCCGATTTTCTCTTTCATGGTGGAGCATTGATCTTCACCTGAACCATGACTCACAAATGGTGGCATATTGGGTTAGGTTTCCGGCACCTTCCCTTCCCTTTCAAAACTTCTCCATTATTTCTACGTTGGGGAATCTGGTGGGAATGTTCTTGTGCGTGGACAGTCGAACAAGGGCCATTTTTAACCCTGAAGCACCAAGGGCATTTATTGAGATTGATGCTTCGAAAGAACCGGTTGATTTTGTTTGGATTAATGTTAGTGAGGAGCTTCGGTGGAAGAAACCTGTGATTTTTTTGAGTCATGGGCTGATTTCTGCTCCTCCTGTTGGCAACTAGGGCATAGTGATCGGGTTTGCAGGTGTGGTAGCAGGAATGGTGGTGCTTTGAATCGAGCATGGGAGGTGGGTGGAGAAAGGAGGAATAAGTGGGGTGAGGTACAGGGGGCTATTCACACGGTCCCTAGTCTCTTGAATGTGGCTCAGGTTGATTCTAGTGAGGAGGGTTAGGCTCAGATGGATGTGCATGTTAAGAAGGTTGCAGCGGTTGTTCCAAGTGGGCACGACAAGAGTGGTGCTGAGGGGGTGGAAGCTACTTTTGGTCCTAGATCAGGATCACTTGGATCGAGGATTGTGCAGACTGACCATTCGGCTACGCTGGGGGAACATGGGTCTTAAATAGGTGATCATGGCTTAGGGAGGAAGGTTGTTCAGTGTCAGCCAGAGCCCAAGGTGAGTGATATCTTCAAGAGACTGAGGAGAGACTTGCTTCTGTCAGATGACGAATGTTCTGAAAGCAGGGGGGTTGCTGCTGGTAGGAGGAATATTACAACTTATAATAGTATGCCGAGGAGGATGGAAACCTTTCCAACTTCCAATCACTTTCAAGGGCTGGAGACTGAGGAGGAGTTCCAAGGGTCTCTGCTTGCTGACTCTAGGAGTACGAGGCATGCTGAACAGGGGTGTGAGGTGGAGGATGTTGATGTTGGACATGACAAAGGGTGTGTGAACCTGAGTGCTAAGGAAGCTATGATAAGTCTGGACACCACTACGCACTTGGGGGTGCGGATGAGAGAGAAAAAAGGGACATGCAGGTGCTATTTCATTTCTATGAGGAGGTTGCTCTGGATGAGGAGAAAGTAAGCAAGCTTCCTGGGGAGGAGGGGCTCAGGTCCCAGGTTGCTGATGCTGAGAATGTGAGGCTGGATGCACAGATAATGAGTGTGGAACTGGCTGTTGCTGATAGGTGTGGCCCAGAATAATAGTGAGACTGAGCCAGGATCTTTGGGCCATGCCAAAGGGGCTGCATCCTTGGAGGCTAATGGAGTGCTTGCAGCTCGACCTGTTGGTGCTGAGATGGAGGTGGTTTTTGCTGCACCTGGTGACGTTGCTGAGTAGAGACTGTTGGAAAAACAGGAAGAGGAGAAGGTGGAGGAGCAGGGGAAAATGGGCAAGTCGGGGGAGGCGGTTGAACAAGAGGGAATTTTGGCGATTAGGGTGGCGTCCGGGCAGGGGTAGGGAGCTGAGAAGGGGGATCTTCCTGAGAAAGGGGATGCTAATGCACAGGAGAAGGTGATGAGGTCGGTCCTGGAGGCACACGAGGAGACTCTTGCGGATAGGAATGGCTGTATTGAGTTGGAGCTGCAGAACCTCCATGGGGATGAAAGCAAGCTACCTAGGGAGGAGATGCATTTGTGACTGGCCCTGGCTGGTGTGGTGTCCCCTCTTCTAACTAGGGAGGAACCTGCACCTATGGATCCTAGCGTGACGTAGGGTGGGGTCCTTTTCTCCCTTAATTAGGAAGACTCCATCATCCCTGACCAAGATTTCTTCCAGGAAGATCATAGAAGGATGAAACAAAATATGAATATAATCCTCAAAGAGAAGGCCTTGTTTGAGGTGTCCATTCCAGATGGGAAGGAAAACAAACCTGCAGGGGTCTCTTCAGAACCCCGAAAGAGGAATCCAAGGAAAGACTATTCGACTATTCCTAAGACCGTGTCCATGAGAGCCTATTGCAAAGCCATGGTAGTTGCCTCTGGCAGGGGAGGTCGCCCTGTCAAGGCGCAGCTGAATGTGGAGTAGCAACGTCTTAGAGAGTATTGAACTACCTTCCTAAAGCAATATGAATCATCTGAATGGGAGTCAGTGGAGTCAAATGCTTCCTCTGGTTATGGTGTTTATGGGTACCTTTATGGGGATGGAGACTTTGATTTGTAACTCCTGCTTTTTTCTCTTCTGCCTTTGGGTCTTTTGGGGATTTGGTGTCAAGGGATGTTCAGGGCTCTTTGGGTGTGGGTTGTTTGGCCCCACCCCTCCCTTGTCTACTTTTCTTTTCCTTTAATAAATTTTGGGAGGTTAGGAATAGCCTGGCCTCACACCTTCCTTGCCCTTAAAAACATTTAAAAACATTGAAAACCCTAAAAACCATAAAAACCCCTAAAAACCCAAAAAAACAATAAATCCCAGAAAACCCCCTAGAATATTTAAAATATTAAATGACCCTAAAAACACTAAAAATCCCTAAAACCGATAAAAACTCCCCAAAACTATAAAAACCCTACAAACTAAAAAAACCCTAAAACCCTATAAAACCCAAATACCTTTAAAACCATTAAAAATTTAAAAATACTAAAGTTTTTAAAAAAACATAAATACACTTAAAAGTGGAAAAATACCAAGCGTAAAAAAAACTCAAAAAACAATAAAAACCTCATAACAAATATAAACCCCTAAAAACCAAGAAAACCCATTAAAACCCTTAAGATCCAAAAATCACATAAAACCCCTAAAAACCCAAAAATGATAAAATATCCATAAAAACCTTGAAACCCGTAGGATGTCCCTAAAAATACTAAAAAACCCTAAAACAAATTAAAACTAAAAAAACACCTCAAAACCTGAAAACCCCAAAAACCCATCGAAAACCCTAAAACCACCAAAAAACCTAAAATCCTAAAAATTTTAAAACCCCTGAAAACCCCTAAAAACTCAAAAAATCCCTAAATATTCATGAAGAAACCATAAAATCCCTAAATACCATAAACACCCATAAAGAAAATAAAAATTCCTAAAAACATAAAAAAACCCTTAAAACCCCTAAGAATCACTATAAATTGCAAAAAACACTAAAAAACCTAAAAACCAATAAAAACCCAATAAAACAATAAATACCCAAAACCCATAGAAAAAACCTAAATCCAACTAGAATCCATAAAAACACAGGTAAACAACAAAAACAAAAAAAACCAATAAAACCAACCAAAAACCCTAAAAACACTAAAAACCCCTTAAAAACATAAAAACCTTAGTGACCCTAAATAACCTAAAACATTAAAAACCCTAAAAACCTAAAAACCCCCAAAAATCCACAAAAAACCTAACAACATTTAAAACCCCGAAAACCATAAAAATCACTAAACAACTGTAAAACCCCTAAAAATCCTAAAAGTCTTTAAAAACTCTAAAAACCTTAAAAATCATAAATGACCCTAAAAATCACTAAAAACACTAAAACCCCCCAAAAAAATACCCAAAAATCACAAAAATACCTAACAACCCTAAACCCCTAAAACCATAAAAACACTAAAAAAATCCTAAATGACCCCTAAAATACCCCAATGATCCAAAAAAAAATCTAAAAATCCTATAACCCCTAAACGTCTCTAAGAACCCTAAAAACACAAAAAAAATACTAAAAACCCTAAAATTCCCCAAATGATTATAAAATACCCTTAAACAATTAAAGAATATAGAAAAAACTCTAACAAAACCACAAAGGACCCAAAAACCCCAAAAACCCAAAAGGGTCCAAATACCCATAAATGCTATTAACAATCCAAAAACCCCCTAAAATCCTAAAGGGCCCAAAAAAATCTTAAAAACCCTAAAGGACCATAAAATACCTAAAAACCCTAAAGGACCCTAAGACACTAAAAAACATAAAAATCTTAAAAACTCTAAATGACCATAAAAAACACTAAAAACCAATAAAATAACTTTAAAACCCTTTAAAATGTTAAGTTACACTAAAAACCCTAAAAATAAAAAAAAACTAAAACCCCAAAAAAATTCTAAAAGACCCTAAAAACCCAAAAAAATCGGTAAAGAGCCCAAAAAACTATAAATGACCCTATATGACCATAAAACCCAAAAAACCTTAAATACACTAAAAATGATAAAGTTCATAAAAACCCCTAAAAACATTTAGAGACCCTAAAACCGTAAAAACCCAAAAAAACCCAAAAAGACTCTAAAAGACTTAAAACCCTAATAAACATTGAAATCCCCAAAAACCATAAAAACCCTAAAAACCGAAAACAACCTTAAAAAATCTAAAATTGTAAAAAACTCTAAAAACCATAAAAAACCATAGAAACCCAGAAAAAACACCTAAATAACCTAAAACTATAAAAACCCTAAAAATCATAAAAACCCAAAAAACCTCTAAAAGTATAAAAATCCAAAAACCCTAAAAACCCTTAAAAAAATTAAAAAACCATAAAAAACCATAAAAAACCGTAAAATCCCATAAAAACCTAAAACCTACCTAAAAAATTAAAATCATCTTAAAAGACCTTAAAAGTCGTTAAAGTCCACTGAAACCCTAACAAATTTCATTAAAACACTAAAAAGTCCCTAAAACATTTTAAAGAGACTGAAATAGCCCTACAAGACCCAAAAAAAACACCTAAAAGAACCTAAAACCCCTAAAAGACCCAAAAAAAATCCTAAAAGACCCTAACAAACACAAAAAATAATAAAATCCTATAAAAAACCTAAAAAATAGAATACATAAAAATTCAAAAAACTCAAACCCCTCTAAACCACCCTAACAACTCAAAAAACTAAAAACCCTAAAGGAATCCTAAAAACATAAAAGAAACCCACCAAAACCTAAAAGGCCCATAAACACCTTAAAAACTTTAAAATCCCCTAAAAAACCTAAAACCCTAAAACCTTAAAACCCCTAAAAAAATTAAACACCTTAAAAAATCTACAAAAACCTAAAAAAATAAAATCCCTAGAAACCCTAAAAAATTGTAAAAACCCAAAAAGACCCTAAAACCACCAAAAACCATTAACACCCATATTAAACCATTACAAAATCATTAAAACCCTAAAACCTAAAAAACATTAAAAGAACTTATAAACCATAAAACCCCCCAAAAATCCCCTATTAAAACCAAAACCCCCTAACAGAAAGTAAAAAACCTAAAAAATTAATAAAAGTCTATAAAAACCACTAAAATTCATTAAAAAATAAAATTACCTAAATATCATAAAAACTCATAAAGACCTTAAAAACACTTAAAAACCGAGAAAATAAAAAACCCTAAAAACCCATAAAATTCATAAAAACCCAAAAAATTATAAAAACCTTTAAATGGCACTAATAAAATTCTAAAAACACAAAAAAACCATAAAAACCCTAAAAACACAAAAACCCCAAAAACCATAAAAATATTAAAAACCCATAAAAACCCTAACACAACCCAAAACCCATAAGACCCCTACAGACCTAAAATAATTCTTAAAACCCCTAAAACATAGAATAACACTAAAACCATAAAAACTCATAAAACCATTAAAACCCTAATAATGCCTTGTACTTTTCTTTTAGTTTTATTTTAAGGTACCAAGCTCCATGCTTGGTCCGCGCCTTCTTTGCCATAAAAATTATAAAAACCATAAAAACCCAAAACCAAATCCTAAAAATCCCCCCAAAAACCCTAAAAATCGAAAAAAACCTAAAACACCTAAAAAATAAAAATCCCTAAACACCGAAGAACCATAAAAAATCTTAAAACCTCCTAATAAACCCAAAAACACCTTAAAAATCCAAAAATACAAAAAACATAAAACCCCTATAAAACATAAAAAGACTCAAAAAAAACCTCCGAAATGCCTTAAAAACCCTTAAAACCCTAAAAACAATCAAAACATAAAAAAACCTAATAAACACTAAATCCCAAAAAAACCCAAAAAGCCTCTAAAAATTCTAAAAACCATAAAAACCTTAAAACCCCTATAGAATACAAACCCCTAAAACCCTAAATAATTCTTAAAAACACTAAAATTCCAAAAAAAACTCTTTTAAAACTCTAAAAACACTAAATTCCATAGTAATCCATAAAAACAATAAAAACTATAAAATTGTAAAACCCATAAAGAGCCACCAAAACCCCTAAAAAGAACCGAAGCCACCTAAAAACCATAAACACCCCTAAAAACCATAAAAAAACTCCTAAAACCCCCAAAATCCTTAAAAATAGTAAAACACCCTAAGAAAAGATAAAAACCCCTAAAAACCATAGACTCAAAAAACCACCAAAAACCAAAAGAACCCTAAAAACATTAAAACCCTTAAAAACTCCTACAACCCCTAAAAACATCAAAATACCATAAAATATTAAAAATACCATAAAACCCAAAAAAACTCAAAAATATGAAACCCTTAAATACCCTAAAACCCTCTCAAAGTCCAAAAATCCTAAAAAATCAAAAAACCCCCATAAATACTAAAACCACTTAAAAACCCCAAAACCCATAAAACATAAAACCAATAAAACCCTATTAATTACCCTAAAGCCCAAAAATTTCTAAAATATCCTATAAAACCATTTTTATCATAAAATACCCTAAAAGATCCCAAAAAATATAAAAATTCCTAAAATCCCTATAACCCCGGGAAACACTAAAATAATCTAAAAACCCAGAAGTCCCCTAAAATACCTTAAAACCCTTTAAAACCCTAAAAGGCACAAAAAAACACAAGAAACCTCTAAAGACACTAAAATACCCTAAATCACTAAAAGACTATAAGTTACCCTAAAAACCCAAAATGGACCTAATAAATCCAAAGGACCCTCAAAACCCGAAAAAAAAATTAAAAGACCCTATAAACCCTAAACACACTAAAGGACTAGAAAACTCCCAAAAACATGAGAACAGTCCCAAAAATTCACAAAAACCTGACCCCCCACCAAAACCCCCAAGACCCTAAAACCCTACAAAATCTGAAAAGCCCCTAACAATTCTCTAAAACCCTAAAAACCCTGAAAAAATATCTGTAGAACCTAAAACCCCAATAAGAACACTTAAAAGGCCTTAAAATATAAAAAACCTAAAAGACTCTAAAAATCCTAAAATCCATTAAAAAATAAAATGACCCTAAAACCCATAAAACCCTAAAAAATCTTCAAAGACCATAAATACCATTAAAAAATATAAAAGGAGATAAAATCTATAAAAAATTAAAACCCCTTAAAACCATTAAAACACCTAAAAGACCATAAAAACTGTTAAAAACCATTAAAACCATAAAACCCCTATAATTTATAAAACCCCTAAAAACCATAAAAACCCGGAAAACTCCAGAAAAAATACTAAAAACACTAAAAAAAATAAAAACACTTTAAAACCCTAAAAACCAAAAAACACTTAAAATGCTTTTAAAACCTTAATAAACCTAAAAATACTAAAAATCCCTAAAAACCCTGAAAACCCAAAAGACCCGAAGAACTGTCAAAATCCAAAAAACCCGTAGAATAACCTAAAAACCCAAAACTACCCTAAAAACCCAAAACCCCTATAAAGTATTAAAACCCATAAAAAATAAAACCCACTAAGAACCCAAAACCCCCCTAAAATCTATGAAAACTTCTAAAATCCCTAACATCCCAAAAAACCTTGAAAACCTAAAAAAATCTCTACAAATCTCTAAATAACCCTAAACCCGTAAAAATACACAAACCCTAGAAACTCTAAAATACATGAAAAATACATAGAAACCCTAAAACCCATAAAAACCCTGAAATATCTAAAAAACTATTAAACTTTTAAAACACATTTAAACCATAAAACCCTAAAAAAACACTAAAAACCTAGACAACCTAAAAGTCCATAAAAACCTCTAAACACCCTAAAATGCCTATTACCCCCCCCCCCAATAACCTTAAAACCTTAAAAATAAGAAATCCTTAAGACCCCTAAAATAGATAGAAAATCATATATCCCTTAAACCCCCTAAAAATCCATAAAAACACTAACCCCCCCCCCCCCCATAAAACCCTATAAAATACACCCCTTTCAGACCCTAACACCCTAAAAAATCTAAAAGGCACTAAAAACCCTAAAAGATCAGAAAATACCATAAAAATCCAAAAATACTCTAAAAACCATAAAATGCCTAAAGGAAACGTTAAAAAATATCAAAAACCTAAAATTCTCTAAAACCCCTAAAACCCAAAGGGCCCTAGAAACACTAAAAACCCTAAAACCCCCAAAAAAACTATAAAGGACTACAAAAATTCATTAAAAACCCTAAAACCATCAATAACCGTACAAAAACCCTAAAGTACCTTAAAACCCCTAAAAGACCCTAAAACACCTAAAATCCTAAAAACCCTTAAACCCCCTAAAATTCCTAAAAAGCCATAAAAACTCTAAAAATCATAAAAAAACCCCTAAAAACAAAAAAAACCTTAAACACCCTAAAAACTAATGAAAAGACTAAAACATACTAGAACACTAAAACCCTTAAAACCCCTAAAAACCCAAAAAACCCAAAAAAACTAAAACCTTAAAAAACACCTAAAATCCAAAAACCAAAAAACCCCTTAAGACCCCTAAAAACTAAAAATACTAAAAACCCAAAAGACCTAAAAATTTTAAATAATGCTAAAACCATAAATACCCTAAAGGACCCTAAAATCCTTAAATACCCTAAAACACCAAATAAGAGCCCAAAACCCCTAAATAACCCTAAAAATCCTAAAACACTAAATGAACCCAAAAACCAAAAACCCTAAAAGATAGTAATACCCAAAAAATATCCATAAGAGACTAAAAAATAACCTAAAATACCTAAAAGGCTATAAGAAACAAAAAAATCCTAAAGGACCTAAAAACCCTAAAACCCCCTAAAGTACCCAAAAACCCTTAAAAACATAAAGGACCCTAAAAACCCCCAAAACCACTAAATTACACTAAAACCCGTAATACTATAAATAACCCTAAAAACCCAAAAAACTATAAATGAACCTAATCCCCTAAAAACCCTAAAACCCATAAAATACCCTACAAACTTGAAAAAGGCATTAAAACCCTAAAACACACTAAAACACAAAAATACCCAATAAAACCCTAAAAAACTCTAAATACCCTAAAAACCCCCAAATGGATAAAAATAATAAAACATTAAAAGAGCCTAAAACCCTAAAAAACATCAAAATACACTAAAAAACGTAAAAACCCTAAAAACTCTAAAAACTTGAAAACCCTAAAAACCCTTAAAACCATAAAAACCCATAAAAATTCTTAAAACCCATAAAACCCCTAAAATCCCTAAAAACACCTAAAACACTAAAAACATTAAAATTCCCAAAAAAATAAAATCAAACCTTAAAGGAATCTAAAACCCTAAAAAATCTTAAAGGACAATAAAAACAAAAAACAATTATAAGATCCTAGAAACACTAGGGGTCCCTAAAAACTCCAAAACACTTAAAACATTCTAAAATCACTCAAACCCCTAAAGCCCCCTAAACCCCCACAATTACCATAAAAACTCTAAAAACCCTGAGTAACCCTAAAAACACTAAAATAACTTAAAACCCCTTAAGAAACCCCAAAACCCAAAAACCTTTAAAAGTCCCTTAAAACATTAAAATACATAAATCCATAAAAATCCTAAGACTCTAAATGAAGCTAAAAATCCCCACAAACAACCTTAAACCCTTAAAACCCCTAAACAACCTAAAAAACCAAAAACACAAAAAACCTAAAACCCCTAAAAACCAAAAATAACCTTTAAAACCTCTGAAAAACATGAAAACGCCTAAGAAATAATAAAAAAACCCTAAAACCACTAAATCCAATAAAAATCCATAAAACCCTAAAAATCATAAAAAACCTAAAAACCTAACCCCCCCCCCAACATAATAACACTAAAACCCATAAACACACATAAAAATTCATATCTGCATAAAAACATTAAAAACCTAAAAAACACAAAAAAACCCCACAAATTCCCCTAAAACCCAAAAAAAATCATAAAACCCAAAAAAACCCTAAAACTATACTAAAAACACTAAAAAACATAAAATCCTTGGAAACATAAAACTCCTAAAAACTGTAAAAACCCTAAAATTCTAAAAAACCCAAAAACCCTAAAATCCTTAAAAATATTAAAAACCCTTACAATCTCTTTAAACCCCTAAAACCCAAAAAAACACTAAAACCCCTAAATAACCTACAACCCCTAAAAAATATAAAAACAATAACAACCATAAAAATCCTAAAAGCCTAAAAATACCAAAAACCCATAAATAGACTAAAAAGTCCTAAGATACCCTAAAACAAATTTCAAACCAAAAGACCATATGATCCCAAAAAGACCCATAAATTCCTAAAACAACTATACACCATAAACACCCTAAAACCCCTAAAATTCCCTAAAACCTTAAAACACCTTAAAACGATTGTTAGAACCCGGGTTTTGATCCTGTGAGACTTTGAATTTTTTTGATGTTATTCTAAAGCAGGACGTTCAGACATCGTGTGATTCCGAGCCCCGGTGTGGTCAGAATTAAATTTTAAGTGAGTTCACCCTAGGAATGCCAAATAAATCAAATAACTCCTAAATGGTAGCTTAGAATAGAAAACTGAGGTCACCGTTGAGTCTGGAGCATGCCATTTACCCTAAAAGGGGTGTAACTTTCGTGAACATGACCCTTCTGTGGAAAACGCCACCAGGGGAATTTTTGTAATTTACTGGCATTGGGCGTGAACTTTATAACTTCTAAACAGAGGGTCAGATTAAAATTCAGAGACCACCATTGTTCTCGGAACATGAATTTTACCCTAGGAGCAGCTTAACCTTGACCCCGTCGAGAGTTCAGGTACGGGCCTACTGGTGGGTGTTTAAAATTAATTAAATTTTAATTAATGCTTTTACCTACTTAAACACATCCACCCCTTCCTTATTCCCCCTTAAAATCTCCCTGGAAAAAGCTCTCCCAACAAAGGATAAACATTATTCAAGATCGTCTCCCCACCTCTCTAAGGTGGTTGCGGCTCCGGCGGATCGTTTGTGAAGCGACGGGCTACGCCCTGCGAGGTAGGATCATTGCGCTTTCATTTTAAATTTCCACAACTTATTCAAACTCAAATTATAGTGTCAAAATGTTGTTTAATTGTCAGGAAAAGGCCATAGATGCGTAGGGTTTGATTTGAGATTCCCAACTCTCTTTTAGGATCAAAAATCCGAGTCCCGGGGTGTATGGGGTGGCCCCAGGATGTTTTCCAGCCAAAGCCCCGGTTTTCCAGTGGTTCTAGGGCGGTCCGGCGGCTCTGCGTGGCGGTCTGGAGAGTCCAGGTGGCAGCATAGCTCCTCGGTTGTCGGTGTGGGTGAGCGGGACGGCGACCCGGTGCCTCGGCGGTCCAGGCGGCGTCCTCTGGCGGTGGCACGGCCAGCTACGGGCGAGCGGCGCGGGCTCCCCAGGCAGCATTAGCAACTCATACAGGAGGCCATGGGCACTGGTCGGTAGGCTTTACCGGTCGGCGTGCAGTGGGAGACCAGGGTCTTTGTGACCCTAGGAGCATACCGGGACCCACGAAAAGTGGGTCCCATGGAAAAGA
This sequence comes from Viscum album, assembly GCA_963277665.1. Taxonomy (NCBI): domain Eukaryota; kingdom Viridiplantae; phylum Streptophyta; class Magnoliopsida; order Santalales; family Viscaceae; genus Viscum; species Viscum album. The sequence goes on from OY728137.1 coordinate 374,345,741, forward strand.
GCTGGACCGGCTAAAGCCAGTCTGGGTGAAGTGGTGCGGCCTGCGTGGTGAACCGCGGGCCGTGGTAGACCGAGCAGTCTGGGCGGCCGAGCCACGGACCGCCAGTCTAAATGGGTGGACCAGCCGAACCAGTCCAGCCCACCCTATCTCTATCTTTTGGCGTTAAAACGCCTCTAACTTGAAAACCGTGTGTCAGATTCGTGTACCGTCTATGGCAATGTGATCCTCGGATCAAGAAAGAGGTTTTGAGATAGTGTCAGGGATTCTTGTTTCGGATGGCATGAGCACATCCGGAGTCCATTTTCGGCGCCGTCAGTGGAGTTGTGACCCTGGCGTTGTGAAGAAGTAGTCCAGGGTGGTTTCATGCATTGAATCTGGAGTTGAGTCTTGGGCCCCATGGGCTGTCTCTTAAGCTGTGTGCAGCGTACTGCAACTTTTTCATCAAACATCAGTTTTGGGTGAATGAATTGTCGATTTGGTGTGTCTTTCTGAGAGCATCGTGATGGCACAGTTCTCCTGACCTTTTTCAGAACTGAGGTGTGTTCCCCATGAGATGCCTTATGGTCATAAAGCAGTGTTGAATGTATTTTTCATCAGGAGTCTGTTTCAAGCAAGTGAATAGTCTATCTCATGTGTTTTTTTCCAAGAGGATTGCAACGGTATAATCTGTTTGGGCTTGCGGAGCCTCGTTCGAGATCTCATTAAATGTAGAAACAAGAAAGGGCATTGTTCATAGGTTCCTTTGACACACTCTGAACCAATGCACAGTAGCGATGTTAGTGACACCTAGTGATGGCATGGGCAGTGCAGAGTTATTAGACCAGTTCTGGGTTTACCCTCAAGCGGGGCTGGGTAGTGGGTTACCCACCAGAGTATTAGGGTTTACCCTCCAGTGGGGGTGGTTAATGGGTTACCCGTTGACCTTAGGGTTTACCCCCTAGCGTGGATGGGAAGTGGGTTACCCATTAACCTTAGGTTTTAACCTCCAGTGGGTCTAGGCAGTGGGTTGCCCCTTAACCTTAGGGTTTACCCTTCAGTGGGGTTGGGCAGTGGGTTACTCGACGACCTCTTAGGGTTTACCCTCTAGTTGGGCAGGGTAATGGGTTACCCGATGAATTTGTGTAGACTCACCCCTTTTTTATGAGGCAGATCAGTGACTTTTCTCTGTGATTACCGGAGCGGGACCTTTGGTTGTACGGTTCAGTGATGAGACAGTTTTAGCATGAGGGACTTTTGGGCATCAGTGATGGATATCCTTAGAACTGTTATCAACTTTTCTTGAGCTGAGGTTGGAGATGGAGATCCCCTTACACACTCATTCGGGTTTCTTGTTGAGCACACATATATATATACCCTACTTTTTTTCCCACTCCCTAGGTTCAGTTACTCTCCTTCTAGGAGGGGCGAAGACGTGTGAGGTATGCCACGTGTTTTCCGTGTCTAGCTTTTCTTGGTTGGATGAGTCTACTTCCTTTTTTTGTTGGGTTGAGCTGCACTCTCTCTATAGTACTCTTACACTATTCTATGTTTTGTATACTGCTCATCATTTTAGTACCTCCTTTGTTTCTCCCTCGAGCTTTCGAGGAATCTTACTAAGTATCTTTATACTCACCCCTGCTTGGGCTTTGCCCACACTTGGTGTGCCCTTGCAGACGACGGACTGGTCGATGAAGACTATGGAGGAGCATAGAGGACACAAGATCTTGGGCTGCGTTCAGTGGTCATAGTAGGAATTTCAGGTGTGAGACTCACCAGTTGTTTACTCTCGTTAACTCTTGTCAGGTTGTGGAAACTTTCTAGTTGGGAACGTGTTTTTCCCCTTTACTGTTTAGTTTACTTGTCAGTTTACTTTTTAGCACTTTACTTGTTCTATTTTTAGAGGTTGATGCATGATTTTTAATTGGGATATTGTAGTCTGTACATTGGTTTCCTTTTTACTCTTCACTTTTTCATTGATTGGTTGTGTGTCTGGGTAAAGGTACTTAGGCAAAGCCCCCCCCCCCTGAGATTGTTACACTTTCAGCGCTTGTCGCTAGCCCCTAGCCTATGGAGGCGGGCCTAGGGTAGTTGGGGATCAAGACCAGTAGGGTCGAGTCGTGACAAAGTGGTATCAGAGGATGGTTCATTCCTTGGGGTGTTGTTCGGACGTCCCTAAAAATTAATTGGTTGGGATTTAGGGAAATAGTGTCGATGTGTCTCGAGAGAGGCTCTCAGGCTAGGGAGTTTAGTGATGGTACGGGTGGCCGACGTATCCATTCACCAGGACCCTGATAACCCACTTGTCGACTCAGCACAATGAGACACTTATTGTAAGGAATTTGGAACATGCATATAGTAGGATTGAGTATTTGATAGTCCTTTTTAAGTCAGCTCCCCTTTGTTATTACTGATATATATATATTCTCATCTGATCGCGGTAATCCTTGATAATTTTCAGGATTCCCCCACAATAGCAGCCAGCCATGTTACCCTCTTTAGTTCATGACGACAAACTATAGAGTGATGAGGCGTCAGTTCAAGGACCCTCACGCGATCCCCTTCCGCCCAGTGGTTTAGCAGTAGCCCCACCATCTGGAGAGTGGCAGTTAGTACCGACAGCACAGGCTGAGGTTGAGCGCAGGCTGAGTGTGCTCTGAGATTTTCAGCGTCAACGACCACAAAGGTTTCATGGGGACCCATATCCCCAGGAAGAGGAAGACTGGATAGAGTCCGTGGACTTCCTTTTCAAGCTGTTATGGACACCAGCAGACCAGATGGTAGCCCTAGATTCCAGCATTTTCCTCGGGATGGATGGGTATTGGTGGGGGTTCTTTACACAGACCCACGACGAGTCATCACTCACGTGGGATAGATTCCAGTAGCTCTTCTAGGAGGAGTAATCCCCATATTTTTTACGCTCTATTCATATTTAGGAGCTGAAGCAGGGGGGATGACCGTGGCACAGTACTCAGACTAGTTTAATGATCTGACATGCTACTCATAGGATATGATCCGTGATAATTACTTCTGGGCGTGGAAGTTTGAGCAGGGTCTTCGCAGGGAAATTCGTGCTAGTGTAGTACCCTTGTGTATCCCTACTTATTTCGGGGTGCTAGAACGGATGATCGTGACAAAGAGATTCTTGGATAAGATATGTCAGCTGGCAGGGCCTAGCAGTGGCCACTTCAGAGCAGATTCTTCAGTATCAGGTAGGCGACAGAGAGCAGGGCCTCAGTCGAGGAGACCCTTCCATGAGCATACTCAGTGGTAGGTTCGTACACTGTAGTGGCGCCGTAGAGCACCGGGGCAGTCACGAGATGGTTGGTGCTATGCTTGTGGAGGATAGGGTCACCTAGAACAGGACTACCCGACTAGGTGTACCAAGAAGTCGTGGCAGGCAGTGGGTGCACCGCATCAGCAAAGGAAGCGTCGTGAATAGGGATCTCCCAAATGAGGATAGGGTGGTCCTTAGAGTGGCAGCGCAGGCAGAGTGGCAGGACCTGGAGGTGGGGTATGGCATTTTGAGGTCCTTCAACTTCCACCACCGGGCAGCCCATGCCAAGCTCAGGGAGCTGGCAGTAGGGGTCGCGGGCAGCTTCAGGCTATGGGTGTTTGTGACCCCCCAGCACATGAGATGGTTCGAGGTATGCTTTGTGTTTACTCTACGCTTGCTTCGGTACTAGTAGACATAGGTTCCAAACACTCTTTTATATCGCTGCTCCTGGTACGAGAGTTGGAGATTCGAGTAGAGGTGTTGACACCTGCGCTTAGCCTTGAGGTTCCGATAGGAAGTGACTTGTTAGTGGCCTTTGTTTGTAGACAGTACGAACTGTCAATCGGAGGAGAGAGTTTCATGTGGGACCTACTACTCATCACTATGGAACCTTATGACGTCATCCTAGGCATGGATTGGCTTTCTATGGTTCGTGCCCAGATTGATTGTTGGCGTAGATGAGTCAGATGCATGCATTCTGATGGGACGAGGTTCACCATCCTCGGTGGACGAGACCTCGTGGCAGAGTAGATGGGTACTCTAAGCAGGAGACCATGGCCTTTTTCACACCAGTTTTCAAGCATGGATCTCGGAGCAGCATACACTATAGGCACCTAGATCCCAACCTTTGTAGAAGACTATATAGACATTTTTACTGAGGATGTCCCAAGACTACCTCCGAGGCGAGAGATGGAGTTCTGAATTGAATTGCAGTCAGGGACTACCCCGATATCATGTGAATAATACCATATGGCACCCATAGAGATTCAGGAGATACGACTTTAGTTAGAGGATCTTCGTGATAATGGATTCATCAGGCCTAGTGTGTCCCCCTGGGCAGCTCCGGTTTTGTTTGTGAAAAAGGCAGATCGGAGTCTGTGACTTTTTGTGGATTATCGTCTCCTGAATCAGGCCAAGATAAAGAACAAGTACCCTTTTCTAAGGATTGATGACCTCTTCGACCAGTTGAGAGGTGCTAAGTGGTTCTCCAAGATTGATCTTCGATCCGACTACCACGAGTTGCGGGTTCGTGAGGCTGGCATCCCAAAGTTGGATTTCCGTTGTTGTTATGGGCATTATGAGTTTCTGGTGATTCCCTTTGGCGTGACGAATTCCCCCACCATTTTCATGGATTTGATGAACCAGATATTCCATTCGTACTTGGATGGATTTGTGGTTGTCTTTATTGACGACATACACATCTACTCTGTGATATAGGAGGAGCACGTGAAGCATTTGAGGATGGTCCTAGACTTACTTTGGGAGCACCAGCTGTATGGGAAGATATCAAAGTTTCAGTTCTAGATTCATGATGTTCACTTTCTAGGGCATGTCATTTTGGAACAGGTTTTATCCGTAGATACCACAAAGATAGAGGAAGTGCTTTCTTGGGATCCACCCAAGAATGCATCTGATGTGCGGAGCCTCCTTCGCTTGGCAGGGTACTACAATAGGTTCATGGAATACATCTCCAGGATTGTTTCACCTTTGACCACATTAAAGTGGAAGGGATGGCCGTTAACCTGGACTGATCAGTGCCAGAAGGCCTTCGAGGAATAGAGGCAGAGGCTGACTAGTGCTCCAGTGTTGAGGCTGCTAGAGCAGGGCGTTGATTTCGTGGTATACTGTGATGCTTCAAGAGATGGGCTAGGATTCATGATGATGTAGTAGTGGGAAATGATTGCATATGGGTTGAGTTATTTGAGTCCCCATGAGCAAAATTATGTGACTCATGATTTGGAGCTGGCGGTAGTGGTCTTTGACTTGAGGTTATGGAGACACTACCTTCTGGGTGAGAATTTTGTGGTCTACTCAGACCACCAGAGCCTCAAATAAATCTTCAATTAGAGGGATCTGAATCTGAGGCAGAGGCGCTGGATGGAGTTTCTGCAAGACTTTTATTTTGAGATAGTCTACACTCCATGGGAGGGTAACGTAGTAGCAGATGCCCTTAGCAGGAAGTCCCAGGCTCGTCTAGTGCAGGAAGATTCAGAGCAGTTGGCTTCCCTACAGCTGACCTTGGTGGAGCAGGAGGGTACGTCTTTTCTATAGTCGATGGTGTTGACTCTTTCATTCCTTGAGCATGTGAGAGAGTCGCGGCTGGGGGATGTCGACAGTGAGGTACTGTGTGATCGTATATCCACAGGCAACACACCTGATGGGTATTCTGAAGGAGGGAATCACGAGATCCTATTTCAGGGGAGAGCTGTAGTACCAATGGAGATGTGAGAGGAGGTGATGCGGGAGTTCCAAACTTCTCCCTTGGATGTACATCTCAGTGTGGGGAAAATGTATAGAGACCTTCAGCGACAGTTTTGGTGGTCTGGAATGAAGTGGATCATATCTGAGTTTTTTTCTTAGTGTCTTACCTATCAACAGGTGAAGGTTGAGCATCAGGTTCTGGCAGGGTTGTTGTAGCCCCTTGATATCCTAGAGTGGAAGTGGGATGGCGTATCTATGGACTTCGTCACAGGGATTCCGCACACAGAGAAGGTCCACGATTCCATTTGGGTGATAGTGGGCTGACTCACGATGTTTGCGCACTTCCTTTCCATCAGGGATCAGAGCTCGGTGGAGAGTCTGGGGAAGCTGTACGTTCGGGAGATCGTCCGCCTTCATGGAGTACCCTCAACGATCATCTCCGACTGTGACACGCGGTTTACGTCGCGATTGTGTCGAGGCCTGAAGGAGGCATTCAGAACTCAACTTCAGATGAGTATAGCTTTTCACCCCCAGACAGATAGGCAGACAGAGCGCACTATCCAGGTGTTGGAGGATATGCTCGGGGCGTGCGTGTAAGACTTTGGCCTAAGCTGGGATGATCACCTTCCCTTAGTAGAGTTTTCATATAACAACATTTACCACTCTACTATTGGCATGTAACATTTTTAGGCCCTATACAGGAGACCCTGCAGGTCACCGTTGTGCTGGACGAAGGTTGGGGAGACCTCCCTTGTGGGCCCAGAGTTGGTGCGGGCAACGACGGAGAAGGTGAAGGTCATTCGTGAGCGTATGAGGACGGCTCAGAGCAGACCGAAGTCCTACTAAAACCATCGTCGCGGACCTTTGGAGTTCGATTAGGGGGACCATGTCTTTTTGAGAGTCTCCCCGCGGCGTGGAACACGAAGGTTTTTCCAGGGAGGCAAACTATCCCCGAGGTTCATCAGGCCTTTTGAGATCGCGTGTAGGGTTGGTGAGGTTGCCTACCATCTTGCTCTACCCCCACAGCTGGAGAGGGTGCATGACGTCCTCCACGTGTTGTAACTGAGGAAATATGTGCCCGACCCCATGCACGTCATTGACTGGGGAGAGATGGACATTGAGGATGGAGCCACCTTTGCAGAGAACCTGGTGGCGATCGAGGACCAACAAGAGCGGACTCTGCATGGATGGACCATTCCTTTGGCTCGAGTGTTGTGGCAGGACAGGAGGGTGTAGGAGAGCACCTGGGAATTTGAGATCTAGATTCGAGCTCAGTATCCCGAGTTGTTTTTGTAGTTTTGTTTTTTGGGGATGAAAAACTTGAATGAGGAAATGATGTAAGAACCCGGGTTTTGAGCCTGTGAGACTTTGAATTTTCCTGATGTTATTCCAGAGCAAGATGTTTAGACTGTGTGCGATTCTGAGCCCTAGTGTGGGTGGACTTAAATTTTAAGTGTGTTCACACTAGTCATGCCAAATAAGTGGAATAACTCCAAAACGGTAGCTTGGACTGGAAAACTGAGGTCACCGTTGAGTCTGGAGCCTACCGTTTACACTAGTAGGGGTGTAACTTTTGCGGGCACGACCCTTCTGTGGAAAACGCCACCAGGGGCATTTTGGTAATTTAGCGGCCTCAGGCGTGAACTTTATAACTTATGAATGGAGGCTCGGATTAAAATTATAAGACCACCGTTCTGATTAGAATGTGGATTTTACCCTAGGAGTGGCTTAACATCGACCTTGTCGAGAGTTCAGGTACGAGCCTACTGGTGTGTATTTAAAATTAATTAATTTTTAATTAATTGTTTCCCTACATAAACACATCCACCCCCTCCTTCTTCCCCCTTAAAATATCCCTGGCGGAAGCTCTCCCAACAAAGGATCCACCTTCTTCAAGCTCCTCTCCCCACCTCTCTAAGGTGGCTGCGGCTACGGTGGATCGGTTGTGAAGCTACGGGCTACGCCCTACGAGGTAGGATCGTTGTGCTTTCATTTTAAATTTCCACAACTTCTTAGAAATAAAATTATAGCATCTAAATGTTGTTTAATTGTAAATCTAAGGCCATATATGTGTAGGGTTCTATCCAAGCTTTCTAACGCTTTTTTTAGATCGAAAATTCGAGTCTCGGGGCATCTAGGGTGGCCCCGGGAAGTTTTCTGGCCAAAACCCCTATTTTTTGGTGGTTCTAGGGTGGCCCGACAGCTACGCGCGACAGTCCGGCAAGTCCATGCAGTGGAGCGGCTCCTCGGTGGTCGGCGCAGGCGAGCGGGATGGTGGCCCAACGCCTCAGCGGTCTAGGTGGCGTCCTCTAGTGGTGGCACAGCCGACTGCGGGCAAGCAGCGCGGGCTCCCCAGGCGGTGTCAGCGGTGCATGCGGGAGGCTAGGGGTGCAGGTCGGTCGGCTTTGTCGGTCGGCGTGCAGCAGGAGACCAAGGTCTTCGTGACCCCAGGAGCGGACCGGGACCCGCAAAACGCGGGTCCCGTTGAAAAGAGTCGGACCGGCTTAAGCTGGTCTAGGTGAAGTGGTGCGGCCCGCGCGGTGAACCGCAGGCCACGGTGGATCGGGCAGTCTGGGTGGCCGAGCCGCAGACCGCCGGTCTTAAGGGGTGGACTGGCCGAACCAGTCCGGCCCACCCTGTCTCCGTATGTTGGCGTTAAAACACCTATAACTTGCAAACCGAGGTTCTGATTCGCATGCCGTCTAAGGAGATGCAATCCTTAGATCAAGACGAATGTTTTGAGATGGTATCGGGGATTTTTAATTCCCGATATGGGGGGCTCAGTGGTGAGACACGCCCATTAAGTGTTACTTAGCACCTCGCTGGGATTCTTGTTTCAGATGGCGTGAGCACATCCAGAGTCTGTTTTGGGCGCCGTCAGTGGCGTTGTGACCCTAGAGTCATGATGAAGTAGTCTAGGGTGGTTTCAGGCATTGAATCCAGAGTTGAGGTGTGGGCCCCATAGGCCATATTTTAAGCAGTGTGTAGCGTACTGCGACTTTTTCATCATACGTCCATTCAGGGCGAATGAATAGTCTATTTGGTGTCTTTTTTGGAGAGCATCGCGATGGCGCAGTTTTCCTGACCTTTTTTGGAACCGAGTTGTGGGCCCCACGAGACACCGTATGGGAATAAAGCGGTGTTGAATGTCTTTTTTGTTGGGATTCCATTTCAAGCGAATAAATAGTCAATCTCGCATGTTTTTTTCGTGAGGATTGCAATGGTATAATCTATTTGGGCATGCAGAGCCTCATTCGATATCTCATTAAATGTGTAAACATGAATGGACGTTGGTCGGAGGTTCCTTTGACGCACTCCAAACCAATGCACGGTAGCGATGTTAGTGACACCCAGTGATGGCACGGGCAATGCGGAGTTATCAGACCAGTTCCGGGTTTACCCTCCAACGAGGCTGGGCAGTTGGTTACCCACCGACGTATTAGGGTTTACCCTCTAGTGGGGTTGGGAAATTGGTTATCAGTTGACCTTAGGGTTTACCATCCAGTGGGGTTGGGCAGTGGGTTACCTGTTAACCTTAGGGTTTACCCTCTAGCAGGGTTGGGCAGTGGGTTACCTATTAACCTTAGAATTTACCCTCCATCGGGGTTGTGCAATGGGTTACTCGACAACCACGTAGGGTTTACCCTCTAGCTGGGCTGGGTAGTGGGTTACCTGATGACTTCTTTCAGACTCAACCATTTTCTATGAGTCTAGTCAGTGACTTTTCTCTGTGATTACCGGAGCGGGATCCTTGGTTGTACGGTTCAGCGATGAGACAGCTTTGGCGTGCTGGAGTTTTGGGCATCAGGGATGGATATCCTTAGAAATGTTGGTGACTTTTCCTAAGTTGAGGCTGGAGATGGAGATCCCCTTACACACTCATTTGGGTTTCTTGTTGAGCATATATATATATATACACCCTACTTTTTTCCCACTCCCTGGGTTCAGTTACTCTCCTTCTAGGAGGGGCGAAGACGCGAGGGGTATGCCACGTGCTTTTCGTGTCTAGCTCCTCTTGGTTGGATGAGTCTACTTCCATTATTTTGTTATGTTGAGATGCACTCTTTCTATTGTACTCTTACACTATTCTTTGTTCTGTCTACTGCTCACCATTTTATTACCTCCTTTATTTCTCCCTCGATCTTTCAGGTCATCCTACTGAGTATCGTTATACTCACCCTTGCTTGGGATTTTCCCGCACTTGGTGTGCCCTTGCAGAAGACGGACTGGTTGATCGAGACTACGGAGGAGCATAGAGGACACAAGGGATTGGGCTGCGTTCAGTGGTTGTAGTATGAATTTCAGGTGTGAGACTCACCAGCTTTTTACTCTTGTTACCTGTTTCCAGGTTGTGGCACCTTTCTAGTTGGGCGCGTGTTTTTCCCCTTTACTGTTCAGTTTACTTGTTAGTTTACTTTTTAGAACTTTACTTGTTCTATTTTTAGAGGTTGATTCTTGCTTTTTAGTTTGGATATTTTAGTTCGTACTCTGGTTTCCTTTTTTACTCTGCACTTCTTCATTGAGTGGGTTGTTTGTGTGGGTACAAGTACTTAGGCAAATTCCCCCCCAAGATTGTCATGCCTTCGGGACTTGTCGTCATCCCCTGGCCTATGGAGGCGGGCTTGGGGTAGTTGCAGCTAGAGACTAGTAGGGTCGGGTCGTGACAACGATAAAAACCCTAAAACATCCCTAGAAACCCTAAAAACAATAAAACCCACTAAAAACCTTGAAAATCAATAAAAATCTCAAAAATATCCCATAAAACTCTAAAAGGCCCAAAAATCACAAAACCCCCAAAAAACTCAAAAACCCCTAATGTACCCTAAAACCCCTACAACACTAAAAACCCTAAACCCCAAAAAATAATAAAACTATAAAAACCCTTAAAACATGAAAACCCAATAAAAATCCTAAAAAATTTAGAACCCCTAAAATACCTTAACACCCCTAAAACACTAAATACCTAAAAACCCTAAAACCCTAACACACATAAAACCCTAAAAACCATTAAAAATCAAAAACCCTAAAACAATAATAATCATAAAAAACCCCTTAAACCCACTAAAAATACTCAAAGGACCCTAAAACCCATAAAAACCTGAAAACCCCCTAAAACCCCTAAAACCCTAAATCCCTTAAAAACCCTAAAAACCGTAAAATCTAAAAAACCATAAAAGCCCTAAAATACCTTTAAAATGATAAATGACCCTAAAACCCCTAAAAATTCTAAAAGACCCTAAATACACTAAAAACCCTAAACCCCTAAAAGAACATAAAATACCCTAAACCCCTTAGACTCCAAAACTCCTAAAAACCATAAAGGACCCTAAAATTCCTAGATGGCCATAATAACCAAAAAAACCCATAAAGTTTCCAAGGAAACTTGAGAAAACCTGTAAAAACCATAAAGGGTCCTAAAACTCTAAAAACCATAAACAACCCTAAAAATCATATAACCATATAGGACCCTAAAACCCTAAAAACCCTAAAACTATAACAGACCCTAAAAACCCAAATACCTTAAAAACCATAAACCCCCTAAAACCTCAAAACGACTCTAAAAACACTAAAAATGTTAAACAAATATAAATCCCCTAAAAATCTTAAAGACCCCCAAAATGTGAAAATTCTAAAACCAATAAAAAACTAAAACACCCAAAAACCACCAAAAAAACATTAAGGATGCTAAAAATGGTTTAAAATCCCTAAAAACCTAAAAACCCCTAAAACCCATTAAAACCTTAAAAACCCATATAAAGACCTAAAAACCAAAAATCCCAAAAAAAACTCAAAAAAATATAAAAACAAAAAAAACCCTAAAACCCTGAAAACCATAAAAACCTAAAAACCCTAAAACCCCCAAAACACCCTAAAACCATAAAAACCCCAAAAAACCTAAATCCCAAAGGGACACTAAAATTCACTAAAGGAACCTAAAACACCTAAATACCATAAAATACCTTGAAAACACTTAAATGTCCTAAAAATTCTAACACGCCCTAAGAAACCTAAAAGACCATAAAAACCCTAAAACCCTAAAAACCCAATAAAACCATAAATACCTAAAGACCACTAAGAAAACATAAGATAACCAAAACCCCTAATATACCCTAAAACTATAAAAACAATAGAATACCCTTAAACTACAAAAAATCCTAAAAAACCTAAAAAACCTTAAAGAAACTAAAAACCCAAAAACCCTTAAAAATATTTAAGAGACCCTTAAAACCCTAAAAACCAAAAAAACACTAAAAACTCCAAAAAACTATATAAAACCATTAAATTGAATTAAAAACCCCTGAAAACCATATGAAAACCTAAACCCCTCCACACCACCAAACCCCCCCTAACCCCCAAAAATGCCCTAAAACCCCAAAACCCCCCAAAAAACCCCAAAAACCCAAAAAAAACTCACTGGAAATTTCCAAAATCCATTTAAACACCTAAAAACCAAAAAACACCTTAAAACACAAAAAAACCTAAAACCATCAAACTCTAAAAAAATCCTTAAAACTCATAAAACCATACAAAACCATAAAAACCTTTCAAAACCCTAAAAACCCTAAAATCCAATGAACCATAAAAAAAATCCTAAAACCCCAAAAAGTACAAAAAACAAAAAAAAACCCCTAAAACCATTAAACCTTATAAATACCAAACACCCCCCAAAACCCCCAAAACCCTAAAAACTCATAAAAACCCTAAAAACCAAAAAAACCCTAAAACCCTAAAAGACCCTGAAACCCCTAAAAACCCAAAACACCTTAAAACCCCAAAATAACCCTAAAAACCATAAAAATATTCTAACCCTTAAAAACCATAAAAATACTAAATAACCCTAAAACCCAAAAAAAACCTATAACACTTAAAGGCATAAATAAACTTTAAAAAATCTTGAAAACCCTAAAAACCCTAAAAAATCACAAAAAAGAACTGAAACCCCAAGTAACCCTAAAACTCCATAAGACCCCAAAAAATACTTAAAACCCCTAAAAACCTTAAACAAACCCAAAAACCCCTAAAATCTATTAAATTCCCAAAAAAATAACTAAAACCATCTAAAAACCCTAAAAACCATAAATCCCCAAAACCCTCCTAAAAACCTAGAAAAAACCATAAAAACATAAAAACACTTAAAAAAATGTAAACTTCTTAAAAACATTGAAAACCCTAAAACCCCCAAAAACCCAAAAACTTCCCAAAATAATTTAAAAATGTTAAAAACCAGATTTCCCTAAAAACCCCTAAAAAATAAAAAAAAACCCTATAAACTCAAAAAAACCCATTTCAAACCATAATACCCCTAAACCCCCCTAAAATCCAAAAAATTCTGAAAACCCTAGAACCCCCTTAAAAATAATAAAAACCTTGAAACCCCTAAAACCCCCTAAAACCCAAAAAAGACGATAAAAACCCCGTAAATCCCTAAAATTTCTAAAAAAAACTTTAAAACACAAAAGACCCTAAAATCCCTAAAAGACCCATAATTACCCTTAAAAGTGCTAAAAAACATAAAACACCATAAAACCCTAAAACAACCCTAAAAGCACTAAAAACCCCTAAAACCAACTAAAACATTGAAAACTACATAAAAATCTATAAATAACTCATAAAACCCTAGAGGACCTAGAAATTATAAAAACCCCTAAAAACACAAAAAACCTCAAAATCCCTAAAACCATAAAAACCATAAAAAATACTAAACTTATAAAAACCCTAAAAACATTTAAAATCATTTAAAATCCCTAAAAACACTAAAACCCTAAAAATCCTATAAACCCTAAAATCCCAAAAAATCCTCTAAAATCGCTAAAAACTCTAAAAATCCATAAAACACCTAAAAACACTACCAACACTAAAAACTGTAAAAAACTCTAAAACACTGAAAGGACCTTAAATCCTTAAAACACTTAAACCCATAAAATAAAAAAAGACTGTCACAACCCATCCTCGGGGCTCATGCCGTGACTACCCCAAGCCCGCCTTCCATAGGCCAGGGGTTGGCGACTAGCACCAAAGGTGTAAATTCCGATAACTGGGAAGGCATTGCCTTTATAAAAGTAAACAAACACTATAGAGTACAAGCGTAAGTAAAACACTAAGTACAAAAGAAAGTGCTGAAAAGTAAATGGGCCAGAATACAAACCCAACTGAAAGTGCAGCTACAACTGAACGAAAGTACAACAGATAAAGACAAACAGCTGGAAGAAGGAAGCAGCTCCTGGGTCGTCCTCCTCGGATCCTACCTGAAGGGTAGGTACAGATAGCCTCTTCAACACTCTCACCCGTCAAGCTCCTTCGTGTGTCGTCTCACCGTGAAGACCACCTCCGGATACTGACTCATCGTGTAGTCCACATCCGGGTACCTTCCAGTCCTCGAACACACGGCCTCCGTCAGCACTGCCTGTCGTCTGCAGCCAACACAACAAGGTGCAGGAATAGCCCGTGCAGGGGTGAGTATAACGATACTCAGTAGGGACCCCGAGACCCTCAAGGTCTCACTAAAACCAACAAGGATAACCACATAGAAGATCTCAATAGATAACCTCTACCTAGGTATATGCCCATACATATACCTAAGTTATCAAGTAACCCATATCAATCATGAGGAAACACAAGGATTATGAAATCAACGGATAACCAGTACCCAGGTATATGACCATACATATACCTAAGTTAACAAGTGACCCATCTCAATCATGAGGTAAACACAAAGGTCAAAAGTCTCAGCTCAAACCAGGATTTTCATTATCGAAACCGTAACTGCTGAAGAGCCCCATCTCTAGAGTGTACAGTGGTCCTGTCACGACTCCGAGGTACTGCTCACTAACCGAAGACTGTTGAGGTACTCCTCCTGTCGAGTACCGTGGGCCTGCCACATCACATAGTAGTGCTTTCTGCCAGGGTCTGCCACCCAAACACAGTAGTGATCCCCCCTCATAGCCTACAGAGGTACTCCCCCTGTCAAGTACCGCGGGTCTGCCACCCAAACATAGTAGTTCTCCCTGTTGTGGGTCTGCCACCCAAACACAGTAGTGCTCCCCACTGGGCTATACAAGTCTCTCCGTCTCGAATTGGACAAGCAGTCTTCAGGTTCTAGCCAGTTACACGGTCTCCGTACTCCATACGCTCGTCTCTAGGAGGGTCCGCTCCACGAGCTACAGTTCGATACTCCAAGTATCTCAAAGTCCCACAAAGAAGTATCTCAAAGGACAGCCTCATCATAGGGGTCTCAACGCAACAGACGGCGCGTCAATCGGACGCCCGATCTGTGAGTTACTAGCCTTTTCATCCCAAGGGCCCGGTTGGTTTTGTAAGTGAACCAACCCGGCCGTATCTCAACTATACCCCGAACTCTCATAGGGTATACTCATAGGGACCGTTTCTTGACGAGATCACCAATGCCGCTGGCGGTTCGTTATACGGACGTCTGGTCTAAATGATATCAGCTTTTCCGTTCCAGGGGCCCGGTTGGATTTCTGGTACAATCCAACCCGGAAACTATCCAACAGCAACCAAAACTCGAGCAAAGTATCCCAAAAGTTCCGTCTCATCAAGAGGAAAGAAACGAGACAGACGGCGCGTCAATCGGATGCCCGGTCTGTGAGTTATTGGCTTTTTCGCTCCTGGGGCCCGGTTGGTTTCGTGAGTGAACCAACCCGACCGCACTCCGACGGCATCCAAACCTTGAGTGGAGTAATCCAAAACATCCGTCTCACTAAGAGGAATTCAACAAAGTCGACGAAACGTCATTCGGACGTCCGGAGCTCAAGATATGAGCGTTTCCGCTCCGAGGGCCCGGTTGGTTTCGTGTACGAACCAACCCGGCTGAACTCAAAGTATTCCTAAACCTTGAGTGTGATATACCGAAACGACCGTCTCGATCCAAGGATCGTGTTTCCGCTGAAGGCGTGTCAATCGGAGGTCTACAACTCAAGATATGTGCATTTGACCGAAAGTGGTCCGAAAACGGGGGTCTGGGCCCGGGCCGACCCCCCCGGGTCGGGTCGACCCGACCCGGGTCCGACCCGGCTGGGCCCGGCCCGGTCCGGTGCGGTCCGGTCCGGCCCGACCGGCCGGCCGCGGCCGAGCGGTCTCCGCGGAGCGGCGGGGGTGCGCACGGCCGCCCCCCTTCGCCGCTGATTGACGCCGGCGGCAACCACCACCGTGCCGGCGTGGCGCGCCGCCGCCGCCTTCCGCGGACCACCGAACGCGCTCCGGTGGTCCGTTTCTCCTTCCGTCTTCTCTTAGGGCCCCCCTGGGACCCCACCTTCACTGTGAAGGGATTCAAACGCCAAAACAGCCTGCTTCGTCGTTGCCCGTCAATCCGCACGTCAAACGATTAACGTCATCTTTGTAGTTTTCCAGCACAACCCGATGGCGCCGCGCCCCTTCACCGTGGCCCGACTCCGACCACGGTTCTTTGGTTTTCTTCGACACTGCGTGACGACATCGCGTTCTTGAACTTCCTTCCACGGTGCGGCGCGACGGCACCGCGCATATCCTTCCGCATGAAAACCGCGTGGTGCGACGACACCACGCCTTCCCGTACCAACCCCAAAAGAACCATCACAAAAAATAAGGAGGAGGGTCGTCCGTTTTTATGTGGTCCGACCCCCTCGCATTATTCGATAACAAATGGTTTAAATCCACGAAGATCAACAAGTTGGTATTCACGAATCAAATAAATAAATAAAACCCCTACCTCAGTTCAGATACGGTGCACGTCAATCGAGTTGCGGAAGATGAGCATCGCGGAAGTCGGGCATCGTGGAAAACAAACGTCGATTCCATTGTCGTTGAGGTGCGTTCGAAGGGGAAACGTCATTGGAAGAAGACGTCGCGTTCTTCGGCAGAGATGTTCTTCTTTGAAGAATGGTGTTCTTCGCGTTCTTCGTCGATGTTTAAGAAGAAGAAGTCTTCAAACTTATCCTTTTCTCACCCAAGTCTCCACCACAAGAACAACTAACCCCCCAAAAAAATAATCCTCCCACTTATTTTATTAACCCAACATAGGTTTTGAATTTCAAGAGTTTGAAAATTCAAAACCCACATTTAACTCACTTAAGTTATTAACATAAGATGTTATAAAATTAAGGAGGTGATAAGTTAACAAAACTTAAATGGGGGTTTAGAGGGGTTAGGAAAGTTAAGGGTTAAGAGGAGTTAGGGAGTTAAGGAATTTGAAAAGGTGGGGAGGGGTTCGTGTGGGCCCCACTCTTTCAATTATCCACACATGGGAAGTTGGGTGGATGTGGGCCCCACCACCAACTTCCCATGGGAGAAATTAACCACCTTGTTATGAAATAAAATTGATTCAACAATTTTATTTACTTTTTAAATAAACCTCAAAATTTAACTTCTTCACCCGCACAAACGCAACTACAGTAAAGGTCCCCTTAAGAGATTACCGGAGTTGTGAGTTCATCAGTGCCCTCAGAATTCAATTCCGAGCACTGGTTCAAAACTTAAAAATTCCCGCTCGTTCGTTCACTGAACACACCCGAGCCAAACTTCGAAAATTGATTCGGGGCACACCTGGCCTCGGAATCAGGCGCCGTCAGAAACTGCGTTCTTGAAAAATTCCAAAGAAAATTAAGAAAAACTTTTCCTTGAAATTTCTAGGTCTTTAAATTACTCCCACCATAGGACTTTACGTCCCCGTAAAGCTTCAACATAATCTAGGGTCACAAAAGCTGTACAGAGCACGTATCTGAGCCTTCCGCTCTCATGTGCTCACCTGGAGGTTCCCGTACTGCCAGAGAAAGTGAACTCGTGGAATCGATCATCCTCGTAGGATCCGCTCCTGTCGAACCTTGATCCCCACTAGAACCTTCGTGGAAGTAACCTCATCGCCATTGTCCTGCTCTTCATGGTCGATGATATGTGAAGGGTCGAGCATGTATCTCCTCAGTTGAGATACCTGGAAAACGTCGTGCACCTATTTCAACTGAGGTGGATGGTTCAAGCGGTAAACCACCACGCCTACCCAGCTAAGGACCTAGAAAGGTCCGTTGAACCTCGGAGATAACTTGCCTCCCTGGCCTCATCTTCGTAAACCTCATCGAGGTGAGACCCGTATAAGGACATGATCATCATCCTAAAACTCTAGAGGCCTCCAAGTCCTGCCAGCATAAGGATTCTATCGGCCCTGTGCTATCCTCATCTGCTCTTGGATGACCTGGACCTTCTCTAGTCTCACAAGAGCTGCTATGATTTCTTCTTCACCGATAAGAGAAATCCAGTCTCATCCCCTAGATGAAACACATTCATTGCCTAATACAGTCAATCCTGACATGAATGATGCATTCATGCCATGGATGACGTCCTAAGGCCTCGACGTAACTATCAAGAGATCCAACTGTCACTCTCGCCTCCAAGGGTCGAGTCACACTGTCGGCATCAGTGTGAGGTCACTAGGTATCCTCCAGTAGAAATCTAGAAAGTGAGGGTCAAGTCAATAGTCTTAACCGGGACCACTCAATATCAACCAAAAGAAAGGACAGGAAAGCAAACATCATAAGGATAAGTGTCTTTTCATTATTGCAGCTCATGATACAGAGACACGAGGCATCTACAATAAACATCAACAAAGCTAGAAGCAGCATAAACAAAAGTCTCCAGGTCTGGAGCTAGTCCCACTCTCGTTCATCCGCTTCTAGAGCTCCATGATCGTAGGCCTCAGCTGCCTGAAGCTGATCTCTCCCATGTCCACCAGTTCCCTGTGGTCGAGGTGGACCTCCTGGTGGTGGTGGTGGAAACACCCCGAAGCGTCGTCCACCTCCAACTGCACGGCCAGCTCCTCTGCCATGGCCGCCTACTCCTTGCGGTCTGCCTTGATTGAACCTATGCCTCTGGCTAGAAGGTTCTTCATTTAACTACTGGTCATCTATATGGCGGGTCGGACAGTCACGTGCCATGTGACCAATCCCGCCGCAGGAGTAACACTTCATGGAAGGTCTGGCTCTATCACTTCCCTTGGTGCCTCGCACTACCGACCCTGAGTCACGCGGTCGACCACCTGTAGGTTTGGTCCTCTTGGACCTCTGCGTCATCTGTCTACTGCCTGCCGCAGAAGATTCTGGCACATG
Organism: Viscum album; assembly: GCA_963277665.1. Classification (NCBI taxonomy): domain Eukaryota; kingdom Viridiplantae; phylum Streptophyta; class Magnoliopsida; order Santalales; family Viscaceae; genus Viscum; species Viscum album. Next base: position 374,364,506 of record OY728137.1, read on the forward strand.
TCGGCTAGTGGTGGGTCCTGCTGCTGGAGACTACTCAGCAAGAAAACTCTCCACTAAGAGGGCTCTCTCCAACACCCCTGTCTGCGTCCGAATGTTGTGTGATACAACCGAAGCTCTGATCTCCCACCTGAGCCCCTGCTCGAAGGTTCGGGCCCTGAAGAATGGGTCCCGTACCATGTCTGTAGAGTAGCGTGAGAGGTCTGTGAATCTCGCTGAGTACTGCGCCACTAACATGTTGCCCTGCCGCAACTGAAGTAGCTCCTCTATATGCACTGATCGAAGGGTGGCTGGTACAAACTCTGCCCGGAAGAGGCTCTCGAAGTCTTCCCAAAGAAGTGTCGCCTCATCATGCATCTGGAGAATCAGGCTCCACCATCTGCCTGCTGCTGCCTGAAGAAGGCTGGCAGCAAGGATCACCATGAAGTCTGTCGGCGCCCCACTAGCCTGAAGACTCTCACCACAGCCTCTAGCCAATCCTCAGCCGCCTGCGGGTCCGTCCCTCCCTGGAACCTGGGTGGCCTCTGGTGCTGGAACTCGTGCAGCATGCTCAAGATACGTGCACCCTCTGATGCTGGGGCTGGTGCCATCAGTGGCCCAACGGGTAGTAGTACTGCTGGTGCCTCTGTTGGTGCCTCAACTGGAAAAGTGCCCTGTACTGAGGCCACGTCGCTTGGCGGGCTGTCAGTACGAACCACTCTCGGGGCTCTAGCTGGTCGTCCACGGGGAGGCATCCTCAAAGGAACAATGTGACACGGTCAAACGATTTATACTTGGTGAGCTGACCTGGTTTGAGCTGATATTCAAATAAAACTTCTGGAAACACACATGCAATCAGTATTTTTGTGCACAAAGTCGGAAATCTGTTGTCAGGGTCCTGGTGTATGGATACGTCGGTCGCCCGCACCAACACTGGACTCCCTGAACTGAAAACCACACTCGGTACTCTTAACATTATTGCTTCACAGAAAGAAAATATCAGAGTTATAAGTTCTACGGTAGAACTGACTCCTTTGATACCAATTTGTCACGACCCGTCCTTGGGGACCATGCCGTGACTACCCCAAGCCTGCCTTCCATAGGCCAGGGGCTGGCGACTAGCACTAAAGCCGTAAATTCCGATAACTGGAAAGGCATTACCTTTATAAAAGTAAACAAACACTACAGAGTACAAGAGGAATTAAAACACTAAGTACAAAAGAAAGTGTTGAAAAGTAAATGGGCCAGAATACAAACCCAACTGAAAGTGCAACTACAACTGAATGAAAGTACAACAGATAAAGACAAACAGCTGGAAGAAGGAAGCAGCTCCTGAGTCGTCCTACTCGGATCCTACCTGAAGGGTAGGTATAGATAGCCTCCTCAACGCTCTCGCCCGTCAACCTCCTCTGTGTGTCGTCTCGCTGTGAAGTCCACCTCCGGATACTGACTCATCATGTAGTCCACCTCTGGGTACCATCCAGTCCTTGAACACTCGGCCTCCGTCAGCACTGCCCGTCATCTGCAACCAACACAACGAGGTGCGGGCATATCCCGTGCAGGGGGGGAGTATAACAATACTCAGTAGGTACCCCGAGACCCTCAAGGTCTCACTAAAACCAACAAGGATAACCACATAGAAGATCTCAATAGATAACCTCTACCTAGGTATACGCCCATACATATACCTAATTTATCAAGTAACCCATCTCAATCATGAGGAAACACAAGGATCATGAAATCAACGGATAACCACTACCCAGGTATATGCCCATACATATACCTAAGTTAACAAGTGACCCATCTTAATCATGAGGTAAACACAAAGGTCAAAAGTCTCAGCTCAAACCAGGATTTTCATTATCGAAATTGTAACTTCTGAAGAGCCCCGTCTCTGGAGTGTACAGTGGTCCTGTCACGACTCTGAGGTACTGCTCACTAACCGAAGACTGTTGAGGTACTCCTCCTGTCGAGTACCGCGGGCCTGCCACCTCACATAGTAGTGCTTCCCGCCGGGGTCTGCCACCCAAACACAGTAGTGCTCCCCCCTCATAGCCTACAGAGGTACTCCTCCTTTCGAGTACCGCGGGTCTGCCACCCAAACACAGTAGTGCTCCCCACTGTGGGTCTGCCACCCAAACACAGTAGTGCTCCCCACTAGGCTGTACAAGTCTCTCCGTCTCGAATCGGACAAGAAGTCCTCAGGTTCCAGCCAGCTACACGGTCTCCGTACTCCATACGCTCGTCTCTGGGAGGGTCCGCTCCACGAGCTACGGTTCGATAATCCAAGTATCTCAAGTCCCACGAAGAAGTATCTCAAAGGACCTCCTCGTCATAGGGGTATCAACGCAACAGACGGCGCGTCAATCGGATGCCCGGTCTGTGAGTTACTAGCATTTTCATCCCAGGGGCCCGTTTGGTTTCGTAAGCAAACCAACCCGGACGTATCTCAACTGTACCTCGAACTCTCATAGGGTATACTCATAGGGACCATTTCTTGACGAGATCACCAACGCCGCTGACGGTTCGTCATACGGACGTCTGGTCTGAATGATATCAGATTTTCTGTTCCAGGGGCCCGGTTGGATTTTGGATACAATCCAACCCGGCCACTATCCAACAGCAACCAAAACTCGGGCGAAGTATCCCAAAAGTTCTGTCTCATCAAGAGGAAACAAACGAGATAGACGGCGCGTCAATCGGACGCCCGGTCTGTGAGTTATTGGCTTTTTCGCTCGAGGGGCCCAGTTGGTTTCGTGAGCGAACCAACCCGACCGCACTCCGACGACATCCAAACCTTGAGCGGAGTAAGCCAAAAGATCTGTCTCACTAAGAGGAATTCAACAAAGTTGACGGCACGTCATTCGGACGTCCGGACCTCAAGATATGAGCGTTTCCGCTCCGAGGGCCCGGTTGGTTTCGTGTACGAACCAACCCGGCCGAACTCAAAGTATTCCGAAACCTTGAGTGTGATATACCGAAACGACCGTCTCGATCCAAGGATCGTGTTTCCGCTGACAGCGTGTCAATCGGAGGTCTACAGCTCAAGATATGGACATTTGACCGAAAGTGGTCTAAAAACGGGGGTCTGGGCCCAGTCCGGCCTGACCGGCCGGCCGCGGCCGAGCGGTCGCCGCGGAGCGGCGGGGGTGCGCGCGGCCGCCCCCCTTCGCCGATGATTAACGCCAGCAGCAACCGCCGCCGCGCCGGCGTGGCGCGCCACCGCCGCCTTCCGCGGACCACCGGACGCGCTCCGGTGGTCCGTTTCTCCTGTCGTCTTCACCTAGGTCCCCCCGGGACCCCACCTTCACTGCGAAGGGATTCAAACGCCAAAACGACCTACTTCTTCGTCGCCCGTCAATCCGCACGTCAAACGATTAGCATCGTCTTTGTAGTTTTCCAGCGCGACCCGATGGCGCCGCGCCCCTTCGTTGCGGCCTGACTCCGACCGCAGTTCTTTGGTTTTCTTCAACGCGGCGCGGCGGCGTCGCGTTCTTGAACTTCCTTCCACGGCACGGCACGACGGCGCTGCGCATATCCTTCTGCATGAAAACCGCATGGTGCGACGGCACCACGCCTTCCCGTACCAACCCCAAAGGAACCATCATGAAAAATAAGGAGGAGGGTCGGCCATGTTTGTGCGGTCCATCCCCCTCGCGTTATTCGATAAAAAATGGTTTAAATCCACAAATATAAACAAGTTGGTATTCACGAATGAAATAAATAAATAAAACCCCTACCTCGGTTCAGATACGGTGAACGTCAATCGAGTTGCGGAAGACGAGCGTCGCGGAAGTCGGGCGTCGTGGAAAACGAACGTCGATTCTGTTGTCGTCGAGGTGCGTTCGAAGGGGAAACGTCGTTGGAAGAAGACGTAGCGTTCTTCGGCGGAGATGTTCTTCGTTGAAGAACGGTGTTCTTCATGTTCTTCATCGATGTTGAAGAAGAATAAGACTTCAATCTTAGCCTTTTCTCTCCCAAGTCTCCACCACAAGAACAACTAACCCCAAAATAAAATAATCCTCCCACTTATTTTATTAACCCAACATAGGTTTTGAATTTCAAGAGTTTGAAAATTCAAAACCCACATTTAACTCACTTAAGTTATTAACATAAGATGTTATAAAATTAAGTAGGTGATAAGTTAACAAAACTTAAATGGGGTTTAGAGGGGTTAGGAAAGTGAAGGGTTAAGAGGAGTTAGGGAGTTAAGGAATTTGAAAAGGTGGGGAGGGGTTCGTGTGGGCCCCACTCTTTCAATTATCCACACATGGGAAGTTGGGTGGATGTGGGCCCCACCACCAACTTCCCATGGGAGAAATTAACCACCTTGTTATTAAATAAAATTGATTCAACAATTTTATTTACTTTTTAAATAAACCTCAAAATTTAACTTCTTCACCCACCCAAACGCAACTACAGTAAATGTCCCCTTAAGCGATTACCGGCGTTGCGAGTTCATCGATGCCCTCGGAATTCAATTCCGAGCACTGGTTCAAAAGATAGAAATTCCCGCTCATTCGTTCACTGAACGCACCCAAGCCAAACTTCGAAAATTGATTCCGGGCACACCGGGCCTCGGAATCAGGCGCCGTCAGAAACTGCGTTCTTGAAAAATTCCAAAGAAAATTAAGAAAAAAATTTCCTTGAAATTTCCGGGACTTTACAAAGACCCCTAAAACCCTTAAGATTATGGCTGCTCCACTCCACTCCCACGATGGCGTTCTTACTGCTTCATCGCTGGCTTGAAGACGGCGATAATGACTATACCCTGGCCTCCCCCCTCTGTGGGGAAGGGGCCTCCTCTGCCCCTGTTAAAGATAGATTCTCACCTTTCTCGGCTCCTAACTCGCTTCCTTCTTTCCCATGGATTTATCTTTTCCCTAAGGTTTCGGGTTTTCACGAAGGGCTTCCAACGCTTCCTCTGTCGGTTGCAGAGTTTAACAAGGACTCTTCCCTCCATAGCCTAACCCTGGTAGCCAGGTTTTTGAACTGGCGTCCCTTGGTTGATGTTTTTAATAGGTTTGTGTTCGAGCATTGGGATCTTAGGGACCACGCCACTGTTGCTCTGGTCGACTCCAGTCACATTTTGATTCGGTTCTCATCGGAGGAAGATCTAATCTGGGCCTGGTCAATATCTCCTCGCAGGTTTGATGCCTCCCACTTCTCCCTCTTCTGGTGGAACTTTGACTTCCATCTAAATCGTGACTCCCCACTGATGGAAATCTGTGTAAGGTTTCCTGAACTCCCCCTGCCCTTTCAAAACCTTTTCATTATTACTATGCTGGGGAATTTGGTTGGAAGGTTTCTATGTGTGGATAGTAGAACCAGGGCACTTTGTCATCCAGTTTCCCTGAGGGTTTATGTTCAAATTAATGTCTCAAAGGAACCAATTGACTTTGTCTGGATTGAAATTGGTGAAGAGATTCAATGGAAGCAGCTGGTGGTGTTCGAATCATGGGATAATTATTGTGTCTCGTGATTTTCTCTTGGTCATATGAAAAGGGAATGCATATGTAGCGATGGTGTTGGGGTTAGGTGTGGAAAGGAGGCCATCTCCCCAATGTTGATCTAAAAAGGGGAGCCAGAGGTGAGGAATGATGACCCTCGGGACTCTCTACAGGATTTTAGGAGGGACGACAGGGTGGAGGAAGGGGGATCATCCCCCCGGCAGGGTGATGAGGAGAAAATATTGATCAAGGACATTTTCAAGGGAATGAAGGGTGACTTGGGACTGGGGGTTGATGCCTCTTCTACAGTGGGGGATGACACTCCTGGTGAATTATGGGTCGTGGTCTTAGAGGCTGACCCTGGCGGGGATGTGAGCATGAAATTAAGATCATCTTGTCATGGGACGGAGAGGGAGACTTTTCTAGGACCTCCATTAGTTGTTCATGGAAGTGTACATGATCTGGTCTTAACCTCAAATCGGTTCAAGGGCCTAGACCCTTTGGACTCTATGGGAATTGAGGAAGGGGGTCTCGTGGGATAGGAACTGCTGGAGGTGGAGGCTAATACTGATGACCTCTAGGGTACGGACCTGCCTTCCTCTCATGATGGTTCAAGGGTCTTGGGTGTGGAGAACCCCCTTCCCACTATGCATTCATCGGAGCAAGTGTTGATTGAGGCTGTTGTTCCTGGAATTAGTTTGATTGATGCCCCTCAGCCCAAGAAGTAATTCAATATCCTTTATGTTGATAGGAGGATCATTGAGTAGCCTGATCTGAGATCTGCTCTTTTTTGTGTGAGAAGTTTCTCACCTGTGTTGAGCTATCTGACCCAATTATGTTGGACTATTCGGAAATCCCGCTTGAGCAGCATATAAAAGATATCTTCTAAAAACCAGACCTACAACCGATGGTCTTTCTTGGGGATGAGAATGATGAACACATAAGGATAGGAGAAATTTTTGGGGACAACGATGACCTTATGTATTCCATCTTGGATAGGATCAAGAGGGATCAGGATATGATGGGTCTTTCTGGTTCCTATGGCTATAATCAGAAGAGAAATTTTCTTTCTATTCCTGAATGTGGCAGGCAGGGGGACATGGTTGTGCCTGCTGATACAGCCCATAGAAAGGCCAAGGTGATGAGTGATCCTCCATTGAAACGGAGGGCAAGAAGGGATTATTCCTCCCTGCCTAGGACAACGGCTACTAGAGCCTCCTCCAAGGCTAGAAAAGGTGAAGGAGATGCACATGGTAGGAAAGACCGGGCTACCAAATCGAAGCTAGACATGGAACTCAGGAAGTATTGTGCAGCCTTCCTTAAAAAATATGAATCTTCTGAATGGGAGTCGGTGGACTCGGATGCTTCCTTGGGCTATGGCGCTGATCGAGACCCTTATGGGGATGGTGAATTTGGAATTGGACTTGGTGAAAGCTTTGGATATCATGGTGTGGACTTGGATGACTCTAGCGGTGACATTGACTGACTTTCTCTTTTTCTCTTTTGTGTGTTCTCTTTTATTTTGGACCTTTGGGGTGTGAGTCTTTTGTGTCTTTTTCCTTTTTTCCGGTTGGGGATTGTTTTTTGGGTATGGGTAGATTGAACCTTCCCCCTCCCGTGGTCTCCAGTGTCCTATTTTTATTATTAAATTTTGGGGGGCTAGGCAAGCCTAGTCTTGCACCTCTTCTGCCCTAAAACCCTTAAAACCCCTAAAACCCAAAAAAACAAAAATAACTCCAAAACCCCTAAAAAACTCTGAATGCCCTAAATAAATCTAAAACCCCCAAAAATTCTAAAAGATCCTAAAAACCATAAAAACCGATGAATACACTAAAAACCACAAAACACCTAAAAGAAAATAAAATAACCTAAAAACCCAAAAGACTGTAAAACCCCCTAAAACCCTAAAGGACCCTAAAAATGATACCAATAACCCTAAAAGCACTAAAGTTACCTAAAACTCTGAGCAACCCCTTAAAACCCATAACGGAACTTAAAAACACAGAAGGACCCCAAAACCCCTAAAAATACAAAAATACCATAAAAGGCTAAAACCCCCAAAAGGAACCTAAAAACACAAACTCTAGAAGGCTCTAAAAATATCTTAAAACTAAAAACCCTAAACCCCCCTAAAAACCCTAAAATACCCTAAAAAACCTAAAAACCCTAAAACACCAAAGGACCCTAAAACCCCTAAAACCCTAAAAGAACAAAAAACCCTTAAGAATGTTAAAACCTTAAAAAACTAAAAGTCCCTAAAATCCTAAAAACATTAAAGTCCCTAAAAATGGTAAAAAATCCCTAAAAACCTTAAAAATCATAAAAACCATAATAAAACTAAAAACCCTAAAAACCATAAGAAATGCCTAAAAATTCTAAAAACCATTTAACCAAAAAATCCCCCAAAACCCTTAAACCGCAAATAAAAAACCCAAAAAAACCCTTTAAGGACCCATAAACCCCTTAAAGGTCCCTAAAACCCTAAAAACCCTAGAAAATTTAAAAAACAAAAAAATACCGTAAAAACCCAAACACACCTTAAAAACCCTTAAAGATCCTAAAACCCACTAAAACATGGAACAATCATAAAACCTGGAAAAACCCTAAAAGACCCTTAAAAGTAAAAAAAATTAAATGGCCCTAAACCCCACAAAAAACCCCTAAAACCATAAAAATCCTAAAAGACCCAAAAAACCCCAAACCCCTAAAAACATTAAAATACCTAAGAAACCCAAAAAACCCAAATACCCCCCAAAAATTATAAAAAAAATATTTAAAAAACCATCAAAAACCCTAAAAACCATAAAAACCCTATAAAACCAAAAAACCCCTAAATCCCTTAAAACCCCAAAAATTCTATAAAAACCCTTAAAACCACAAGAAAAACATAAAAATACTAATACCCTAAAAACCCTAAAACCTTTTTAAATCCCCCAAACCCTAAAACCCTAAAACCATTAAAACCCTAAAAACACCCTAAAATGCATAAAACCCCCAAGAACCCAAAAAACCCCTAAACCCCTAAAAAACACTAAAAATCAAAAAAATACCTAAAAACCCTAACCCCCCCCCCCCCCCCAAAGACCCTAAAAACCAATATGAATTCAAAAAATTCCTAAAAACAGGAAAATACCTAAATTTCCTAAAAAATAATAAAAACAACCATAAAACCCTAAAAAACAAAAAATCAATAAAATCCTCAAACCCTAAAAATACTAAACAACTCCAAAAACCCAAACACCATTAAAACCCCTAAAAACCCTAAAAACCCCTAAAAGATCCTAAAACCCAATAAAACCCTAAAAGACTATAAAAACCATAAAGAAACTTCAAACCCCATAAAACACCCTAAAATCCCTAAACAACCTAAAAACCCTAAACTGACTAAAACCATAAAAAACTCCTTATACACCATAAGAACCCTTCAAAACCTTAAAACACTAAAACCAAAAACATCTATCAAACCCAAGAAAAACTAAAATTACTAAAAAAAACTAAAAAATACTATAAAACTGAAAAGCCCATAAATCCCTAAAAACGATAAAAATTATTAAAACCCTAAAATTCCTAAAAACCATAAAACCCCTAAAACCCAAAAAAAAACCCAAAAAAATAAAAAAACGAAAAATATAAAATAAATATAAAATCCCTAAAACCCAAAAAATCATAAAAACCCATAATGAACCCTAAAAAAACAAAAACCTCCTAAGAGGACCGTAAAAACACTAAAAACATCTAAACCCATAAAACCCTCAAAATACAATACAATTATAAAAAATACCAAAACCCCCTTAAATATCTCTAAAAATACTAAAAACATTTAAAAACCTAAAAAAATTAGAAAAAACCAAAAACCCAAAATAAACTAAAAATTCCTAAATACCCTAAAGCCCCTAAAAACTTATAAGACTCAAAACCCACCAAACCCCACTAATAAAACCCTTATGAATCCTAAAATACTCTAAAACCCCAAAAAATTCCTAAAATACCACAAAACCCCTAAAACCACCAAAACCCTAAAAACACCTATAAAACTGGAAAACCCATAAAAACTATTGAAAAACATAAAAAACATAAAAACCCAAAAATAGATAAAGACACTCAAAACTCCTAAAACCATAAAATCTATAAAAAATCTTAAATACCCTAAAAAATATCAAAACCCTAAAAAACTAAAATCCATAAAAACCCCTAAAAACGCTTAAAATACTTAAAAGGAATTAAAATCCCAAAACACCCAAAATTCCCTAAAACCATAAAAACCATGAAAACACCTAAAACCCCAAATAAAACCATAAAACACCTAAAACCATAAAAAACTCTAAAAACGAATAAAACCTTAAAAACCCTTTAAAACCCTAAAATCCATAAAATCCCTAAAAACCCTAGAAGCCTAAAAAATCTAAAAAAACATAAAACCCACTAAAACCTTTATTTTCAATGAAATATTTTTCATGTTTTGTTCAATGGTATGATTCTAAACGGTTTGAATGGTTGTAAAATCATTCACACCAAGTTCAATTTTTTTTCAAATTTCCTCTAATGGGTTTTGTTTATGGGGCTGGAAACACCCAAAAGGTACCTTATTCAATATGTTTCATAAAACTACTTTGAAATGGTAGTTTGTCAATGGGAAATGGCTCCAATGAAACTTAGGGTCTCACATTGGTCAGTGGGAATCCTTCATTAATTCCCAACTATGACATAGATCACCCTAGAATTAACAATCAACCGTTATTACTCATGGATTTAAAATCATTTATATGTATCATTGGTTCATCATTGATGGAGACATATATATGTATTCTAGTTTCTCCATTATTGGTACCCTTTCACATACTGGTGAGAGATCATTTGGTCATTTATTATTACAGTGCTAGTTTAAAGCCATACAATGGGGCACTCTGTAATTTATCATTGTCCAGGGAGAAGGATGTTGTTTTGATTTTGAGATCAAGCCCATTATATGGGATTACTATGTATCCTCATGAGATGAAATAGAACCCATGTAGTTCTATTCCATATAATATGATACCTAATACCTTTTATGGTCAAGTGAAAAGAACCAAACCATGCATTTTAAAGTCAAGCGACAACGATGTCTAGGAGAAAGGAAACTAATCAAAGTTTGGTGTGGGGATTATTTTGATGTGTCCTAAGGATCATGGAAGGGATGTGGGATCCTATTATAGATATGAACCTACTGAGAATATTCCTCATAGAGAATTATGGTTGATTTGGGTTGTTGGGTTTGAACCTTAGGGAGGCCTCCTACGTATCTTATTTTGATGGGAATCACATCCCACATAGTTCAGTTGAGGTTGAGGAACCATACCTATAGAGGTTCAATAAAGTTTTATCTCCTAAGGAAGGTGTCCCTTTGAGAGGATTTATTTGGGTATTATACTGAATAGGAGGAAATGGTATTGATTCATTGGGAATATGGTCCCTTTGAAGGTCAAGGAGTGGTTTCAAGGATTAAAATACATAGGAGGATGCCCTTATGATTGAATATATGGCTTTGAGGGCCCAAACCTATGGAGGCCCTCCGAAGGAAGGAAATAGGAAGATCTAGAAAAATATTATCTATTTATACATGCATAAACCCATGTGGATTTCATGATTATAGCTAAACACTAATCCCAATTGAGTCATTCTCATATGTGAGAAACAAGAGGAAGCAGATGATCTGGAAAACTGCACAATCCGCCATCTACTGGTGGATGATGTTGGGGTGATGGGGAAAGAAGAAAGGGAATTGATGTGCCTATTCCCTCTCCTGTTTTCATAACCAGGATAGTCACGTCTATCTACTGCATCAGCTAAAACCCATAATAAAATTCCAGGGGAATGCTCAAAGAGGAATTCCTTTCTCCAAATTCGAGATAAGAGAAGAGGATAAGCCACAAAAGTTTAAAGGTAAAAGAAAGTATGATCTTCTCACTCCCTGTATGGAACTAGTAGTCTCTAGTATTAAGGATGATGATGGAAGTACATGTTATTAACCCTAATATTTGAGACTGAGAGTTCCCTGGAACTGTCCATAGGGCTGGCATTCTCATGATCATGTGGATTAAAATTTGAATTCACCTCAAGGACCCTACTCATTAGGTAAGAAAAATGGGGGAAACCTATGACCGAAGGAAATCATAACCTAAGGGGAGACATGATGGTGTGTCTTTACATTGTCTACAATTCCAGAGGCTTTAGTGGAGGCTTAAATATAGTCCACCTCAGATGGGGGATCCGATAAAGGGGATACCTTATATGGGTCATTTAAAATAGGTCTTGGAAGGTTTCTTGCATAGGTTAAGGCTTGGAGAGAATAAGGTTCTTCATGTACGTTGGACTAGGGAGGAACTGGAAGTTATTCCTAGAGATTGGTCCTACTCAAGATGGAGGTGCCTTGAATGATGGAAAACCTTGGAAAAACACTTGGGTAAGGCCTTTGTTTAGGAACCAATGGTTTCCTCATGTGTCCCAAGAAGGGTCTCGTGTAGGTTTTGAGTTTGGGGTGGGACCTTTGCATTAGTGCTTTTCAACTAGGGGTAGGGGTCCTTTTGTAGGTGTCTTGTGTTTTAGAACTTTGAGGGGATTTGATCTCGCTATCACCTTTAATTCTCTATTCTCTTTGGGTTTGGAGATCTACCTAGAAGGTTTTTAAGGGCTTAGGTGAAGGAGATGCATGAGAAGATCATTGAATATTATTATTTTTTCCAGTTTCTCAAATAAGGATCCATGAGGTCCTATTTATAGGAATATATGGGAATTTTGTCGAAGGAGGTTCTCCCACACAGATTCTTTGTGAAGGTGTCCTACAAAGGTACCTCATGTAGGGGTGGATGATCCTTTAGATCCATGCAAGTGGGCCCTGTGAAAGACTTCTAGTGCATAGTTTGGTTGAGCATAGCTCGACTTGGGTGAGTTCCCTTGGCCCTTATTAGGGCTATTCACCTCTCTAATACTTGAGGCACATTTCATTAAATTGGTTCATCCAATGTGTCCAAATGGAGTTTCAACAAAATCCCACCCTCAGGATTGGAACCAATTGGAATAATAGGGTCTATTCCTATGGTATATGGAGGAAAATATTCTTAAGGTCATGAAGGAAGTCGTCACATGTCATTTGTGCAGGTCTAGCACACAATTCAGTTATGTTTATAAATAGCGCTGACCATACGACAAATGATTACTTCCACATTTTTTATATTTTGATCGCATCCTGTAGTTCTTCTGCATATTCTTTATTAACTTGTCATTCATGCAAGTCTTCTAAAGAATCTTCTTTATACAAGTGCTTAGTATGACCTAGTCAATGCGTCATAGAGCCTTGGGTTAGGGACCTATGTTTGGTCACCTGTGTAAGGGACCTATGCGAGTTTACCTATGAGAGGGACATTTATGAGGTCATATAGGTGATTCTATTACATGAGTGACTTGCATAAGTTCCTCTCCTTTGACATAATTTTTGAATTTCATAAAACCAAGATTTTGACTTAATTGAAAATATCAATGTTTCCTTGTAGATATCCAATAGATGCTATAATGGATTCCCATGAACAATATATTGCATGGGTCTCAGAGATGATCAACTATATTGGTCCATATTACTCTAACATGTGTTACTCTACTCTCCGAAACATAGAGAATCACTTAATATAGTAATAACATGAGTATCTATGAATTTGATATCTACCTCTATATGATCATAGACTTATGAAACATGCCCACATCCTGATGGCTCAGAGTTACTTTCTGAAGACTTTTGCTATGTAATATACCAATTTTCTCACCACCAATGTCACCTCCACTGGTTTATTAATCAAGTAAGGAACAATCCCTACTTCCTATGTCATGAACCATAGTCTTTGTTCCCTAGATTTGAATCCTCACACCCAAGAGTTGAAACCTAATTACTACGAGTCAGCCTTTCACACTTCCAAGATAGAAAAATCACATGGTTGGAAAGAGGGTTGGGAATTCCTCTCTAGAGGGGGATTCCATCCTAAATGGATGTGGGAGTACTGAGTGCACTAAGATTTTGGAAAATTCAAGAATGAGTTGCATGACGTCAACATTTATGCGACTGTTTGGGTGAAAAAAAGATATTCTTACAAATACATGGAAATAATCACTAAACTACTAACCTGATAAAGATATATGATAAGTTCTATTCATATGATTCATAGAGAACTAAAAATTATCCTATGGGACATATATAATATCTCTAGAGCCCCTATACTTGAGGAAATGTATGCTTAGTTTATCCCACAAAAGGAAGCATCAGATGATACTGAAATGATACTAGATTCAACCCATTAACTATTGAAGTTGGGCCAGAAGAATAAGAAGGGAGACCCTCCTCCTAGGGGAGACATTCAACTAGAAGTAAAGATGAAGGTCATCCTTAAGCTACAAGTATAAGGTCCCACTTGAAATCACCCTATAGGATGACCCACTTTATAAAATTAGATCACTCCTAGTAAATTATATCCTATATTATAGCAAGGCTAGTATACCCATTAAGGGGTATATAAGGTCAATTATGAGGATTCATTGAGGACCCATCTTGATTGATTCCTCAAGATGTGGCTATGTATCTACCAGTTTTTAGTTCACAAATCCAACGCTGGTAGGAGACCAAAGAAATTTTTTATAGCATCCAAACAAATAGATGGGATCCATATGGGGTTGGATACTCCTATAATAGGGTAGAAATATTTTTCTTTACTTAATGTGTACATCAAGAATACCCATTCATAATTTTTGGTCTATTACAAGTATCGTTGGGGTGTATTTCATCACACATTTGCTCTTATGTTGTAAAAATTGGATTTCATGTCCATGTACACTGGTTTCACCTATTAATTCTAGTGGTTTATTATATTCATACTTTATCCCTAAATCCTGATGAAAGCCTAAGTATTCAGTATAAAACAAGATAGTTCAACTTATTCACATATGGTGATCTTCCTTCTGGGATATTCACTAATAATGGAATTGATAACAATGATATGAGGTCGTACATGATTGCATTCAAAGATATTGTAATCGAATCCCATATTGACATTAAGATCAGATGTGAGACATATGCTCTATATAGATTTACCCACTAATTCAAGTGTCTGCAATAGCCAAGTGTCTCTCCCCCCATGCATGTTTGTTTTGAGAATCACCCAATGGTGGCTAGGTAATTTTGGATCCTGATGTCCGTGGAAGTATCCAAAATGTCAACAAGATACCTCCATTTGGTGTGTTTCCCATGATAGAATCAGGGTATTTTAGTGCTTGGATTTCTTTATAACCTCAAGGGGAATTAACAATAAGAATTACATGAGTCATGAATATGAAAATAGATATTTGTGGAAACATAATATGAAGTTTCATCCCAAAGCTTATGGTTCTAAAGCACCAAATATTTAAAAGAAATATCAAGCATGGGTTATGAATTAGACCAGGTTTGAGAAAATCACATATTATAGGCCAATTTGGTCCAGTCATGACCACTAGGAGGTGACTCAGGCTTCGGTCACGCAGTACATTGTGAGAGTGAAGAGTCCTGAAAATAATTTAATGTTAAAATATGTTGATTATTCCTTGTATCTAGCCACATTATCATCATATTATTTTTGAACCCTGGTAATCCAAGCATGGAAGGGCCTATCCCATTAAATCACATACATGTTGATATTTCTCTAGGTTGGTGTATGAATCTTGGAGCTTGGGGATATCCAATCACCCATCGATATTTTCACTGAAATCAATTTGAATAATGTGGGTTTATATGTTACAGAGATGAAAATTTTGATATATTTTATAGATAATTAGATATCATCCATAAATAGAGTATCATATATTCTACATTGAGCTACTATTAAGAGGTTATATGGTCTATATAAAGAGAAATGCGATGGATAAGTTGACATTGATGAGGTATCGCCCTGTTTTCCTTTTTTATTTACCTCCCTTATCTATATTCATTAATTTTTAGGGGATCTATATTGTAGTTGGGAGGAGGATGAGGAGAAGCACCAAGAATGATGATTGTGTCAGTAAAATATGGGCCCATGAGAAACTCTATTGGAGTGGGGGTTGAGTATCCTGAGTCCCCAAAGCTTTCACCAGGTTAGAGGATGATGGTGAAGGATATAGTAGGAGAGTATTTTGAACTACCACCTCCAGTTCCTATTACTGAGAGGACCAAAATGGGTCCCTCCTCATCTCAAGAAAAGAAATGAAATATAGTATAGAAGTTTGTTAGGCGTATGGGTCATGGTAAACCATTTCACCATCACTTAATCTCATGACATAACCATTTTACCATGCATGAATTTTCCCAGATCTACATCACTTTCCTCCCTTAATGGGTTTGGCATTTATTCTTCAAGGATCGATGGGGATATCATGGACGAGACAAAAAATTGTGCTATTGAGTCCATCCCTTTGATAGATGAAGTGAAGATAGATTAAATTGTTTAAAATTATATTATTTTTGAGAGGGATGAGAGTCATATTAATGTCATTTGGACACCATAACATGTCATGTGATATTCTATTAATTTTCTTCCTCATGAAATTTTAGATCCTTCATGTACACTGGAGGACCCTACAGTAACCAATGATGGCTCTATATCTATTCTTTAAATGTTTGACAATGATCATGGATGGTCCATGAAGTTTTTGGTGTTGATCCTAATCATATAGGGTTCAGTTATGTTGTTCCTGATGAGAGGTATATAGAAAAAATCAATAGAGGATCCAATTTGGGTCTTGGGATATGCATCTTAGATACCCCTACTTGTGAGGATGATGTGATACTTGAAGAAATGTATAATGAAAAGATGAATCGTAAATACAAGTTAAATTTTTTAATTTTCCTACCTTTCTAGAGGAGTTTTGGGACATTAGTATGGAATTGGATGGATGTTATTTTTTTTATTTCTTGCATTTTCAAACATAGTCAACCTTATTTCATTTATTATTTTAAACCAAATCTGAACGTGTGCATATTTTTCCATAGAAAACTTCTCCAAGGCACTTCATGAAAAAGGCATCCAAGTCTATCTGAATCTCATTCTTGAGTAAATAATAGCTGATAACCCCAAAATGGGAGATTCCCAAGAGACCTAGATCTTGGTTTCCAAAATAACTCATAGGGATGTTCCTTATTAGGAGTTTCTTACTCAGATTACTAAGGTTAGGATTATTAGAGTATAATTAATCCCAACATTTGATCCAATAAATAGGAGAGAGTTATCAACTTATTTGGTTACTTCACTAACTTTTTTATTTGTTAACCCCATGATGTTGAAGAGGGGTGTTTTTTACTATCCAATTCCATTGACTTTGGTAGATAATCCTGATAGGGGATCTTCCATAATAATTCATCCAATACTAGTGGGCAGAACTGATACTATTTCGAAGGGAGTGGAGTGAGATGAATCACTGGGTGCACTAATCGTATAATACATATCTACTTTTGAAAGTGGTTCTAAGTAATACTTGGATACATAGGACACCTTTCATCCCACATGCCATATTTTATGGTAAGACATCGATAATATAGTCTGGTAGGAACCTCTTGAAAACCTTCTATTAAGAATTCACTGAATTCCACACCTATTTTCTATTTTAGGGTATGGTAGGCTTGATTACTGTATAATACAACATGTTTTGAAGTTAATCATTAGGCAATGGGTGAAAGAGTGATGATTACACCAAGATGAGGTGCAGCTATCAAGCCAGTTTGAAGATCTCAGAGCTGTTGTATCCCACGATGAGCTCAATCATGCCAAGGAGGTAGAGTAATATTAGTGTTTTCTAATTGAGAAATCTCTCCAAATGATGCACCTTCAAGAATAATTTGATTCTGTGAAAGAAGATATGGTCTAACTCCACCAATCCTTGATGGGGTGTGTAGATTGAAAAAGGGATTAAATTATTGTGTAAAAAGATAAACTTCTTAATTTTGGGGATATTTTCACTACACAATTGCTTAGGTTTTAAAGAAACTATGGATAATACCTGAGCCACATTCCAACAAATCAAATCCTATGTTGAGGAAAACTTTTAAAACTTGGTGTAAAGGATTAAACATCTAGATGTTCCTTCTCTTTTTAGAACATGAATGAAAAATATTTAATTTCTAATCACCTATTCATGCATTCATGTCTTCATCATAATCATAATTTAACACAAAAAATAACACATTTTATTGAATGTCATTGCGGTATAATAGAAACCATAGGGGTGAGGGAGTGTTCTAAATTTTTCTGAGGTCTTTAGACCTAGATAACATGGTTCGACTATTTTTGGGGTCATATGTAAAACCTTAAAAATAGTGTACCTTTTGTGTCATATACCTAATTTTCTCCTAAGTTTTATGTGAAGATGACTTAACAGGTGAGACTTGGAGTTTTCTTAGGCCCCCCTTAGTGATTTTTCACCCTAAAAATATTTTTTCGTCTTATCTTTTCATTACTTGATTCTTTTCTAAACCATACAGAGTGTAGGTATAGTGACCTAAAACTCACCTTCTACCAAGGATTCCCTTTTTTAGGTTTTCAACCTGGTGAGTACTATTTCTCATTGGGGTTTATGGAGATAGAATAGGTATCTCCCAAGGATGAATATACCTCTTGTTGATAGACCCTTTTATGTGGGAGAATTATGAGACGCTAAATGGGGTGTATTATTTCTTATTCAAATACTAGCATCCTTTGGATGATAGGCCCTTCTGTGTGGGAAACTTATGCAAAGATAACTAGGGAATATTACTGTATTTTCATCTAAATGATTATTCAAGATTCTGACATTCCATTACTAATGGCTAGGTAGTTTTTGATGATCCATATTTCTCAATACCATGAAAGGTGGTTTTCCTAGGGAATGTTTCTATGAATGATGAGACCATCTATATTGGCATTGTCCATGAATGGGAAACTGCTCCAATATGGATTTGACTTGTGTAAAGAATGGTACATTCTATTAGGTAACTAATGTCAGGGGAAGTCCCCTCCTTGATAAGGGTCAGAGAATCATGTAGTTTAATGTTGTTTGACTAGGATATGGACCATGTAGTTTAATTTACTATAGAGAGTATATTGGGGGTATAGTATAAGGTCATTTATCTTTGACCAAAGGATTAGTTATTTTACCCTTTCATGGTAATATTTTTGAACAATGTGCCATCATTTTTAGGTATGATGCATGGAGGGTTATGAAATGTAATACAGGGGGTTTCAAATTTGATGAGTGATATGGGATGAAAATATTGTTAATTTATTCAGAGATATAAGAGTTCTATCAAAAGGATGAATATACCTCTAGTTATTATGCCCTTTTATCTGGGAGACTTATGAAAATCCAATTGGACTATATTACTACATAGTAAATATGTGTAATCATCTATCTAATAAGTACTTTTATGTGTGAGATTTTTGAAAATACAATTGTGGAATATTACTAAATAGTCATACTAATTTTTCCTCAAGAATATGAAATTCCACTACTGATGGTTGGGGAAATCTTATAGAGATTCAAATTGTCCCAAACATAGATTTCAGTTCATTGGAGGAAAGTACCTAAATATGGGAGGATAATTTCATATTAAAATTATCAATAATGGGTATAAATGTTTTACCTACGTAGGTCTGACCCATATGTGGGAAAAGTATTTTTATTTTATGATGTAGCTAGACCAAGGAACAGGACATGGGCTTCATTACGTATCTCATCGATGTGAGAATCATTCCACACATAGTTCAAGAAAATATTCCCTATACTAATAAAATTCTAATGTGGGGAAGAGTATTTTCTTAATATAGACTTAATAATGGGGTGATAACCTATATTCGATCCACTTATGTAGATATAAATCATATGTAGGAGAGTGGGGGAATTTCTCACATTGTGGATGGACAAGGATGAAGGATCTGACCATCACTATGTATTTCATCAGAATGAGAATCAAGCCACATATAGATCTTAGAGAAATATTAAGTTTCAATTCATTAATCAAGGATATGGGTTCCCCAATATGAAAAGTAAATATTATGGTTGGACCCAAGATTAGAGGAATTGGTGTCAATGTTTATCTTTTGAAAGTAGGAATCAAGCCACATGTAGCTCTTGATTTTTCATCAACCATGGAGTTTAATGCCATGCAGTAAGGACAAATGATGTACCATTTATGGTATTGTGACTAGAACCATAGTAAATGTGATATGAATTGATATGCCTTGATCATATATGAATAATTTACCAAAACTTATAATCCCATGTGAGCTATGCTTGTTGTGAGAAACAATGAGTGGTGAAGGTTTCCTCCACCACAGAAAGGTAATAAAAATGAAGGCTAGGGGAATTTTTATTTTTTAGTTGCTAGACTAGGATGTGGGATCTAAGAGTTGCTATGTATATTTTGAATGAAAGAATTAATATGTACATAGTTCTTGAAAACCATGAAATTTATTTTCATGTGGTGAGGACATCATCCATGCAATTTAATTTCATGCGATGAGGAAATATAGTGTCTTGTAGTTTCATATCATGCGGTTAGGACCATTTTTCATGTAAATAAGGAGTAATGTAAGGATTAGTTGGCCGAGGATTCTCTAAAATTCTTTTTACATGAAGGATGTAATCATAAACCATGATATTGAGGGTTCTCAAATCCAAAATTATATGTTGAATAAAATTAAAGGGAATCAATGTTGAAATAGAAAGTCCCTATCATAGTGTTTTTGAGGCTTATAGAGATATAAGAGTTTTCTCCTAGGGACCAATATACCTCTAATTAATAGGACCTTTTATATGGGAGATTTATGCAAATCCAACTAGGGAATATTACTGTATAGTAAAATAGTAGAATCCTTTGGCTGATAGGCCCTTTTGGGGGGTGACTTTTTCAAAGCCAACTTGGATGTATTACTGCATATTCAAACAAAATATTCTTCAGAAATCTAAAATACTATCACCAATGGTCTAGGAAAGCTTATAAATACCTAGACATTCCTAATACAAGGAGTATGATGTGTGGAAGGGATATGTTCTGAACACAAATGAATCATTTTTATTAGTATTGGCCATGGATTTTTTAGTTCCCTAGTATAAATATTTATTTTTTATATGTGGGAGAGGAATATTTTTGTTTCCATAAAGGGATCCTAGATGAGGGAACCTGAGTTATGGTCTCCATCATAGATCTATATTTTTTTAGGACATGTGTTATTTTTTTATGTTACGGATGGACCTGTGATTGAATATTTGAGCAGGAATACAAATACTATGATGGAAGGAATCAGGCCATACATAGTTATTGAATAAAAGTGTGGTGGAATACAAGCACCAAATATTTTGATCATCTAAAGAATGGATTGAAATGCTACACATTTTTAAATTATGAAACAAGGACATAAACCATTAATTTTTATGTCATGTGGAAAGGATATTTTTATACAATTTAACATCTTATGATTAGGATGTTATACTATGTAGTTTAATTTCTTACATCTCAGACCATGATGTATTTTAGTTTTGGGTTATACAACTAGGACCATATGGTGTTCTTTTTAAGGTTGTGAAAATAGGACAATGATTTTTTGAAATTTAATTTCATACAGTAAGGATGTTGTTGTTAAGAAGTTTATCATATTATGACATGGATGACATGTCATTATTTGTAAGGTCATGTGACAAAGACTGAATACATAGTTTAATTTTTTCTAGATAATATTATAGTGTTCTTATCACACATAGTATTTCATGAGAAATATTTCATTGGTAGGGACCGGGTTGAGATCTCCATCCATTGATATCAATAAATAAGTTCTATTAGAGTAGAACTTGTGTATGGAATAAGGTCCCTCCCACTTTGGTTCAAGATTTGGAGGTTTTGTCCCTAGTATCATCAAAGTTCTAAGGACTAATAATAATTCACCATGGAGGAACAAATAGAGTCCGACCTTCTTGTTAAAAGACCATGCTAAACAATTTTTATAGACCTCCAGTGATGTAAGGTATGAAATATTTTATCATCGGGACTCTCAAATTCATCCATCCATCATTGGGATTGCTCATCCATGGATAGATGATCACTGATTGAAACATAAAGTGTCGGAAATTAGAACTTAATGGGTCAGATATATTTTGTTTTGTAAATAAGTGAGTATGGGGTTTTAAATATTGCAGTACATGTTGTGGTTTGGTAAGCCCACAAGTCATGAAAATATTGATGGGAAAAAACTTTTTATCCTCATCCACCATATTATTGATTATGTTCAATAGGGTATTATTCGAGGCCTCTATATCTTAATTAGCCACTTCATGATAGTTGTATGATTTGTTGGATTTGATATTATGATCCTGATAAATCTTCTCTAACTCAAGAGAGTAGAAGTTGGTACCATTATCCATTAGTATTTTATGAGGGATACCGAATTTGGTAATGATGTTAGGTTTCATGAAGTTCATGATGATTTTGGTCCCAAATTCATTGAGGGGTGTTACCTCAACCCATTTGGAGAATAAGTTGGTAGTAATTAAGATGTATTTGAACTGTATGGATATTTCCAGAGGATACTTCCCTACAACATCCATTCCTTGTACGGAAAATGGCCTGGATTATTTAGAAATATAGAGAAACTATAGGGGTTGATGAATTGATTTTTCATGAACTTCATGGGGCGGTGCCCATGCTTCTTGGGATGAAGGAATGAAGTTTGATAAACTGAAATAAATATTCATCATTCATATAGGTTCATCTTCCTATGTTTTATTCTCACTTTATTAGCTATGTAATTTCTTTGAAGACTATATTTTGTTGGACTGGAACTGACAGAGTTGGTTGTGTTATAGAGGAAGTGGTCGAGGGAATGGTTAGCTATTTCAACATTTCGGGGAGGATAGCATGAGTCTGGTTAACCGTCTTTATGACCATAAAATCATTGAAATTTGGTTGAAATTTTTAATAACTTCCTACCATTTACTATTTCCCACTATATTGGACTTAGTGACACATGCTACCTATGCTTGTGGATTACAAAAGTTTACTTATCCAGATTCCACCTTTTTTTATAGAATGTATTTGAAAACAAATGATTCCTAAATAGTGTTCCCCATTTTTTGGTGGAAGGAGAAATAGTTTGGGAGATCTTCGAGACTAGCCTAATTAGTCATATTATGATTTTGAAACATGAAAGAGTTTTTTTTATGATTTCACAATGAATAAGCAATGGATTTGGCCACACCATAACAAATAAACCTTATTCTTTATCTCCTTAAACTGGTTTTCCCTCTAATCCCTTTATTCATCCTGATGAGGAGGGAATTGTTACTGACAATCAAGTGGAGGGACTATTTGATATAGAGAAATATTCAGAGCTAGATCCAGGGAAGGGGTTGGCTTCATCTTAATAGTGGAATCATCTACTTTCCATGTTCTCCTCCATTGAGATACTGGAATTACTAAGGATTTTTCCTTGGTGTGCAGATGAAATATTGCATTTTTTGATCCAGTGTAGTGAGATCCCAAAACACTCATATGTATTTCATAGGGATGAGTGGTGTATGAAACTCATTATGGAGGTTCTCTATATAGATATATAAGAAATATTCCCAGGGAATATTAATTTTTAGGGAGTAGTTCAACCCTTTACAACGAGCAATGAAATCTGATACCCTACCATTCTCCCACTATTTTGAGTTTGAGAGGACAAAGACTATTGTATTATATAGAATTGAGCTAAATGGAAAGAGAAACTCTTGATGAAGATCTTCCCATCATGTGATTGAATGATCTATAAAACTGGTGTACCATACAAAGGTTAGCCTTTCAGTGTTCGTACAAAGAATCTAAGTTTTACTGCTTCTTTTTTTGTGTAGTGATATCAATAATGGGGTCACAATGGGATATGAAATGTATCAAATGTTTATCTAAACTCTATAAATAATTAAAAATTGGAAATGTGGGGCTCCCAAAAATTGGAGGGGGTGGATCCACCCATTCTGGGTAATGCCTCTTTTAAGGATGCACTAGGGAATTCCATTATTCGATAGCTTCTGATTGATCTATCAGTGAATCAATAGTATTAAGGTGCACTTAAGGGATTTCTGGTTGAATAAGAAATTAATAAGGGGAAGCAATAGGTAAATCCACCTATGGTGGCACTACTTGTACCCATAGTGGGTAGCCCGTAGGGGTTGGTCCATGAGGATGTGTCTAAACCGACCATGGATGTGTGCCTAAGGGAGGGAAATCCTAATATCTTACTACTGTAGAGTCCAAATATACCGGTCATCGGTCTCGCGCATTGAGAAAATATTCTGGTTACATGTTAGTCACTAGGTTGATCCACCTTTGTTTAGTTACACTATTTGTGAGTGTGAGTTAAGTCTCTATTTGTAGAACAAGTCTGGTAGGAATGTTGTCTTGGAGTAGTTCTATGTTGACTTCTCTAAACTCTTTCATCTCTTCATCTTTCTGAGAAAATATTTTCTTGAGTGCAAGAGTTTCAAATTCTCTAGGAGGTGGGTGAAGTGAAACCAGACCTTTTCCATTTTCCATGGTGAATTATATCTAATTATGTAGTAATGGAGTGGTTTATGGAATTCTAAAATTCATGTAAATCCTCTGGATCTAGGTACTCACACCTCCATCAATCATTTCAGTGTAGATAGTATTATAAACCAATACTTCTTACTCATTCTCCTCTATATTATCCTCTTATTATACAAGGTCTTCAAGGGTGGTATTAATGATATTCACTATTCTATAATTCATTTAATGCATTTCATTAGTCTCTTTGTAAGACGTCCTTTTTTCTCCCTCCAGGGGGCCTTGTCATCTCCTCCTCCGGTTCACTTGTAATCGTTTGGTGGATGGTAATCTGAAGGGAATTTATAGAATATTTTTACATGCATGTTCATAATGAGGATACCAAATCATGGGATGGGATGATCTGGAACAATTTATTTTGTGGTGTTCTCCCTAATTAAGAGAAGAAAAAATTTTATTGAGGAAGATGTTATTGAGGTGAAAAATCCACTATCCTTGAGTGATAAGGCTATTCCCACTCCCTCACTAGTACAAAATGTATTTAGCGCATCCTTTTTTTTCATTTCGTTTATCCATATCTAACATGAAAAATACTTTTATATTGATTTATCATGTCAGTTAGCATATAAATGACATGAAAAACAAGTATAATGCCTTATCACATCGATTATATAGTAACAGATGTGATAAATATATTTTTCACATCAGTTATATTTTAACCAACGTGATAATAAATTTTCATTAATTAATTACGCCATTTATTCGATATCTAATGTGATATATCACATTTTTCACATCAGTTATTTTATAATAGATGTGATAAACCATTAAAAAACTCATTATCATGTTGGTTAAACTATATCTGATGTGATATATAATTTAAAACTTAATGAAATTTCACTTTGAATCCTTTAGGTGTTATTTGGTATCATGGAAGCAAACTCATTTCTCTCACACACTAAATCCATAACCTCATTTATTGTATTTTGTGGCCTCCAATCCTAGGTTAACATCTTCACAAATCATCTAGTTTCATTGGACTGATTTTTGTGAATTTGATCGGCTCATATCTCAACTCTCAAGTAAGCCTCAGACATCGATCTCACTCATGAGCACCCGAATGCATGTTCTTTTTTATTACATTTATTCAAACCTATCATTACCATTTTATTTCAACTCCATTTTTTTTGAAATGATTTTTTATTGAACCATGACACATTATTATATCACACTTTCATATAGAAAACCGTGTTTTTGGTTTAATATAAATTCTTTTCATTCCCTTAGCTAATTATATTGATTTTCAGTCTTGGAACTATTGAAATGTCTAAGTTAGTGATTTGGGAATCTTGATATGGAATTTTAGAAACTAGTGATGTGGAGTAGGTCTAAATTACGATAAAATGTTAGTGATTATTCACATATCATATATTTTTTATAACATTAGGTTATATAAATTATTTTTGTACAATTACTATTATATATGAATGTCCGTGATTTATTAAATAACAAGTCATTAAGTAATTATAATTATTCTAAAAACCTTATTATATGTTATAAAATTAATTAGAGTCATTCAGATATTTATCTATGTTATTGTTAGTGGATTACGTGCTATTTAGTATTTTATTATAAAATATCTACATATTTTGAATTCTTGAGCATGTTACCCTCCATCTATTTAGTTTCTTATTACATAACATCCAACTTGTTGTCTATTCAATATTGTATAATATATAATATTATGGTTTGTTATATTGATAATGATACATTTGGATTTTGAAAATTATTCACAATAATGGTAATAATTTTTTTCTATACATGATGATATTAATTTTTTGTTGTTGACAATGTTCTAGTAAGGGAAACAAGTTTTTTATTCAATTTAATGAAATAATTCATTAAAATTTTGATTTAAATATTTTTTTATTTTAAATGTGATGGATATTTTTAAATATATCCCTTTTTCAAAAGTAAAAAATTGATTATGTTTTTAATTAAATTATAATGTGAAATGATTTTATTTTATAAAATAAATTATTTCTAAAAAACTGTTGTGACATATTTTTTGAAAAGTAATTTGATATTAATGAATTTTTTCTCAAATATAAATATTATCTAGTGATATTTGGGATTATAAATGTAAAGGGTTATAAATTTTTATTTATAAATTATATTTAAACTTATATTTTATTATTTTAAAGAATTTATAATTATTCTATTCAAATATGCATAGGTATTTTTAATGTTTCAAAGTTTTGTTACTTTCAAATTATGACATCTTTGATATAAATTTAAACTTGGTTTGAATTGAATGATTTACTCTCAATTTTATCACTACTATATTTTTTTGAAAATATATTTATTTTTGATGTTTTTTATAGATAATAATGAGTCGAAGTTGGATTATGGAACTTAGAATAAGTGATGAATATGAGAAAGTTGTTGATGATTTTTTGGAATTTTCTAAATTAAATGTTTTAAAAACAACATGTTTTCTTGTCCATGCCTGAAATGTTTAAATATGAAGAAGTTTAAAATCATATAGATCAAAGAAAATTTAACTTTTAATGGTTTAATCCAATTTATAGCCCTTGGATTTGTAATGGTGAAATTGGGAATAATTTTGGATCTATTAATGATGATGCTTTAAAAGATCATAACTCTGATCAAATTGAAGAAATGATTTTTGATATTGAAGTAGAGGCAATTGAGAAAGAACCAACAACTGAGTATTTATATGGTGATGTTAAAGAACCATTGTATATGGGTTATATAGAATTTATGTTTTTATCATAGTTTTTAGGAATGATTAACTTGAAGGTGAAACATGGTTTGAGTGACAAGAGTTTTACTGATATTCTATAATTATTAAAAGATATTGTTCCTAAAGACAATGATATTCTTGATTCACATTATAAAGAGAAGAAAATATTATGCCTTATGGTATTAGGTTACAAAAAAATAAATTTCTACCCAAATGACCATGTGCTATATAGAAAGTAATATGAATTTATGTCAAAGTGTCCTAAATGTGGGATGTCACAGTATAATTTGAAAGATAAATTATATATTGATTTAGTAGTTACAAATATCCCTTCCAAATAATTTTGGTATCTTCCTATAATTGCTCATTTGAAATGTATATTTTAAAATTAACATGATGCATAAAAAGTTATGATGTTAAGAATATGAGTATATATGTGATGGGAAATTACGAAATCTAGCTGATTTTTTACAGTGGAATAAAATTGATCAGTAGTTTCTTACATTCAGAAATGAAGTTAGAAATATCAGACTTGGACTATGCATGGATGTAATGAATCCATATCGAAGCCTTGGTATCACAAATAGTTCATTGAATATTTTATTAGTAATTTACAACTTATCTTCTAAATTCTTTATGAAGTACAAATATGTCGTGTTGAGTATAATTATATTTGGACCAAAATTTCCAAGAAATGATATTGATGTTTTATTTTCACAATTAATTGATTTTTTTGACACTCTTATGGAAGTATAGTATTAGGGTGTATTATTCTTATAAAATTGAAAATTTTCAAATTCATTAAATGGTTATGTTCACTATAAATGACTTCACATCATATAGAAATTTTTCTGTATACAGTGCTTTGGGTCATAAAGCATGTCCAATTTATGAACAATAGACTTCATATTATCAATTGCATCATGGGATAAAAAAAGTAGACATGGGTCATCAAAAGTTTTTATTTATGGATAACTCTTATATAAGATTAAAAAAGTATTTAATTGGATCACAAGACATTTATATTCCTCAAAATCCTTTATCCATTGATCGGTATTTTGATAGGGTGAAAACCCTTGATATGACATTCAAGAAGACACATAAATTTGGTAATGCTATAAATATTGGGTATAAAATGTCAATATTTTTTGAGAAACCAAATTAGAGATATCATGAGGTCAAACATAAAATTGATTTCATGAATGTGGAGAAGAATATATGTGACAGATTGATTGGAATATTGTTAGATATTAAATGAAAGACTAAAGATTGGTTGAATGCATGATTGGACTTACTCTCAATGGGAATACGTTTAAAGTTAGCTCCCACTTCTGATAGAAGGAGAACATTCATAAACCCAAATTTTCATACATTATACAATAGGTATTAAATTATCTTTTTTTAGTGCCTTCATGATATCCAAGTACCACAGGGTTATTCAAAAAATGTAAAAAAAATTGTGTCTTTAAAGGATTTGAAGTTTCCAGGTATGAAATCTCGTGATTTTCATGTTATTATATAGTAGCTCATACCAGTTTCATTGTGTGGAATATTTAGGATCTATGTCATAATGACTATCATGATGGTGTATTATTTTTTGAATTCAAGTTTTAATAAGGTGATTGATCTAAATTCATTGAACAATTTATAAAACAAATCAATTTCTATTTTTTATAAATTATAAATATATTTACCTCTATATTTTTTTGATATCATGGTGAATTTAATGGTTCATTTGGTGGGATAAATAAAAAAATTGCAGACATGTATATCTATGTTGGATGTATCCTTTTCAATGTTATATGAAGATATTGAAGGGGTATGTTAAGAATCTATATCGACATGAAGCCTCTATTATTGAGAAGTATATTTCTAAGGAGGTTGCGGTTATTTTTAGAAGTTATGTGTCTGTAGTGGAGCACATTTGTTTGCCTCCACCTTTCCATGAATGAGTTAATTATGATAAAAAGGGGACCTATGGATTGAAAGTCAAATCTTTTATAGGTGAATAGATAAATACGATACATTTATAAATCTTCAATATCATAGATAATGTTCAACCATATATAATATTTCCTATTAATGTGTTGAAATTATTTTATCCAAAGAAGAAAGATATGTTAATTTTGAATGAGCAAAACAAGACTTTTTCCATGATTTAAATGGACCATGATTTTTATATTATATGAATTAAAAACATTGATATGGTTAGTGGGTGGTTCATGTTTAAATTTTAAAACGTGTTATAAGTATGAAATTAATGGATACACATTTCTTGTGAAAGATCAAGACAATAAAAGTGTAGTTCACAATAGTAGTGTATCAGTGTTTGTAAAAAGAATTCATTTTTTGAGTTCTAAAGACAAAAATCCAATTTCCACACAAGTTCATATTATGCAGTCATTGAAGAAATAATGGAAGCTGATTACATTGAATTTCAAGTTCCAGTGTTTAACTATAAATGGTTTATCAGTAATAAAAGTTTCAGACATGATGAATTTAGAATGACAATTGTCAATCTGAATATATGAGAATACACAATTGATCCTTTTATAATTTAAACTCATGAAAAAATTTATATGTTCTTGATCAATTCAATATGAACTGGTCTATTTTTTAACAAGGATAAAAATAGTATGCGGGTGATGATAAACATGAATAATATGTTGATTTATGTGAGATCCCTACTTCCTTGGAAATATTAATAGATAATATTGATAAGCACGTCATATACATGGTTTCTTCCATATGGAATGATCATGAAGAAGAAATTTGGGAAAAAACCCCTTTATTACATTCCTAATATTACAAGTAACGTATGTTTATATCTTATTTACTTTTTAAAATTTCATAAAATATTTGATATTTTTATTTTATTATCTTTATTAAAACATGTATTATAAATAATGTGTTAAATTATTTGTTTATATTAGTTTATTTCTATTATGTTTACCATGTTTAACCTTATGTAACTTATCTATTAATTGATCGTGTTTAAAAACTATTATTTTAAATCTAATATGTTAAATAAAAAATATATAAGAGTATATTGAAAAAATATTATATTTTGTTTAAAAATGTGATTTATTAGGTTAGAGATTTTTTACTATTAACACCCTTTTTAGATTTCTTTTCATTCAATTATATGAAATTTCTTATATCATTGATATTGCTTGAATTTTATTTAACTATAAAAAATATTAATAAAAAAATTTTAAGTTTAATTTATTTTACTTTTTTTGATAGTTTTAATTTTCAATTTACATTAGAATTGTAATAGTTAGAATTTTTATATTTGTGAACTAATTATTTGTTTCTTTGATATTTAGGATGATGATAGATCAATCAACAGATCCATCACATAATTATAGGGATGATCATACTCATACCTATGGGGAGGAGCAAGAACATGATCCTATTGATGATCCATATCCTTCTTTAAAAGAGACATCTACTCCCACATGGAAAAATAAGAGTTTGAGGGTTGGTAAACATGGAAGCACACTTTTAACAAAATTATTAGTTTCCCATATCCAAGAATAAATTACACTAGTAGAATTTGATGATAATGATATTATAATAGGTCCTAATTCAAATAATTCAATAGTTTTATATCAGTTCAGGATAAAATAAAATATAGCATTTAGATTGATGATTATAGAAGTATTGATAAATTAGCACTATCTCACTGAGGGGAAGACCATTTTGGTAAGCTCAGTTGTTATTATTTTACTTATATTGAGATGTTTATATTAATATATTTTCCCCCCTTCCTTTCGGATGAAATGTGATATACCTCACACAGAAGGAGTTAGGAGGAATTGATTATCATTGGCTTCTAGGAGATGAAGGGGATTCAAATGAACCCTTGCATCAAATTTTATTTTTAGGCATAGGAAATATCATAATCCATGTGATATATATCCCTTTATATATTAAGATACATGGAAGTTATTTTTTGAAAGTATAAGACACAAATATTATTTGGTAAGTGAAATTTTACCTCTAAATTTTTTTTATATTAATGATATTAATAAATATTTATTAATGATTTAATTATTCTTAATTTATAAAAATTGAGGAGGCATAATAAGGATATCCAATATAGAAATGTATACACTCATACTTTATCTCAGGGAGGGTATACATTATTGGAATAACAAATGATGGCTGAAAATTTTAAAATACTAAGAGTTGAGCCATCATTCTCAATAGAGATTTCCCCTCTATCCCCCAGTAAGAAATGAAAAATGGAAGAGTGATTAGATTAAAAAAATGAAAATATCTTATGGAAGAGTGGAGGGTTGTAGCTAGGAGGATTGTAAGATGATTACTTTATTTATTTATTTAAGTTAATTCAATTCTTTAATATTTTAATTCATTACAAATCTTTTTAAATAATCCATACAGGATTTTCTTGAGGATTAGATCACTTAGGGGTCTTTTCAGATAAGGTTAGTCATGCTATTTTAGCTACAATATTTGAAAATCCCAAACACTCAGGTCGTGTATGAGGATACCTGACAACTGTATCGGTGAAAATATTTTTTACACAATATTAATCTTCTATAATAGAGGATGATTATAAAAAATAGAATAATTAGAGGATTAAGTTCAAGATATTCATGTAATTATGGTGGATAGGATCAGAGTTTTGGTAAAGTTGATGTTTATATAAATTAAAAAAAAGTTTTAGTCTACTCCTCCGCCTTCTCCAGCACCTCCCACTCCTCCACCTCCACCTATAGACCCCACTCTTTATCCTACACCTACATCCCCTCCTACATAGATTCCCTATTATTGTGAGTCATATGTTGATGATCCACAACATCATATTGTTTCATATGTGATGATATTTTATATTGAAGGTATCATTCATCATCAACAGTTAGAGATATAGCATCATATATTCATTGTACATGATATTATTGATATATCAGCTAGAGTACTATTACCTATATATGAGTTGAATATACTTGGAAAAAGTATTGTCCATTTTTTAGTTTGTCCATCTATAATTATATGACATATTAACATAGATGTATGTGTATATTTTATCATTTATTTCATTTTTGTATTAATTAGTTTTTAACATTTTAAATTTTATATATTTATCTTTTTATATAGGAATACTTTAAAGGTAAATATTATATAAACAACAAAAAATACAATGTTCTATGAATTTATATACATATTCTAGTAGTCTTTATATTTTATAAATATATTCAAATTTTTTGTTAAGTGTTTATGAGATTCCAATGGAATATGGTGTTTTTGTATATGAAATGGGTATGGTGCTTTTGAAAAATGATATCATCGATCTTGTAACTAGAGATCAGTTGGGTATCAACACAATGCAATTTTTTCTCATGTAATCCTTAACATAAATCTTTCCATGAATTTAATTTATTGAAAGTTTATACTTATATATGTTTTGTATTATGTATCTTTACACAATGTGCAAAGATCATGATAAGATAGATGTATATTGATTGATGGGACCACAGTGGATTTCAAATGTAGTGAGGATAATGACTAAAGAATAAATAATAGATTATATTGCTGAATGATTTCAAAAGGATGAAATTATTCTGTTCTAGATGTTTCCTTATCTTCAAGAGTATGAAACGTATATCTCACACAAGTGTTATATATCTTTTAACATAATAACCACTAACATTAAATTTTCTTTTATATCAGTTCCCATTAGATGTTAGGTGGTTTATATCCATGGGAGAGGCACTTTAATGGTTATTCTCTATCCATGGAGAAGTGTGACAAAATTTTAAGGATGTATTGGACTTGTAAGTTTGAATTTATTAATACTTGTTTAGATTATAATGTTTTTTAAATTTATATCATTCATATTATTTTATAACAGGGGACACAATTTATTTTGATAGAACATAAAGAAAAAGATATCCTAGATAAAATATGTAAAATAAAATTTAATTTTCATTTATAATTAGTAAATTTTGGATATATTTCTTAATAATGTTATTTGGAATTGAAAATATCATTTAAACAACATTGTCATAAAAAAGAATCCCTAAAATAATGTGGATATTATGTGTTAAGATTTATGAAGATAAATTAGATTATAAATACTAATTTAAAAGCTAAAATTATTTTCTTTATCATGAAAATTTATTTGTAATTTTTAGGAAATAAATAATTACCTTAAATACTTATACTTTGATGATGAAAAATTTAATCAATTGAGGAGAAATCTCTAAAACAAATTTTATTAAAATATTAATTACAATCAAAAGGCCTAAATACTTGACCAACCCTTATTGGTCGATTATATCTAGAAAATAATCATTCCATGGTAGACTTATGGAACATTTGGAGGCTTATAGAAGAGATTATGACACTTATATTATTTTATTTAAAGTGAAGAAAAATTTGTCACATTCATGTTTTGAAAGAGTATATCATTTTTAATGTTGGATTTTTTAAAAGATAAATTCCACTAAAAGTATTATTATGAAATTTAATGGATTTATATTCATCATATTATTTTATTTTTAATATTTATTCAAAAAATATTTATATTAAATAATTACATAAAATTGAGGTAGTAATTATTTTATTAATGAAGAGATCAAATAAATGTTATTAAAAATATTTTAATAAATATAATTTGGGATAATTATTATGTAAAATGAGTTTTATATATTACCTGGAACCCATAGTGATGTAATAATATATTTTTATATAGTTTCACTTCTTATTTTTATATTTTTAAAAATCCATGAATTAAATAGTTTCAAAATTGACACTATTGATATTTTGTCAAAATAAGGTTTTCTTAAATTATTTAAAATTCATAAAACATTTTAAAAAATATAGATTAATTACTAAATGGTATATAATGTTCTAAATTATTTATTTATGGTCTAATTGACTTCAAATAAGTAAATATTTCACCCTATTAATGTTGAAATATTTTTTACCCTAGTTAAAAATTAAATAGAATAGCTAAGTGTTAATTAAAATGATAATGCTTAAATTGACATAAACACTTGTCTAAAATTTATTGGTTGATGAGATTAAAACCCTATATCATTCCATATTAAAAATTGGTACATTTTTTAGTTTTTAATTGGGGTTTGAGTTTATTATAAATTAATATTTTTGAGGTTTCTAAAAGTTCCTCCACCTCAATTATAAAGGGGAACTTCCTCTATCAACTATTCACTTCATTTTGATCCTTAAATATCAACCATACCCTTCCAATTTCCATTCACAAATTCCCTAGAAACATTATAGAGGTCTTGGTCTTATTCAAAGACAAAATCTAGTCCTCTAAGAGGATATTTAGAGGAGGCACGTCGAAGAAGTGGAAATATCATTTACCGATTTTTTCAAACTTCTTTCTTCTTCTAATTTCACCTCATGAGGTTTTTCATTATAAAGTAATAAATATAGTAGTAAATATATAATTATAGGTTATTATTATTATGAAAACAACCATATTCTACCTTCTACCCATCCTGTGAAAAATGAAATCACCATGTGTGTGTACGTATGACTTACCGTCTCCACATCGTGGTGAAATCTATTATTCACCATCATCTTACATGGATGGGTATAATGATGAAATTAATAAATATATATATGATTAATATAAAATTATATTTATTTTGAGATACTATACACCATCCACTTCAATACCATTCAAAAATTACGGGAATGATATTGTCGCTCGTGCGTATGTACGGGTTACCGTCTCCACAGTGGGATGTGATTAGTTCTACATAATCATCCTTAAAGCATTATTATATAAATTAATTTATTGAATAAATATGATATATAATATATTAATACCATTTTTTAAATGATATAACTATAACCTAAAAATATGAATACGAATTTTCTGACAAAACATGCATAAAACATAAAGTAGTTAATACCCGAATAACGAGTAACAATGAAATGTTACTAAAAAAACAGATGAAAATATGATCATAAATATGATCATAAAAATTATTATGATTCTGTAATAAATCAGTGACATTATTTAAATCATTATACATGAGTTTCATATACATACGAAGAATATCAGACCTAAGGTAAGGGATAACTTTGTAAATCTCATTTTTATCTGAGATTGTTTATTCGTATGTATTTACTGGGGTATATTTATCATCCAAATTCATGTTTCCTAAATAGGTATTTAAAAATATTGTTTATATAATTCTATAATTTTACCCATTACTTAATTTTTACTAAATGGTATGAATGGAATATTTTGTCGCTTTTGGTATGAGGTACTTTTTGACTTTTCCGACAAAAGTATGAGAAAAATGTTTTTTTAACTTGTACGTCATGAAAATATTTGTACACTTTCATAATGCCTTATTTCCTTGATGTCACCCCTAAAATATTACATGTTTATTTCCACAAAAAATGATTTCTTCTAAAATTTTGTGGCATTTTGAGGAAGGAAAATATTTTTGAAGAAGAAAGGATGTTTTCCTTATGGATTAATTTTAAGTGTTTTCCTTACATTATTTTCCATCTAAGATGGAACTCTTTTAATGGGGTTATATTTATAACCTTGTTATTACTATGATTTTATTGTGTTTCTTATGGAATTTTATTTAAGAAATCCATTTGTTTTAAATCAATTATGATGGAATGATGTTTAAGAAACCCATTTAATTTCATAGGTTATGCTATGGTAAATGTTTTTATGTTTTTGTGGCACACATAAGAATGGTTTAATTATGAGATGGGTGGGACTTATATATCCCTCCAATGCATTGGGTAAAGATTTATATCTCATGAGATAAACATTACTGGAATAGAAAGTAAACACAGATCAGTAATACAGGGCTAGAACCAAGAGTGAACTCGGTTCAATAATGGATTGTGTTCGCTATGATGGTCTTGGAAATGGGCCTTGACTAATATGAAATTATTTTTTATGATTATGTGTGTATGCTAAGAAATTTAATGTCTTATGTTATGATCATTGGTATTACATTTCACTTTTATGATTTATCCCATGACATGATGTTATGATCTTTTATATACAAGATAAGATTTTCAAATGTTATGTTCTTACGATTATGATATTATTCATATTTACCTTGTTTACCCTTAATGAGGATTTGAGGTCACCCTTTCATATGTTTCTTTTCCCCAGGTTATAAATAAGGGTATTAATTAAGATATGTCAAAAATTTGTCTAGTTATTAATGAATAAGAAGGAGACAATGTGGATGTTTTATGAAATAGTTGTTTATGTTTCCCAGTTTATAAAGACAGTAAACCTATACGGTCCTGGCATGATTTTTGTTATGTTATTTAATAAATATTCTTCAATGTTGAATTAATATCTATATGTATTTTATGGGCCGATATAGTTGGTTTTAGAGAAAATTTATAGTTAACCTTTGAAAAATAGGATGAGAGAACCTTAGTAAAAACCCTAAGGATATGTCTAAGTATAGGTTAAAATCTTATCCTAGTGTTTTAGAGATGTTCATGAATAACCTATGATTAAACCTAAAGTTTCCTAAATTTAAATTTTATTCTTTAAATATGTGGTTTTTCTATTATGATTATTGTTTCTCACACTATGATTCTTGGTTTTGGTCAATGGAGAGAACCTGAAGGAACTGCAGTAATGATGAATGTGACGGGTAATGCAATGATTTTCCCCCTGAGCAACCAAATGTTATGGGAGTTGGAATAAAAAATCTTTTATCCGTGTTCACACAACTTTCTCAACCTATGAATCATGTTATAACTTCCAAAAAAATAAAATGAGGGAGAAACATTTTGTTGAATCATTCATGAGGTAGTGCCCACCGCCATTCAACGGGTCTTTTGATTCATTAGTGGCTGAACAAAGGACCAGTACCACTGAAAATATATTTTCAGTCATATAATGTTCTGAACAAGATAAATTCATATTAGAAGTATATCATTTGGAATATGAAGCTGATAAATGGTGGAATATTATCAAGAATACGAGGCAAAGAGATGAAATTGAGTCCATGGAATGGGATTAGTTCAAGAACATATTTTTTAATAATTAATTTCCTCTCAATCTTCAAAAAAAGATGGAGAAGGAGTTACATGAACTTAATAAAAATGATGATGAATCCATTGGTACCTAAAAATCAAATTTTACAATACTTTCAAGGTATGCTTCGGGAATTATTATCAAACCTAGGAGTAAAATTGATTGATTCTTTTGTGGCTAGAAACCAAGTCTTTCAAAGGAATTAGCCATAAGGGACTTCAATATCTATGAGGAAATTTTTCAATGTGCTCTCATGGTTGAGATGAATATTGGAGTAACCCATCCATCATATGGGTTTGATAAGAAGAGAAAATTGGAATTCAAAGGAAAATCTAAATACCACTTTGAAAAGAATATGAGTTTTCCCTTATGATAAAAGTGTGGAAAGAAACAAGGAGGGAATTATATTAAAGGGACTAGTAAATGTTTTACGTGTGGAAAATAAGTTCATTGGGTAGTTTCATGCCGAAGTGATGGAAAAAATATGTCTAATGATGTGAAAAAATAAAAGGCTACACAGAATGCACCTCTTACACTTCAATGTTACAAGTGCAAGGAAATGGGGAATTGTGCCAATCAATGCCCTAATCCAAGGGTTATTGAGGATGATAGAAGTTAAAAAAATCTTAAGGCTAAGGATAAAGGAAAGTCACATGTAATCACTATCAGAGACGTGGAGTACAATAATGAAGTGGTGAAAGGTACACTTACCATCCACTCTAAATTATAATTTTTTTATTTGATTCTGTATCCACCCACTCTTTTATTTCTGAATAATTTTCTAAGGGTATCTCTATATTACCTCGACAATTAGATGTTGATTTAGCCACAAAAACTCTAAATGGCATAATGGTCGCATCAAAAGATTATAATTCTTCTCTGATTGAAGTTTGTGGGAAAGTTCTTCCTGCAAATCTTGTAATCCTTCCTATATAAAATTTGATGTGATTCTTGGCATGGATTGGATTTCTCTATATGTAGCTCATATAAATTTCCAAGGGAAGTCACATTTCATATTCCAGATCAATATATGATGATCTATCAATTCAAGGATGAACATAACCTTCCAGTAGAAATTTATTCCATCTTATGGGTCTTCATTCTTATAAATGAAGGTTATTTATCTCAAATTGTTGGGTAAAAACTCACGATTAAGAATACACCCATTATATGGGAGTTTGATGATGTCTTTTCAGAGAAATTTCCAACTCTTCAACCAAATTTTGAAGTTGAGTTTTCAATAGAACTCATACCGGTTGTTATGCCTATTTCAAAGACACCTTATAGAATGTCCCCAATTGAGTTGTAGGAATTTAAGAAGCAAATCCAAGAGAATAATGATAAGGGATTTATACTCCCTAGTGCATCACCTTGGGAAGCACCAGTTTTGTTTGTTAAAAATAAATATGGATCAATGAGACTCTGAATTGATTATCAAGAACTTAACAAGATCATTATAAAGAAAAAATTTCCTCCTCCCCACATTAATGAATTATTTTACCAACTATGTGGAGCCCAATACTTTTCCAAGATTGATCTTCATTCATGATATCATCAATTAAGGGTCAAAAAGGAGGATATACCAAATATGGAATTCTGTAAAAGGTGTGGAAACTCTAAATTTATAGTGATTACTTTTAGTCTTAATAATTCTCCCACTATATTTATGGATCTAATTAATGGAGTATTTGGGGACTATCTTGATCAATCTGTGGTAGTCTTTATTGATTATATTTTTGTCTATTTGAAGATCAAGTAAGAACATGAAGAACACTTGAGAGTTGTACTCAAGACCCTGATAAAGGAGAATTTTTATGTGAAATTTACCATGTGTGAAATTTTTCTTTAGAAAGTTTCATTTTTGTGTCACATAATCTCAAGATAAAGGATATCTATGGATCCATCAAAAACAGAAGTTGTTGAAAGTTGGCTGAGACCAAAAATGATAACTACGATCCGAATTTTTCTTGGTTTGGATGGATATTATCGACATTTTGTGAAATATTTTTCACGATTATCTAATCCACTCACCAAGTTTACTTGTAAAGGAGTTAAGTTCATTTGGATGGAGGAATGTGAAGAGAATTTCAAAGATCTAAAAAGAAGGTTAGGTAGTGCACCTGTGCTCACACTACCTTGTAGTAGAAAAAGGTTTGTGCTCTATAGGGATTCATCCAACAAGGGGATGGGATGAGTTCTCATGAAAAATGATATAGTGATAGCTTATTCCTCAAAAAAGTTTAAAATCCATGAGAAAAATTACCCAAATCATGATTTGGAGTTATCTGTTTTAATCTTTTCATTAAAGATATGAAAGTATTATCTTTATGGTGAAATATGTGATATTTATACTGATCATAAAATTTTATGGAATATTTTCACACAACAAGAGATGAATATGAACCAAAGAATATGGTTGTATTTTATTATAGATTATGATTGCTCAATACATTACCACCCAAGGAAAGTGAACAAGGTGGTAGATGCTTTGAGTGGATAAGACCATGTAAGCTTATCCATGATGAGGATCACAAAAGAGCCAATATTTATGGATTTTCAAAGGATGGATCTTGAAATTTTAAAATAAGGGGGGGATCTTATCTTTATCAAATTAATTTTCAACCATCTATTCAAGTGAAGATTAAGGAGGTGTAGAAGAAATATGTCGAGCTACAAAACATGGTGAGAAATGTTCCTGAATACAACCTTGATTGTGACGAAATAATAAGGTTCAAGAACATGGTTTTTATTTCTCCCATGCCAAAATTAAAGAATGAGATATTGGATGAATATCATAGTTTATCATTCTCTATTCACCCTAGAGGAAAAAAAGATGTACAAGGACTTGAAAGATTATTATTGGTGGGATGGCATGAAAAGATATGTCACTAAATATGTCTCTTGATGCACGATTTTTCATCATGTTAAGGCTGAGAGATATAATTCTAAGGAGATGTTAAAACCATTACCCATACCAGAATGGAAATTGTAAAACATCACTATGGACTTTCCAAAACATCTAAAGGCCATAATTATATATGGGTTATAGTTGATCTCCTTGAAAAGTTGGCACACTTCATTGCTATTAAGGATTATTTCTCTCTTAATCAGCTTTCCAGGATGTATTTAAAGGAAGTTGTAAGATTTCATAGAGTACCACTTTATATTATATCTTATCGGGGTCCAAGGCTTTCCTCGAAGTTCTGGTGAAGTCTTCGGCATGCTCTGAATATAGATTTAAGTTTTAACACTACTTATCATCCTCAGATAGACAGTCAGTCTAAGAGGAAAATTAAAACTCTGGAATAAAAGTTGAGAGCTTTCTCTTTGTATTTCAAAGGTGGTTGGGATCAACACCTACCTTTGGTGGAATTTTCATAAAACAATAGATTTCACTCCATTATTTAGATGGATCCTTATGAAGCCTTATATGAAAATAAGTGTATATCTCTAACTTTCTACGATGAAGTTTGGTAAATAAATCTATTAGGAAATGATCTTGTTGATGAAATAGAAGAAAAGGTCAAATCTATTCAACAACACATAAGAGTAGCTCAGAGTTAAAAACAAAGTTATAATAAAAACCGAAGAAAATACCTATAGTTTGAAGTGTGTGATAAAGTATTCCTATGAATATCTCCCTATAAGAGAGTAATAAGATTTGGAAATAATGGAAAGTTGGGTCCTAGTTATATCAGTCCTTTTGAAATTCTAGATCATGTTGGGAAGGTAGCTTACTGATTGGTGCTTCCACTGAATCACTATAAAATTCATGATGTGTTTCATGTATCTCTCCAGATAAATTACATACTAGATCCTTCACATATACTCAACTCATAAGTTATATCGCTAGAGCAAGATCTTTCTTATGAAGAACAACCAATAGAGATTATGCATCGTAGATAAAAAGTTCTACGAAACAAGATCACTCACTTGGTTAAAGTTTTATAGAGGAACCACAAATATGAAGAAGCTACATGGGAACTTGAGTATATAATGAGGGAGATGTATCCTCATCTGTTTTTTTTAAGTGATGAATTTTTACGGTGAAATTCAGTTTAAGGGGGGTAGAATACAACACCCGAATGTTTTTATGAAATATTTTCATTAATTATTTTTTATTCTTTAGTAGATTTATTTGAAAGTATCATGAGTTTAAAAGAACCATGAGATTCCCTTATTATAAAATTATTGTTATATCCTAGCTATTTGGTTTTCAGAAATAATTATAACTAACTTATGAAAATGCATTGTGAGATTATTGGCTATCAATTATTTATGAAAAATATAAATAGATATTTGTATTTTTGAGTGAATTTATTTTTTTAATTAATGAGATATATATGTATTATATACTTAATAAAATATTTTTTTTATATTAATCCAATGGATATTTTAGTCATAGGGTATGAATAAAACCCTATTTGATGTATAAAAACCTATTTTTTAAAAATGTTGATTTTATACCTTTGAATGGAGAACCCCTTTTAAATTAATATTTTGACACATTCATAATTTTTATATGATATAATAAACATTTGATTTTGAATTTGGATATAAAAATTTACTTCGGATGAATTTCTAATATTTTTTTGATAACTTTCATGTTTTGATGAATAGTAAAAATATGCTAAATTATTATCGAAAATAACTTTTTTCATTGAAATAATTTATATGGTTAAATTATATTATTTAATGGTTTAAAAATATAAATAGAATAAATTTTTACCATTTAATATAATTCAGGTCATTTTAATTAATTTTAAATTAAATTCAGATGTAAAAATTTTCAATCTTTGGCAATATTTTGACTTTTGAAACCTATTTTCTCATTTCGAAAATGGGAATAATTTTAAATTAATTACTGAAAATTTTGTGTTTTGAATTTTTAAAAATGGATTATATATTTAGAATCATTAGTTCCAAATTATATAAATATATTTATTTTTATTTTTGGGCAATATGAATAGTGTCTTCGGGAAATTTTATTAACACGATAAAAGGGTAAATCGGGTAATTAAGGGTAAAAATAATATTATAAAATTATGATAACACTTGTATTAATATAACTTTATGATTATAATTTCCCCTAAAATATACTTGGGTCGAAATGGTATCCATTGTAACCCACTTGGATGAGATTAGGACATTTAATTAATTTTATTTAAAGAAAAGTGAAATATGTCTCACTAAAACTTTAATAGTTAAATTATTTTTAATATAAGGTTATACATAAGATAAATTTAATTATAATTACTCATTTTAAATCTAAAATGTTTTTTTATCATGAAAATTTATTTTTTATTTTTGGGAAATAAATTATTACCTTAAATACTTATACTTGGATGATGAAAAAATTCATTAATTGATGAGAAATCAATAAAACAATTTTAATTATAATATTAATAATAACAAAAAGGCCCAAAAACTTGACCAAAAATTATTGGTCGAGTATATATCGACCATAATCATCCAAGTGTTGACTTATTGACCATTTTTAGGCTTATATAAGAGATTGTGACATTTATGTTATTTTATTTAAAGTGAAGATAAATTTATCATATTCATGCTTTTAAAGAGTATAGAATTTTTAATGTTGAGTTTTTTAGAAGATAAATTTTACTAAAAGTATTATTATGAAAAATAATGGATTTATATTCTTTATATTATTATTTTTTTTAATTTTTATTCAACAAATAATTATATTAAATAATTACACAAAATTGAGGTTGTAATTATTTTATTAATGAATAGATCAAATAAATGTTATTAAAAATATTTTAATAAATAATATTTGGGATAATTATTATGTAAAATAAACTTTATATATTACCTTGACCCCTTAGGAATATAATAAAATACTTTTATCAATTTTCACTTCTTATTTTTATATTTTAAAAAGTCCATGAAATAGTGTCAAAATTGACACTATTGATATTTTTCAAAATAAGGTTTTATTAAATTATTTAAAAACAATATACCATTTTTAAAAATATATAATATTTATTATATGATGTATTCTATATTATTCATTTATGGTCAATTTTACTTAAAATAATTAAATATTTTACCCTTTTAATATAGAAATATGTGTTACCCTAGTTAAAAAATAAGTAGAATAACTAAGTGTTAATTAAAATGATAATGGTTAAATTTACATAAAAAATTATCTAAAATTTATTAGTTGATGATATTACAAACCTATATCATATAATATTATAAATTTGGGAATTTTTGAGGTTTTTATGTGGGTTTGAGTTTATTATAAATTAATATTTTTGATTTTTCCAAAAGTACCCCTCACCTCAATTATAAAAGGGCACTTCCTCCCTCAACTCTTAACCTCATCTTTAGAATTCAATATCCATCATACCCTACCAATTTACCTTATAAACTTCCCTAGAAACATTATATAAGTCTTATTCTTCTTCAAATACTAACTCTAGTGCTCTAAGAAGAGATTTAGAGGAGGCACTTCGAAGAAGAGGTAATATCATTTACAGATTCTTTCAAATTTATTTCTTCTTCTTTCACCTCATGGGTTGTTTCATTATAAAGTAATAAAATTTATTAGTACATATGTACTTATATGTTATTCTGATTATGAAACAACCATAGTCCACCTTTTACCAATCCTATGAAAAATAAAATCCCCATGCATGCGTACGTACACTCTTACCATCTCCACACCATGGTGTAATCTATTTTTCACCCCCACCATACATGGATGGGTATAATGATGGAATTAATAAATATATATATATATAATTAATATAAACTTATATTGATTCTGATATACTATACACCATCCACTTTAATACCATTCAACCACTATGGGAATGATATCGTCGCTCGTGCGTACGTTCAACACACTGTCTCTATGGTGCATTGTGATTCGCTCTACATAATCTTCATTAAAGCATGATTATATAAATTAATTGAATAAATAAATATGATATATATTATACTAATAACATGATTTAAATTATATAACTATAACCTAAAAATATGAATAAGAACTTTTCCGACAAAACATACATAAGAAGATAAAGCAGTTATACCTAAATAACGAGTAAAAATGAAATGTTACTAACAAAAGGATTAAAATATGATAATAAATGTTATCATAAAAATTATTATGATTCTTTAATAAATCCG
This sequence comes from Viscum album, assembly GCA_963277665.1. NCBI lineage: Eukaryota > Viridiplantae > Streptophyta > Magnoliopsida > Santalales > Viscaceae > Viscum > Viscum album. The sequence goes on from OY728137.1 coordinate 374,408,455, forward strand.
TAACATTATTTAAATCATTATACAAGAGGTTTAGATACATACGAAGCATATCAGACTTAAGGTAAGGGATAACTTTACAAATCTCGTTTTTATCTGAGATTGTTTATTCGTAAGTATTTACTAGGGTATATTTATCATACACATAAATGTTTCCTAAATATGTATTTAAAAATAATATTTATATCCTTCTATAATTTTACCCATTGGTTAATTTTTACTAAATGGTATGAATGGAATCATTTGTCGCTTTCGGTATGAGGTACTTTTTGACTTTTTTGGAAAAAGTGTGATGAGAATGTTTTTCTAAAATATACCGGATGAATGGATTTTAAAGATTTCATAATTCCTTATTTCCTTGAAGCTTACCCAATAATATTAGAAGGTTATTTCCACATAAAATGATTTTTTCTAAAATTTTGTGGCATTTTGAGAAAGTAAATGTTTTTGAAGAAGAAAGGATATTTTCCTCAGGAATTAATTTCAAGTGTTTTCTCCAAATTATTTTTCATCTAAGATGACACTATTTAAATAGGGTTATATTTATAACCCTATTATTAGTATGATTATATTGAATTTATGATGGAATTTTATTTTGGAAATCCATTTTCTCTATATCATTTATGATGAAATGATGTTTAAGAAACCCATTTTATTTCATGGGTTATGCTATGGGGGATGTTTTTTTGTTTTTGTGGCACACATAAGACTGGATTCAATATTATAGGGATGAGACCTATATCTCCCTCAAATTAATTGGGTAAATATTTATATCTCATGAGATAGACATCACTGGAACAACAAGAAAATCCAATTTAGTAATACAGGGCTAGAATGAGGAGTGAACTCGGTTCAGTAATAGACTGTGTCTGCTATGATGGTCTTGGAAATGGGCCTTGACTAATATGAAATTATTTTCTATGCTTATATTTTTTTGCAATGAAATTTCATGTCTTATGTTATGACCATTATGATTACATTTCAATTTTATGATTTATCCCATGAAATGATGTTATGATCTTTTATATGCAGGATATGATTTTCAAATGTTATGTTCTTATGATTATGATATGATTGATATTTCCATTTTTTACCCTTATTAATAATTTGAGCTCATCCTTTCATATGTTTCTTTTCCCCAGTACATGAAGAAGGGTATAAAGTAAGATATGTCAAAAAGAATTCTAGTTATGAAGAAATAAGCAGGAGACAATGTGGATGTTTATAAACCAGTTGTTTATGTTTCCCAGTTTCTAAAGACACTAAACCTATATGGTCCTAGCATGGTTTTTGTTATGATATATAATAAATATTATTCAATTTTGATTTAATATCTATATGTAAAGTATTGTCCATTATATTCTTCACTTTATCTACTTGTTACTGATGACATTTGTGAAATTTGTGACATTTTCACTTTCTAAAGGTTTAATTCCATTAAGTGGGAGGCTTTATTGATGTTTTCATATTCTTGATGAAAAATTAATTCAATAGCTCACACTCTTATATCCCTACATTAGTGGTAATATTTTATGCCATGTTTCTTATGAGCTATCTTTTTTTGTGAATAGAGTCTGTTTGTGGAATTTGACCTGAATTTATGACATTTCACAATATCACCTTTGGTGGGATTTGATGATTGGGGAGCATGGTGAAATGAAATGACGTGTGTTCACTCTATACTTTGATATGAGAACTGGATGGTGCATCTGTTATCATCTAATGTAATTCTTTTAATGCATTGATACATGCATGCTAAAGGTCTACTTGTTGTTTTCCCAATTTTGGAATTCATGTGTTCAGTATATCCATCAATTCAATTTAGTGGTGTTTCCCTACTATTAAGTTGACATGGATTATATATTTTTCATAATATAATACCTTTTCTCTTAAGTGATGAACAATGTTCCTTATATTGAGGTTAATGTCGTGCAAACAATATTCAGACAATGCCTTTATAATGCTATATTGGGGAGTGTCTAAAAGACATAACATGACTAGTATGTCATATTTAGCATATTTTATCCTCATGGTCAACATGTGTTCTTTATCTTTAGACAAATTATTCTCAAGCAGGACCAACTAAAGTGGACGCTTCCCTACTTCGTTATTATAAATTATAAGATTTTTAGGTACTTCCTCCATTATATAGGAAGGTGGGATATATAACGATGGTGTGGGGAATGAATATAACATTGGGATGACTTATAGATGAGAAAGGATTTCAGTTGTTAATGATAAGTAATTAGGTATGACTGGACTCATTTTTTCAAGTTCCTCATGGTATGATGTCATTCTCATCATTAAATCACCAAGGGGAGGACTTGCATGATGAATTGAAATTTCATTATGGGGAGGAATAACATTACAACTTGAATTTCTACTATAAGGAGATTTATTTCAATTTATAACATGGGGAATACATTTAGGGTGGATGATAGAAATTATAAACCTTATTGTTGTTTGATATTCTGGCCGTATAAAGGGCTACCATGGCACTAATTAGGAGATGGGCTCTTGAGATCTATAAGATTCTATAAATGATATAATATTTTTTGGTCATGTGTCCAGGGTAGACCTATAGAACTGTAGCTACTATTCCTGTAATTTGGTAATGGGAGAGTAGGATCTTGAGCTGCCACAAATAAGAATATGAGGGCTTTAAGAACTCCAAAATCATGTTGAGTGATACAATGGATCAGTTCTTCATTTTCCAATCTTCTCTAGGGAGGATTATTTGTGGTTTCCTTCTTGTGAGTGATTAGGGCCACTTTTTGGGGAAATCAGTTTTTATATACGGAAACCTATTTGGTTATCTTTTGTATAGTTTTCAGAACTTTTCGGATGATTTATAGAATTTTTTCAAGGGTTTGTACTTACTTTAGATGTCCATTGGAATAGGTCAATTATCTATAGTCAGAACAGGGGTATGAACCCTATACATTGTTCTGTATATCATGGGGGAATTTTTTCCAGAACACTCTTGGATGGTAGAATATGTGTGTGTCTACTCTAGAGTGAAATTTTGATGAGCAACCCAAATTATGGGGATGTATTTTTGTATCTGTACCTCTAACATTGTCGCTACCATTATTATATCTTGGTAGGTTTGTATGATATGGGAACAAATTTTCATCTAACCTTTTACTATTTTCATAATGTCTATTGTAACTTTAGAAGCTAGATTGGGGATGTATTCCCAGTCCATGGATGTAGTAGAGGTGTGTGCTTTCTCTTATCCTTTATTTCCTAATGGTGGATACTAATTGTAAACGGGTTTGGGGTTAGTGGTTTTTTAATTCCCCCTATTTGTTTCCAGGACATTCCATCTAATTTCTCAAGTTCCAATAAGGTTAGGTTGGTAGTATTGACAGATTCAGGCAGGTTTGTGCACCTTTTCATTGTTCATCATCGAATTTGACTCGTGGACTTGATTAATGTGAGAAGATATTTGTACCTTCTTGTGAATTTCCACCATATTTGATTGGATGGATTCTATGGATACTTCTGAATTATGTCAAATGTATTGGAAAGTGTGGGAATGTGTTTTTTCCTACACATGGTTGGCTGCCAAATTTGACTAGAGGACTTTTTAGGTGTGGGAAGGTGTTTGTGCTTACTTTCTATTTTCTATTTTATTTTGTTTCCAAGATTATCTATAGGGGATTAAGGTGCATATCAATTCCATGTTGACCATTTTCTACCCTCGATTGGACAATTTTTATTACTATTTCTAGATTACCTGGTCCGACCTTTTGAGGTCATCATCCTCATCATGTTATGGGTTTACTATCGTGGGACGTTGGTGATGGAAACTATTGGAAGGATCCCTTTGAAAAGAAACTGATTACCTCTAGGTGAGTCCATTTTTGGGCTCTTAATCTGCCTTCCTATGATAATGGAGGATCCGATTACTCTGTTCTTAGTAAATGCTCCTGATATGGTTGGACATGGAAATTGGTGTCATCTTCTTCTTGACCACCAGTCTTCACTGAGTGGACAATTAATGGGGCTTCATGAACTAGAGGGCCTATCAAGAAGCCTCTAGGGTTGGGATGCTACCATTTTTTTGGTACCCCCAGATGAGTGCATTTGAAACATAGTTTTGATGATATTGGGTTGGAGATGGTGTCCTCTATTTAGATGAGGACCTGGAATGAACAATAGTTGAGGTATATGTCAGTGATAACTGATATTATACCATTTGAATTAAAGGAAGTTCTTATCAATGGTTCTTAACATATAGGTGAAATAAAAAAAATCTCAATAATGAAGCATATCAATAAATGAACACATGCATAATTTATTTTCTTGTTTGTACCTCTTTCATTTTGATAAAGGGTCATGATGTATGGGTGACACCATCTTCTTGGTTAAGGATTCACATCGGTTTTACCATTTTTGTTTTTAATTGATTTTTTTTTCATGTTTTTTAATGGTATGAGTGTGGTGGTTTGAATGGATGCACAATCATTCATGTTGAGTTCATTATTTTCAAATGACCTCCAAAAGTTTTTGTTCATTGATTCAGAAACACCAAAGTTCCCCTTATTTGAGATGATTCACATACCTATATTAAAAAGGAAGGTGGTTATTAGGAAATGTCTCTAATGACACTTAGGGACTCAAATTGGTTGAGAGGATGGGAGGCCAGGTTCATCACACCCTTTTTGGGTTCTTGTGACTGAGGGGATGCATAACTACATGCACCCCAAGGACCCTGACTATTGGTTAGGATAGGCGTGGGACACCTCTTACCAATGGAATGATTAACCTAATGGGAGACATTATGGTTTGTCTCTATTCATGGTTGTGTAAGTCTGAATGATTTGGTGGAGGCTTCAATCTGGTCCCCCTCATATGAGGGATCCAAAGTAATGGGAGCCCTTCCATTTGTGGTTTGAAAGAGGGATTATAGGGTGTCATGTGCAAGTCAACTAATGGAAATAATAAGGTACTTCATGCAGGTTAAACATGTGAGGAACTATAAGTACTTAACATGGGGTAGGCAGGCATGAGCTAGAGGTTCCATGGGTGATGGATAACATGGGATAAAAAACTTGGGTGATGACTTGCTCTAGGAACCAAGGGTTTCCTCGGGTATCCCTAGAAAGGTCTCACATTGGTCCTGAGTATGGGGAGGGAACTTCAATCTAGTGTTCTTCAACTATTGGGGAGGGGTTCCTCATGTTGGTATCTTGTGTTTCAGAACGTGGAGGAACTTTGATCCCACTATCCCTCTTAATTCCATCTTCTATAGTGTTTTTGAGTGCTAATAAGAATATTTTTTAGGGTTTGGGTGAAGGAGCTTCACGATTAGAGCTTTGAAGATTATTTTTTTCAGTCTCTCAAATGAGGAGCCATGGGGTCCTATTTATAGGAAACAATGAGACCCTTTTTAAAGGCGGATTCCCACATAGGTACCCCGCATGGGTGTCCCATGTAGGTAAATTATGCAGGGGTGGATGATCCTTTAGATCTGTGTAGTTAGTATGACAACCCTGCTTTTATTACAAACTTAAACTTGATTTATTACATAAAACCTTCACTTGATACAACATGTAAGATCGATAAGTATAGTGTATTTGGGTCTTAGGAACATTACATAACAACTTAAAACATAAAATACAACATCTTTATTTAAAACTTCCTTTACATGACCACTACATTCCATCATACTTATCATTGCATGGGATAACCTGAGGACATGCATGAAAAGGGTGAGCTATAAAGCCCTGGACAGTAAGGGAATAATCATGGAATAACATGAGGAATACAATACATGTTAGACAATAGGCATATCAATAGAGCAGAAGAGAATCATAAACATAAAGTCATGATAAATCATGACAATCATAACATGGAAATGTGGCAACAACACTTAACATGGAATTAGCATGAGTCAAGGCTCATTGCACATGGAGCATGAGTAAATTCTCATTGCACATGAAGCACGAGTAAAAAATCATTGCACTTGAATTATCATGAGTCAACAGACATTTCACATGACGTATCATGATACTATACTTTACCCAATGCATTGGAGTGCTATAAGGGTTCACCCTTCTTAAACATTTCATTTCATGCATAAGTGTGCCACATGGATCATATAACATGGATTAATAAAACATAATCATTTATTCCATGATAAAGGAATGTAGAATACACACATGAAAATTTATAATATAAGTAAATGTGCATAAAGGTGAATACCCTTGATAGAGAAATGGGCATGGTATTCACTACACAATGACATTGGCTTGGAAATCGGTGCAATTTCGGCAACGTAACGGCGTGATGTAAGAATTCATAAAAATGGTTGATGAGAGAGAAAGGGGTGTCTCATAATATATACATGAAATGGACTATAAGGTTGCCATATAGATACATTTCCCAACAATTGTAATGGAATTTAGAGTCATGATACAAAATAATTCCTTGAATGTAAAAGATGAGAGAGAAATTCCTTCTGGAATTTTGGCATAGTAACAGGTGTACATAGGAGGTATTAAATGATAGAGAAAGGTATATCCAATCATTCAAACATAAAGAGGGAATTATGGGAGGTTCAAAACCATACCCCAATATTTATAATTGAAATTAAAAGGGCATAACAATTTAAAAAATATTGGACAAAAATGAGAAAGGATGAAAAACCCTTACTTGGAAGTATGCTTCCAAAGGCTTGAGAGAGGCTTGAGAGAGGCTTATTTGAATCTTGGGGAACCTTGGGAGGATTATAGAGATAGGAGGAAAGATTTTTAACGAACTCCAAATTATTTGAGTGTGGAGTAAGTGGGAGCTTGTGTGGGTTTATATAGGATAGGTGAGGAAATTCTTTATTATTTTGGTTTGGGACCCTCACATTAAACTAATCCAAACCAAAAACCATCCCATGGTTTTTGCCCATGGTTTTTGGAAAAATGAAGTGGAAAATAATATTTTATAAGGTCGAAATCCGAACTTCTTAAAATAATGGGGTTGCTTATGTGGAGGTGAGTCACACTCCCAAGGAAAACAATTTAAAAAGACAAGATGTTTAATAAGCCTTGAAGGGTCTATTAATGATTTGTAAAATAATTCAAACAAACCCAAAATCACATTATTTTAATCGTAAAACATATATTGTCCAAACATAAGTCTTATAATATTTTATTACATCACTATTGGGTCATTATGATGTCATAAAACATATTATATATTTAAACGGTATTTAATTTTTACACAAAAATTTGATTGTCTCAGAAAATTATGAAAAATTCACCGTTGGATAATTTTGACATCCTGATTCCATAAATAATATTTATTTTATCTAAATAATTTTCTAAATATGTTAATTTTCACTTTTAAAATAAAAACCGACATTTATTGAAAATTCACGAGTTTGGAAAAAAATGGCTTTCGAACCTTAATAAAAATTACAATTGCATTCATAAAATTATACGATCATTTATATTTAATAAAAATTAATTTAATAACAATAATAATATTTTATTAAAATATTATTTAATTCAAAAATCCATTAATTCATCAAAATAAATTTCTTAGTTGAATATTAACTAAAAACACTATTTGAGCTTTAAAAACTATTTTCAAGGTAACAAAAAATAACATGAAAATATATTCATTATATATAAAAAATAATAGTGTACATAACCATAGTGCTAACGTCATGTTACATAACCCCTTATAACACCCGCATAAGACCAAAGGGTAAGGTGTACGATGGTGACCGACTCTTGGGGTGGCTCGGATAACATTGTCTGGAAGGTAATCTCTATCAACTTCCACTTCTCTCGTAGGCGGTCCCGTTCGAGCTTAACCTGTTGAAGCTTGGCTTGGGCTTGGTCAAGAGTGAAGCCCAATGATGCCACCTTTTTTACGAACTCTGACAAATGGGATTCCTATGGGGAACATCTACTGGATGAGGCCATCGCTTCCTTTTTCTGAGTAAATTGGATTCGTTAACGCCCTATATTTATACTAATCATGTGATCACTGTTCAACGACTATATTAGCAACGGTCACAATTATTAACATAAAAACAAATATGTTGACATATTATATAAACATTTTACATAAAGATACATTTAATTAGATCAAGAGGTATTTACATTAATGAATTTTTGGGTCATTATATTTAGGGCCTATGTGAGCCTTATCGCACACAGGTTGGGTGTCTGTAGGCTGAGCTAGGTGAGTTCCCTTGATCCTTTTTGGGTCTCTTCACCTTTCTTATACTTGAGGTTCTTTTCATTAAAAATTTTCATCCCATGTGAAAAAATAGATTGTCAACATCCCTAAAAATCATAAAAATCCCAAAAAGACAATAAAAAATAATTGACCCCTAAAAACCCAAAAACCCCTAAGGGACCATAATACCCTAAAAGACACTAAATAAACCTAAAAACCCTAAAACCCCCTAACAAACTTAAAAAGAACTAAAACTCCTAAAAACACTTAAATAGGACATGAAAACCCATAAAACCCTAAAACCCTAAAACCCTAGAACAATCGGAAACCCTTAAACCCCCTAAACCCTAACCCCCCAATTAATGAAAATCACATAAAATGTTAAAAAAACCCTAAAAACCTCTACATCCCCAAAAATACCATAAAACCCCTTTAAACCCTAAAATACACTAAAAATCCTAAAAACTATAAAAATCATAAAATCCCTAAAAACTATAAAAAAACTCTAAAACCCCATTAAAAACCCTAAAAACCTTAAAAAAATAAAACCCTAAAAATACCATAAGACCCCGAAAAGTCCTTAAACAATCCTTGAAATCCCTTAAATCCTTAAAAACCATAAAAACACTAAAAACCCTAAAAACGAGAATAAACCCAAAACCCTAAAAAACCCAAAAAAAAAACATAAAAACCCTAAAATAAATTAAAACCCTAAAACCCCATAAAATACCCTAAAAATCTAAAAAAAACCCCAAAACCCCAAAACCCCTAAAAACTCAAAAAACCCTAAAAACACAAAAAAAAACTATAAAACACTAAAATATAATTAAAACTCTAAAACCTAAAAATCCATAAAAACAAAAAACAAAATAAGGGACCTAATACCAATAAAGTCCCCTAATAACCATAAAACTCCAAAAAATCCCTAAAAATAATAAAACCCCTAAAACTATAAAAACCCTAAAAATCATAAAAACCATAAAAAACCCAAAACCCCTCAAAAAACCCTAAAAATCCCAGACAATATTTAAAGACCATAAAAACATAAAAAAACATTTAAAATCCAAAAAATCACAAAAAAAAATATCTAAAACCACTAAAAACCCTACAGCCCACAAAACCCCTAAAAACCCTAAAAACCCTAAGAAAACCTTGAAAACACCTAAAAACCCAAAAAAATCCATTAAAACCCATAAAAACCCAAAATTTGTTTTAAAAACACTTAATACCCCTTCAAAAACACTCAAATACCTTAGAACCCCTTAAAACCCAAAAAACCCAAAAAAAACCCCTAAACGACCCTAAACATGCTAAAAAACAAAAAACCCATAAATAACACTATAAAAACCTAAAAGACCGTAAAAACCCATACAAGTCCTAGAAACCATAAAAAAACCCATGAGCCTTAAAAACCCTAAAAACCTTTAAAAACGTTAAAAACCCAAAATATCTCTAAAAACCCTAGAAACGAAAAAAAACCTAAACAAATTCTAAAAATCATAAAAACATTAAAAAATCCTAAAAACCCCATAAAACTTATAAAAGAATATAAACTGATAAAACACCATGAATCCCTATAAACCAAGACACAATAAAAACCTAAAAACCAATAAACACCCCAAAAAACTCATAAAACAATAAAAACCTAAAATCCCTAAAAACCAAAAAATACACCTAAAACTCCTAAAACCCCAAAAAAACCCAAAACCCTAAATAAAAATTTAAAACACTTAAAACCATAAAACCCTAGAACCCCTAAAACCCCCTAAATTATCTTTAAAATCCTAAAAACCCAACAACCCCAATATCTTAAAAGACCCTAAAAACCAAAAAACTCTAAACTCCCCCAAAAACTCTAAATAACACTAAAAACCCCTAAAACCACCAAAACCCTAAAAACTGTAACCCCCCCAAACCATAAAAACCATTAAAGACTCTAAAAACCTTAAAAACTATAAAAAAACCCAAAAAACTAACACCCCTAAAAATCCTACGAAACACAAAAAAACCTTGAAAACCCTTGAAAACCACAAAAACCCATCACAACCATGAAAAATAAAAATAAAGCCCTAAAAATACCAAAAAACCCTAAAACATCTAAAAATCCTAATAACCCCAAAAATACTATAAAATCCCTAAAAACTTTAAAAACACTAAAAACCACTAAAACCCTAAAATCCTAAAACACCTAAAAACCCTGAAACACCTAAAAACCCAAAAAAAATTGTAAAACCCCTAAAAACCATAAAATAATATAAACCCTTTAAAAGACCCAAAACATCTAAAATATATAAAAAATCCTAAAATAATCTAAAATCATTAAAACCCTACAACCCCTAAAACCTATAAAAATATGAAAACCCCTTATTTCTGATAGAATTGGGTTGTACGAAATTTTATTGCAGGGGGTGGAGTTTTGTGCGATCATTCACATCAGTTCACTATTTTAAAATGGTTTCCAAAGGGATTTTTTATGGAACTAGAAACACACAATGGTTCTATATCGATGGGGACATGTTTTCCAAAGGCATTTTGTCATTGTGGGGTTTGTCCAATGATGGTTATGAACTCACATTGGTCAAGAGGATGGGAGGTATGTCTCACCACACACTTCTAGAGGGAATTATTTACTACTGTATTACTATCTTATATATTTATGATATGTTCATGAATCCTTTATTAATTTAAAAGTATGATGTGGATCACCCTTGAATTAACAATCAACTATTATCATGTATAGAGATTAGAATCATCATCCTGTATATGAGGTTCTTCGCCAATGGAGACATCAGTATGTATCAGATCTTCTTTATTGATCAAGTCCTATTATGCAATGAATATAAATTATTTAGTCATTTATATGAATATTCTTATTATATATCCATACAGTGGGGCACTCTGGAGTGTATCATCATCCAGGGAGATGAGAGTTATTTTTGCATTGGGATCGGACCCATGAATGGGCTTGATATAGGAATTAGAACCCACACAATTCAGTTGTTCTTAATAGTACATGTCATATCTTTTAAGGTCATTTGATAAGGACATAACCATATAGTTAAACATCATGTGTCAAGGATGTCTAGGAAAAAAGGTTCTTAGTCAATGTTTGGTGTGGGACTTAAGCCGAAGCAGAACAATAAACTTGGAAGGGGTATGGATTCCTAGGTTGAATAATACCCTACTTGGAATGTGGCCTAGAGATAATAAGGTTTATTTGGGGTGTTGTTTTAGGACCTCAGGGAGGCTTCCAACATATCCCGTTTGGACAGGAATTAAATCCCATGTAGTTCGGTTGTGAGGACCCTTGCCTATAGAGTTTATCTGAAGGTTTATCTCATAGGGAATATGGAACTTTGAGAGGATTGGGTTGGGGAATATTCCTGAAAAGTATTCTCAATGAATGGTTCCATGAGTATGTCTCAACTCATGGATGTTTGGAGAAACTTTTGGGGCTTACAACTAAGGAGGAGGACCAAAGATTAGTCGAGTATTATTCCTAAAAAGGAGGGACATGGTTTGGATTTTGGGGATTATTTTTGAGGTGGATTTCCATAGGGTATGGTTTGTTCTTACACAAAGAATAAGGCCCAATGAGCTCGAGACTTAGTTTGAAATCTTACGTATCCTAGTTATAGCAGTAATTAGAGTTCTCATTCTTTAATTATTTAGGGCTAACACATGAAGGTTGCCATTAGGTTTTGGATCATATGGATTTTGTGATCACTTCTAATATTTAAGCCCATGTGAGTCATTCTTGGTGTGATAAATAAGAATAAGTTATAGATTTATCGAATAAAACAATCTACTTTGACCTGATGTTTGTTAAAGGGCTTTAGGACCCAACCTATTGAGACACTCTAAAGGAATGTGAGAGGAAGATTTGGAAGAAGATCTTTTGTCAAAACATTAATTTAACTTGTGAATGTTGTGATCGTGGATAGCCTTTAATCCCACATGATTCATGATGATTCATGCTTGAATGTGTGAAACAAGAGGGATTGTAATATCCAAATAGTCACATAATCCCTCTCCTACTGGTGGAAGAGATTAAGGGTATGTGAGAAGAAAAAATTACATTAATGTTCCCATTACCTCTCCCATTTTGTATCAAGGATAGTCACATTGGGATATCCATATGGGTACAACCCTAGAGATGAATAAGAGAAAGATTTAAACCTCTTTTAAGAAAGGATATGGTCGTATCCATGATGGATTCACTAAAATTGGTTCCACAGTAGTAGAGGATGATCTCATTCGCTATCATAGGGAAAGGAAAGCATGATCATTTCCCTCCCTACTTGGAATCAGAGGCTCTGAGTCTCAAAAAATAGAAGGGTATGAAATATTACTTAATCTTATGCCTAAGACTAGGAACTCCTTGACACCATCCCTAGGGTTGGGGTCCTCATGGCCATAGGTATGCACATCCATGTTCACCCCATGGACCCTAACTGTCTAGTAGGATAAGTACAGGAAATGTATGAATGTAGGAATGAATATCCAAATGGGAGACATGTTGGTGTTCCTTTTACCATAGTTTTTCAAGTCTAAAGACTTAAAAAGAGATTTCATTTTTTCCCTTTCGGTATAGGGATAAAAATAAGGATAGTCCCTACTATCAGTGTCTTAGAAGAGGGCCTAGACAAAGGATTTTCTAGGGTAGAGGTTTGGGTGATTCAATGGGTTCTTGGGCAGGTAGGCATGCATGGCTTGGGGGGTTCTTCATGTAAGTAGGCCTACACAATCTGATTGTACCATGGTAAATGGACCACCTTATCAAAAAAAACTTGGGTGAGGCTTTCCTAAATCAATTAAGGGTCTTAAATTTTTTTCCAAAAAGTTCTTTTTTACACGTCCTTGGCTAGATAAGGGGACCTCACACTAATGGTCATCAACCATGGGGGAGAGGGTACCTCGTGTAGGTTTTATGTTTTTTAAACCCTATGAGGAATTTATTTATACTAACCCCAATTAATTTCATCATCTTCATAATTTAGTGGAAAACCTAGAATGTTTCAAGGGGATTAGACGAAGGGATAGGGTAATCAGAGCATCGAGAGTTCTTCAGGAAGTTTTCATCCTTGAAAATAAAGACCCCAGGGTTCTATTTATAGGGAAATGTGGGACACTAGGTGAATGGTCTCTTTCTTCATAGTTTTTCTGTGTAGGTGTTCCATTCTATATGATGTTCATCTCAGTCGTCTAGGCTAACACAAAGGTACCCTGCGCACCGGTGTTACTTGGGCGTACCTATGCGAAGGGCCTTTAGTGGAGTTTACAATCCTTTGCCTTATTCATTTCTATCCTTCTCTTACAATAAATATATTTTCTTTTGAAACCTTTTTATCAAAGTGAAAAAATGGAGTAGCAAAAATATACCCCCCAGGATTGGATCTGATCAAAAGAAGATGGTTTGATCCTGAGGTAAAGGGATGAAATGGGTGGGTAGATCACAAATTTCATCTACAAATATCATCCACACAGGTCACTTTCCTAGGTTATCCATGTAGTATGGGTACACCCATGGGCCACATAGAGGGTCTTCCTCATCTATAAATAGGTCAACTATTTCAATGTTCAGTTCTCACACATTGGAATTTCTGATCTTTCCATGCTACTATTCTATGCAGACCTTCTAATAAAGCTACTTTGCTAAAGCATCATCTGAATAGACAAGTTATGCACCTCCATGAGTGATACATACGTTTAGGTGATCTACCTTTGCGTTTCCTCTTGGGAGAGTGACCTTTGTGAGGTCACTTGTGCGGGTACCATATGCGAACTCATTCCTTTTCCAAATTTCCATCATTTTTATCCCTTTTTTGAAATAAAGACTTATGTAAAAAAAATTATTCTATTTATAGGTTCAATGGAAACTCAAAAGATCAGAGTTTTTGATGGAAAAGATCTAAAGAACATTGAAGAGATTGTAAAAGTTGTACGACATGACTGCTATGATACTCGTAACACTACTCTACCTGATCTACTATGACATCTGAAGAAATATCACCAAGAGTTTACTGATAGTAATTACCTTCCAATTTAAAGCCACAACCATTAAAAGGAGGTCCTCATACCATATTTTAATTATTATACTTCTCTCTCATGGTTTCAAGAGTACAAGAACATCACTACTTCCAACATTACAATCAAGGGTACATATATTAATGACAAAATTAAATCCATGGATTGTATTATGCATCATTGTCAATGTGAACTAGATCTGAATCCGCACACACATGAATTGAATCCAAACTATTATCCTTCCACCTTCCATGACTCTAAGACAGATCAGTCAAAGGGTGGGAGGGTAGACTGAGATCTTCACCTGCGAGGCGATGTTAAGCCTAAGTGGATGTGGGTGTACTGAGTACACCAAAATATTTTTGAGTTTGTGATTGAGTTGAAGTTAGTAAGTATTTATGAATCCCTATGGGTGGCCCAGACATACTATTATAAGAATTCATAATTTATCCCTGATATTCTCACTTGATGGAGAATTCAAATGAATTTTTTCCATCTGATGCATGGAGAAGTTGGTATCATCTTTTGGGATGTCCACAAGATTTGCAGACCTCAAATCCTAAGAGATATATATGGAATTTTCATCCCTCCTTTGGTGACATGGGATGATGCTAATAGGACACCAACTTTGGTGCATGAGCTACTGAAGATAACTCATGATATTAATAAGGAACACCCCCACTTAAGGGGGTTATCCATTCTAAGGTGTGGATGGGTACTTTCTTGGAGTCGAGGGGAGAATTCCATACTTGAAAAATTCCAACAAGATTCCCCAAGATGGTAAAGTGGAGCACTCCTGGTATATTTTGGCTATCTTTGGGAAAGAGGGAGTACAACAAATGGGGGTACAAGCCTAATTCTAGTATACCTACAAAGACACATCTCACAGGATTTTAGGCCATGTGACTAAGATTCTACCTACTTCCTGTCCATGATTCCAAAATCATCATGAGGCTATGGACATTTTTCATAGCGGCCAAGCTAGTAGAGAAGAAGAACACAGAGTTGGAAATCACTATCCTAGTAAAAAATCACCCATTCATGCTACATATTCATGTTCATAAGGTCCATTATAGAATTTTACGGCCATTCCAAGTGTTGTGGGGATGGGTCACAACCCACTTTAGAATCTATGTCATGTTAAAATGGATCAAGATTCCAGGGATCCAGTTTAGATCTTATATTCAAGACATATCTGGTATTCAACCCTTGTCCCTGAAGCCCAGAAAGACTCTAATGAGGCCGAGCCTATTCAAGGAGTTCAATTTCTCTCATATGAGGACCCACCAATGGGGATATTTACTGATGATGGAAATCCTGATGATGTGCGAAGATTTTATATGATGTCCTTTAGGGATGGAGTGCTAGTAACCCATATCGATGGTGAAGTTATATATGAGGCCTATGTTCCATATAGGTTTTCATATAAATTCAAATTCCTAAAACAAATAAGTGTATCTTTTTTGGTCTACTTATGATTAGAAAATCATCTATTGGTAGCCCAACAATTTTGGATTCTTACAAAAATGGATCTAACTCAAATGTTATTCAACCTGCCTCTAGTAGATGCACCTAATGGATTGAATTCCTAGTATGTAGAGGAAAATATTTCATCATATCCCAAGGGAGTATTGGGATAATTTGTTCCTCAAGTTAGGATTGGAATAACTTTCAAGCATGAAAAGCGAGGCAGAAAGGATCCCCCCTGTACATAAGGTTCTTCTTCTCCCCCTAAGGATTCATTTCCCCCTTCGGAGGGTGTATATGAAGAGGTCCCAAGTCTTCCCAAAAAACTCATCTAACATTTAGTATACCTTCCATAATCAAAATGGATATGCAAACTAAGGTTCAGCCAAGACGGTCTAGTGTTCATCATCAATAAGAGACTCGAGTTTTGTTTTCCCTCCCTTATTATGCGATGGAGATGGTTGGGAATCCTCTGAAATAAAAAATTATCAAACCAACTTAATAAAATTCTAGGATGAAATCTAAATATGAGAAACTAAAGGTAGACAAATTCTATTAGGATATGCCTTCAGATGCAGAAGTTATGTGGCCACTTATTCATGTAGGGTTGCAAATTCCAAAGATAGGAGATTCTTGATCCCCACCCAATCTTCATTTTGAGGAAATACCACGGATTTGGGGATTTATATTTGGGAACTAGATATTTTTATCTATTCATCAAACTACTGGATCCCTAATAAAATATGGGTGGAGTACATGTCAAGATAGGGTACCTCTGAAGGGGTTGACCACTCGTCTTCTGAGGAATGGATTGATTAAATCAATCTTAAGGATGTAAGTTCTCTTTTTCTTGTCTCTTCCACTATTTTTCATTAATTTAATTTCAAATGAAGAATTGTGGCTAAGGAGAAATGTCACCTTGATTTCCAATGGTCCAAGGGGAATTTATCCAAGATTCCATCACTAAAATATGGCCTGAATGAAACCCTACTAAAAATCATGAATCATCCCCCCAAACTAAGAGATCTATCCCCAGGTCAAGAGAAAATAAAGGATAATATATTAGGATAACTTCCATTAGCACCTATAATACTTGTCTTTGATGAGGTTGGTTCTATCCTTCTATCATCGAAAAAGAAAAAAACTCAGAGGATAAAATCATTGGCTAAGCACCTTGTCAGTGATGGTAAGTCACTATGATACCATTAATATATTCCTTATCCCAAAACAAAATTTAAACCACTTTGTGATTACAGAATATCATTCCCTATCCTCTCTCAAGAGGCTTGAAAATGAGCATCCAAGAACTAAAGAGGATATTATGATCCAAGCACGGATTCCAACTAGTGAGTTAGATCCCTTTACAGAAGAACTTTCAAGGGTTGAGAATACATTATATACTTTTATCGTGGATCTTTCCACTCTAGAGAGGTGAAAGATTCTGATAATTTTAAATATACATCATAAGAAATCCTCTTCTAACTACTCACTTTGTCCTTATGATATTTTAGGTTCATCTCATTCACGATAACACCCTGTGATGACTGACGCTGACCCTATAGCTATCTCTGATTAAGTTATTTGGGGTCTCAAGTCAAATGAAGAGGGTGATGTGTTGGGTCCCTAGCCAAATATTCTAGGCATCCACACCAGTAAGATTTCCATGGGGATTGGGACATCAATACATTCCTTGAGAAATCTTTTCATGACCTTTGAAGAAATGTTGGAACATATTAATATTCCCACTAAGTTAGAAGAATTTTAGGAACTTAATAGGGTATTGAATGGAATTGAGTATTTGTTTTTGTGTGACCATTTTTTTATGTTTGATTCTCTGATCATGACTGGTTTAAATGCATAGCTCCATCCATGGATAATGTCACAGTAGTAGTGCATGAACATTTCATCGAAGTCTATCCCAACACCACTATTGATAGGGGACCAACTCAGGTAGATATTTAAATGGGGAGTCTTTCTAAGAGTCCTTTCAAAAACTCTAGAAAAACCCAGGAGAGTGACCTTCATCATGACATTTTGGCTCAAACTAGTAAGGGTAGGGATTCTAGGGAAGAATCCATCCAATAAACTGACTCATTACTGGGATATTTTTACCCACTTCTTTAACCATCCCCCATTTCTTCCACCTGTAATCTTTTTGAGTCTAACAATGATTATTATACATTTCTTAACACCATCATCTTTAGTGGTTAGGTCTAAATGTGGAGCCTTTGCACCAATTTAGTTGATACTAGAAGGTAAGGCCACCACTCTCCTAGAGGGAGCGGGGCATGGTGCCTCATTGAGTGTTCTGATACCAAAATACATTTCTCCTCCTGAAAGTGGATCTAAGTCAGAATTTGAGATTCAAAATTCCCTTCACATCACACTTATCATGGATTGGAGGAAAATTTAAAAAATAATCTCCCTGAAACCATTGAAATAATTTCCTTTATGGTTATTTCTACTTCAATTCATGTTCTGTATTCTAGGATATGGCGATTTTGACAACTGGCTGCTTTGTGATTCCATAAAGGATATCATCTAAAAATGGGAGTGAGAGCATGAGATTCAACATGAAATCATAAAGGTGAAGCTTCTTGTCAATATTGATGATCTTTGAGATGCATTATCCTAGGTGGAGGAAAAATCTAGAAGAATTTAAACAATAGATTAATGAGAAGGCCACTCAAATCTTGCACCTTCAGCAAGAAATGGATTCCACTTTGGGAGAGCTTGTATAACATCACAATTCCTTATAAGGAGCACATACTAAAGGGTCAACTACTATTACGAATGTAGCGGGGGAACTTTTCTGAGATGAGGATACTGAATCTATTCAGTTGGATGGAATTTGAAAAACTACTAAGGTGGATCAGGAGTCTATTCATCAAATAAATAGTTATGTTGATGGTCTTTTGTAAAGTGTTCTAGGGACACACCATTTTGTGGATGTTCCTCCTATTTTTTGTCTCATAAATGAAAAGAGTTTTTTTTCCAATCATATATTTTTCCATCCTTGTTTTCTTCCTACTTTCATAAGATTACATTGAAACTAATTTTCATTGAAAAAATATATCTGTGTTAGCTAGTCATAACCACGGTGATAAGGATAGGAAGATGATCTAACTTTTTCCTAATACATGGGGACCATGGAGTATAGTTTGACTGTAGCTAGGTTTGTATGGAAACCCTTATAAACTTTGTGTATTTTGTTTCATCACCCTAATTTATTCTTAAGTAAAATATATGGAAGACTTAAGGGGTAAAACAATGATTTTTATTAGACTACCCTTTTAGGGTTTTCATCCTAACAAGTTTTCTACCTATTTCTTTTCATATCATGATTTGTTCCAAAAACACATGGAGTGTAATTATAAAGAGCTAAGACTCAAATTTTTTATAGATATCCTATTGTGGGTTTTCAATATGGTACAGATTAATAAATATTATTTATTTACATACCATCCAATGATCAAACATGTGGTGTTAAACATCTATGGAAATCTGATCCCATTTAACCTATGCTCCAGAAAAATAATTTTGCAATATAGCACTCCCCTTTCTAATAGCTATATGTGACAAGCTATGAAAAAACAAATAATAAAATAATTAGTATATAAATAAATTAATGATAATTAATGAAAACTAACTAAAATACATAGGCAAACATACCTCTGCATGCATGGATCGAATCCAAGATGTGGAAGTTGCTCAGGGATAGGGTTAAGAATCATCAATCATGCAAGACCATGCCCCCTCCAAGTCCTCCCTAAACTAATAATAGTCTGAGGGTCATATGATCCAACATACTACTCATCATCAGGTAGATTAGCCTCCAGCAACAGAAAAAAAAATCTGAGTCCATCTAAAACATGAAATAACTATTGTTAGTAAACAGTTGAAAACAAAAATTATATATAGATATATATTATATATGATTATAACAAGAATTTAACTATGTCAATCTTGATATTTATCCTCATCTTCATATCTGATGGTGTCAATATCTTCATATTCCTCCTCAGCATCATCAATGTCCGTATGAGTTTCATTTTTATCATCTCTTATCATTTCAAATTCATTTGTTACATCATTAACATCATTGTCACCATCTACCATTAATTGTGGGGTGTCATCACATATATTTTCATATCTTCATGAAAAATATGGGTTTGGAGTAATCTCTGGAAAAATTTCAATTCCTTTCACTTCAGCAGAAGCACATTCACTTTGAATAAACTGATTTTCCCAATATTTCATTTTTATTATGCTCCATTAATCATCCAACTCTCTTGAAGTAGTACGATAATTTGAAAAATAAATTTGATGAGCTTGATGATCCAATAAAAATGGTTGATTTACAGTAAAAAGGATTTTATATTTAATATCAATGATTCCATGGCCCAGATAAACATGTAAGCCTCTCTCAGTATCCAACCACTAATATTTAAACATCGTTATGTAATTCTATCACAGATAACAACGTTCAATAATTTCTACCAACATTCCATAAAATTCAACTTCAATTTATTTATGATAATATCCTTTCAAGAAAACAACACTATTCATTTTCGTGATTCCTCATATGTAGGTGTATAAAATCTAAAACCATTCACCACATATTCATTATAATATTTAACAATTTTGGATGGTGGGTTAGTCAATACACACAATCAATTATCAATTTTATCCACGTGTTGATATACCTAAAAATTTGTAAAATAATTATCAATATAAAAAGTTATAAATTAATTTTTTATGGTAAACCATAAATAATTTATGATGCCATTTTTTGAAACCAGAAGGAAAAATTATTTTGTCGACGTTCTTCAAGAGAAACTGTTGTAATTTGTGGAATCTTTTTCTTGATATGATTATCATATAACCTAAAAATAAAATAATATTAAATTATTGTAAAAAATATTATATAATAAGTGATAGGATAAATAATAGTAAAAATGGTGTCATTTCTTCACATTTGAGAAAAACATATATATGAGCTATGTGGTGTTCATCATCTGAAATCCATTGTTCATAAAATCCACCAAAGCTAAGTTCAGGATGATTAAAAAATAATAATTGATTGATCATTTAATCATTAAAATTTTCCTAATTATGTCCCATACGATTATTTTTTTAGGGATATTCATATTGAAAATAATGAGGGAAGAAAATATAGAAATTTCCTTCTCTAAATAAGCTTCTGAAATTGAGCCTTCAACCGATGATTTGTTATGTAATTTTTTCTCCAATTTCTACATGAATATCTCAAATGGGTACATCCATCAGAACTATACCGAACCTCCACATTTTTCTTTATACTAAAAATGTAATATCAAATATTCTATTGAGTCAAAGAAAGTTAGCAGGAAGATTTTTTCCAATTTACATAAAATTAAAACAACATCTTCTTGCAGTCTACTTGGTGAATCATAGTCTATTGTCGCCGCACAAATGTCTCAGAAAAAATATGATATGTATGTTAGAACATCCCAAATCATAGAATTCAACAAACATATTAATCCAATTGGAAGAATTATTTCTATTATAACATGACAGTCATTACTTTTTAATTCGATAACATGACCATTTCTGACACATCTACCCAAATTGGAAACATAACCATATGGAAGTCTTAAATTAAAAATCCACTAACAAAATAATAATTGATTTTATTTGGAAAGTGTATAATCTACTTTTGGATTATTTAACTTATGTGATCTGATATTTTCAAACAGTTCAAGTTCTGGTCACCTGCAAATTTGGGCAAGATCTAATCATGCCTTTAAATTATCTTTGTTCTTACCTAGTGTATTCAAACTATATAAAATATATTATGAAAATGGTTCTTCTCAATAT
Source organism: Viscum album (assembly GCA_963277665.1). NCBI lineage: Eukaryota > Viridiplantae > Streptophyta > Magnoliopsida > Santalales > Viscaceae > Viscum > Viscum album. The sequence goes on from OY728137.1 coordinate 374,429,998, forward strand.
GCATGACATCCAACATGTGACAAACCAAAAAAATCAGACCAATATGGTAGATCCCAAAAATTATTCATTTCATCCAATTGTGTTCTTTCCCAAAGCCATCATTTTTCTATTGGTTTATAGTTTTTTCAAATGTAATGGGAGGGAATGAAGAGATAATTGATTTTAACTTCATACCTGAGATCATTTTTGGTGGTCCATCTCTTTCAATCGTGCCTTTTTTGAAATGATATTTGTTCCTCTGAAAAGGATGATCAGTTGGAAGGAATATATGATGATAGTCGAAAAAACAAGTTTTTCTTCCATTGATGAGCATAAATACTTTTCTGCCTCTCATACAGGATGGACATGATTTTAGAACTTGTGTACTCCATATAGATAACATGCCATATGATGTAAAGTCATTAATTGTCCACATCAATGCAGCATTCACTAAGAAATTTTGTATCATAGCTTCATCATATATACTGACACCATTACTCTGTAATGAATTTAACTCCTCAATAAATGGTTTAAAATAAACATCAATATTCTTTTTTGGGGGTCCTATAATTAATAAGGTCAAGAATATATATGGATCCTTCATCAACATCTAAGGAAGGTAAATTATACATAGTTATAAAGATATTCCAACATGAATACTTACTACTGTAAGAACCAAATGGATATAAAACATCAGTAGAAAGACCCAATCACTAATTTCGAGCTTCTAAAGTAAAATATGGATGTACATGATCAAAATGTTTCCATAAATCACCATCAGAGGGATGATTTATTCTTTTACCAGTTGAAATATTGGTTTTTTGTCATAACATCAATGTCACTATGTTTTGAGACATAAATAAACATTGCAATCTAGGTATTAGAGGGAAACACCTCAACTGTTTCACTAGAGTCAATCTAGACATCCCTAATTGGGCCTCTTTATACCTCAATTTTCCACATGTGTGATAGCTATCCAACAAATCATTTTTCACTATAATATAAGATTAAATCATTTGAACATGCATGAATCTTCTGATAACCAAGACTGAGATTACAAAATATCCTCTTACTATCATATAAATTTAGAAGCAACACATTTCCTTCAGGTAATAGTGTTTTAACCAAAGATAATATCTAATTAAAATAGTTATTTGACATTCCAATATCTGATTTAATAGCCATAAATTTTTTTACCACTTCAAAATTTGTTACCTTTCAACCAAGATATAAGGCATCCTTAGTAGACCTCAAACACTCATAAAATTGAGATGGTTCTAACTCAGGTGTTAAATCAATATCTTCTTGAGTTTCAGTTTTTTGAAAAGATGAACCTTCCACATTATGTACTAAATTTTGAAACTATGATGGATCTGGAACCAAATTATTATTATCTTCTCTGGAACTATTCTCACCATGTTGATACCAAAAAACATATTCTACTTGAAAACCAAAAATGAAATAGATGACCCCCAATGTTTTGAAATGTTTCAAACATCCTCAGACCACATTTCTTATGATAAAAATGTTTTAACACCCTCAATATATACCAGATTTTTACTAGAACCATTTGGATTCCTATGCTGATTTATCCAAGCATGATAATCTAATAATGATTATTATCTACTTCCTTATTCCATGTTTCTTTAAAAAATGTAAAATAATTAGTTTTTTATAAATAATTTGATATTAGAAAAAATTGATTTAAAAAAATAAAAAAATTGTTAATTATTCATATATATTACTAATTATCACAATTTATTACTAATTATTCATATTTATTGTGAATTATTCATATTTATTGTGAATATTTTATATTTATTTCTATTTGTTGTAAATTATTGCTATTTATTGTGAATTATTGCTATTTTTTCTATTTTTTACTATATTTTGTTATTTGTTACTATTTTTTGCTATTTATTGCTATTTATTTCTATATATTTATATTTATTTCTATTTATTACTAATTATTGCTAATTATTTCTAATTATTTCTAATTATTACTAATTGTTGCTATTTATTGTTATTTATTTCTATTTATTGCTATTTATTGGTAATTATTTCTATTTATTACTGTTTATTTTTATTTATTGTTATTTATTACTATTTATTCATATTTATTGCTAATTATTGATATTTATTACTAATTATTACTATTTATTCTTATTTATTACTAATTATTCCTAATTATTTATAATTATTTTTAATTATTACTAATTATTCCTAATTATTCCTAATTATTCCTAATTATTCCTATTTATTTCTAATTATTCCTAATTATTCCTAATTGTTCCTAATTATTCCTAATTATTTCTAATTATTTCTAATTATTTCTAATTATTCTTAAGTATTCCTAATTATTCCTATTTATTATTATTTATTCTAATTTATTCCTAATTATTACTATTTATTACTATTTATTACTATTTATTATTATTTATTACTATTTATTACTAATTATTATAATTATTACTGAATATTAATGATTATTACTAATTATTACTAATTTTTGCTAATTATTACTAATTATTACTTATTATTTCTAACTATTACTAATTATTCCTAGTTATTCATAATTATTCTTAATTATTCCTAAATATTAGTAATTATTCCTAATTACTCCGAATTATTACTTATTATTCCTATTTAATCCTATTTATTTCTATTTATTACTAATTGTTACTAATAGTTACCAATTGTTCCTATTTGTTTCTATTTGTTCCTATCTGTCCTGTTTTTTCATATTTGTTCCTATTTATTCCTGTTTTTTTTTATTTATTCCTATTTATTCCAAATTATTTTTATTTATTCATATTTGTTACTATTTATTACTATTTATTAATATTTATTACTATTTATTACTATTTATTACTAATTTTTACTAATTATTTTTTTATTACTAATTATTACTAACTATTACTATTTATTACTATTTATTATTAATTATAACTAAGTTTTACTAATTATTACTTATTATTACTATTAAATAAAATTTATTACTAATTATAACTTATTATTACAAATTATTACAAATTATTCCTATTTATTACTAATTATTCCTAATTATTCCTAATTATTCTTAATTATTCCTAATTATACCTATTTATTCCTATTTATTACTATTTTTATAATTTGTTCATATTTATTATAATTTATTATTAATTATTACTAATTATTACAAATTATCACAAATTATCACATATTATTACTAATTATCAATAATTACCACTAATTTTTACTAATTATCACTAATTAACCTTAATTGTTACTAATTGTTATTAATTACCACTAATTACCACTAATTATTACTAATTACCACTAATTGGCACTGATTATTACTAATTATTACTAATTATTTCTAATTATTACTAATTATTCATATTTATTCCTAATTATTACTAATGATTTATATTTATTCCTAATTACTCATATTTATTACTAATTATTCCTATTTATTAATAATTGTTCATATTTATTCCTATTTATTAGAAATTATTCGTATTTATTACTAATTAATCCTATTTATTACTAATTATTCCTATTTATTACTAATTATTTTTATTTATTTCTAATTATTCCCCTTTATTACAAATTATTTCTATTTATTCCATTTTATTACTAATTATTCCAATTTATTCCAATTTACTACTATTTATTCATATTTATTACAAATTAATCTTATTTATTACAAATTATTCATATTTATTACAAATTATTCCTACTTACTACAAATTATTATTAATTATTCTTATTTGTTACTAATTATTCCTAATTATTCCTATCTATTACTATTTATTCCTATTTATTACAAATTATTCCTATTTATCACTATTTATTCCTAATTATTCATATTTATTCCTAATTATTCATATTTATTACTAATTATTCATATTTATTACTAATTATTCTTATTTATTACTAATTATTCATATTTATTACTATTTATTCTTATTTATTGCTATTTATTGCTATTTATTACTATTTATTTCTATTTATTACTATTTAATATTATTTATTCCTAATTATTACTAATTATTCCTAATTATTCCTATTTATTCCTATTTATTCCTATTTATTCCTATTTATTTCGAATTATTCCTATTTATTACTATTTACTACTAATTACCACTAATTATTATTAATTGTTACAATTTATTAGTATTTATTACTAATGAAACAACATATTTGTAAAAATAAATAATGCAAAATAAAACTCTCTAATTCTAAATTAATTTAATTTTCACCAATTAACAATAATTACAACTAACATAAAATTAAATCAATTAACTAAAAAATAAATGTAATAGATAAATACCTTAAAACTAAATCTTTTGTATGCTAGAAGCCTTGAAAATCACTCTGATATGAAATTTTAATCTTTGGGAAAAATTTAGAGAGATGTATGAGATTTCAGAGAGGGGGGATTTCAGAGAAGTGTGAAATGAAAAAAACAAATGGGGGGATATATAGGTTAGATTATTTGCGATGGGACCCGTCGCAAATACTAAAACCCATATTAATTAGAGGCGGCAGTTAAAAAGTTATTTGTGTCGGGTCCCATCGCAAATATCTACCTGTCGACACAACATTTATGACGGGTCCTGTCCCAAATGCTAAAAACAACTTAAGGGTATTTATGAAGGGTGTAACCACCTGTTGCAAATAACCTTCATGCAGGTTGGCGTGCAGTGTGTGCCAAACCATTTGCAACAGGATACTTATTCCCGTCGCAAATCATTATGTTATCTGCGATATGAATAGGGTCGCATCGTAAATAGTCCATCCAGACGGACTATTGGTGACGACATCATCCCCTGTCACAAATGACATATTTTTTCATAGTGTAAATGACCCTATAAGAACCCTAAATCTCTCTAAAACCCATTAAAGACCCGCTATACCCAAAAAAAAACCCAAAATCTCTATAAATAATAAAGAACCCTAAAACAACCCAAAAACTCCTAATAAACCCTAAAAATCCCTAAAACCATTAAACCCACCTAAAATCCCTAAAAATCCTAAAAATTTCTATAAACTCTAACAAACTATAACCCCCCCCCCCAAACCCTTAAAACCCTAAAAAAACCCAAAAAAAACAAAAATAAAACCTTAAATACCCTAAAAACCCCAAAAAACCCTAAATACCATAAAATACCCTAAAACTCTAAAGAACCTAAAAACGCCTAAAAACCCTAAAAACCCTAAGCCCCTAAAAACGCTAAAAATCCTTTAAACCCTAAAAACCAGAAAAACTCAAAAAAAACTCTAAAATCCTAAACAACCCCTGAAAAAACCTTAAAACCCCTCTTAAAATAGAAAACCCATAAAATCCCTTAAAGTACCTAAAAACTCTAAAACTCTTTAAAATTCCCTAAAAACCTCTAAAAATCCCTTAAGACCCTAAAATCCTAAAAACCCCTAAAGGACACTAAAAACCGCTAAAAGGCCAAAAAATACCCTGAAAACCCTTAATGACTCTAAATAACCCTAAAACACTAAAAGACTGTAAAAACATAAATACCCTAAAAGACTCCCAAAAACACTAAAAAACCTAAAGGACCCTACACCCCTAAAAATTCCTAAAGGGACCTAATATACCCTAATTAAACTAATGGACCTAAAATACCCTAAAACCCATAAAACCCCTAAAATCTATAAAACCCCACAAAATGTTAAAACACCTAAAAAGTCATATAACCCCAAAATACCCTAAAATCCTAAAACCCCCTAAAAAGACCTTAAAAGATGCCAAAATACCCTTTAAACCCAGAAAGATCAAAAACCCCTCACCCCCTAAAAAGACCCTAAAACCCCTAAAAACTCTAAAAACCCTAATTACCCTAAAGACCCTAACAACCCCTAAAAGACCCTAAAATTGCTTAAAACATAAAAGACCCAAAAAAACCTAAAAGAACCTAAAAAACCCATAAAAACAATAAAATCCCTAAAAACCATAAAACCCCCCTAATATAACCCAAAACCCCCTAAAAATAATAAAAACCCTAAAAATAAAAAAAAAACATTTAAATCCCCTAAAAACTATAAATACCCTAACAAGCTATAAAAATCCTAAAAACACTATAAAAACCTAAAAACCCTAAAACCCCTAAAAATATCTAAAACCCCAACAAAACCCTAAAAACCTAAATACCCTAAAACCCTAAAAGAACCTTAAACCCCCTAAAATCCATAATATAAACTAAAAACCCTCAAAAATAATAAAATAATCCTACAAACCCCCAAAAATCAAAACAATAACAAAAAACCATAGACACCTAAAAAACCATAAAACCCTAAAAACAATAAAACCCATAAAACACTAAAAACACTAAAAACCCATAAGACTATAAAACCTTAAAACCCATAAAACCCTAAAAATCCCCAAAAAACCTTAACCCCCCCAAATAGAACCTAAAAACCTAAAAAAATTAAAAACCCCTAAACACCAAAAAAATACCTCAAAACCCCGAAAAGACCCAAAGAACCACTAAATGACCTAAAAAAACATAAAAACCCTAAAATAACCTAAAAACCATTAAAACCCTAAAAGTACATAAAACCCCTAAAATCCCTTAAATACCGTAAAACCCATTAAACACCCTACAGACAATAAAAACCATAAAATCGATTAAAACCCTTAAAAACCTGACTACCCCCCCCCCCCCCCCGCCCCCAAACCCTAAGACATATCTAAAACCCTAATAAAAACCTAAAATAATCCTTGAAAACCCTATAAACCTTAAAATCCCTAAAAACCTTAAAAACCATAAAAACTTTAAAAACTGTCAAACCCAAAAAACCCAGAAAACCCATAAAACCCAAAAACCCCTAAAACCACCAGAAATACCGTAAAAACCCTAAACCCCCTAAGAAACAAAAAGAAACCCAAACCCCTAAAAACCCATTAAAAACTAAAAAAACTTCTTAAAACCCCAGTAGAGCCAAAAAACCCAAAAAATCATAAAAAACCTAAAACCCTAAAACCCCCAAAATACCCTAAAAACCATTACAAAACTATAAAAAACCTAAAGTCCCTACAAAACTTAAACTCCCTAAAAACTAAAATAAACCTAAAAACTGAAAGATCACCTAAAACACTAAAAACCCTAATAAAACCAAAAACCATTAAAAACACTAAGACACTAAAAACCCTAAAACCATGAAAACCCCCAAGAAAACCTAAAACCATAAAAACACTAAAAACAATAAAAAAATAAAAACCCTAAAATATAAAAATTCCTAAAAAAATCCTAAAAATCCTAAAACCACTTCAAAATCCTAAAAATACAAAAATCCTAAAAAGCCTTCAAATCCATAAAACCCCTTAAACACCACTAAAATTCTATGAAAAGCCTAAAAAATAAAAATAAAACTAAAAACTTAAAAAATCTAAAACTCTAAAAGCACTAAAACAACTAATATCCCTAAAAACCCTATAAACAATAAAAACCCTATAAAACCAAAAAAATCACTGAAACCCCCCAAAAATCATAAATAACACTTAAAACTCCAAAAAACCACTAAAACCCATAAATCATTCTAAAAATACTAAAAACCTTAAATTTCCCTAAAACCCAAAAAACATTAAAATACATTAAAATCCCTAAAGAACATAAAAATATTTTAAAACCCAAAAAACCATAAAACCCTAAAGGGGCCTTAAAACCCTAAAAATCTAATAAACCCTAGAAACCCAAAAAAAATATAAAAAAATATAAAAAATATAAAAATACTAAAAATACCTAAATATAATGAAAATACCTAAAATCCATTAAAACCTCTAAATGGCCCTAAAATCCCTAAAATAGCCTAAAACATTAAAGCCCCTAAAATACCCCAAAACCTTAAAAATAGTAAAAACCATAAAAGACCCTAAAACACTAAAAGGCCCTAAAACCCATTTAAACCCCTAAAAGACCATAAAACCTTAAAACCATAATAGACACTAAAAAACTAAAAAAATAAAAAAAATGACTTTGTTTCCCCCAAAGAAACCATTACGCATGACTGTGAAATGGTCTGATGGGGATTGGGTGGTGTATCCTTTTGATTATGAGAAGTAGGTTCCATAGTCAAGGTTCGCGTCGGTTTTTTTCGATGAAAATGCTATGCCCATTTATTAGGTTAATCGTAGGGGGTTTATTGGCATGAAATCTCCAATGTTGAGTATAATATCTTCAAATTCTGTCGAACAGGTTTGTTCATGGAGCCAAAAACACCCAACAGTTCTCATATCCAAGATTCAAGGACCTACTTTCCAAAGGTAGGTTCTCATTGGATGATTTTTCCAATGACACTTAAGAACTTACATTGGTCTATAGGATGGGAACATGGGCTCATCACACCTTTTTAGGTGTAGATATTTCCCATTCTGTAACTCTTATAGATTTAAGTCAAGTTCATATGTTCGTGAATATTTGGTTCACTCCCAAGCATGTGTCTGTGGGTTACCACTGGGTTGTAGTTGATCATATATATAAGCATGGGTTCGGAATCATCTCTATGTATATGAGGTTCTCTATCAACGGGAACATCCATATGGATAGCCTAGTGATTCATTAATGGTTATTGAGACAAAAATAGTTTTAATCCATTTGATGGGGTTCTCAGAAGTTTACTATCATCTAGGGGGGATAGAAGTTGCATGAATATCAGTATTGAACCCGTAAGATGGGCTTCCTATGTATCCTCATGAGATGAATAAAAACCCATATTGTTTGGTGCTGCTTAATAGGACATATCACCTTTTAAGTTCATGTGACTAGGGCCCAATCATGAAGTTTAACGCCACGCAGAAAGGACATCCAGGTGAATGGTGCCTAGTCAAGATTTGATGTGGGACTTATACCAATGTGGCCAGAGGGACCCGATAGAGACATGATTTCCTGGGCGGGTCATGATCTTATTGTGGATATGAACTAATATGGATGGATTTAAGTGTTGGGTTTGAACATTGAGGAGGCTTCCAACATATCCCAATTAGTGTGGAATCAAATACTGTGTAGTTAAGTTGGTTGGGACTTAAACCCCAGGGAAGGGCTGTTTAAGGGAGTTATATTCACGGATGTGAGGCTTATGCATGGGAGCATCCCATTTGGATTTTATATTATTTGGAATTATACTATATCGGGGCTCATTGAGCTTGGTCCATAGACAGGTGTCATATGTATCCTGGGTATGACATGAATTAGAGTTATTGTAGTTCAATTGGTTGGAACTTAATCCTTATGGGAGGCCCGTTTAAAGGAGGCATATTCGCTGATGTGGGGATTATGCATGGGATTGGCCCATTTGGATTCAATATTCTTGGGACTTATACTATATAAGTGCACCATTGAGCTCAGGCCTTTGGAAGGAATCCTACATATCCTAATTATGAAAATAATCAGAGTTCTCATAGTTTAGTTACTTGACCAAGTGCATCCATATTTTGTTTTAGAAAACTGAAACGTGTGATTGGGTATTTCTACTGATGGTTTCTATCCATTTGGTTCTTATGGTAGTCATTATTCATGTTGTCCTATCTTTATAACTCCGCATAATTTACCTCCATGGATGTTGATGAAGGCGCTGTATATCATTTTGACATTATTAATTCTAGGTCATTCAAAAAATAATATTGATGTTTATTTAAAACCATTGATTGATGAGTTAAATTCACTATGAAGTAATGGTTCTAGTACATATAATGTTGGTGTGAAACAAAACTTATTATTGAAAACTGGATTGATGTAGATAATTAGTGACTTCCTAGTATATGGTATGTTATCTGGCTGGAGTACACATGGTCCAAAATCATGTTCATACTATTTGAGAGATAGCAAAACCTTTATGCTCTTCAATGCCAAAAAACCTTGTTTTTTCAACTGTCATCACATATTCCTTCCAACTGATCATCCTTTTCGAAGGAGAATATATCATTTTAGAAAAGGAACAGTTGAAAACGATGATCCTCCAAAAATGATCTCAGGTACAGAGTTAAAATCAATTTTCTCTTCTTTACCTACCATCACATTTGGACCAATAATAAACCAACAGAAAATTGATGGGTTTGGAAAAGAGAAAATTGGATAAAATGAAGCATTTTTTGGGATTTTCTATATTGGTCTATTTTGTTGGTCCATTAAATGTTGGATGTGATTCATATTGAGAAGAACTATTTCGATAATTTATTCCATATAGTTTTGGATACACCAGGTAGGACCAAAGATAATGTAAAGGCATGATTAGATCTTTCCCAAATTTGTAAGTGAACAGAAATTAAACTGTTTGAAAATGTCAAATCACGGAAGTTAATGAAGCTGAAATTAACTTATACACTTTCCAAAGAGAGTCACTTATTATTTTGTCAATGGATTGAAGATTTCATACTTCTAGATGGTTATGCTTCCAATTTGGGTAGATGTGTCAGAAATTGTCATATTACCAGATTGAAAAGTCATGAATTTCATATTTTAATGGAAATACTTCTACCGATTGAATTAAGAGGTTTGTTAAATCCTATGATTTGGGATGTGCTAAAAAACATGCAATATTTTTTAGAGATATTTGTGCATCAACAACAGACTATGATGCAGTAAGAAAACTACAAGAAGATGTCATTTTAATTTTATCTAAATTTGAAAAAATCTTCATGCCATCTCTATTTGACTCAATGGAACATTTGATATTACATTTTCTGCATGAAACAAAATGTGGAGATCTGATATAGTTTCTATGGATGTACCCATTCGAGAGATGCATGCAGAAATTGAAGAAAAAATTATGTAATAAAGGATCGGCTGAAGGCTCAATTGCAGAATCTTGTTTTCAGGAGGAAATTTCTTTTATCTTATCTCATTACATTCAATATGAATATCCCTTAAAACACAGTTGCATGGGTCATAGAGAGGGAAATGTTAACAATGACATGAGCAACCAATTATCAGTTTTCAATCAGCCTAAATCTAGATTTGGTGGAGCTAATAAATGATGGCTTTTAGATGATGAACATAAAAGAGATCATATATATATTATAATAAACAATGAAGAAATGGAACCATTTGTATTATTATTACTCCTATCACTTATTCTATAATTTTTGAAATAGTACATTAATCTTATTTTATTTTTAGGTTATACGATAATCAAATCAAGAAAAAGTTTCCACAAATTACAGAAACTTCTCTTGAAGAACATAATCAATTTTTTTCCTACTGGTTTCAAAAACTGGTAACATAAATTATTTTTTATTTCACATAAAAAATAAATTTAATACTTTTTATAGTGATAATTATTTTACAAATTTTCTGGTATCTCAACATGCTAATAAAATTGATAATCGATTGTGTGTATTGAGTAACCCACCATCCAAAATGGTTAAATCTAATAATGTATATGTGGTGAATGGTTTTTGATTTCATACACATGTATATAGGGAATCAAAAAAATGAATAGTGGTGTTTTATTTAGAGGATCTCATCATAGAGAAACTGAAGTTGAATTTTATGGTATGCTAGAAGAAATCATTGAACTGTGTTATCTGGGACAACATTACATAACGATGGTTAAATGTCAGTGGTTTAATACTGAGAGAGGCTTGCATGTTCATCTGATCCATGGAATCATTAATATTAAATATTAAATTCTTCTTGTAGTAAATGAACCATTTTTATAGGCTCATAAAGCACACAAAATTTATTATAAAAATTACCCTACTACTTCAAGAGAGTTGGGTGATTGGTGGAGCATAATAAAAAATGAATCTCGAGAGAATCAGTTTAGTGATAGTGAACGTGGTTCCGCTGAAGTGCAAGGAATTGAAATTTTTCAAGAGAATGCTCCAAATCCATCTTTTTTCTGAAGAGACATGAATATCATTGATGAAACCCCACAGTTAAGGGTTGATGGTGTCGATGATGTTGATGATGTTACGACCGAATTTGAAATGACAAGAGATGAAGAAACTAAAACTAATATAGAAATTGATGATTAGGATGAGGAACATGAATACATTGACAGTGAAATCTATGAAGATGAGGATGAAGATGAACATTGATACAATTAAATGCTAGTTATAATCATATATAATATATATCTATATATAATAGTTGTTTTCAATGTTTTCTAACAACAATCATTTCATGATTCAGATTGATTAGGATCTGTATTGTCTATTGTAGGAGACTTATCTACCTTTATACAAGCAGGATATCAAATCATCTGACCCTCAGACTGCTAGCGATTTAGGGAGCACATGGAGGGGGCGTGGTCTTTCCCAACTGATGATTCCTGACCCTATCTCTGAGAAAAGTTCACATTTGGGTTTGATCTATGCACACAAAGGTATGTTTACCTATGTATTTTAGTTTTTTTCATTAATTTATTTATATTATAATTGTTTGATTAATTTTTCTTTTTTTCAAAGTTTTACGCATATAGCTGTTAGACAGGGGAGCTCTATATTGTTCAATTATTTTTCTGAGGTATGGGTTTCATGGGATCAGATTTCCATTGATGTTAAGCACTACATGTTCAAGAATTGGATGGTACATAAATAAATAATATTTATTTTTAAATTAATATAATTAATAACTTCATATTATAAATTATTTTTAGGGTTTATAGTATCCCATTGATAAGTGAATGCATGAGGCTATCTCGAAGGCATGGCATAGAGCTATGCATCCATATAGCACTCAGTTTTTTGACAATTTGAAAGGGAAATCAATGGAGAAAACATGAGTGATGGAGTTTGATGAGAAATGTCATATCCACTAACCTGATTATATTTCATCTCAAGTTTGGGATGGATTATGTATAACTAGTTGAGTAGGCAGTTTTAGAGTAGATCCTCAGTAGGTTAGAAGAATTGGTGGAGATAAGAGGTGACACATCGAGCTGGTAGTAATACATTCAGTATTCATATGGAGCATATGGTAAGTATATGTATTTTTTAAAATATTGTATATAACATTAAATATAAATGCTTTATTTTATATTCATATAGGCAGTCACACAGCCCGATATTACCGAGTACAACATTTATAAGAGGATGTACAATGATTCAGCCACTGGAGAGATTAGAGGTACTTGACATCGTCATATTATAGTTAGTATAATTTATTTTTGAGTTTTAAATTTAACTAAAAATAATATTTTAAATATGTTAATTTTAAATTGCAATTGAAGGATTCATATGAGGCTGTTATGTCTCAAACACATAGTGAGAGTCAGGCCGAGACCAATGGTCAGACCATTGTCCCCCAATTTGATGAGCCAGTGTGGATGAAGGCGAACCAGTATGCCTTCAAGAAATGCTGAGTTGTTTGTATCATATCTCGATTGAACCCTGGAAGTTTTTATGGCACTACTATGATGTCGGCATCCATCTTGGGAGGAACTCGTGGAGAGTCATCATCATATACTGCACAATATCAAGAGCATCTTAGATCTCAGTGTGAGCTTCTAGAAACTATGCATAGAGAGAAGGAGGAGATGTGTTAGTGGCAGTAGCAGTAGCAGGAAGAGTTCCTATGACAGCAGCAGCAACAGCATTAGATGTAGGATGAGATGCGTTGATGGTAGCATCAGTAGAAGCAGGAGCAGATGGAGTACATGCGATGTTTGACTCATAATTTAGGGATTAAGGTCTCTCCACCATCTCCTCCAGCTACCCTAGACGACCCTCCCCCCTCAGTGATGTATTTTTATTTTATAATGAAACATTTAAATGTAATTTTTTTTGTAATATTAGCTATTTAATGTTTTAAATAGTGTGTTTTTTATATTATTGCGAATATTACAGTTTTTATTATTTATTTAATTTTTTTATTATATTTATTATTTTATTAGTTAATATAATTTTTATATTTTGGTGAATACTAAGATTTTTATTATATTACTAATATTAATATTATTATTTCATTAATATTAATAACAATAATATTATTATATTATATAATGATTTTATAATTAATTTTATTTTACTAATAATAATATTATTATTTCATTTATATTATTATTTTATTATTATTATTATTTTATAAATATTTTTATTGTACTAATATTAATATTATATTATTATTATTATTATTATTATTTATTTATTTTATTTTTTCCTGTTATTTGTGATGGGCCCATTGTAAATACTAATTGCGGGAGTGCATCATAAAATGTTTTTTAAAAAAATTAAGAAAATCATTTTCTATAGGTAGTCGGCCCATCGAAATAGGTTTTTAAAAAAATTCGTCGAACCTATTTGCGACGGTCCGTCAAAAATGTAATATTTACGAACCCCTTTTTCACAACGGGCCATTTGTGATGGAACCCCATTTCAAAAGATCATTTGCGATTGGAACCCATTACAAATAGCCCTTTTCTAGTATTGTAAGCCCATGTGAGTCATACTCAGTGTGAGAAACAAGGTGAAGCAATAAACTTGATGGTCATTTTGTAGAAGGTGTGTGCACAGTAGACGATGTGGGGATTATGCATTGAAGCTTCTCAAGTATGGAGGATCTCATTCCATGTGAGGAGGATCCCCTTTCATGTGAGTGGGGTTTATGCATGGAAGTGTCCCATGGAAACAAATCCCAACGGGAGATGGATGGGGAGGTTCCCAATGCTTGTCCCCTCTTTGGTCATTGGTTGGAGGAGGAGTGGAGGGGAAATAATGCTACCTCATGCAAGAAAGACTAAGGGATTACTCTATGAGGGATGCCTTGAAATTGGTTCTGGGAAAGGGGAGGGGTGTCACTCCTCATCAAAATGAAATGCAAGCATGATATCTTCTACTTAATACTGAACCGTATCAAAGGTAAAATTCATTAATTACCATTCATCTGTAGGAAAGCAAGGTTCACATGAGTATCCAAAAGTTTTAACCTGAGTTACCATGGGAATGAAAACTCATAGGCCTTCCTGGGGTCCTCCCTATTACAGGGATTGCTCACGTGACTCCACTTTCCATGGGTTTGTAAACTTAGAGGGGCATGCTGACACACCCGATGGTTTCCTTATAAATGCCTAGGGGCTTTGGAAGAGGATTTTTCCTTATTCCATAAGACTATTTTGTATAGGGACTACTAAATATGTGACGGAAAAGGAAGGAAATGACTAGAACTGGGGTGAATAACTCCTTGGGACACTCCATTCCACATAGAGTATCCTTACATGGTATGGGGTTTAATCCACATAGCATATTGCTATGTGGGTAGGGAGGTTGTTTGCATACTATATTGTTATGAGGATCTGGGTTCGGTCTATATAGTGTTTGTCTACATGAGACCATATTCGATCCATGTAGCGATTTTCTATGCAAGGCAGGACACCACCCACAGAGCTCTTTGTAATGCGGGATGCTTGATTGTAAAAGGGGTGTGGTTTCTGAACCTTGCGGGGAATATACCCATAAGGGATGAAAGTATCTTGGTTCCTTAATTAGTTTAGTTTCTTCCATTTAATTCTATATAGAGGGTTTTTAACCTTTACGTAATTTTCTAAAGAGTCCATCTTTTGTGGTTCTCTCTTCTTCTAATCATTCACTAATCCTTTTTGGGAATTCCTTCTTAAAAAACCAGCCCCTTTTTTAGTTCCCCTTGTTTTCTATTTATAAAGGAGAATAATGATTTGTGAATATTCTTTTTTGAAAGACTACAAAGGATTCTAGGTAATGTGGATGACTTAGTTAGTGGGTGTCATCTTTTTGTGGATGTTGGCGACGCCACCTCATCCCACGAATTAATTAGTTTGTGGGGGACATTCTCTTTTAGGGGCGTAAACCATAGCCTCATCCTATAAATGAATTTATTTCATTAAAAGAGAAATGTTGTTTGTGGTATCAGATATAACCACTTCCTTCCATGAATGATTTTATTTCATTTGTGGGATGTATCGTCGTCATCTTCTTTCTATGGATTGTTCATTCCACAGATGCCTCATGAAGCGGATCGCCAAGCGAAACAACGGTCCACGAAAGAGTTCTTCTCTAATATACCCATCATCGTTATTTTTTTCTTCTTTAATCAAATTTTTTTACAACGATATATTCTATTTTTTTTACTTCCTTTTCAAAATCCAGGTCAATCTTAATTTCCCTTTGCAAAGTTTTTAGGACCCAACAAATTCCCCCAATCGGAATGGGGTCTGATTGGAATGAAGCAGAGGCTATTCTGATATAGAAAGCGGTCCTGATTTGAACTAGTTTGTGGTAGATGAGTGGACCTAGAAGAGGGGACCGCGTCTATAAATAGGTGTCCTATACCATTTGTCCTCACTAGTTTTCTCAGCAAACCCAGTGCTATCGTGAATCCTCTACCATATACGATTTCCACATACTATCTCCTTCACAGATGCCTTCACCTACATGCCAAAAAATTTCATTTTCGAACTGAATTGAATTCATATATGAAGGGTGAGATTCATCTTAAATGTAGCGATGGATACTTCACAGACTGTTCATTCCACAAACAGTGGCTCCATTGGCCGACACCTTGCGGGACAACTTTCTACGCACTGTTGGTTCATGGTCTGATATCATTCATGGACTATTATTATGTTTTCCAGTTTATTTTCAGTCCTTTGTTGATTTAGAAACTAACTTCATTATGATCTATTATAGGAATTATAATGGATATTCATCTTACTTCCATGATCGCAACCAGAATAAGGGTGGATACGGTCAGAAATGTTGAAGATGATTTTTGATCTTGTGTTCTCCATCTGGAGAAAACACAAAAATATCTTCTTTCACCAGAACTCAAGGTCTACCCATTGTCCAGTCAATTACAATTTTATAACCTTAGAATCTAAGATGACACACCTTTTTCATTATTTTAATAGAGAAAACTTACCATTCATCTTGAAACATTTCAGAGGCATGATTGAGAAAATATTCCTTTCACAGGGGATATCATAGCTCATTTGATCCAAGAAAGCCAGTTTTCTTTGAATGGATCAATGTGGATAGAGAGTAAATTATGTATCCATAATCTATACTTGGAATGTGTTATCGAAAATTACTCATCCATCATCAACCTATCACAAGGTAATCTAAATGGAGGATGGAGGTCTAAATGGGATCTACAGCCTCGAGGGTGCTTTTATGATGAATGGGATTGGGGCTTCTAGGTGAATCAGAACTGCTTGGAGTTTCCCAAATATTTGGAAGCTATTAACCTATACTAGGAAATGTGGGTTCCCAAATTTTCTATATATTCACCAGGTGAGATACTGACTGAACTGCTAAGTTGCTGGTGTTCGAGCAGCAACACCTTCTACTTATCGGATGGGGAAGTGGGAATCATATAGTAGGATGCCTACTGACTAGGGGGACTTCCCATTCATAGAAACATGTGTGATGAATTCTTAATATTGACCAATACATCGGATAATATTGAGAATATGTCCCAACTAGTGAGGGACTTGTTGGTCATGGAACATGGATTGCTTGGTCAACCCCTCCATGTTTGATCCCTCATCCCATTTGATGCCTGGATAATGCAGTTCTTATAAGTGAATGGACTGAAACCAAACATACACTATAGAAAGATGCATCAAAAAAACAATCCCAACATATCCTAGGATCATACTATTCTACCCTTGATGTAGGCCAATATACCTCATAGGGTTATAAGGTCAGATCAGACGTATCGTCTGAGCTTAGACTAGCGGGTTTCTTTACCATGTTCCTAAGAGAATGGATCTTCCCTTCTTGTGATGTCTACACCAGTATCAGAGATTGTAACTTAATGATGTCAGCTACACTAGTAGAAGGACAACCCGTCAACTTATTCATCCCCACCCTCACTCATATCTACGAATTTTTGGGAAGATAAAGGAAGGGATATCTTTTTATCGCCTTAGCGGACCATTTCAATTTTTGTATGGATGGATGGTCGATCATTTCCCCTGATATAAATATCAGTATACCATGATTGTTCCTCAATATAATTTCCATTCAAGTCTTCTCAACATTGTCACTGCTCATCCCAAATCTTTGAGTACCGAAAATATAATTGAATTGTTGAGTGATATTTATTGTTTCAATTTTGTGCCTTACTCTGTGCCTCATAGATTAGTGGTAGACAATGGACAAGGTTCACCAGAAGCATGTTCCTATATTATTGAGCTTCAAGATGGAATCTTGAATTTTTCATAGAAAGAATGACCATATGTGAACCCTACACCCCTTATAGGTTTTCTAGGCAATTTGTATGCCTACAAAAAATAGTTTTCCTCCCAACTACTCGGGTCAAGAGGGAATCTCACTTGATAATTCTCTTACAACTATGGTTGAGGATGATGTGTGAGGATTATGGTTTGTAGATTTGTATCCCTCCTATGGTATCTTTAACCCGCTTATCATTAGAGTATGATCAAATGTGGGTGGCTCACTATCCTGATAGTGTATTGGAAAAGGTTAGTTCAAAGAGTTTAGAGATATTTGGATATTTCCATGCCTTTTTCAACTACATAATCTTCCTTCATCCCTACGATAAGAAGACGTATTGTTCACCATAGCATGAATTCAGAGAGAAATCCGTGTACTCACCCTATCTCTATGGAGAGTGATTCAAAACCTCTATCTCTTACTGACACAGTCTATGATCCTACTGAGGCTGGAATAAGAAGAACATCATCGGATATTCATGAAGTCATAGTCAAACTCATGCGCTTAGCCTTAGATATTGAACCATATTCAGAGTGGGAAGGTTCTCCCGCTTGGGTAACTAAACTTAGGGAAACTCCATCCACCATAATGGAACTCCCAGATTAGAGGCCCATTGTGGTGGGGAGGTGAAATCATAGTCCTGGTGCTATTAGGGAGCACCAGGGTATGTAGAGATGGGACTGGCATCAAATTCTCATCATTATTACAGAAACTTCCTTGGATAATTTTACTGATGAGGAGGACACCCTTTAGAAATTGTTCATCAATTTGGGATCAGGTGGCTTAGACTATCATCACTTTCATCTTATAGTGTATCCAATCATCATAACTCAAGAAGATATAACTGCTCTTAAAGGAAACCTTACTCTATTCAATTCCACTCATCATCAGTCGGTGAACTTTTGAGATGTTACTGAGGAGTTACACCATCTGATGGCTAAAGAAGAAAATTCTTATGACCAAATGATTGCTCAAAGAGAAGGGCTATTGCAATTTGAGGCTCGTATGGCTAGACTGAAGAAATAGTTATCATCATCAAGTGACAATTTTGAGGCCACCAAGTAGAAGGTTTGGGATCTCAAGGCTGTTATTAGGAAAGTGCACCATATGGTTAAGGTTGATGCTAGAAAATGGCTTCCTTGGAAAAAAACTCATGATAGTATACATTAGATAGTTATTGATATGTTGACCTAAGAGATTCAGGATTCATTGTAATCATATGGGTTTACCCATACCTCTCCTCCGTTTTTTGTTATTTTTTTCATCATGGATAGGCTTCATAGGGTGGATTATCCTTTATTTTTCATTAATGGAATGAAAAATTGTTTATTATTCAGTGCTCATCCTTTATCTTTTCCTGTGATTCCAATCAATTAGAATGTTCTCTTTTGAATGAAAATCTTCACTAGATATTAATTAAAATCATGATCCAGGATAATTAAATTTAAATAATCAAATTAAGCTCTATTTTTTCCTTAAATGATGGATCCATCGAGCACAGTTTGACTATTTATAGGGTAACATGGAAAACCTCAAAAACATTATATCATTTTTTTCCATGCCATAATTTTTTCCTAAACCTAATTTAGTGTGTGATTAGCATAAAAAACATGGATTTTTATTAGGCTGCCCTTTATAGGTTTTAAACTTAACAAGATTTTGTGCCTCTCTGATTCTTGATTGCTTGATATATTGCCTAAACCATACAAAGTGTAGGTCTAGAGAGATGATACTCATCTTTTTCCAAGGATTCCCTTTACGGGTTTTCATCTTGGGTAGTTTTCATCTTGGGGAGTTTTGTGTCTCTTTATGTAGGAAGTTTAAAGTCTAGAGAACCAGACTACCATTATTGATGTTTTAGGTAGAATAATTTTGACCATGAATTACGCGCGAGGGCCCCAATAGGGTTTATTGACCATGTATGTCCCAATACTTTTCAAACCTTTGTAAGGGATTTTTCTTGAGCCTAATTTGTGATTTATGGATTTAAAATGTGTTATAGGTCATGGGATCCATTGGGAATACCATGGTCGGTAAAGCCTCTCATGAGAACACATTTTCCTTTGGTTGACAGGCCATGGGAAACTTATGCAGAGCCACTGGGGCATTGTGTGCATAGTCAAACAAAGGTGTCCTCAAGACACTGATCTTCCATATCCGATGGCCAAGTAATTTTAACAAATTTTAATTTATCAATACTACCAAGGGTGGATTGTCAATAGAGTTGTAACACCCCTAGATTTTATAAGAAATATTTTTTTTAATTTATTTGATGTCTTGTTTTGTACGCTACACCAATATTATCTTGCACTGTATGTAACACCATATTATACTGTATTATACACAAACACTATCCTTGTCTTATGTTACATGCATGGGTGACTTTCCTCAATAGCGTGTGTTGTATGCAATACCGAGTTTCACTAAACAACGATATATTGTTATAAAATTTTTATGAACTAGCCGTTATGAATAGTATTAACCACATTTTGAATTTTATAACAATATCATTCATCTTACACATATTCTAGAACATGGTATGAGAATAAAATAATTTTTTTGGGTGAAATACGTATTTTTCAAAAAATGCATTTTTGCCGCCTTTTGATGGCGCACCCACTATAAATATGGGTTTTGACACGTTAATGAGTTCAATTTGAAAAAATAAACTTATTCATTGCAATAAATATATAAAAATTTACTTTGGATAATTTTTTAATATTTTTCTGTGTACTTTCATATTTTGATGAATAGTAAAAATACGCTAAAATTTAATTAAAAAAAACTTTTTTCATCAAGATAACTTATATGGTTAAATTATAACATTTAATGGTTTTAAAGTATAAATAGAATATATTTTTACCATTTAATATTATTTATTTCATTATCATTAATTTTACATTGAATTCATAGGTAAAAACATTTCCATCTTTTGCAACGCTTTAACTTTTAGAACTCATTTTCTCAACAGTGGTATTAATTTTAAATTAAATATTGAAACTTTTGTGTTTTGAATTTGTAAAAATTGATTCCATATTTGGAATCAGTAGGTCTAAATTATGTTAATAGGATACTTTTTATTTTTAGACATTATGAATAGTAACTATGGAAAATTTTATTTACTATAGTTAAAGGTAAATCTGGTAATTAAGGATAAAAATAATATTATAAAGTTACCCTAACACTAGTATTAATATAATTGGATGATTATATTTCCTACTAAAATATAATTGGGTCTAAATGGTATCTTTTAGAACCCACTTGGATGTGATTAAGTCCTCTAATTTATTTTATTTAAAGAAAGTGAAATATGTCTCACTCAAACTTTAATAATTAAAGTATTTTTAATATAAGGTTATATAGAATATAAATTCAATTATAAATACTCATTTGAAAGATAAAATGTTTTTATTCATCATGGTAATTTATTTGTGATTAGTAAAAAATATATAATTACCTTAATAGCTTATACATTAATGATGCATAAATTATTTATTTAGTGAAAAATCAATAATATAGTTTTTATTAAAATAATAATACCCATCAAAAGGACCAAAAACTTGACTAAACCTTATTTGTAGAGTATATCTATACCTTAATAATACAAGGGTCGATTTTGGACCATTTGGAGCCTTATAAAATAGATTATGACATTTATATTATTTTATTTTAAATGATGTCAAAGTTGTCACCTTCATACTTTAATAAAGATAACATTTTAAAGGTCGGTTGTTTTAGAATATAAATTTGACTAAAAGTATTATTATGAAATATATTAGATTTATCTTCATCTTAGTATTTTATTTTTAGTTTTTATACAACAAATAAGTACATTAAATAATTATTCAAAAATGTTAAAGTAATTATTTTATTAAGATAAATATCAAATAAATGGTTTTAAAAATATTAAAATAAATATTATATGAACTAATTAATGTGATACAAGAATTTTATAGATGAATATGACATTTTAGGAATTTATTAAATATTTTTGGTTCAAATATATCCTCTGTGTGTATTTTATTTAAATTCAAATAAATGAATAGTGTGAAAATTGACACTATTGATATTTTATAAAAATAACATATTATTAAATTGTTTAAAAATAAAAAAAAATATTCAAAAATTAAAAATTTAAATTTAGATAGTTGTAAATGTCATAACGTATCCAATTATTGACAATTCACAACACATAAGTAAGTATTTATAACAATTTAAAATTTAGAAAATTATTACCACAAATAAGATTAAATAGATTAAATAAAGATAAATCAAATTGATAAGGTTTAAAATAATTTACCAACATGTCTAAATTTTATTGTATTATGTGATTACAAACATATCTCATCTCATATTATAATTTGAGTCATTTTGGAAGTTTTTAAGTGGGTTTTGAGTTTATTAAAAATTAATATTTTTTAGGTTTCCAAAAGTGCCCCTCTCCTCTCTTATAAAAGGGAACCTCCTCCATCTTTGCTTCACTCCATTTTAAGCCTTCAATTTCATTAAAACCCTACCAATTACTATTCTTAATCTATATAGTTATATTATAGAGGTTCTGGTCTTCTCAAAATACCAACTCTAGTTCCCTAATAGGAAGTTTAAAAGAGGCATGTCGAGGAAGAGGTATTCTCTTCTGACGATTCTTTCAAGTTTCTTTTTTCTTCTACTTCCTCTTCTTTAGTTGTTTCATTATAAAGTCATAACATCAGTATCACTAATATACTGATATGTTATTAAAAATATTAAACAACCCTATTTCACCTTATATTCATCCTATGAAAAACAAAATCATCATGCGTGCGTACGTACGGCATACCGTCTCCACGCCATGGGGTAATCTGTTTTTCCACCACCACCTTACTTGGATGGGTATAATGGTCAAAATAATAACTATATATGATTATTATAATATCATACTGATTCTGAGATATTATAACATCCACTCCAATTCCATTTAATAATTATGGTAAAGATATCATCGTGCGTGCGTACATACGGATTACCGTCTCCACGACGCGATGAGATTCATTCTCCATGTTAACCATTCCAGAATAATTATAAAGTATATATAATAAATAATCATGAAATATATGATATAATAATGATACTAGATTTATTTATATGTAATTTACTTGCTTCCATTCAATTTAATAAGGAAACAAAAACAATGTTCATGCGTATGTACGGTCTACTGTCTCCATGAACAATGTATTTCATTCCATTTATCGATCTATTATATATATATATATTATATTATGAATATATATTATATTTAAATGATTTTTTACATTCTTGAGGTAGGTAATCATGATCTAAGTAATCATATGAATAATTACAAGTCAAAACGCGTACAATAAATGAAATGATTTTACCCAAAATGCTGCTTTAACAAGGAATTGACAAATGAACAGGCAATATAAAGTCATAAGTTAATAATATATGATATCATAACTATTATTATGGGTCTATTATAAGTTAATAATATTTTTAGACTCACTATAAAAGAGTCTCTAACACATACGGAAGAAATTGGACCTAAGTTATGGTATGATTATTCCAATCTCATTCTTATATGGGATTGTTTATTCATAAGTATTTACGGGGGTTATGTTTATCATCGATATCCATGTTTTCTCAAAATGCTTTCATAAAATGTTAACTATTCTTCTGGGTATATTTAAATTCATTTTTACCCTTTTTTTAATTTTACCACATGGTATGGAAGGAATCTTTCTTTTGTTTAACATACGAGGTACTTTTTGACTTTTCTGACAAAAGTACAAGAAAAATGTTTTTTTAACTTATACGGCATGAACGGATTTTTACAGTTTCATAATGACTTATTTCCATGAAGCTTCATTTACACGATTTCATGATTATTTTCAAAAAAATCATGTTCTTTTAAAATTGCACGGCATTTTGAGAAAAGAAAATGATTTTGAAGAAGAAAGGATATTTTCCTCAAGAATTCATTTCAAGTGTTTTATCAAAACTATTTTCCATCTAAGATGACATTATTTAATATGTTTATGTTTCAAGTATAATTTCTATATTATTTACACGGTTTCATTTTTCTTATGATGAAATGATATCCATTTATTCTTTATGGATTATCTTATCATGGGATGATATTTATGAAACTCATTTTATTCATTGGGTTATGATGAATGATTTATGTTTATTTTGTGGCACATGAAAGAATGATTTCATTATGAGATGGGTGGGACCTATATATCCCTCCAATGCATTGGGTAAATATTTATATCTCATGAGATAGACATGGCTAGAACAGAAAGTAAAATATTGTTTAGTAATACAGGGCTGGAAAGCAAAGTAAACTCAGTTTAGTAATGGAATTTGTCCACTATGATGGTCTTGGAAGCAATGCCTTAGCTACTATGGAAATGATATCATGTTCTTAATGGTTTTCCACAATTACATGTTTTATTACCATGATATTTTATCATGATTAATGTTCCTTTGTGATCTATTTCTTATGTATTACCAAGATTTATGCCATTGATCATGTTTTATGTTCATGTTTTTATCTTCAAATGATTATGGATTGTTTTATGTTCTCCATGTTTAACCTTACTGAGAATTTGAGCTCACCCTTTTTATGTTTTCTTTTCCCGAGGGTATAAAGAAAGGCTTTAGGTAAGAAAACAAAAGGGGAAGATCTTTATGGGACATTTTTAAGATCTTTCACCATGATTAGAAGATTATGTTCCAAGTTTCCAAAGACACTAAACTAATACTGTCTTTGAGTGTATATTTTTTTCATGTATTAAGTATTCTGAAAAAGTAATGTAATGTCTATATACGTAAAGCTTGTGTCTCTATAGTTGGTATTAGAGTGAAGGTTTAGTTAACCTTTGGAAACTAGGATGCGAAAACTTTATTGTGATCCCTAGATATATTTCTAAGGTATGTCTAGGTATGTACATAAGGTTAAGTATAATGTATAGGTTACAATCCTATAATTACGGTAAAGATTATGAATAACCTAGGATTAAACATAATATTTTAGAGATTGGAAGTACTCCCCCTTGATTATATTGTTTTCCAAGTATGATTTTTTCCTCTCACACTATTCTTTTTGGGTTTTAGAAAATGGATGGAAACAGGAAGATTCATGTTAATGGAGAATATGATGGACAGTGGAATGATATTCTTCATGAGCAACCAAATGAAATGGGATTTGGAAGGCAAAACATCGTTATTAGGCCTAATCAAAAATCTCATAATATGATCAATAATATCAACTTTGGTAAGTTTCCTAGCTCGGATAATAAGAGAAATATGGAGTTTTATGATGATCAAGAGGAAAGAAAGTTCAATTTCCCTCATGTAAATCATGTGGGAAGAGGCATCAGGGAGAATGTTTCAAAGGAACTGGAAGATGATTTGGGTGTGGAAAAGAAGGACTCAAAGCCAGTAATTGCAAAGGAAAAGGTTCAATTAACACAATGGATAGGGATAATGGTATTTCTAAGACATCAAAAAAGGTTAAATGTTTTAAATGTGGAATGTACGAGCATTATGCAAACCAATTCCCTAAGTGAAAATCTCATGAAGAGAATCATCATGGTCGTATGGGTAGTATTTTTGTTGATGATGATGAAGAGACTACAAATTATATATGAGATGAAAGAAGTGTTGGGGAATAAAATTATGAAGCTCAGACAACGGTTTAAGAAGGTAGTGGAATGATTTCATGTTTATCAAGAATAATGTATGGTACTATGGAATAAAGAAAAATCTAAGGATTGTTACACTATTGTTTTTCCTTGAGTATTTGAAAGTATATGATGAATGGTACCGGTAACCATGAAAAGTGATTGAAATATTTTTTGAAAGTAGATTATATGTGCATAATAAAGGGATAAGGAGAAAATAATAAGTTTGATAGTATTAATGAGCTCATGATTGATATAAGGGCAAAGTGATATCTTGGTTTGAGTATATATAATTTTTTGGATTTTGGTATGTGGAAAGATTTAACTTTTGACAGCATTCATGTTTTCCCTAAGGTTCTATGGTAATTCATGTTTCAATATAATACATGATTAAGGTATTCACATGTTTGGAATGTGACCAACAAGATATATCTTATGATATATGGGGGATAAATGATGGTATTCACATGCTTGGTAGATGACCTTTCTAGTAATATTTTTCATTATACTATGAGATTGGACAGAAGTATTTTAGATAAGCCTAAATATTGGAATGGATTAAGTTATACATCATATAATATTGTTTAAGGCTAGAAATTTTTGATATTACTTCTGAAATGTTATAATAGTATAGTTTTAGAAAAGGGACAACCCGTATGATGGGCGACAACCCATCGCGTCGGACAAAGCTGCGAGAATCGAACCCACAACCGAAGTGCGAAAGATCTTTATCACCTACCACTGGCCTATAGGAAGTCTCTGGTTAGTAGAAGTTAGTTTTATTATGTTAATTGGTATGATATATGAATTATAATTCCATTTTTTAAGCCATATATGATTAATATCACCATATATGGACTTATGTATATTTAATAACTTTTGCTAACCTTTTGTTTGAGACAGATGGAATGACACATCATTCTATCTCACGATCAGCTAACACTTCATGAATGACAAATTCAACTTCATTTCCTTAAGATATGAAGTGTAAATTGTTCAAGTAACGACCAACAGTGATATTGTACCAAAATCAAGTAAGTATTTCTTCTGATTCAAATTTTTTCAAATTTATGGAAAGGATCTTGAAAACCAAAAATGTTGTCATAGTACCCTCATATCTGATGAATTAGATGGTACCTTAGATAATCACAAATTAATGGATTTTTGATTTTTTGGATTTTTTATAGCCATGTTCTATACCACTCTCCATCAGAACATGATGGTTATATTTCTCTTCGATATCCATATTTTCACCTATATTCTCCTATGTGGAAACCCAGTGTCGAGTTACATTGGGTGACCATTATGTTTCTAACTTTACTTTTTAAAATTAAGTTTTAGTATTCCTTTTTATGATGTGGGTTTATATAAAAAAACTTTCAAGAAGTAAATGATTTATAACTCCAAGGAATTTTGAGGGAGAAATTCATTTTAAGGGGGCTAGAATGTAACACCCCAAGATTTTATGAGAAATAATTTTTTAAATTTCTTTGATGACTTGTGTGGTAAGATACACCAATATTATCTTGCACTGTATGCAACACTGTGTTATCTTTTGGTATATGCAAACACTATTCTTGGCTTGTGTTACATGCAAGGGCGACCGTCCTCAATAGCGTGTGTTGTATACAATACCGAGTTTCACTAAACAAAGATATATTGTTATAAAATTATAATGAACTAGACATTATTAATAGTATTAACCAAATTTTGAATTTTATAACTATATTATTCATCTTAAACATATTCTAGAACATGGTATTAGAATAAAATAAATTTTTCAGGTAAAATAACTATTTTTCAAAAAATGCAGTTTTGCCGCCTTTTGATGGCGCACCCACTATAAATCTAGTTTTGGACACGTTTATGAGTTCAATTTGAAAAAATAAACTTATTATTTGCAATAAATATATAAAAATTTACTTTGGATAATTTTTTAATATCTTTAGTTAACTTTGATATTTTAATGAATAGTAAAAATACGCTAAAATTTAATTAAAACTAACTTTTTTCATCAAGATAATTTATATGGTTAAATTATAATATTGAATGGTTTTAAAGTATAAATAGAATATATTTTTACCATTTAATATTATTTATGTCATTATCATTAATTTTACATTGAATTCATAGGTAATAACATTTCAATCTTTTGCAATGTTTTAACTTTTAGAACGCGTTTTCTCAACAGCGGGATTAATTTTAAATTAAATACTGCAACTTATGGGTTTTGAATTTAGAAAAATGGATTTCATATTTGGAATAATTAGGTTCAAATTATGTTAATAGGCTACTTTTTATTTTTAGTCATTATGAATAGTAACTATAGAAAATGTTATTTACTACAGTTAAAGGTAAATCAGGTAATTAAGGGTAAAAATAATATTATAAAGTTACCCTAACACTTGTATTGATATAATTGGATGATTATATTTCGTCCTAAAATATACTTGGTTCTAAATGGTATCTTTTAGAACCCACTTGGATGTGATTAAGACCTTTAATTTATTTTATTTAAAGAAAATGAAATAGGTCTCACTCAAACTTTAATAATTAAAGTATTTTAAATATAAGGTTATACAGAATATAAATTCAATTATAAATAATCATTGGAAATATAAAATGTTTTTATTCATCATGGTAATTTATTTGTGATTTTTAAGAAATATATAATTACCTTAATAGTTTATACATTAATGATGCAGATATTATTTATTTAGTGAAAAATCAACAATATAGTTTTTATTAAAATAATAATACCCATCAAAAGGACCATAAACTTGACCAAAACTTATTGGTCGAGTATATATATACCCTAATAATCCAAGGGTCTACTTGTGGACCATTTGGAGCCTTATAAAACAGATTATGACATTTATATTATTGTATTTTAAATGATGTCAAAGATGTCACCTTCATACTTTAATAAAGATATCATTTTAAAAGTTGGTTGTTTTAGAAGATAAATTCAACTAAAAGTATTCTTATGAAATATATTAGATTTATATTCATTTTAGTATTTTATTTTTAATTTTTATGAAAAAAATAAGTATATTTAATAATTATACAAAAATGTTGAATTAATTATTTTATTAAGAGAAATATCAAATAAATGGTTTTAAAAATTTTATAATAAATATTTTATGAACTAATTAATGTACTACATGAGTTTTATAGAATAATATGACATGTTAGGAATTTATTAAATATTTTTTTCGAATATATCCTCTGTGTGGATTTTATTTAAATTCAAATAAATGAATAGTGTCAAAATTGACACTATTGATATTTTATAAAAATAACATATTATTAAATTATTTAAAAATCACAAAAAAATTATATATTATAAATTTAAAATTTATATAGTCGTAAATGTCATGAAGTATCCAATTATGGGAAATTAACAACACATAAGTAAGTATTTACAACAATTTAAAATTTAGAAAATTATTACCACAAATAAGATTAAATAGATTAAATAAGGATAAATCAAATTGATAAGGTTTAAAATAATTTCCAAACATGTCTAAATTTTATTGTATAATGATATTACAACCCTATATCATATTATCTTCAAATTTGATTCATTTTGGAAGTTTTTAAGTGGGTTTTGAGTTTATTATAAATTAATATTTTTGAGGTTTCCAAAATTGCCACTCTCATCTCTTATAAAAGGGCACCTCCTCCCTCATCACTTTACTCCATTTTAAGCCTTAGATCTCAGCCAAACCCTACCAATTCATCTTCTCAAAATATATAGTTATATCATAGAGGTTCTGGTCTTCTGAAAAGACCAACTCTAATGCCCTAAGTGGAAGTTTAAAAGAGTCATGTCGAGGAAGAGGTAATATCTTCTAACGATTCTTTCAAGTTTCTTCCTTCTTCTACTTCCTCTTCTTTAGTTGTTTCATTATAAAGTAATAAAATAATTATCACTAATATACTGATATGTTATTATAAATATTAAACAACCCTATTTCACCTTATATCCATCCTATAAAAAACGAAATCACCGCGCGTGCATACGTTCGGCTTACCGTCTCAATGCCATGGTGTAATCTATTTTTCCACCACCACCTTACTTGGATGGGTATAATGGTCGAAATGATAACTATATATGGTTATTATAACATCATACTAATTATGAGATATTATATCATCCACTCCAATTCCATTTAATAATTATGGGAATGATATCATCGCTCGTGCGTACGTACGTATTACCGTCTCTACGAAGCGATGAGATTTATTCTCCATGTTAACCATTCTAGAATGATTATAAAGTTTATATAATTAATAATAATTAAATATATGACATAATAATTACATTGGACTTATGTATATATAATTTACTTACTTTCATTCAATTTAATATGGAAATGAAAACAACGTTCATGCGTACGTATGGCATACTGTCTCCATGAACGATGAATTTCATTCCATTTATCGATCTATTATATATATAAATACTATTATGCATATATATTATATATAAATCATTTTTTACATTCTGTAGGTAATTAATCATGATCTAAGTAATCATATGAATAATTACAAGTCAAAGCACGTATGATAAATGAAATGATTTTACCCAAAATGCAGCTTTAACATGGAATTGACAAATGACCGGGAAATATAAAGTCGTAAGTGAATCATATATGATATCATAACTATTATTATAGTTTTTTATAAGTTAATAATATGTTTAATCCCACTATACAAGAGTATAGGACACATATGGAAGAAATTTGACATAAGGTAAGGGATAAATATTCCAATCTCTTTCTTATCCGAGATTGTTTATTCATAAGTATTTACTGGGGTTATGTTTATCATCCATATCCATGTTTTCTAAAAATGTCTTCATAAAATGTTTACTATTATTCCATGTATGTTTAAATTCATTTTTACCATTTTTTTACATTTACCACATGGTATGGAAGGAATCTTTATTTTGTTTACCAAACGCGGTACTTTTTGACTTTTTCGGAAAAAGTATGAGAAGAATGATTTTTTAACTTATACAGCATGAACGGATTTTTATGGTTTCATAATGGCTTATTTCCATGAATCTTACTCTATATGATTTTATGATTATTTTAAAAAAAATCCTTTTCTTTTAAAATTTCATGGCATTTTGAGAAAAGAAAATGATTTTGAAGAATAAAGGATATTTTCCTCAAGAATTCATTTCAATTGTTTTATCAAAACTATTTTCCATCTAAGATGACATTATTTAATATGTTTATGTTTCAAGTATAATGTTTCTATTATTTACATGGTTTCATTTTTATTATAATGAAATGATATCCATTTATTCTATATGGATTATGTTATGATGGGATGATGTTTATGAAAACCATTTTATTCCTTTGGTTATGATGAATGATTTATGTTTATTTTGTGGCACGCAAAAGAATTATTTAATTATTAGATGGTTGGGACCTATATCTTCTTCCAATTTATTGGGAAAAGATTTATATCTCATGAGATAGACATGGCTGGAATGGCAGGTAAAATTTGGTTCCGTAATACAAGGCTGGAACGACAAGTAATCCCGGTTCAGTAATGGACTTTGTCCACTATGATGGTCTTTGCAGCAATGCCTTGTCTACTATGGAAATCATATCATGTTCTTAATGTTTTTCCGCAATTAAATGTTTTATTCCCATGATATTTTATCATTATTAATGTTCCTTTGTGATCTATGCCTTATATACTGCCAAGATTTATGTCATTACTCGTGTTTTATGTTCATGTTTTTATGTTCAAATGTTTATGGATTGTTTTATGTTCTCCATGTTTACCCTTACTGAGCATTTGAGCTCACCCTTTTTATGTTTTATTTTCCCCAGGATATAAAGAATGGTTTTGGGTAAGAAAACAAAAGGGGAAGATCATTATGGGAGATGTTTAATATCGTTCACCATGATTAGAAGATTATGTTTCGAGTTTCCAAAGACACTAAACTAATACAGTCTTTCAGCGTCTGTTTTTGTCATGTATTAAGTATTCTTCAAAAGTAATGTAATATCTATGTACTTAAAGCTTTGGTCTCTACAGTTGGTATAAGAACTAAGGTTTAGTTAACCTTTGGAAACTTGGATGCGAAAACTTTAGTGTGATCCCTAGAGATATTTCTAAGGCATGTTTAGGGATGTCCGTAAGGTTAAGTATAATGTATAGGTTACAATCCTATAATTACAGTAATGATCATGAATAACCTAGGATTAAACCTAAGATGTTAGAGATTTGAAGTACTCCCCCTTGATTATATTGTTTTTCTAGTCTGATTTTTGCCTCTCACACTATTATTTTTGGGTTTTAGAAAATGGCTGGAAACAGGAAGATTCATGTTAATGGAGAATATGATGGACAATGGAATGATATTCTTCATGAGAAACCAAATGAAACGGGATTTGGAAGGAAAAACATCATTATTATGCCTAATCAGAAATCTTATAATATGATCAATAATATCAACTTTGGTAAGTTTTCTCACTCATCTAATTAGAGAAAGATGGAGTTTCATGATGATCATAAAGGAAAGAAAGTTCAATTTCCCTCATGTAAATCATGTGGTAAGTGGAATCAAGGAGAATGTTTCATAGGAAATGGAAGATGCTTTGGGTTTGGAAAAGAAGGACACAAATCCCGTAATTGCAAAGGAAAAGGTTCGGTTAACAGGATGGACAAGGATAATCATATTTCTAATACATCAATAAAGGTTAAATGTTTTAAATGTGGAATGTATGAGAATTATGAAAACCAATTCCCTATGGGAAAATCTCATGAAGAGAATCAACATGGTCGTATGGGTAGTATTTTGTTGATGATGATGAAGAAACTAAAAATGATATATGAGATGAAAGAAGTGTTGAGGAATAAAATGATGAAGATTAGTCAATAGTTTAAGAAGGTAGTGGAATGATTGCATGTTTATCAAGAATAATGTATGGTACTATGGAATAAATAAAAATCTAAGGATTTTTACACTATTGTTTTTCCTTGAGTATTTGAAAGTATATGATGAATGATACTAGTAACCATGAAAAGTGATTGAAATATTTTTGGAAAGTAGATGATATGCACATAATAAAGAGATAAAGAGAAAATAATATTTTTTATAGTATTAATGAGCTCATGATTGATATAAGGACAAAGTGATATCATGGTTTGAGTATATAGAATTTTTGGGATTTTGGTATGTGGAAAGAGTTAACTTTTGACAGTATTCATGTTTTCACTAAGGTTCTATGGTAATTCATGTTTCAAGATAATACATGATTAAGGTATTCACATGCTTGAAATATGACCAAAAAGATATATCTTATGATATATGGGGGATAAATGATGGTATTCACATGCTTGGTAGATAACCTCTCTTTTAATCTTTTTCATTATACTATGATATTGGACAAAAGTATTTTGGATAAGCCTAAAGATTGGAATGGATTAAGTTAGACATCAGATAGTATTGTTTAATGCTAGAACTTTTCGATATTATTTATGAAATGTTATAATAGTATAGTTTTAGAAAAAGAACAACCCCTAGGATGGGCGAAAACCCGTCGCGTCGGACAGAGACGCGGGAATCGAACCCACAACCAAAGTGCGACAGACCTTTATCACCTACCACTGGCCTACAAGAAGTCCCTGGTAAGTAGAAATTAGTTTTATTTTATTAAGTGGTATGATATATGAAGTATAAGTCCATTTTTGGAGTCATATATGATTAATATCACCATATATGGACTTATGTATATTTAATAACTTTTGTTACCCTTTTGTTTGAGACACATGGAATGAACCATCATTCTATCACACGATCAGCTAACACTTCACGAATAAAAAATTCAACTTCATTTCTTTAATATATTAATTGGAAATTTTTCAATGAATGGCCAATGGTGATATTGTACCAAAATCAAGTAAGTATTTCTTCTAATTAAATTTTTTTTCAAATTTATGGAAAGGATCATGAAAACCAAAAATGTTGTCCTAGTACCCTCATATCCGATGAATCAGATGTTACCTTAGATCATCACAAATTTATGGAATTTTGATTGTTGGATTTTTTATAGCCATGTTCTCTACCACTCTCCATCAGAACTTGATGGTTAGATTTCTCTTCCATATCCATATTTTCACCTATATTCTCCTATGTGGAAGCCCAGTGTTGAGTTACATTGGGTGACCATTATGTTTCTAAATTTCCTTTTTAAAATTAAGTTTTAGTATTCCTTTTTACGATGTGGGTTTCTATGAAAAAAACTTTCAAGTATTAAATGATTTATAACCATGATGAATTTCGAGGGCAAAATTCATTTTAAGCGGGGTAAAATGTAACACCACGAGATTTTATAAGAAATAATTTTTTTAATTTCTTTGATGTCTTGAGTGGTATGATACACCAAGATTATCTTGCATTGTATGCAACACCGTATTATCTTCTATTATACACAAACATTATTCTTGGCTTGTGTTATACGCAAGGGCGACCTTCCTTAATAGCGTGCGTTGTACGCAATACTGAGTTTCACTAAACAACGATATATTGTTATAAAATTATTATCAACTAGAAATTATGAATAGTATTAACCAATTTTTTAATTTTATAACAATATCATGCATCTTATACATATTCTACAACATGGTATGAGAATAAAATAAATTTTTCATGTAAAATAAGTATTTTTTTAAAAATGCAGTTTTGTCGCCTTTTGATGGCGCACCCACTATAAATCTAGTTTTTTACATGTTTATAAGTTCAATTTGAAAAAATAAACTTATTCATTTCAATAAGTTTATAAATATTTACTTTGGATAATTTTTTAATATTTTTCTGTTAATTTCATATTTTGATGAATAGTAAAAATAAGCTAAAATTTAATTAAAAACAAATTTTTTTCATCAAGACAATTTATATGGTTAAATTAAAATATTGAATGGTTTTAAAGTATAAATATAATATATTTTTATCATTTAATATTATGTATGTCATTATCATAAATTTTACATTGAATTCATAGGTAAAAACATTTCAATCTTTTGCAATGTTTTAACTTTTAGAACCCATTTTCTCAACAGTGGGATTAATTTTAAATTAAATACTGCAACTTATGTGTTTTGAATTTGGAAAAATGGATCCCATATTTGGAATCATTAGGTCCAAATTATGTTAATAGGCTACTTTTTATTTTAGACATTATGAATAGTAACTACAGAAAATGTTATTTACTACAATTAAAGGTAAATCAGGTAATTAAGGGTAAAAATAATATTATAAAATTACGCTAACACTTGTATTAATATAATTGGATTATTATATTTCGTCCTAAAATATACTTGGGTTTAAATGGTTTCTTTTGGAACCCACTTGGATGTGATTAAGACCTTTAATTTATTTTATTTAAAGAAAGTGAAATATATCTCACTCAAACTTTAATAATTAATGTATTTTTAATATAAGGTTATACAGAATATAAATTCAATTATAAATACTCATTTGAAATATATAATTTTCTTATTCATCATGGTAATTTATTTGTGATTTTTAAGAAATATATAATTACCTTAATATCTTATACATTAATGATGCAGAAATTATTTATTTAGTGAAAAATCAATAAAATAGTTTTTATTAAAATAATAATACCCATAAAAAAGTCCAAAAACATGACCAAAACTTATTGGTACAGTATATATATTCCCTAATAATCCAAGGGTCGACTTTTGGACCACTGGGAGCCTTATAAAACAGATTAAGACATCTATATTATTTTATTTTAAATGATGTCAAAGTTATCACCTTCATTCTTTAATAAAGATAACATTTTAAAAGTTGGCTGTTTTAGAAGATAAATTATACTAAAAGTATTCTTATGAAATATATTATATCTATCTTCATCTTAGTTTTTTATTTTTACTTTTTATACAACAAATAAGTATATTAAATAATTATACAAAAATGTTAAAATAATTATTTTATTAAGAGAAATATCAAATAAATGGTTTTAAAAATATTAAAATAAATATTATATGAACTAATTGATGTGATACACGAATTTTATAGATGAATATGACATGTTAGTAATTTATTAAATATTTTGGTTTGAATATATCCTCTGTGTGGTTTTTATTTAAATTCAAATAAATGAATAGTGTCAAAATTGACACTATTGATATTTTATAAAAATAACATATTATTAAATTGTTTAAAAATCACAAAAAATAATTATAAATTATAAATTTAAATTTATATAGTATTAAATTTCATAAATTAACCAATTATGGACAATTATGAACACATAAGTAAGTATTTATAACAATTTAAAATTTAGAAATTTATTACCAGAAATAAGATTAAATAGATTAAATAAGGATAAATCAAATTGATAAGGTTTAAAATAATTTCCCAACATGTCTAAATTTTTTTGGATTATGATATTAAAATCATATCTTATATCATATTCTAATTTGAGTCATTTTGGAAGTTTTTACGTGGGGTTTGAGTTTATTATAAATTAATATTTTTGAGGTTTCCAAAAGTGCTCTCTCATCTCTTATAAAAGGGCACCTCCTCCCTCTACACTTAACTCCATTTAAGCCTTCAATCTCGGCCAACCCCTGAAAATTCATATTATCAACCTATCTAGTTATATTATATATGTTCTGGTCTTCTCAGAAGACCAACTCTAGGGACCTAAGAGGAAGTTTAAAAGAGGCACGTCGAGGAAGTGGTAATCTCTTCTAAAGATTCTTTCAAGTTTATTTCTTCTTCTACTTCCTCTTCTTTAGTTGTTTCCTTATAAATTAATAACATTAGTATCACTAATATACTGATATGTTATTATAAATATTAAATTACCCTATTTCAAGTTATATCCATCCTACGAAAAAGGAAATCACCGCGCATGCGTATGTATGACTTACCATCTCCAGGTCGTGGTGTAATTTTTTTTCCACCACCACCTTACTAGGATGGGTATAATGGTCAAAATAATAACTATATATTATTATTATAACATCATACTGATTCTGATATATTATATCATCCACTCCAATTCCATTTAATAATTATGGGAATGATATCATTGCTCGTGCGTACGTACGGATTACCGTCTCCACGACGCGATGAGATCCATTATCCATGTTAACCATTCCAGAATGATTATAAAGTATATATAATATATAATCATGAAATATATGACATAGTAATGATAATGGATTTATGTATATGTAATTTACTTACTTCCATTCAATTTAATAAGGAAACAAAAACAACGTTCATGCGTACGTACGACCTACTGTCTCCATGAATGGTGTATTTCATTCCATTTATCGATATATTATATATATATATTATACTATGAATATATATTATATATAAATCATGTTTTACATTCTGGAGGTAATTAATCATGATCTAAATAATCATATGAATAATTACAAGTCAAAACACGTACGATAAATGAAATGATTTTACCCAAAACACTGCTTTAACATGGAATTGACAAATGAATGGGCAATATAAAGTCGTAAGTGAATCATATATGATATCATAACTATTATTATGGTTCTATTATAAGTTAATAAGATGTTTAAACCAACTATATAGTATTCTCGGACACATATGGAAGAAATTGGACATAAGGTAAGGGATAATTATTCCAATCTCGTTCTTATCTGGGATTGTTTATTCATAAGTATTTACTGGGGTTATGTTTATCATCCATATCCATATTTTCTCAAAATGTTCTCATAAAATGTTTACTATTCTTCCATGTATGTTTAAATTCATTTTACCCTTTTTTACATTTACCACATGGTATAGAAGGAATCTTTCTTTTGTTTACCATACGAGGTACTTTTTTACTTTTCCGGCAAAAGTATGAGAAGAATGTTTTTTTAACTTATACGGCATGAATGGATTTTTACGGTTTAATAATGCCTTATTTCCAAGAAGCTTCATCTACAATATTTCATGATTATTTTCAACAAAATACTTTTCTTTTAAAATTTCATGGCATTTTGAGAAAAAAAATGATTTGAAGAAGAAAGGATATTTTCCGCAAGAATTCATTTCAAGTGTTTTATCAAAACTATTTTCCATCTAAGATGACATTATTTGATATGTTTATGTTTCAAGTATAATGTCTCTATTATTTACATGGTTTCATTTTTCTTATGATGAAATGATATTCATTTGTTCTATATGGATTATGTTATGTTGGGATGATGTTTATGAAACCCATTTTATTCATTGGGTTATGATAAATGATTTATGTTTATTTTCTAGCACACGAAAGAATGATTTCATTATGAGATGGGTGAGACCTATATCTCCCTCCAATGAATTGGGTAAAGATTTATATCTCATGATATAAACATGGCTAGAACGGAAAGTAAAATCTGGTTCAGTAATACATGGTTGTAATGGCTAGTAAACCCGATTCAGTAATGGACTTTTTCCAATATGATGGTCTTGGAAGCAATGTCTTGGATACTATAGAAATCATATCATGTGCCTAATGGTTTTCCACAATTACATGTTTTATTCCCATGATATTTTATCATGATTAATGTTCCTTTGTGATCTATGCCTTATGTACTGCCATGATTTATGTCATTACTCATGTTTTATGTTCATGCTTTTAGGTTCAAATGTTTATGGATTGTTTTATGTTCTCCATTTTTACCCTTATTGAGCATTTAAGCTCACCCTTTTTATGTTTCCTTTTCCCCAGGATATAAATAATGTATTTAGGTAAGAAAACAAAAGGGTAAGATCTTTATGGGAGATGTTTAATATCTTTCACCATGATTAGAAGATTATGTTCCTAATTTACAAAGACTCTAAACTAATATGGTCTTTGAGCATCTATTTTTTTCATGTATTAAGTATTCTGTAAAATTAATGTAATGTATATATATATCAGGAGCCTCTGAGCAACGGCGGACTTTCCTTCTCTCGGGTCTAGGGTTTCTATTCTAGAGTCATCCCCTCCCCTCCTCCAGTGTGGCTCGGTTCGGATCGGCATCAGCATTCTCCAGCTCAGCGTTGGCGTGGCTCAGCAAAGGTTCATGTGAGGCTCCCAGCTTTGACAGACCCGGCGCATCGGCTCGGCGAAGGCTCAGGCGTGGCTTCAGGCTTCAACAGCGTTGGATCTTGGCTTGACGAGCTTGGCGATGACTTCTGCTTGGCTTCGGTGTGGCTTGGCATTGGCCCCTAAGTGGCGCGGAGGGGGGAGGGTTTTCCCTGGTTCTGGATTTCATAGCACAGACAGTTTTGTTTTGGTGACTTTGTTTTTGTATGAGAGTATGGTGGTTTCGAGGTTTCATCAGAGTCATTATGAACTCGCCCCTCACCAATGGTCTCCCTCTTTTCTGATCCTTCCCTGGGTGCGTTGCGGCTTTGCGCACCCTGGAGCGCCTCTTCGGGTTCTTTCTGCGGTGGATTCAGAGGGAGCTATGGGTTGAGGTGGGGTTTTTGTCTGGCGATGGTCCGACATCTGGGTTGCAAGCTCATGGCAGGGCATAAAGCTTCCCCTGCTGGTGATGAATCTGGATTTTAGGTCTATGTGGAGTTTTGTTGGTGATGGTTTGTGCGATGGTGATGATTGGCTACG
Source organism: Viscum album (assembly GCA_963277665.1). Taxonomy (NCBI): domain Eukaryota; kingdom Viridiplantae; phylum Streptophyta; class Magnoliopsida; order Santalales; family Viscaceae; genus Viscum; species Viscum album. Next base: position 374,469,441 of record OY728137.1, read on the forward strand.
TGGATTTGAATTTGTGATTTGCACTTGGATTTGCATCAGTTTTGTTCCTGACTTGCCTGGGTGTTTCTTCTTGTTGGTGTGAATGTTGTTTTCCTGCGGTCTGTTGTTCAAGGCTTCTTGATTCCATATTTTTCACAAAGACTACCTCAGATGAGGTATAGAGCTTCAATTTTTCACCAAAATTATGCGATTCAGTTTTGGATGTTTGAGAGGGTATGGATTTGGATATCAGTACCGGCCTATCTTTGTATGGGACTGCTTGTCATGCAGCGTTAGAATGGTGGAAACTAGACTTAATGTTTTTTGTGCTAGGGATGGGACTTTCTTTTTTTTATCTGGTTCATTGATTTTGGACCATTGGGGTATGGTATGATGTATCGAGTCTTTTAAGTCATGTTTATTGGTTTCTCAATTTTTCCTTAAAAGTGTTTCTTTAATAAAAAATTAATTTTCAGTATATGTACGTCAAGCTTGGGTCTCTACAGTTGGTATAAGAGTGAAGGTTTAGTTAACCTTTGGAAACTATGATGTGAAAACTTTAGTGTGATCCCTAGAGATATTTCTAAGGTATGTCTAGGGATGTCCTTAATGTTAAGTATAATTTATAGGTTACAATCCTATAATTAAGGTAATGATCATGAATAACCTAGGATTAAACCTAAGATGTTAGATATTGGAAGTACTCCCCCTTGATTATATTGTTTTCCTAGTATGATTTTTTCCTCTCACACTATTCTTTTTGGGTTTTAGAAAATGGCTGGAAATAGGAAGATTTGTGTTAATGGAGAATATGATGGACAATGGAATGATATTCTTCATGAGCAACCAAATGAAACAGGATTTGTAAGGTGAAACATCGTTATTATGCCTAATCAGAGATCTCATAATGTGATCAATAATATCAACTTTGGTAAGTTTCATGACTCAACTAATAAGAGAAAGATAGAGTTTCATGATGATCATAGAGGAAAGAAATTTCAATTTCTCTCATGTAAATCATGTGGGAAGAGGCATCATGGAGAATGTTTCAAAGGAACTGGAAGATGTTTTGGGTGTGGAAAAGAAGGACACAAAGCCAGTAATTGCAAAATAAAGGGTTCTGTTAACACAATGGACAAGGATAATGGTATTTCTAAGACATCAACAAAGGTTAAATGTTTTAAATGTGGAATGTATGATCATTATGCAGACCAATTCCCTAAGGGAAAATCTCATGAAGAGAATCAGCATGGTTGTATGGGTAGTATTTGTGTTAATGATGATGAAGAAACTACAAATGATATATGAGATAAAAGAAGTTTTGAGGAATAAAATAATGAAGCTCAGTCAATGGTTTAGGAAGGTAGTGGAATTATTGCATGTTTATCAAGAATAATGTATGGTACTATGGAAAAAAGAAAAATCTTATGATTTTTACACTGTTGTTTTTCATTGAGTATTTGAAAGCATATGATTAATGGTACCAGTAACCATGAAAAGTGATTAAAATATTTTTAGAAAGTAGATTATATGCACATAATAAAGTGATAAGGATAAAATAATATGTTTGATAGTATTAATGAGCTCATTATTGATATAAGTACAAATTGATATCATGGTTTGAGTATATAGAATTTTGGGATTTTTGGTATGTGGAAAGAGTTAACTTTTGACAGCATTCATGTTTTCACTAAGGTTCTATGGTAATTCATGTTTCAATAGAATACATGATTAAGGTATTCACATGTTTGGAATGTGACCAACAAGATATATATTATGATATATGGGGGATAAATGATGGTATTCACATGCTTGGTAGATGATCTCTCTAGTAATCTTTTTCCTTATATTATGATATTGGACAAAAGTATTTTGGATAAGCCTAAAGATTGGAATAGATTAAGTTAGAAATCAGATAGTATTGTTTAAGGCTAGACCTTTTTGATATTATTTATGAAATGCTATAATAGTATAGTTTTTGAAAAAGGACAACCCGTAGGACGGGCGACAACCCGTCGCATTGGACAAAGCTGCGGGAATCGAACCCACAACCAAAGTGCGACAGACCTTTATTGCCTACTACTGGCCTACAGTAAGTCCCTGGTTAGTAGAAATTAGTTTTATTTTATTAATTGGTATTATATATTAATTATAAGTCCATTTTTGGAGTCATATATGATTAATATCACCATATATGGACTTATGTATATTTAATAACTTTTGCTAACCTTTTGTTTGAGACAGATGGAATGGCCCATCATTCTATCACACGATCTGCTAACACTTCATGAATGAAAAATTCAACTTTATTTCTTTAAGATATGAAATGGAAATTGTTAAAGGAATGACCAATGGTGATATTGTACCAAAATCAAGTATGTATTTCTTCTAATTCAAAATTTTTCAAATTTATGGAAAGGATCTTGAAAACCAAAAATGTTTTCCTAGTACCCTCATATCCGATGAATCAGATGGTACCTTATATCATCACAAATTTATGGCTTTGTGATTGTTGGATTTTTCATAGCCATGTTTTCTACCAGTCTCCATCAGAACTTGATGGTTAGATTTCTCTTCTATATCTATATTTTCACCTATATTCTCCTATGTGGAAACCCAGTGCTGAGTTACATTGGGTGACCATTATGTTTCTAACATTATTTTTTAAAATTAAGTTTTAGTATTCCTTTTTATGATGTGGGTTTCTATGAAATAAATTTTCAAGTAGTAAAAGATTTATAACCCTGATGAATTTTGAGGGTGAAATTCATTTTAAGGGGGGTAGAATGTAACACCCCGAGATTTTATGAGAAATAATTTTTTTAATTTCTTTGATGTCTTGTGTGGTATGCTACACCAAGATTATCTTGGGCTATATGAAACACTGTATTATCTTGTAGTATATTCAAGCACTATTCTTGGCTTGTGTTACATGCAAGGGCGACCTTCCTCAATAGCGTGTGTTGTACGTAATACCGAGTTTCACTAAACTACGATATATTGTTATAAAATTATTATGAACTAGCCGTTATGAATAGTATTAACCACATTTTGAATTTTATAACAATATCATTCATCTTACACATATTCTATAACATGGTATAATAATAAAATAAAATTTTCTTGTAAAATAAGTATTTTTCAAAAAATGTCGTTTTGCTGCCTTTTGATGGTGCACCCACTATAAATCTAGTTTTTGACACGTTTATGAGTTCAATTTGAAAAAATAAACTTATTCATTGCAATAAGTATATAAAAATTTACTTTGGATAATTTTTTAATATTTTTCTAGTTAACTTTCATATTTTGATAAATAGTAAAAATATGCTAAAATTTAATTAAAAACAACTTTTTTCATCAAGATAATTTATATGGTTAAATTATAATATTGAATGGTTTTAAAGTATAAATAGAATATATTTTTACCATTTAATATTATTTATGTCATTATAATTAATTTTACATTGAATTCTTAGGTAAAAATATTTCAATCTTTTACAATGTTTTAACTTTTAGAACCTGTTTTCTCAACAGTGGGATTAATTTTAAATTAAATACTGCAACTTCTGTGTTTTGAATTTGGAAAAATGGATTCCATATTTGGAATTAGTTGGTCCAAATTATGTTAATAGTCTACTTTTTATTTTTAGACATTATGAATAGTAACTACGAAAAATGTTATTTACTACAGTTAAAGGTAAATGAGGTAATTAAGAGTAAAAATAATATTATAAAATTACCCTAACACTTGTATTGATATAATTTGATGATTATATTTCGTCATAAAATATACTTGGGTCGAAATGGATTCTTTTGGAACCCACTTGTATGTGATTAAGACCTTTAATTTATTTTATTTAAACAATGTGAAATATGTCTCACCCAAACTTTAATAATTAATGTATTTTTAATATATAAGGTTATACAGAATATAAATTCAATTATAAATACTCATTTGAAAGATAAAATTCTTTTATTCATCATGGTAATTTATTTGTGATTTTTAATTAATATAGAATTACTTTAATAGCATATACATTAATGATGCAGAAATTATTTATTTAGTGAAAAATCAATAATATAGTTTTTATTAAAACAATAATACCCATGAAAAGGACTAGAAACTTAACCAAATCATATTGGTCGAGTATATATATACTCTAATAATCCAAGGGTCGACTTGTGGACCATTTGGAGCTTTATAAAACAGATTATGACATTTATATTATTTTATTTTAAATGATGTCAAAGTTGTCACCTTCATAGTTTAATAAAGATAACATTTTAAAAGTTGGTTGTTTTAGAATATAAATTCCACTAAAAGTATTTTTATGAAATATATTAGATTTATATTCATCTTATTATTTTGTTTTTAATTTTTATGAAACAAATAATTATATTAAATAATTATACAAAAATGCTGAAATAATTATTTTATTAAGAGAAATATCAAATAAATGGTTTTAAAAATATTAAAATAAATATTATATGAACTAATTAATGTTCTAAACGAATTTTATATATGAATATGACATTTTAGTAATTTATTAAATATTTTGGTTCGAATATATCCTCTGTGTGTATTTTATTTAAATTCAAATAACTGAATAGTGTCAAAATTGACACTATTGATATTTTATAAAAATAACATATTATTAAATTGTTTAAAAAACACAAAAAATATTTAAAAATTATAAATTTAAATTTATATAGTCTAAAATGCCATAAATTATCCAATTATGGACAATTAACAACACATAATAAAGTATTTATAACAATTTAAAATTTAGAAAATTATTACCACAAATAAGATTAAATAGATTAAATAACGATAAATCAAATTGATAAGGATTAAAATAATTTCCCAACATGTATAAATTTTATTTTATGATGATATTACAACCCTATATCATCTCATCTTATAATTTTAGTCATTTTGGAATCTTTTAAGTGGGGTTTGAGTTTATTATAAATTAATATTTTTGAGGTTTCCAAAAGTGCCCCTCTCCTCTCTTATAAAAGGACATCTCCTCCCTCTTCACTTCACTCCAATTTAAGACTTCAATCTCGTACAAACCCTAAAAATTCCTCTTCTAAACATATCTAGTTATGTTATAGAGGTTCTGGTCTTCTCAAAAGACCAACTCTAATGCCCAAAGAGGAAGTTTAAAAGAGGCACGTCAAGGAAGAGGTAATCTCTTCTAACGATTCTTTCAAGTTTTTTTCTTCTTATACTTCATATTATTTAGTTGTTTCATTATAAAGTAATAACATAAGAATCACTAATATAATGATATGTTATTAAAAATATTAAACAACCTTATTTCACCTTATATCCATCCTACGAAAATTGAAATCACCGCGCGTGCGTGTGTACGGCTTACCATCTCCACGTCGCAGGGTAATATGTTTTTCCACCACCACCTTACTTGGATGGATATGATGGTCAAAATAATAACTATATATGATTATTATAACATCATACTAATTCTGAGATATTATATCATCCACTCCAATTCCATTTAATAATTATGGGAATGATATCATCGCTCGTGCGTACGTACGGATTACCGTCTCCACGACGCGATGAGATTCATTCTCCATGTTAACCATTCTAGAATGATTATAAAGTATATATTATAAATAATCATGAAATATATGACATAATAATTATACTATATTTATTTATATTCAATTTACTTACTTCCATTCAATTTAATAAGGAAACGAAAACAACGTTCTTGCGTACGTACGGCCTACCATCTCCATGAACGCTGTATTTCATTCCATTTATCGATCTATTATATATATTATATTATGAATATATATTATATATAAATCATGTTTTACATTTTGGAGGTAGGTAATCATGATATAAGTATTCATATGAATAATTACAAGTCAAAACACGTATGATAAATGAAATGATTTTACCCAAAACGCTGCTTTAACATGGAATTGTCAAATGAACGGGCAATATAAAGTCGTAAGTGAATCATATATGATATCATAACTATTATTCTGGTTCTGTTATAAGTTAATAATATGTTTAAATCCACTATACAGAAGTCTCATACACATATGGAAGAAATTGGACATTAGGTAATGGGTAATTATTTCAATCTCATTCTTATCTGGTATTGTTTATTCATAAGTATTTACTGGGGTTATGTTTATCATCCATATCCATGTTTACTCAAAATGTTTTTATAAAATGTTTACTATTATTCTGTGTATGTTTAAATTCATTTTTACCCTTTTTTGAATTTTACCACATGGTATGGAAGGAATCTTTCTTTTGTTTACCATACGAGGTACTTTTTGACTTTTCCGGCAAAAGTACGAGAAGAATGTTTTTTTAACTTATACGGCATGAACGGATTTTTACTATTTCATAACACCTTATTTCTATGAATCTTACTCTACATGATTTCATGATTATTTTCAAAAAAATCTTTTTATTTTAAAATTTCATGGAATTTTGAAAAAATAAAATGATTTTGAAGAAGAAAGGATATTTTCCTCAAGAATTCATTTCAAGTGTTTTATCAAAACTATTTTCCATCTAAGATGAAATTATTTAATATGTTTATATTTCAAGTATAATGTCTCTATTATTTACATGGTTTCATTTTTCTTATGATGAAATTATATCCATTTATTCTATATGGATTATATTATGATGGGATGATGTTTATGAAACCCATTTTATTCATTGGGTTATGATGAATGATTTATGTTTATTTTTTGGAACATGAAAGAATGATTTCATTATGAGATGGGTGGGACCTATATCTCCCTCCAATGAATTGGGTAAAAATTTATATCTCATGATATATACATGGAAATAATGGAAAGTAAAATCTGGTTTAGTAATACAAGGCTGGAACGGCAAGTAAACCCAGTTCAGTAATGGACTTTGTCCACTATTATGGTCTTGGTAGCAATTCCTTGGCTACTATGGAAATAATATCACGTGATTAATGGTTTTCCATAATTACATGTTTTATTCCCATGATATTTTATCATGATTAATGTTCCTTTGTGATCTATGCCTTATGTACTACCATGATTTATGTCATTACTCATGTTTTATGTTCATGTTTTTATATTCAAATGTTTATGGATTGTTTTATGTTCTCCATGGTTACCCTTACTGAGCATTTGAGCTCACCCTTTTTATGTTTTCTTTTCCCCAGGATATAAAGAAAGGTTTTAGGTAATAAAACAAAATGGTAAGATCTTTATGGGAGATGTTGAAGATATTTAACCATGATTAGAAGATTATGTTTCGAGTTTCCAAAGACTCTAAACTAATACGGTCTTTGAGGATCTGTTTTTTTCATGTATTAAGTATTCTGCAGAAGTAATGTAATGTCTATGTATGTCAACCTTGGGTCTCTAAGGGAGTGGTGTTTGAAAAGTATGAGGGCATTCATATCAATTGTGAATGTGAATGAGAGGCCACTTCTACATGTATTTGGTTTTTGTAAATGAGGGTATAAGCATGGTGAAGTTTTAAAGTCATGTGATTAGGTCATTTGATACTTATGATTTAAATTCATTTTTCTCTGGTAAAGGGAGAAACATTCCTCCCCTTTTCACTATAGTCTGACCAGGAATGTTTTACCATATTGAGGCATGGATGGGGGAAAAGTTGTAAACTCTAATCTAGGGGTTTTCAAATCCAAGGATTGATATGGGACACCGGAATCATAGGTGTGTATGGGGATAGGAAAAGCCTCTCCTGAAGATGCATCTATCATTGGTTGAAAAGTCTTGGGAAACTTATGCAAAGAAGTTGGGGCATTGTGTGTATAGTAAAACAATGGTGTCCTAAGTACATTGAACTTCCATTTCTAATGGACATGTAGTTTTATTGGGATTCATACCTTTCTACACACAAATTATGGTTCATGGAAAAAAAGTTACTAGACATGAAAGGGGAATTTATAGATAAAATTTCCTGGGAACAGATTAATACATTCTCCCCATACAGGTATGGGGAGGTTCCTTACGCTAGCCTAACCCATGCACAGGAAAAGAGGAGAAAATTTTGTTTCCTTGATGGACATGGGATATGATATTTGGGTGTCATTATGTATCCTATGATGGTATTAATCAATCGATACGTAATTATTTTAAGGTTTCTCCATATGCGGATCTGGTTCACACAAAGGAGTGGGGCATTTTTGTCTTCTATAAGAGCCCATAAAGTGGGTGAGGGTCATATTGGACTTTCCTTTGGGGATTTATTTCATACATAGGGACATAGGGGGGAAATATTATTTTTGACTTTGGGACTTTCCTCTATAGGTTTGACCAATACATAGGAAAATATGGACCATTTTTATATTATGGATATACCCAGGATTTGAACAATGGGTATGTAGTTTTAGTGTAATGTGATTAAGGCATTGATACAAAAGTCCTCATTAACTATAGGGTAACTAGGTTAGGATGTCCTAACATGCCTGAGATGCGGATGGGAATGAGAGTGTAATCCATGATCCCATGGATTCTCAGATCGGTAGAAATGATATGGGGATCAGAATATATTAAGTGTACAAAGGTAGGAAAAGCCTCTCATGAGAACACATTTGTCGTTAGCTAACAGGAAATGAGAAACTTATGCAGAGCACTAAGGTATTGTGTGCATAGTAAAAAAAAGGAGTTCTCAAGACACTAGTCTTTCATTTTTGATGTCCGTGAAGGTTTATAGAGATACAAAAATACTCGGGGCACAGAATTTGACAAATGTAGAGGACATGTGTGGAAAAATCAGAAACATTCATGACATGATTACCCATGGAGTTGGGAATTACCTACATAGATTTGGCTCATATGTAGGGGTAAATGATTCTTTGACATATCCATGTTATGGGATCTTGGGTTTGGAATCTCCTGCATGGATTTTAATTTTCATGATATAAATAAGGGCATTTATATTTTCATAATTGGGCCTCGAACACAGGGTATATGCATCACTATATATCCCACGAGGGCATGAATCAAGCCACACATAGTGATTTAGGTACCTTGTAGTTTAATGTCATGATTCAAGGATATGGGTGGACTCACATGAATGAATGGAGATGTTGTGGTTGGGCCCGAGGGTGGAAGTCCAAACATCACTACATATCCCATGGATGGGAATCAAAACACACATAGTTGTGGATGTTGTGTTCCCTATACTAGTCTAACCCATATACAGAGAGGGGGAATTTTCATCTATTATTTAGGGATGATGGACCTGTCATGTACCTTTTACTCTTTGTTCATGTGGGGGGGATTCATTGTAATTCCTAAGGTCACGTGAGCTACACTCGGTGTGAGAAACAGGGAATAGCAGGGGTTCCTATTGTCATAAAGAGATAGTTGAGGGCACATCAAAGGAATTTATCATCATGTGGTGGCTAGACCAAGACATAGGATTGAGGTGTCTCTACATATCTCATAGAAAATGAGAATCAATCCATATGTAGTTCTAGAGAAATAGTGCACCTATGTAGATCTGAATATTATGTTTGAGAAGGAGCATTTCATCTTTCTTCTACATAGATCTGATTCATGTGCAATGAATCATTGATTTAGATGATGATCCCTATATATTTTAACATCGTGTGATTAAGACAAGAACTCCTGGTTTGAGGTCATAGGGTGTGGACCATACAATAAATTTAACATCATGTGGCAAGGACGTCGATTACCTAACATGAATGATTATGGATCCGTGTAGTTTTCCATCATGTGGTAAGGAAAAATTGGCATAGAAATCTTGAATAAATGGTGACTAATCGTTCCAAGACATGTTGACATGATCTGGTTATGAAGAGGGAAAAAACTTTAAACCATAATCATAGGATTTCTTGAATCATGAGAAATGATATGGGGCTTGGAATCCATTAGGCGTACAGAGGTAGGAAAATCCTTTTATAAGGTAAAATTTCTATTTAGTTTATAGGTCTTGGGAAACAAATGTAGATCCACTAGGGAATTGTGTTCATAGTCAAAAAAGGTGTCTATAGGACACCAACTATCCATTTACGATGGCTGAGGAGGGTTGTGATGATTCGAAATCTCCCAGGACATGGAGTATAGTTAATGGAAAGGATGTATCCTAGAACATAAGAAACATCCAAAACATGATTAGTAATAGAGTTTGGAGTTTCCCTACATAGATCAGGTTCATACATATACCGATTCTATTCCTTTGATGGATCCCTGAATGAGAAATCCAAACTTGAGATCTCTAGTATAGATCTTGTATTTACCTATGGGTGGTTGGGATATTTTTTTTTTCCCAAGGATGGGACTAAGATATGATTCCTAGGCATTTCTATGTACCTTATCCAAATGAGAATCACATCATGTGTAATTTTTGAAAGGATCTCTATGTAGATATGTCCCATATAAAGGGAGGGGCATTTTTCTTTATTTCAGCAGGTCTTAGGATAGGATACTTGAGCTTCACAACGTATCTTGTATGGGTAGGAATCAAGACACATGTAGTTCTTGAGGTACCTTGCAGTTTAATGTCATTTTTTTAGGACTTGGGCTTTCTATTGTGAGGAAGAAAACACTAATGTGTCTTTTAAGGCTGTTTTACTAGAAATAACTATTGTGGATTTATTTTTCAAGGGTTTTCAGGGAATCCCTTACTGACGTTCCTAAGACCATGTGATCTATGCTTAGTGTTAGAAATAAGGGGAAGTAAAGGTTCAATCCCCCACATGGGGATGACATAACCAAGGGTAAGGGAATTTTGTATTTGGGGTGTCTAGACTAGGATATAGAATCCAAGAATTGATGTGTATCCTACAAGGGTAGGAATCAAGCCATTATGTAGTTCTGCGACACATCATGGTAGGTGACCATTAATGGGGGTTATTTACTCCCTGGTGATAACTTTTTTATTATATGTAGATTAGTGTCATTCCAAAAGAAAAAAATTCATGAAGTTTAACCTCATGCAATTAGGATGTTTTCTATACATTTTAGTGTCATATAGAAAGGACAACACGACACAATTTAATGTCATCTTGCAGCAATGATGTGTTCTCTCAAATAGGGATTGAAATGGGTGACTAGGATACCTGAATGAACATATTTAGCATGAAGTATTGAGAGTCTCAATGTGAATGAGGGTCTAGGAGACCCTAAGTCACACTACATACTCATAACAGAAACCTGCATACAGTTTATAGTCATGATATTTGGACTTGGATGCTTAGTTTAACATCATATGCACAAGATATAGGTTCACTTTCTTCTTAAGGTCATGAAAAAAGGGCCAATGGTATTTAGTTTAGTTTCAGGCATATAAGAAAAGTTTTTCATGTAGTTTATCATCATGTGGTCAGGATGAATATCCTACAGTTTAATATCATGTGGTCGGGATTGTAATGAACCAAACTTTTATTAATGAAAATTTCTCTTGATATAATTAAATTTCTTATTATGTAAAATGGTTATATAAAACATATTCACTTTCTTTGTTTTATGTTTTTGTATTTTAAAATACCATTAATAATTGTTACCATTTCTAATATAGCCATTGAACAACGATCACATGAATAGTATAAATATAGGGCTTTAACAAATCCAATTTACTCAAAAAAAGGAAGTGATGGCCTCATCCAGTAGAATTGATCCATATGAATCCCATTTGTCGGAGCTCGGAAAGGAGGTAGCATCACTAGGATTCTCTCTTGACCAAGACCAAGCTGAGCTTCAACACATTAAGCTCAAATGGAATCACTTACTGGAGAAGTGGAAGTTAATAAAGATTACCACCCGAACGATGTTATCCAATCTACCCCAAGAGTTTATCACCATCGCACATCTTACCCTTAGGTCTTATGTGGGTGTCATACTGGGTTATGTAACAAGACCCTAGCACTATGATTATCTGCATTATTTTTTTATATAGAATACACATTAATTTTATTATTGTTACATTGTAAATGGTTTTTAAAGCACAAATAATATTTTTTAATATTCAATTAAGAAATCTATTTTGATGAATTAACAGATTTTTGAATAAAATAATATTTTAATAAAATATTTTTACTAAACTAATTTTTATTAAATATAAATTATCGTATAATTTTTATGAATACAATTTAATTTTTATTATGGTTTGAAAGTTGTTTTTGTCAAAACCAATGAATTTTTGATAAATGTTGGTTTTTATTTTAAAAGTAAAAATTCACATATTTAGAAAATTATTTAGATAAAATTAATATTATTTTTGGAATCAGGACATCAAAATTATCTAATGGTGAACTTTTCATAATTTTCTGAGACAGTCAATGTTTTGTGTAAAAATTAAATACCGTTTAAATATATAATGTGTTTTATGACCACATAATGTCCCAATAGTGATGTAATAAAATAATATAAAAAATTATATTCAGCCAATATATGTTTTACCTTTAAAATAATGTTATTATATATTTTTTTAATTAATTTCATGATGCCTTAGTGGACCCTCCAAGACTTATAAAATATTTTAACATTTTAAAATGATTTTCTTGAGAGTGTGACTCAACTCCACATAATCAAGCTTAATATTTTAATAAGATTGGACATTCGCCTTATAAAATAATTTTTTACGCTCCCATTTGGCAAAAACCATGGTCAAAAACCATATGATGGTTTGTGGTTTTGATTAGTTTAATGTGTAGTGTCCAAAACCTAAATAATAAATAATTACCTCTCATTTCCTATATAAACTCACTCAATATCCAATTATTCTTCAATAAAACCATTTGGATCTCGACCAAAATCTACCCTCCTCTCTCTAGAATCCTCCCAAGGTTCTCCAAGCTCCCTATAAGCCTCTCTCAATCCTCTCCCAAGCCTTTGGGATCACACTTCCAAGTAAGGGATTTCTTCCTTTCTCATTTTTGTCCAAATTTATTTATAGTTTTATACCCTTTTATTTTTAATTAAAAATGTTGGGGTATGATTTAAAACCTCCACCACACTTCCCTCCTTATTTTTTAATGATTAGAGACCTTTTTCTCTCTCATTAATTCCTCCCATGTACACCCGTTACCATGCTAAAATTCTGTAGGGAATTTCTCTCTTCTCGTTTACATTAAAGAAATTATTTTGTATTATGTATCTAAATTACATTTCATATATTGGGATATTATGTTCCAGTACCCCCATACTATCAATTTCATGTATAAATTATGAGATACCCCTTTCTCTCTCATCAACCCATTTTACAATTTCTATTTGACGTCGTTATGCTGCAAAAGTTACACCAAAATTTCAATGCTAAAATCATCGTGTAAGTGAATACTATAGCCATTTCTCTATCAAGGGTATTCACCATTATGTACATGTACTTTTTGATTGAGGAATTAGATTTATGTATTCCACATCTCTTATTCGTGTAATAAATTATGATGTTTAATGAATCCATGTTGAATGATCCATGTGGCACACTTATGTATGAAATGAAATGCTTATAAAGGGCGTTCCCTGATAGCGCTCCAATGAATTGGGTAAAGATTAACATCATGATAGGTCAAGTGCAATGAGGTTTTACTCATGATAATTAAATTTCAATGATGGTTTACTCATGCTAATTCAAGTTCAATGAGGGTTTACTCATACTCCATGTACAATGAGCCTTGGATCATGATAATATCATGTTAAATGTTATTGTCACACTTCCATGTTATGATAATCATGCTATATCATGCCTTTATGTTCATGTTTCTCTTATGATCCATTGATATGCCTATTCCCTAACATGTATTATATTATTCATGTTATGCCTTTTTTACACCCTTATTGGACTTTATATCTCACCCTTTTCTTATGCATGTCCTCAGGTTATCCCATGCAATGCTATGTATGAAGGAATGTTGTGGTCATGTAAAATAAGTTTTCAATAAAGATGTTTTGTTTTATGTTCTAAGTTATTATGTAATGTTCCTAATTTCCCAAGACACTATACCTATCTATCCTAATAGTTGTCTTAGGTGAAATTCTATGTAATAAATCATGTTTAAGTGTGTAATAAAGAGTGGGGTTGTTATAGTTGGTATCAGAGGATAGGTTTAGTTATTTTTTGGATTAAGATTATAAAACCCTAGTGAAATACTTATAGATAATACTAGGTATAATAAAAACATACCTAAATTTTGTGGAGTATGTATTAAATGCTTTATTTAAAAAATACATCCTTGTATATATACAAACAAGTGGTGGTGGCTCTGGCACAAATTTATCTTGGGGTAAAACCTAAAAACGCCACTTTGAGCTAGAATCAAATGGGAACTGGTGCACAATAATGGGCCTTGCTACACTCTTGGTTTGACACTCCTGGGGGATATTCTTTGGTAAATTTATAATCTTGGTATGAACCATTATTAAGGGAAAAACGACCCTAAGAATATATGTTGGTAAGTAGATCATGAATAACATAGATTGAAGCCTATAAATTCATAAGTTAAGGAAATAAATGTAATTTATAAGTTATCCCTTTTTTTAATTGGATTCCCCTTTATGTGTTACCCATAACTTTCCTTTTATTCCAGCCAGTGGCTGGTAATAGGGGACTCGGGCTAACAACCAATTCAAATATCAATGTGATGACTGTTATAATGAGATTCCCAATCCAATGGGAGTAGGAATCACAAACTTTGTCATGATACTATATCAATTAACTCAAATTTTGAATAGAAAAATTGGTCAAGAGGAACCTCCAACCCCCCCCCCCCCTAAGAAATAACAAGTCACAATCGAGAGCTTCATGAGATAGAGGCCTCTTACTTTTAATGGATCATCAGATCCCTCAATTGCTAAACAATGGATCAAATCCATTGAGAAGATATTCTCCATCCTTCAATGTTTTGAACAAGAGAAGGTTCTTCTGGCTGTTATTGTATGAAGGGTGAAGTTGATCAATGGTAGACATTGATCAAAATATGAAGCCTAAGGAAGAGATCGAGGTGTTGGAATGGAAGGATTTATAGAAAAAAAATCAATAAATATTTTCCTCGCACCCTCAAAATTAAGATAGAAAGGAACTTACTTTCCCTCAAGAAAAAAGACAACAAACCCATCAGAGCGTATGAAGAAAACTACAAAAGGCTTTCCCGATATGCCTCTGGCTTTGTCATTACCTCTGAATGCAAGGTTGACAGCTTCTTTGGTGGGCTAAAACCTAGCATATAGAAATCCCTAGAAATCCGTGACTTAGATAGCTAGAGGAAATTGTATGATGTGCCCTCAAAGTCCAAATGGAGATTGGAGAATCTCAGGGGTATCATGGGGATAAGAATTGAAAATTTGACTTTAATTATAGTGGTTTTAAGGATAAATACAACAGTTCTAAGAAATTATAGCACTCCAATTGCCAAAGGTGTAGAAAGAAGCACCATAGAAATTGCTTGAAGGGGATGAGGAAATTCGTTAGGTGTGGAGGATAAGGGAACCTAACCATTAATTATCGACAAGAAAAACCCACTGCTATGACAGAGGAGAGGAACTCTCCATTAAACCCTCAATTCATTTTTCATTGCTTCAACTACAATGAAATAGGGCACTTTTCAAACTATTTCTCTAATCCAAAGGTTTTCAGAGGAAACCAATAACCTCCAAGGTAGCAAGGGTGAGATTTTTCCATCACTACCACTGAAGCGAACCCCGACAACGATGTGGTGATAGGTACTCTAGTTATTAATTTATGAATAGAAAACATACATTTTTATTCTAGTTATACACATTCTTTTATAACCCAAAATTTTATTAGAACAATCCCAACACCACAATAAATCATGGAAGTAAAGATGTCAGTGAGAATGACAAATGGGGAAATTATTGTATCCCATGAATATAACTCCTCCCCTATCACAATTTGTGGATTGAACTTCTCAAAAAACCTCATCATAATCCCTCTATTATAATTTTACGCAATTCTTGGCATGGATTGACTTTCCCTATATAGAGCCAACATAAATTGTTATGAGAGGGAAATCACTCTACTCATAGAGAATCGACCCTTGATTCTATATAAGTGCAAGGAGGAGGATGAATCTTCTTTAGCACCATCATCACAATCATGGATATTACTACCCCATAAGCATGCATATCTTGCTCATATGATTGACTCTAAGGAATCAACCATCCTTGAAGACATGCATATTTTGAGGGAATTCGCAAAAGGTTTCCTGAGGAAATGTCTGGTCTTCTTCCTAGAAAATATGTTGAATTCTCAATTGATCTTATACATGGGGCTTTTCCAATATCCAATACTCAATATAGAATGATTGTTTTAGAGCTTTAGGAGCTAAATAAACAACTATAGTAGAATCTGGATAAAGGGTTTATACTCCCAAGTGCTTCACCATGGGGTACACCGGTCCTCTTCATCAAGAAGAAGTATGGGTCAATGCGCCTTTTCATTGATTATCGTGAGCTCAACAAAATCATGATAAAGAACAAGTATCCTCTTCCATGAATTGATGACTTGTTCGATCAGCTACGTAGAGCACAATACTTCTCCAAGGTGGATCTATGGTTGGGATATTACCAAGTAAGGGTGAAGAATGGGGATATCCCCAAGACTTGTTTTCATACAAGGTATGGGCACTATGAATTCATAGTAATTACTTTAGGACTCACTAATGGTTCAGAAATATTCATAGACTTGATTAATAGAGTTTTTATAGATTACCTTGACAAATTTGTGGTAGTCTTTGTAGAAGATATTCTAATATACTCCAAAACTAAGGAAGAGAATGAGGAGAATTTAAGCACTGTGCTAGAGACCTTGAAAAAGGATAAGCTCTATGAAAAGTATAGAAAGTGTGAGTTCTGGTTAAAGGAAGTATCATTCTTGGGTCATGTTATCACAAGTAATGGTATATCTATGGATACCTCCAAGAAAAATGCAATTGAGAGATGGTTGAGGCCAACATCGGTGATGGATATCCGAAGATTCCTAGGGTTTCCTGGATATTATCACCGATTTGTGAGAATTTTATCTCAATTTTCAAACCCTCTTACCAAGATAACTCAGAAGGGAATCAAGTTTTCATGGAGTGATGAATGTAAATAGAGATTTGAGGAGTTGAAAAGGAGTCTTATCACTGTACACTTTCTCATGTTACCCATAAGTGGAGAACTTGTTGTGGTATTTAGTGATGTTTCAAAGAATGTCATGGGCTATGTGTTGATGCAAAATGAAAAATTCATTTCCTATGATTCAAAAAAATTGAATGTTAATGAGAAAAACTATCCAACACGTGATATGGAGTTGACTGTAGTGATCTTCGCTTTAAAAATTTGGTGACATTAACTCTTTGGGGATAATTGTGAAATATATATGGACCACAAAAGCCTCAAGTATATATTCACACAGAAAGAGTTGAATATGAGCTAACGAAGATGGTTATATCTGATCAAAAACTATGACTACTCAATCCATTACCACCCTAGGAAAGCGAACATGGTGGAGGATTCTCTACGTAGAAAGGACCTAGTGATTCTATCATTAATGAGAATTGAAAATGATCCAATCTTCTTAGATTTGATGAATATGTACATGGTAATCATAAAGAATGGAACATCATCAATCCTTTCAAAAATAATTTCTCAACCATCTCTTTTGAAAATGTTAAAGGATGCTCAAAAGGATGACATGGGAATTAAGAAGAAAGTGGAAACTATAAAAAAAGGTAAATCCTTAGAGTTCAATATTAATGAAGAAGGAATTGTGAGATTTAGGTCAAGACTATTTGTTCCATCAAATCTGGAGTTAAAGAATGAACTTTTGTATGATGCACATAGTTCAAATTTCTCCATTCACCCAGGAAACACATAGGTGTATCAAGATCTCTGAGATAATTATTGGTGGGATAACATGAAGAAGGAGATCGATGAGTATACATCAAAGTGTGTGGTATGTCAGCAAGTGAAGGTTGATATGAAGAAGTCTAAGGGGATGATGCAAACATTACCCATACCAACGTGGAAATGGGAGAACATCACCATGGACCTTTTCACTAGACATCTGAAGTCATCCAAATGAAACAATTCTATCCGGGTTATTATTGATCGTCTTACAAATACTACACACTTAATTGCAATTCAAGAGGATTTCTCATTGGATCAAATAGCATAGATATACATCAGAGAAGTGGTAAGGCTACATGGAGTAACACTGTCAATTGTATCTGATCAATATCCAAGATTCACATCTAAGTTTTGGAAGAGTCTCCAACATGCTTTGAATACTTATCTGAACATCAGTATGGCTTATCATCCTCAAATGGATGGCCAATTTGAGTGAACTATCCAAACAGTTTAGGACATGTTGAGAGCATTCTAAATGGACTTCAAATGAGGATGGGATCAACATCTTCCTCTGGTTGAGTTCTGTTATAATAACAGTTTCCAATCAAGCATCCAAATGGATCCTTATAAATCCATTTATGGGAAGAGGTTCAGAACACTGGCATGTTGGGATGAAGTCGGGGAGAGAAAACTCCTAGGTCTATAAATGGTTGAAGAAATGGTGGAGAAGATTAAGATCATCCAGTAGAACATTAAATCTTCTTAGAGTTGACAAAAGAGCTATGTTGATAATTGTCGATGAGACCTAGAGTTTTATGTTGAAGACATGGTATTCCTCTATATATCACCGTGGAAGAGATTTATGAGATTTGGGATGAAGGGAAAGATTATTCTAAGGTACATATAACTTTTTTGAGATCCTTGATCGCATTGAATTTGTGTTCTATCGATTATCACTCCTACAAAACCTGTCTCAAGTGCATGACATATTCCATGTATCACTCTTGAAGAAGTACATACCTGACCCACCATATGTACTCAATACAGAGGTGGTACTATTGTAGAATGACCTCTCCTATAAAGATAATATGATGAAGATATAATATCATAAGGAAAAATTTATATGAAATAATACAATGCCCTTCGTCAAGATGTTGTGGTGAAACCACAAGTTTGAAGAGAAAACATGGGAATCGGAGGAAGTGATGAAGCTGAGTTACCCTCATATGTTTTAGTGTGGGAAAATGAAATTTTGAGGGCAAATTTTCTTAAGGGGGGATGATTGTAATAACCCAAACTTTTATTAATAAAAATTCCTATTGATATAATTAAATGTATTATTATGTAAAATGGATATATAAAATATATGTACTTCCTTGGTTTTATGTTTTTGTTTTTTAAAATACCATTAAAAATTGTTACCATTTCTAATATATACATTGAACAATGATCACATGATTAGTATAGATATAGGTATTTAACAAATCTAATTTACTCAGATAATGGAAGTGATGACCTCATCCAGTAGAATTGCTCTATATGAATCCCATTTGTTAGAGCTTGGAAATGAGGTAGAGTCTCTAGGCTTCTCTCTTGACCAAGCCTAATCCAAGTTTCAATACATTAAGCTCGAACAGAATCGCCTACGGGAGAAGTGGAAATTAATAGAGATTACCACTTGAGTGATGTTATTTGGGCTACCCCAAGAGTCTGTCACCATGGAACATCTTACCCTTAGGTATTATGCGAGTGTTATAAGGAGTTATGTAACAAGACCCTAGCACTATGATTATGTGAATTATTTTTGTATAAATAATACACATTTATTTTATTATTGTTACTTTGTAAATGTTTTTAAAAGAACAAATAGTATTTTTTTAATATTTAATTAAGAAATCTATTTTGATGAATTAATGGATTTTTGAATTAAATAATATTTTAATAAAATATTACTACTAAATTACTTTTTATTAAATATAAATGACCGTATAATTTTTATGAATAAAATTGTAATTTTTATTAAGTTTTGAAAGCTGTTTTTGTCAAAACCCATGAATTTTTTTATAAATGTCAGTTTTTATTTTAAAAGTAAAATTTCATATATTTATAAAATTATTTAGATAAAATGAATATTATTTTTGGAATTAGGACTTCTAAATTATATAATGGTTAATGTTTCACATTTTTCTGATATGGTTAAAGTTTTGGGTAAAAATTAAATGTCGTTTAAATATATAATGTGTTTTATGACATCATAATGACCCAATAGTGATGTAATAAAATACAATAAAAAGGATATTCGTCCAATATATGTTTTAACTTTAAAATAATGTGATTTTAGAGTTTTTTTATTAATTTTATGATGCCTTCCAAGACTTGCAAAATATTTTAACATTTTAAATTGATTTCCTTGAGAGTGTGACTCACCTCCACATAATCAAGCCTAATATTTTAATAAGTTCAGACATTGTACTTATAAAATAATTTTTTCCACTCCCATTTGGAAAAAACCATGGGATGTTTTGTGTTTTTGATTAGTTTAATGTGTAGTGTCCACAACCTAAATAATAAAAAACTCTCTCTCCTTTCCTATATAAACCCACTCAATCTTCAATTACTATTCACTCAAACCATTTGAAACTCGACCAAATTCTGACCTCCTATATCTATAATCCTCCCATGGTTCCCCAATCTCCCTATAATCCTCTCTCATGCCTCTTCCAATCCATTGGGATCACACTTCTAAGTAAGGGATTTCTTCTTTTCTCATTTTTGTCTAAGTTTGTTTATATTGTTATACCCTTTTATTTTCAATTAAAAATGTTGGGGTATGATTTAAAACCTCCCCCATACTTCCCTCAATATGTTTTAATGATGATATACCTCTTTCTATCTCATTAATTCCTCCCATTTACACCCTTTACCATGCCAATATTTTGTAAGAAATTTCTCTCTTCTCATTTACATTCAAGAAATTATTTTATATTATGAATATAAATTCCATTTCATATGTTGGGATATTATTTTCCATGAACCCCTTACTTTAAATTTCATGTATAAATGATGATATACCCCTTTCTCTCTCATCAACCCATTTTACAATTTCTATTTGATGTCATTATGCTGCCTAAGTTACACCAAAATTTCTCATGCCAAAATCATCGTGTAAGTGAATACCATACCCATTTATCTATAAAGGGTATTCACATTTATGAACATGTAATTGTTGATTTAGGACTTACATTTATATATTCCACATCTTTTATTTTTGGAATAAATTATGATGTTTAATGAATCTATGTTGTATGATCCATGTGGCACACTTATGCATGAAATGAAATGTTTATAAAGGGGGTGCCCTGATAGAACTTTAATGCATTGGGTAAAGATTATTATCATGATATGTCAAGTGAAATAAGGGTTTAATCATGATAATTAATGTTCAATGATGGTTTACTCATTCTCTATGTGTAATGAGCCTTGGATCATGCTAATATCATGTTAAATGTTGTTGCCACACTTCCATGTTATGATAATCATGCTATATCATGCCTTTATGATCATGTTTCTCTTATGCTCCATTGATATGACTATTTCCTAACATTTACTTTATTATTCATGTTATGCCTTGTTTACTCCCTTACTGGGATTTATAGCTCACCCTTTTCTTATGCATGTCCTCAGGTTATCCCATGCAATGCTAAGTACGAAGGAATATTGTGGTCATGTAAAAGAAGTTTTCAAAAAAGATGTTGTGTTTTATGTTCTAAGTTGTTATGTAATGTTCCTAATTTCCAAATACACTAGACCTCTTAATCCACAGAGTCATATTAAGTGAAATTTTATGTAATAAATCATGTTTAAGTGTGTAATAAATATAAGGGTTGTTATAAGGATGATTTCCATATAGTTTGGTGTCATGTGGAAAGGGAAATTTCCCTATAGTTTAACATCACATGGTCAGGACGATCTCCATAAAGTTTAGTGTCATGTGGAATGGAAAATTTACAAATAGTTTAGTGTCATGTGTAAAGGATAATTTCCATACAATTTAGTGTCATGTGGAAAGGAAAATTTTCCATCTTTTGGCTACATGAAATATTTCTTCAGGATCCTTGAACTGGCGGGAGCCATAGTGAGTTTCCCATCCATTGAAATTAAGAAATATTCTTCATTGAAGTAGACCTTGTGTATGAAATAAAGTCCCTCCCATTTTGGCTCCATCTTTGGGTGTTTCTTTCCAAGTATCATCAGAGTTCTAAGAACTAGTACCAATTCTCCCTTCAAGGAAATATTAAAGGTGAACCTTTTTATTAAAGACTCGTGAAATTTAGTTTTGGTAAACTTCCAAATAGTGTAGGGTATGAAATCATTTCTCATCTAATCTCTCTAACTCATCAAGTCATTTTTGGGATTTCTCATCTATGGATATTTGATCATAGATGGAAATACATAGTGAGCATAATTGGACTTCAATTAGTAGAACTGCCTCTATCTTGTATACTAACAAGTATGGGGTTGCTTGTGTCGTGGTGCTGGTCATGGTTTGGTAGGCCCACAGAGAATATTGGAGCTTATCTAGCCATTATTTCTTGTCATTGCCTTCCATTTTCTAGATTATATTGGATAGGGTCTTGTTGAAGGCCCTTATTCGTCCATTTTACACTGCATGGTAACGGGATGAATGGTTGGTCTTGATACCATAATCCTAATACAATTTCTCTAATTCAGCAGAATGGGAATTGGTTATATTGTACATTAGTATTTTATGAGTGAAAAAAAATTGATGATATTTTCATTCATGAAGCTGACAATGGTTCTTTCCTTAGCCTCTTTGAGGGGTAAAACTTTTGACCATTTGGAAATTTAGTCAGTTATTGTGAGAATATACTTGAACTATTTAACTATAGCAGGAGGATAAGATCCCATGATGTAAATTCCCCATATAGAAAATGGCCAAGAGTACTTGGCTATGTGAAGTAACTCCAGGGTTTGATGGATAAAATTGGCATGAACCTGGATGGAGTGGAACTTTGTGGTGAAATTCATGCAATCTCATGCCATAGTGGGCCAATAGTACCCAAGTCTTTGAATTTTGTGAGAAATCATGAGTCTTGACTAATGAGCTCCACAAGCTCTAGTGTGCACTTCTTTCATGATGGAAATGGTCTCTTCTCCATCAATTCACCTGAGAAGAATCCCTTCAAGGCCTCACTTATAGAGGACCTTTTTTTGATTTGTACCATCATACAGAACAAAGTTGATTGCTCACCTATGAACTTTATCTCTTCCGACCCTATCTGGTGGGAGTTCTTTCTTTTGAATATAATTTACGATGGGAGTCATATAGATAGTTGTGGGACCATACAGCTCAGGGATGGGACTAATATCATTGATTTCTTCTGTGTTTCCTTGAATGAATAGTAAGACCATCCGATGATGGGAAATGATGATGACTATTTCATCCTAATTTGGATCATCCAGAGTTGTGAATTCATTTTCTAATGCATCAGCCTATTTTTTTTGTGACCTAGGGACATAAGTTAATATTGGATATAAAGGGAATTCAACCATTAAACCTCAACTGTGGCCAAACAAGGGGGATATATATTCCTTTTTGATAGCATAATTGCCATAGACATGCTTGATGACCAGTTCTGAATCACCTTCTATCTTTAAATGTTTTACTTTCACTTGAAGTGCGAGCTCTAGGTCTACAATGAAGGCATGATATTCTGATTCATTATTTGTGAACCCTTATGATAGTAGTAAGGAGTAAGGTATGACTACCTTTTCAAGATATATGAGTATGTCTCCAAACCCAAATTTGTTGATCTTGGGGTCATCCATCTTTTTTTATATCGGTATTCTAGATGCACCCTCAAAATTCTTCTCCCATATTTGGAGTTCTCTTGAATAGAGAAAACATATTCATCAGGTAGTTCAGAATCTAATGGAGTCATTTATACCAAGGTGCACTCTGCCAGAAATTTTGCTAAAGCCTATCCTTTTATGACCTTATGAGACATGAACTGGATGTAAAACTGTTGTAGGATTACTAACCAACATGATAGGCATCTAGTTATCATTGGATAGCTGAGAATATTTTTAAAGTGTTGTTTCACGAGACCAAATCCACCTCATGATGTTGTATATAGTGTCACAGTTTATGAACTGTGAAGATCAGTTCCAAGTAGCTCTTCTTGATGGTTAAATAAAAAGTATCAACATCAATCATATTCTAACTGAGATAATAAATATTGTTCTCAATACTGGTGGCATTCTTCTATGCCATGAAGGCTCCTAGAAGCCACCCTAAATTTGTCACATAAATTATGAGTGGAATTCCTTTGACAGGTGGCATTAACACTGGAAGGCTTAAGAGATATTTATTAAGAATGTCAAACACTTCATGACAATCATCAATCCATCAGTACGAAACCCCTATTTTCATCAACCTGGTGAAGGGAAAACATTTTCCTACAAGGTTGGCTATGAAGTACCGGATGTAGTCCAAGTGTCCTTGAATCCCCCTAAACTTTGTGAGGTTTTTATGAGGTGACATTCCAAGGATATATTTTTCCTTCTCGGGGTCAACTTTGATGCCATGATGGCGTATGTTTAGTCTAATGAATTTCCCTTAGATAACACTAAAATCACATTTCAAGGGGTTCAATTTTAGGTTGTGCTGTCATAGTTTTTTTAAGATGATTTCAAGATTTTACAGGTGGTCCAAGAATTTTTCATGATTTAACCACTAATTCATCAACATATCATTCAAAAAAAATTCCCAGGAAAGGTTTAAAGATACATTGCATGGCATGATGATAAGTGGTGCCATCATTATTCAGACCAAAGGGAATTACCTTGTAGAAAAACACTCCCTAGGGGCCCTAAAGGTGGTATATTATTCATATTCTCAGGCCATTTAGGTTTGGTTATATCCTGAATAGCCATCTATGAAAGATAAATCCTGATATATGTCAGTTTCATTGATCAATAATTATGTGATCTAGATCGAGAAGTCATCTTTCAGGCAATGCAGATTGAGGTCCCTGAAATCGATTCAAACTCTAATTTTTCCATTTTTATTTTTTAAGGGGACTATATTTGAAAGATATATGGGATATTGGGACTATCAAATGAAGTCTGTCTTGATTAGATTTTTGACTTCAACCTCTATCTTGGAGGCATGCATCAGGTGCGTCCTTCTGGAGTCTTTCTTATAGCCCTGATAATCTTCTAGAAGACCAAAGTGGTGAGTGGCCACCTCAGGATTGATGACTAGAATCTCTGTGCAGTTCCATGAAAAAACATCTCTATTCTAACTTATGAAGGAGGTATACTCCTCTTTCTCTTAAAAATACATGGCCACACTAATTAGAGTGGGTTACAGGTCTTTTTTGTTACCCTGGTTTTTTCCCTGATTTCATCAATAGTGGTGGAGACACCCTCCTAAAATGCCAAAGGTTCATCACTAAGTTCTTCTTATTGTTACTCTTACACATGTACCTCATCTTAATCTTCTTCTTATGGGGAAACAATTCTTGATATTATCTCTCCATAGTTAATAGAAGAGTAAAAAATTTGGCATTTGGAGGCTGAGGGAGCTTCTTATGATCCGAATAATTGTGGGAAATTTTCTAGAGAGGGAGGAGTGAGGTAATGACAAGTGTATTATTCTTCTGTTGTCTTAGGAGGAGATTAAGGGATTATCTAGGGCTCTGAGGATGGATCAAGGACATTTCCATTTGACCATTCGACATTATATTAAGGGTCAATGGATTTTTCCACACTGTTAGGAATTGTGGCCATGACCGAAATCATGAGGACCATTGAATATGCATCCTAACTTGGTCACATACAGCCAACTTTGTTGATGGTAATTATGTATTCATCACCAAGATGCCTAAAAAAGTCATCAGGGAACACATACAAACTATTTTGGTTGGTGACCCAATTGTTTACATCGAGTGAAGGATGCTCTCCCTTCTACCCATAAAATCTCACATCGATATAGTGTGACTCATAGGAATAAAACGGGGCTTTTTTGGCATAAAATGTCATACTTTTTAGATTAATACAGTATCTAATGCACTGATGGTATGATTAGGGATTTTTTTTGTGTTGGTACAACCAGTTCATTCCCAGCAGGATGTTGAAAGTCATGTTTTTTCAGAACACCAGGAATTCTAAGTTGGCTACGAGGTTACCAAACTGCGTCTTAATCTTGATTTAGAATAATGGATTCTGTTCACTCTTTTCATAACCCAGTAGGGTTTTGAAAGATGGTGGTAGGTTTTCTTCATTACAACCCATCTGATGAAGTGTCCATAGTGGGAGGAGGTTAACTCTAGAGTCATTATCAATGAATAATTTTCATATCTCTATACCATTCATCCCACCGAACACATATAATGGTTTTATGTTTCCTTTAATAATGGAATATTCATCTTGATCTATGAAGGAGATAACTGTGTGACATTCTATAGATTTGATCTTCATCTGATATACCTCAGCGGTGGCTACTTCAGCTTTAAACTTATGTGGGATTAGAAAACTTCGATAAGTGATTCCCTAAGGTCCCTCGAAAATTTTAGGGCATACAAGATTGATAGTTTGGATGGTACCAAGTAAAATTCCTTCAGGATGTCATATTTTTGTTCTAAAGGCCGACGCTTCCCGATGGGGGATTCTCCTTCATAGGTGCTTTAGGGGTTTAAGCATTGGATGTAGACGAGAAAGTCCTCAGGATAGAAGCTGGTGGTGCTTATATGTATTGTGGGTTGGGTCATACTTGTCTACCTACATGCCTTGTGTGATTAAACACTTTCACCTTTTTTGGTTGATATTACATAATGATCAGGCCAGAGTGGCTTATGGCAGGGGCAAGGGAATTTTCCTATTCCTTTTGGGTCTGTTGAAGGGTTCTTCCATGAGTTTCTATAACATCAAAGGTTTGAGCAGGGGTGAAACCATAAGATTGGTTTCTTCTAGGTCTGAATCATCCTTATTATCCTTAGATTCTACAACCTCTTACTTTAGTTCCCTGATTGGGTATAGGTAATTCAAGTACATAACCACACTCTTCATTAAATAAGGGATCCATTAAATGAATGAAATTAATGGAACCAAAGATCGGTTACTCATTTGATGAAAAGTATACTTGATTGACTACTTTTGGTGATTCCATTTGGTGGGGTAGTGCCTGTTATTTCAAGTCGGATGGCATAAAATATAAGAGTGGAAAGGCTAGATTTGGCCTTGACATGGGTTCATTTTTTCACTTTCTCTCTTATTTATGGTTGATTAGCTTCTTATACAGTTGACTACTAAAGGGTTATGGGGATTAGGATGTCAGCTACGTTGCATCAAGATATATTGGAGGCCTAATCGGTTGCTTCAATTATGCTTGGATTATGCCATAATCTTGGTTGAATGTATTTCGAGTCATCTAACTATCAAACGTCTTCTCCATTTTTCAAATAACGTTTTTCTGCTCCCTTCCTTCATTCAGGTCAGTGGAAGAAACATATTCCACTTGTGTGGGTGGTCGTCCCAGCTTGACTTGCCAAAAATCAATCATTATCTAAAGGATTTATTTAAAGATGAAGTATTATTGGATGGTATGTCCCAGTATTTGGTAGAAGGTATAATAATTTGGCTGATCATCGAGACTGACTTCATCATATCTCATTGGCTCTGGTGAATGGAGAAAGTTGCAATTCATGACAGCTATAAAGTAGAAAAAGGATTGGTTATTTCGTAATGAGTAAAAATTTTTCCTTCATTACTTGAATTGATTCCATGCATTTCTCGTATGATCATCTCATCAAGGTGGGGGTGGTTGTTGATGTCTAGGGGCCCCTACATGATTCAGTATAGGTTTAGGGAGTGGAGAAGTCAAAGGAGCTAGCTTGAGCATAATAGAGGTCTCTTCAACTCTTCCTACTCTTTTTCCTGTGGTTGGTGGGGCTATATGAGACTTGAGGTTACTTCTTTGTAAGGATTATTCTATTATATGGGAAATGTAAGATAAATACCAAAACCCACTTGTATATTTTTTTAGGATAAGAAATGTTCAAAGCTCATCTCAGAGGTTATTGATGCATATATCTAGCATTTCATATTGGGGAAGTGGCTTGATCAAAGAGTAGGTTAGACAATTCCATATGGAAATGAATTCTGAGACTCTCTCATTCTTCAAATATTTTTAGTTCATGAGGCCACTAACTATTGTCTTTGTAAGTGTTGAACTGAACTATAAAACAAACTATCACTGGAGATCCTCCCAACCTATTATTGACTGAGACGAAAAGCTGGTGTACCAGACAAAGGATGAACATTGCATATTTTTCATGAATCATTTGAGTTTCGCTACCTATTATTTCTCCAGGGTTCCCATAATTGTATCACAATAAGATGCGTAGTGTATCAGATATTTTTCTGGGTCACCCGAGACATTTAAAAGTGAAAACATAGGATTCCTAAAATTTTGTGGTGGTGGAATGTTACTCACACAATCTTGGTAAGGTTTATGTTATAGTTTTATCAAAGTGATACGTCCTTCCATAGATTCCATGCAAGCTACCAATGACTCGATGGTATTAATAATTCCTTGAAGCATGTCTTATTGAACCAAATCATGAGCGGTCATATCAGGGGGCATGATTGTATGTGCCATCTTTGCTGGTATTTGAATTGGATAGCCGACCAAGGGAATCCTTTGTGGATTTTATAAAAAAAATCTAGTTGTTTCCTTAATTAAGGGAAATATTGATATCCTCCTAGGACTATATTCAGGTATACTAAAGGTCCTAGTTCTATCCAACACAAGTATTCTATCATTTCTTCATTTGTGGGGATGAACCCTTCTGGCTGAGGTACACCTGATGGAGGTCCACATTGAAGCTCTTCTAGGGGAGAATGCTTGATAGGATAAATTCCTCATACTATATAAACATTGATTCTCCTCAGTTACTTCATTTCTTCCTCATACTAATCAAATATCTCCTCAAGTTTCAAGGGATCACTCTCATTTGGAGGAGGTAGGTCGTGTGTGACCTTGTTCTGGTTCTTCTTTTTATTAGGGATTTGTGAGGGAGATAATGAGGGATTGGACAAGGTGGCACCCAAATTTAGGGTGACACTATGATTATGGGTATGCACAATTCTTGGCTCAATATAGATCAGATTCTTAGTAGAGCCATCTTCTTCGTATTCCTCTGTATTTGTGTCCTTTTATTCATGATTTGTAAGATAAATTTCCATGAAGTTTACTAATGCATAATGCATCGTGGGGTTCATTTCAGCTTCCAAGTAGTAGAAGGAACATTTTCATTTCCTTCCTACCATTCTGAGACTCCCTTTGGGATTTTAGAGAATAGTGAATTGGAGGGATACTCAGTCCGACCTTATTGCATTCCTCTCACTCAATGGGAATGGGTCATTAGACAGGATGGAATAGGAGAGATCTCTACTTTTTCTCCTCCCTAAACGAGATAAGACTAATTCCTATTGAGGGGGTGATTGAGGTAAAAAAATACCCTATACTTGGGGGCTGGGGTTGGTCCCATTATTTTTGTATTATGACTCAGCTCAAATTTTTCAGCCTTATGGGGTAATTTTGTGTTAAAAATCCCCCCAGACCTATGGGATGGGGATGATCCTATATTGTGGTTATTGTTGTTGCTATATCCGCTTTCTTGATATCATGTATCCCCATTCAAGTGTGATTAGGATGTGGTTCTAGGTTTTCATGTGAATTATTTATTTCTTAATACATGATAAGTGATTTCTAGTTGGCCTATCTTAGTTGTGAATCCTACTGAATGTTCTTAGTTTCATGGTTCATGTGTTATTTGATGGTTCTCTCTCGTTAGCCATAACTCTTTTGAGACTTAATCAAGGATTTTTCTTGTCAAGCATGCCACCTATTCTGAATATGGATTTCATTTGATCACTGTCTTTAGATAATGAAATTACAGGATGTCATTTCTAATGGGTTTTACTGGATAGGAAGTGGGTGAAGTGAAAAGTTCCATGCTCTCCCCATCTATATATATGAACACCAGACGAGGCGTCACTGATAAGAAAATGGAACTTATGAAATGTATGGAGTCAAGTAAGTTCTAAATCTTTCTTTCACATCTTTGATTATGGTCACAACATAGACGGAAGGGATTATATGAAAAATTAATGGTGATTTTCATCCATTATTTTGAAATGGTCTGCATACCCATCGTAGGGTAATAATTTTTATTTGAACCAGATTAGAGATTTCAGATATTGAGACAAATGTTATGTATGAATTATTCTAATAAATATATTCATATGTCGAACTAATAAGTTGATATGGGCCAAAACATAACAAGTATATCATCCCTGGAAAGTTGTTTTCTCATAAAAATGTGTCCATTTTTTTCTTCTGCCAGAGATTCCTCTACTTGATCATCCCAACTTGGATGTTTTTTGATAGTTTTATGACATGTTGTAGGGCTGATAGAAAACTCATTATCATGTGTATGGTCTATAGGTGGCTTATAAGATGATCATAATCTTAAGCCATCTTCTGGTTGAGAAAGGATATCGCTTGTAACTAATAGGGTATCTAGCATGCTTGACCTCATCCTTCCAAGCACCTCCGTGTACGAGGTAATTCTTGTATTTGATTTGGAAGGGGGGCGAACATCCTATCGATATGAAATGTTACTATGAGGAGGACCTTCATGGTTGGTCCTACAATGATGAGGAATACCATCGTAGCTTGATGTATGACTTTTGAAAGAAATTGTGCATTGTATGCCATGGGGAGGACCTTCAGGGTGGATCATAGTAAGGGGAGGACCTTCTCACTGCTTGATATCATTGTAGAGAGGGCCTTCATAGTGACTTCTATCGTGGAGAGGACTACCATCATAGCTTGATGTTTTTCCGTAGGGAGAATATCTTTTGTGTGCATCCTAGGGAGGACCTTGAAGATGTACTGCAGTATGGGGAGGACCTTCTTGCTATGTGACGTCGATGCGGGTAGGACCTCTGTGGTTGGGGCTACAATGGAGAGGAATATCATCATAGATTGATGTCTGACTAAATTGAGAAAATTTGTAGTGCATACCCTAGGGAGGAACTTCAGGGTGGACTACATAAAGGGTAGGACCTTCTTATTGTAATGCGACATTACTGTGGGGATGACCTTCGCAGTTGCAACTACAATGGCAAGGACTATCATCACAGTTTGATGTCCGAATACAGTGAGAATATCTACAGTGTATACCTTAGGGAGGACCATTATGGGAGACAACATAAAGGGGAGGAACTTTTCACTATTTGATCCATTGATCACAATGAGGGATACCATGAAACTCATCAGGTGATAGGCTCTCATGATCGATCGTTTCTTGCCCATGAATTATGCCTTCATGGATGATCTAAGGGGGACCTTTAGAGCTGATAGTAACAACTTTATGTGGAGGAAAATCACAAATTCTACTACCACTTCCATAATTTGGTAATGGATTGATAGGATCCTGATCCACTATTTATATGTGTATAACGGCATCAAGAAATCTAGATTTCAGAAAAATATGGTCATAAATATTCTCTTCATTTTCCACCTGCCTTTGGTGCAATTCATTTTGGGTGATCTTTTGTGGGAAACTAGGGTCACCTGTTTTTGGTAATGGTCTTCATATACAGATTCCTATTTAAGTGATTCCCTTGATGATTTTGGGATATTCCGATGAACATCATGAGTTTTGGAAGTGATGTATGACTTCTATGGAGTGGCCACCATGGTGGACTGGTGTCCCCCAGTTGGAAGGGGTATTTATTCCCAATCCAATTGTATTTTTATCATGAAATATGGTAGATAAACCTCTTGAACTAGATTAGGGATGAATATCTACTTTGGAGTGACTATATTATTTTGTGGATAAGTCACCCCACTTGGAGAGATGAGATTGTGGTCCCAAATCCTTGCTATTGTTGCAGACATGATTACATGTTGATAGGTCTAGAGGATATGATTAGGAATTGATGTTTGGTCCTGTATCATTGTTAGGATGTGTAGAGAATCATCTTCAGATGGAACATGGTTATATTCCCATTATGATGTCAGATCATGAGTATGTTCCTACTGTGATCCTCCATGTTTCACGAGTGGAAACTGGAGGTTCTCCTGTGTTAGGGTAGAGGAATGAGTTTACCGTTGTTTTATAGGTGGGATATTCCAAATGTTTTCTATTATTGCCATTTTATTTGACCAATGAGCTTCTTATTTGTGAGAATGGATTTTTACCTGCTCATTTTGTCAGTGTCTTTGCCTCATGGGATTGGATTGCATCTATAGATATTTGAATCAACATATATTTGATTTCCACTATATTTGACTGGTGGGATTTGCATTCCTTAATAGGTATATGTGCCTTCCTATAGTTTTCCATCCTATTTGGATGGTGGGAATTGTGAAAATTAGAAGGGATTTTAATCTGCCTATAATTCACCACCCTAATTGCATGGAGGCCTTGGAAATCATTGGTGGGAATATGTTTATGTTTGTAACATGCCACCATATTTATATGGTGGGATTCAGAAGAGTGAATATGAATTTGTGCCTACCCATAGTGTGTTGTGGTATTTACACAGTGAATCTCTTCCTCATGAACCAGGGTGATGAAATTCTCCTAATCATATGTTTGTCACCCTCTGTGGGAAGCCTGGGGGGATGCATTCTTTGAACTTCTATAGGAGCCCTTGGTGTGGAATCCTCTTCAGAGTGAGGGTATTGGGATGCATCATGTCGATGTCGATGTCCTTCAGTAGGGGCCTTTGAGTGGAACCTCAGTGTAATAGGTAAGAATTCATTGGTGGGGAATTAATTCTCCTACCTAAGATATGGTAGGCACTCATTTTCATGCTTCAGGGATAGACTCCCAAAATTATTTGAGACGGCTAGTGGAGCCGGTGAGAGACTGATGGGATTTTACTAAATGGAGGGCATGTCTTGCTGTCTCTATTTTTTGGATAGTACAGTTTTGATTGAACACCTCGAACAGTACATTCGAGACCCAGTGTTGTAGATGATGGGTGGGTGATAGAGTCCTCTACTTTTTGGAGGTCTAGGTTGGTGTCATGGTTGGCATGTGCATCTGTGAGAATTTCTGGGATGCCATTGGATTGAAGGAAGCTCTATAGAGTACCTAAAATATATTTGACAAATACTGAAAATAAAATCCCATCAAAGTAAAATATCATGATCACATGTGTAATTGATGATCTTGTTTTTCCTATTTCTTTTTAAATGTAAAAGGGTCCTACAGTGCAGTAATGATACCCCCTTGGTTAAATATTCACATCTAGTTCACCATTTTTATTTCTCTCAAAGATGACATTATGACTGACTGTGAAATGGTCCGATGGGGACTGGGTAGTGTATCCTTTTTATAGTGCCAAGGAGGTTCAATAGTCAAGGTTCACGTCAGTTTGTTTCCCAGTGAAAATGTTATTCCCACCAATTAGGTCAATTTCAGGGGGTTTATTGGTGTGTAATCTCCAATGTCAAGTATAAACTCTTCAAATGGCCCCAATAAGTTTGTTCGTGGAGCTAGAAACACCCAACGGTTCTCATGTCCAAGATTCATGGACCTACATTCTAAAGGCAGGTGCTCATTTGATGATTAGGCCAATGACACTTAAGAACTCACATTGGTCAAGAGGATTGGAACTCGAGCTCATCACACCCTTTTGGGGGGAGTTATTTCCTATTCTAAGAATCTCTTATATATTTAATTCATGTTCACATGTTCATGAATCTTTGGTTCATTTCCAAGATTGTGTCCATGGGTTTTCCCTGGGTCATAGTTGATCATATATATAAACATGGGCTCAGAATCATCTATATGTATCTCAAGTTCTATATCGACAGTAACATCTATATGGATAGACTAGTGATTCATTAAGGGTTTATTAATACAAAACTGGTGTTAATCTTTGTGATGGGGTGCTCTGGAGTTTACTTTCATTTAAGGGGGGATATAATTTTCTTGAATGTTGGGATAAAACCCATAAGACTGGATTCTTGCATATCCTCATGAGAGGAATTAGAACCCATGTATTTCAGTGCTACTTAAGAGGAAAAATCACCTTTTAAGGTCATGTGACTAGGACTTGACTATGCAGTTTAACTTCATGCGGCATGTAATTCTAGGAGAAGGGTGCCTAGTCAATATTTGATGTGAGACTTATATCGAGGCGTCCTAAGGGACCCAATATAGACATGATTTTCTGAGTGGTGGCATGATCTTACCAAGGATATAGAGCAATATGGATGGATTTAAGTGTTAGGTTTAAAACTTTAGGTGGATTCCTATGAATCCCAGTTGGTTGGGAATCAAAGCCAGTGTAGTTCAGTTGTTCGGGACCTAAACATTAGGGGTGGACCGTTTAGATGAGGCATATTAATTAATGTGGGGATCATGTTTGGGAGTGGACCATTTGGATTCGATATGATTGGGACTTATACTATATAGGAGGACCATTGAGCTTGGGCCTTATACAGGAATCCTACGTATCCTGGTTATGATAGGAATTAGAGTTCTCATAGTTTAGTTGGTTTGGAATTAAACCTTAGTATAGGCCCACTAAAAGGAGGCATATTCTATAATATGGGGATTATTCATGGGATCATATCATTTGGATTTGATATGATTGTGACTTATATTGTATAGGAGGCCCATTGAGCTTGGGACTTAGATAGGAATCATGTGTATCATGGTTAGGAAAGGAATCAGTGTTATCATAGTTCATCTAGTTGGGCCTATTATGAGTGGAGAAGGCCTGTTGAAGGATTTCATGGTTACTACTAACCTCTAATCCCACATGTTTCACACTCGGATTGAGAAACAAGAGGAAGTAGTGAAAATAAAATTCATGTCATAGAAGGTGAGAGCATGGTAGATGGCATGGGGCTTACGTATTGAAGCTTCATGAGTATGGAGTATCTCATTCCATGTGAGGAGGATATCCTTCTGTGTGAGTGGGGATTATGAATGGAAGCGGGCCATGGCAATAAATCCCAGAGGGAGAGGGAAAAGAAGGTTCCCAGTGCCTACCCCATCATTGGTCTTTAGATGAATGAGGATAGGAGGGGAAATAATGCTACCTCATGCAAGAAATACTAAGGGCTTACTTCTGGAGGGATGCCTTGAAATTGGTTCTAGGAAAGGGGAAGGGCATTGATCCTCATCAAAAGGAAACGCAAGTGTGATATCTTCTACTTAACACTGAACCTCATTAAAGGGAAAATCTATTAATTCCCTTTCATCCCTAGAACAATGAGGTTCACATGAGTATCCTAAGTTTGGAACCTAAGTTACCATGGGAATGTAAACTCAAAGTCATTCCTGGTGTCTTCTCTATTGTAGGGATTACTCACGTGACTCCACTTACCATGGGTATGTAAACTCATATGGGTGCACTGACGCACCTGATAGTTTCCTCAAACATGTTTGGTGGATTTGGAAGAGGCTCTAGACTGATGCCATAAGAATATTTTGTAGAGGGACTATTGACGATATGACAAAAACGGAAGGAAATGAACGAAACTAGGGTGAAGAATTCCCTAGGACACTCTATTCTGCATAGAATATCCATACAAGGGATGGGGTTTACTCTACATAGCATATTACTATGTGGGTAGGGTGTTTTGCACATACTATAGTAGTATATGGATCTAGGTTCAGTCCGCGCAACATTAAGCTATGCGATACTGGCTTCCATCAACGTAGAAATTTGCTACGCGGGGTAGGACACTGCCAATATAGGTCTTTTCTATGTGGGATGATTGATTGAAAAAGGGTTATGGTTCATGCACCTTTCTAGGAATATACCCACAAGGGATACAAGGTTCACAGTTCCACCATTAGTTTTGTTTTTTCCATTTAATTCTATGTGGTGGGTTTTCTTACCTGTAGGGAATTGTTGAAAGATTTCATCTTTTGCGGTGCTCTCTTCTTCCAAGACATCATAAATCCTTTTCAAGAATACCTTATTCAAAAAACAATTCGCTTTTCTAGTAACCCTCGATGTCTATTTATAGAGGATCATAATGGGCCACAATACTTCTTTTTCGGAATCCCATTGAGGATGATAGGTCACGCGAATGACTTAGTCAGCGAGGTTCGTCATTTTTCGGACACTGGTGATGCCACATCATCCCTCAAACTACTTATCTCATGGGGTACGTTCTCTTGTGAGGGTGTAAACCACCATCTCATCCCACGAACAAATTTATTTCATTTTTGGGGAAATTTTTTCTGCTATTTCGGATAGCACTACTTTCTTTTGTGAACGATTTGATTTCATTTGTAGGAGCTATCTCCATAGTCTTCTTTCCATGGAATTTTGAGTCTGTGGACACCTCACTAAGAATATCACCATCCAGAGCGGCAGTCTATGAAAGAGTTCTACTCTATAGCACCCTTCCTTTGCAGTTTTGGCTTCTTAAATCAATTTTCTTTCCAACTCTTCATTTGATTTGTTTTCCTTCCTTTGCAAAATCCAGGACATTCTTAGTTTGCATTTGTAAAGTTTCTAGGACCCAATAGCCCTAAAATACCCCCAAAACTTGAAAAGACTATAATAACCATAAAACCCATATAAACTCTAAAGGGCCCGAAAAATCCTAAAATCTTTAAAGGACATTAAAAACTGTAAAATGCTAAAGGAATCTAAAAACACCTAAAGGACCCTAAAATACCCTAAAAACCCCTAAATGGCCCTAAAACCCTTTTAAAATCCTGAAATACCCTATGAACCCTATAAAAATCCTAAAACCCTTAAAAACCCTAATTAACCCAAAAGGACCATAAAACCCCCAAAACCCAAAGAACACCCTAAAATCCCTAGAAAAAATATAAAAACCCCTAAAAATCCCAAAAACCCTAAAAGGCCATAAAACCCCCCAAAAACCCAAAAAGACCCTAAAAATACATAAACAACATTTAAACTCCTAAAAGTCCTTAAAAACCTAAAACCCTAAAATCCCTAAAACACACAAAAAACTAATAAAACACTTTAAAAGACGCAAAAAAAACCTAAAAACCATAAATAACCCTAAAACCCTTAAAAACTCTAAAAGACCATACAAACTTTAAAACCCCTAAAACACTACAAAACCCTAAATCACCTAAAAACATAAAAATCCCTAATAATCCTTAAAAACACTAAATACCCCTAAAACACCAGAAAAACCCCAAAAATCCTTAAAACACAAAAAAACCCTAAACCCCCTATATGATCCTAAAGACTTAAAAACCATTAAAACCCAAATAAACCCAATAAACCCTAAAAACCCTAAAAACCACTAAAAACCCAAAGTAAACATTTTAAATAAAATAATTTATATAAATTATTAGGCATGAGTAAAATAGTTCCATAATCAATGGAAAATATATATCAAAACAATCACAACAAGAACCATGGTCATCTGTCTTTCAGTATGATAGTTTTAAATTATAGGATCCTTATACATCTCATATCAGTGATCATGGGTAATATGTATACACATGTCCCCTATGATCAAGCTGAATAAGACTCATCAATATCCCATCGGGGATAAGATCCTACAAACTAGTTTTTTTTTAATTTTCATCATCAATACATTTCTAGGGAATCAACATCCTAGAATGATTATCCCAAAGAACCCACTAACTACCCAAGATCTCATGTACTCAATCAATAATGAAAAAAATATCTCATTTCAAATCAATCAACATTTACAATTCAATTTCCCAATTTTCAGCTTCAATGTGCCAATTCAGTTTCAAAACCAAAACATGGGTTTTTCATTAATTAATTCCTTTTCAATACAAATACAATCATAGGTTTTCATCAATTCAATTTATGTAATTTTCTAAAATCAATTCTCAAATCATTTAATAAATTCCATTAATTTCAAAATACACCCCTAAATTACAATTCCATCAGAATTGGGGGTTTTCTCCAAAATCCCTAGAATTTAAAATTCCAATCCCAAATCAAATCAAATTGTGTTTTCATAAATCAATTGAAATAAATTCCAAACAAAACAATAAAATAAGAGTTTCAATTATATGGAAAATCTCAAACAAAACCACCTATCATTAATCACAGAATAAAATATAAACACCCACAATAGGATCTGAAAACAAAGAACGACAGTGGTAGAGATCAAGAAACTAAAAATATTATCAAGATACATTTAAACAAAGTTGAGATCCATCAAATATGTGATGATATATCAAACTCTAAGGAGGAAGAAAATAGAGACCATGGGAGATTGAATGGGAGGAGATCCACTTACCAGGGTGGGATAAAAGCTTCCATCGGTGCTTAGATTCATCAAAGGAGGGGGATGGAGGAACCAAAATTAATTTTAGGGAGCCTTATCAACCCTATACTTAATGTTATGGTCAAGTGATAGGTTATTGGATCTTAAATAGGGGTTCAGAAAATTTTAAAACAATTTTTAGAATTAAAAATTTCTGCATGCATGGTTAGCTGGGTAGGGGCACACTTTTAGAAAAATAGGGTGCCCTAATCATGTGCCCCTACAATAGGGTGCACAATTTCTACTAGGTGTGTGCCTAATTTTTCAAACCATGTGCCAAATATGAAAACCTTCTCTATCTAGGGTTGTACAATCTTCACCGTGGGGGTGCATGATTTGGAAAAACTGTGCATCAACTGTGCATAGACCAAAAAACCTCCATTTTTTTCCAAATTTCACCTGAATCACCCCTAAAAAATATCCAACCAAAAGGGAAACAAAAAAGTTTCAAGTAATACATGAAAACAAGTAAAAATATATTTCAACCTCCCCACCATAAGAACTTTCTATCCCCATAAATATTTTCAAGAAGTTCCCATTTCAAAAATATGAGACCACTACTCTCTCATTAGTGCCTCCCTATCCCTAGTATGCTTCCATAGCACAAGAACCAAAGGAATAATCCTCCCATGAAGTACCTTTGTCTTAGACTCAATAATCCTGAATAGAATCTCAGTCATAGATAAGTATGGCTCAACATCAAGATCCTCCCAACTCAACACATGATATGGGTCGAAAAGATACTTCCAAATTTGAAATACTTGGAACATATTATATATTAATGAAAATTGTGGTGGAAGTGATAAATGTTAATCCACTTTACCTACATTCTCAAAAACCTAAAAAGGTCCCACAAAATAAGGAGAAATTTTTCCTTGCTTCCCAAGAATTCAATGACCCAATCAAGGTGAAACTCTCAATAACACTCAGTCAGCCACATAGATTTCCAATTGTCTATAATGAAGATCAGCATAATATTTGTACCAAATCTATTTCATCAACATTATCTGATGAATAAATTGAATATTTACTAACATATCTTGAACCAATATTGGTCCAACCAAGGAACATTCTTTAGTATCTGACCAACACAATAGATATTTTCACAAACTAATATAAAAGTTCTCAAAAGGAGCCATTCTGATCACAGACCGGTAACTATTGTTATAATAAAACACAACTAGTGCCAAATTATCATCCCAAGATCCACTAAAATCAAGGATTTAGGAACAAATAATGTCCTAATAATATGTATATCCCTCTCTATCTATCCATTCATCTATGAATGGTATATCGTACTTAAACAAATCTAAAATACCATCACCTCCTGAAGACCTTGATAAAAATGAGAGGTAAAATGGGGATCTCTATCAAAGAATATATAAGATAAAAATCCATGTAACTGAATAATATCTTTCATGTATAAATTTCTTAACTCCTAAAATTTGGTTGTATCATGAATGGGTATGAAGTGAGATGATTTTATTATCCTATTGACCACAATCCATATCAAATTATTCTTATTTGGGGTACATGGTGACCCAACCACAAAGTCCATAAAAATATCATCCCACTTCCAAGATGGAATTGGAAGTGGATGAAGTAAACCCAAAGGCCACTAATGCTCAGCCTTGACCTGTTAGAAAGTATAACATCACAAAACAAGTTCTACAATGTCTCATCCCATACTTGGACACTAGAATAATTATCACATGTCATAAAAAAATCTTTGCAGTTCTTGGGTGTACATACCATTTGGAATTATGTAAATCCACCATCACATCTTTTCTCACTGGAAAATATACAACACACTGGTTATGAAAATATAGGATACCCTCCATGGAGAAA
Source organism: Viscum album (assembly GCA_963277665.1). Lineage (NCBI taxonomy): Eukaryota > Viridiplantae > Streptophyta > Magnoliopsida > Santalales > Viscaceae > Viscum > Viscum album. The sequence continues at coordinate 374,509,459 of OY728137.1, forward strand.
GACTACTTGAAAACTGTCTCTCAACCAAAAAGAGAGTCCCTAATGCTATGGAATTCACTATCAAACTATTGTTCCTGAAGAATCATCTTTAGAAGAGCGGTGGTTAACTAAAAACTATCCAAGAAAAGATCAACCCCTACCTTCTAAACTCCTATATGAAACTATGAAAAAATATCCATCAAATTCCCCTAGCTTCGATGATTCTTTCATGACCCAGGTCAGAATTTTTCTACTCAATATATCATCAATGATATTCCCTTTTACAAGGGTATAGGCAATGTCAAAATAAAAATACTACAGATACTCCACCCAACAACTCTGGTAGAGATTCAACTCTTTTGGGGATAAAATATAATTTAGGATATTATGGTCAAAATAAATAGTAAACCTTTCTCTGAAAATATAGTGTTTCCAACTCTTAAGCACATATATTACAGTTGTGAGTTCATGGTCATGTTTCAGATAATTATTTTCATGTGGCCTAAGATATCGAGAACCATAGGCTACCACATGATTACCCTGCATAAGAAAACATCCCAAACCTGAACTTATTGAATCACAAAAGACCATATAGCCATACCCAACCTCTAGAAGATTCAGAACCAATGCAAAAGTCAAAGTATATTTCAAATCAACAAAAATAACATTGCCATTTATCATCTCAAATGAAATTCACTCCCTTCCAAGTGAGATCATTCATCGGAGAATCCATTTTAATAAATCCTTTACAAACCAATGATAATACCCTACTAAACCCAAGAATCTATGGATCTCAAAAACATTATTTGGTTGCTTCCATGTCATAACATATTTCACCTTCTCATAATCAAATGAGATACAATGTTCTGAGATCATGTGTCCCAAGAAATTCACTTCCCAAATCCAGAAATCAAATTTTTATAGCTTGGTATAAAGTTAGCGATTTCTCAAAAATTATAGAACTACTATCAGATGATTCACATGATCCTCCTTGGACTTAGAGTAAACCAGGATGTCATCTAAAAAGACCACCATGAACTTATCAAGATACTCATGGAAGATCCTATTCATAAAAGTTATAAAGACTATATAAGCATTGGTTAGACAAAATGGTATGAAAATATAATCATAATGGCCATACTTTCTCTAGAAGGTAGTTTTCTGAATGTTAGATTATTCTATTCTCAACTGGTGATAACCCAATCAAAGATCAATCTTCAACAACCACTTTACCCCTTTCAACTGGTCAAATATATCATCAATATATGGAAACTATACTTTTTCTTTACTATAACTTGGTTGAGTTTATGATAACGAACTCATAGGCAAAGTGTTCCATCATATTTCTTAGCATAGAGAATAGGTTCTACCCAAGGTGACACACATAAGCATATAAAGCCTTTCTCTAATAGATCATCCAACTAATTCTCCAATTCTTTCATCTCAGCTAGTTCCATGTGGTAATAAGGAATAGATATTGGTTGAGTATCAGATAATAAATCAATAGAAATATCTACCTCTCTTACTAGTAGAAAATTAGAGAAATTAGAAGGAAATTTTTTGAGAAACTTGAAAAAAAACTGGAGGGAGATCATCGCTTAAAGACCCCCACTATAGGTTAAAATCAAACATTGATATTACTTTCCCAAACTCTAGATAAGAAGGTATGATTCTACTTGACCTCAGGTCCCATTCTCCCTAAAAGAGATGAAACACCCCATCTAGTGTGGTAAAGGAGACCCATCAAAGATAGAAGTCAATTTGGGCCTTATTAGCAATGATCCAATCCATTCTAAAAAAGATATCAATAGGTTTTATATAAAGAACTAGAAAATCCTTGGTAAGCTCGATCTCTAATATAGAGAAGACACAAGTAGGATAATAGAGACCCTTTTATCTCTTTGTTATGAGGGGTGTAGTAATATCCATCACATAAGACAAAAGATTCATAGAAATATTTAGAAGGTTCATAATACAATCCAATATAAATGAATGAGATGAAATAGTATCAAATAAAGTAGTCACTAAAGATGATTCTATAGTGATGGTACCTCTCATAGTCATTGGACTTATATCATCTTCCTCTAGAGACTCTTCCACTGTGTGAATAAGATTCATTTCAAATGCCTATAGATAGAACCCCTTTTTTCATGAAGCATCTAATTTTACTATAGTACTTTTAGGTGATTATGATACCATGCCACTACATGGGGAATAAAATATATAACTAAATTTCTATAAGTGAAATGAGTGTACACAAGGGATGAAAATATTGGGTACCACAGTGGAAAACTATTTTGAATGCCCTGACTTACCAGACTAGAAGAAAAGCCTCTACCATGAACTTTGGTAGGTTTGGAAGAACCCTACTGTTGAGAACCAGCATGAGACTCATCATGATTTCTCTTTCCTTTGAAGGAACTCACATAAATGCCATTGGGAGAAAAAGAAAATCTCATAAACCCTGATTCACTAGCCATGTCAAGTTCAAACATCAATGCCCTATCCAACATGTCAGCATAAGAAGAGATCTTTATCAATAAAACTAAATAATGAATATCATATCAAAGGACCATCTTGAACCATCGAGTCTTCATATTCTCATTCAGTAAAATATCAGATGAAAACTACACAAGATCGACAAAATGGTTTTTATACTCCGTCATGGTCCTTTAAGCCTCCTTGAGTTTAAAACGCTCTATAGCCTTAGCCAGCACCATAGAATCTGGATAGAACCGATCAGTGTAAATAACTTTAAAGTCCTTACACTCTAAACCCTTGCATTTATTCACCATCACCATCAAATCACACCATCTATTTCTAGGTCCCTCTAGCTTGAAGGTGGCACACTTCACCATAATTAAATTAGGTGTTTCTAATAAATAAAACAAAACTTCTATCATACTAAACCAATCCTCAGCCTCTTGAGTATAATTAGAGCCTTGGAATACTGGTGGATTATGGTAAAGGAACTCCTATGAAAGATTTCAAGATTCATCCCTCTTAAGTTACACAACTGGATCCTGGACATAAATGGGTGCAGGTGCCTATCCCAGAGATTAGACAACATCCAAAATAATATCAATGAGATTTTGGTTCATGAGAGGTTCCACTCACCATGATTCATTTGAATCATCCTCCTAGATCCTATTCACATGTCTTATTAGAGGTGTGATACTACACAACATCAAAAAAACAACATTGAACACATCAGAAGATTACTCAGATCAACAACTAAAACAAGAGCAATAGAAAAATCAATCCCATAAGATAAGATATCAAGATTTGGATGTTATCCTATCCAAATCAAAAGTAGGGAAAAGATTAAAATTAGATCAAATTATTCCCCAAGATGCCTTTACGAAACCAAACAAGGTAAATTAAGGCTCATTACAATGAGATCTATCCATATTCTCACTTATAACTACCAGCTAAGTCTCAACAAGATACTCCAAATTGTATATTGATATCAAGGAGGTATTCTTAACCTATGACTTGATACCACTTTTTCATGAAGAAACCCGGATACCCTGGTACCCTAATACCTAAGCCAGTACTGACATGGATTGAAGGGAATTATATATCCCCATGGGTTAGTAACTATCACTTGTTATCATATAAGAATAAATATGGAATGATTTTTCCCCAAAATAGTGGAAGATAAAGAAACAATTTATTATGATCAACACTACGAAAGGAGAAATTTCCTAAAACCAGATAGGTATAAAAAACCCAAAACATTACATCATTAAAGTACTCAATATAAGGGAAAACATCCCAAAGGAAACTTCACTCCAATCCTAAAGGATCAAGAACATACACCTCCTCTAAGATGCATTTTCCCTTTGCTCAGACCCAGCGGACAGAAATCTACAAAAGCTTGAAGGAATAGGTAGGGTGTGAGCTAAAAATACCAGTAGGGGTCTCACCAAGTGTTCCATAAAAATATTATATTATAATAAACCAAACCATGATTTCAATTTTTAAATAAAACAGGGCATGGAAAAAATATATCATTTTCATATTTAATATAAAACATGCTTCAATAAAAGGATGGAAAACATTTCAAACAATAGATTAAGTAAACATTTTATATAAAAGATTATATATAAAACATATTATATAAATTACTAGGCGTGAGTAAAACTATTTCATAAGCAATGGAATATATATATCAAAACAGTCAAAATAAGATCCATGGTCATCTTCCCTATAGTATGATATTTTTCAGTTATAGGATCCTCAAAAATATCATATCAGTGATCGCAGATAATATGTGTACATACGTCCCTCGGGATCAGACCGAATAGGACTCATCAACATCCCATTGGCGATAAGATATTCCAAACTAGGGTTTTGTTAAATTTTTCATCGTCAATAAATTTCTAGGGAATCAATATCCTAGCATGCTTATCCTAAATAACCCACTAACTAGCTAGGATCACATGTTCCCAATAAATAAAAAAATAATGGGAAATCATCTCATTTCAAATCAATCATCCTTTAAAATTCAATTGCCCAATTTTTAGTTTCAATATTCCTATTCAGTTTCAAAACCAAAACATGTGTTTTTCATCAATTCATGTCTTTTAAATATAAAACCAATCATTGGTTTTTTAATTTAATCCATTTTCTAAAATCATTTCTCAAATCATTTAATCAATTCCATCAATTTCAAAATATGCCCCAAATCCCAATTCCATTATAATTGAGGGTTTTTTCCAAAATCCATGCCATTTAAAATTATAATAAAAAATAATATAAATTGGGATTTCATAAATAAATTGAAAGAAATTCCAAAAAAAAACAATAAAATCAATGTTTCGGTTATATGGAAAATCTCAAATGGATCCACTTACCTTTAATCACGGAATCAAATATTGACACCCACAACACGATCTTCCAATGAAGAAAAATGGTGATAAAGATCATGAAACCAAACCTAGAATGAAGACCCATTTAAATGGATTTTAGTTCCATAAAATACATTATGATCTATTATACTCTAAGGATGAAGGAAGGAGAGATCGTCAGAGATTGAACGGAAGAAGATCCACTTATCGAGGAGGGATTGGATCTTCCACTGACGCTTTGATTTCTGAAAGGAAAGGGTTGGAGGAGACAAAATTTCCTCTAAGAAGAATTATAAAACCTAGATTTTGATTTAGGGACGAGTTAGGGGTTTCAGGATCTTAAACAGGGGTTTGAGAAATTTTAAAACAAATTTAGAAATTAAAAAATTATGCGTGCATGATTAGCTGGACAAGGCCACATGGTTAGAAAAATTGTGTGCCCTAAACATGTCCCCCTACACTATAGTGGATGGATTATACTAGATGGGAACATGGTTTATAAAACCATGCACAAACCATGAAAACCATCACTTTACATGGTTTAATAGTTTTCACGAGGTTCATATTTTGGGGAAACCAAATGCCAACCATGAACACCCTAGAAAACCTCCAGAATTTTTTCCAAATTTGACCCGAAGCACCCCTAAAAAAGATCTAACCAAAAGGAAAACAAAAAGGGTTGAGGAATATATAAAAATAAGCAAAGGGATGCTATATTTTTTTTAGGATAACATCTTGTGCACCATACATGGTATCTCATTAGATAAAATCAGTACCTAATGCATTGGAGGGCAATATAATTCTAGGTCCACCCATCACTTTCATATCCTATATATGCATAAGTGTGCCACATAGATCATAGAACATAAGGATGTATTTAATCACTTTTAATCCCAAAATTAAGGAGTTTTGGTTACATACATAGAATTCCATAGTCAATGAAAGATAGGAACATCTAGGTGAATACCCTTGAGTGGAAATGGGGATAGTTATTCACTAAAAAAATGTTTAGCATGGAAACCTGTAGGATAATTTTGGTAGTATAATAGGGGTGCATAAATATTCATGGAAGGGTTTAATGAGAGTGAAATGGATATATAATCGTTAGGATATCATAAGGATGGTAATAGTTATGCGATAAAACATATCCCAAGAGGAACAATTGGAAATCAAAAGGTATAATATAAAGAAGGTGCTTGGATAAAGAGGAGAAGGAGAGGATCTCTTACCTTGAGGGGGAACTTCTAAAAGCTTGGGAGGAGCTTATTAAGAGCTTGGGTGAAACTTTTGAGGTATTTAGAGAGGTCAGGTATGATTATCTTCATGATACAATTTTTTTTATTGATGATTAATGGGAGGTTTTTTGGGTTTATATATTAAAAGAGATGATAATTCATTATTAATTTCCAAACATAGATTTTGGAATCTATATGATAAAGTAATCTTAAACAAAAAAATTATCATGGTTAAATACCATGGTTTCTACAAAAGAGGATTGGTTTTCATTATTTTACAAGGATAAAAAACTAAGTCATTAAAATAATTCCCTTGGCGATGTGGAAGTGAGTCATGTTCAAAAAGAATTAATTTTAAAACCTTAAAATATAATATTGGTTTTTGAGGATTCATTAAGGGTTTATAAAATTAATAAAATAATTTAATAAAATTAATTTTAAAGGGAAATCATAATTTGTGTCATTAATACTATTTATAGTTTTTATTACATCACTTTTATGCTTTTATAATGTCATAATACACACCATCTATTTATACAGTATTTAATTTTTACCCAAAGATTCGACTAACTCCAAAAATTATGAAAAAAACACCATTGGATAATTTTTACATGTTTATTTAAAAAAATAACATTTATTTTATCAAAATAATTATAAAAATATGAGAATTGATACTTTTAAATCAAAAATACCCATTTATCAAAAAATGATGGGTTTTTTTACAATAACAGTTTTCTGACTCTTCTAAAAATTAAAATTGACTTCAAAAAAATATATAATAATTTATATTTAATAAATATTATTTAATAATATTATTTTAATAAAATACCATTTATTTAAAAAGTTCTTTAATTTCATAAAAAATAGTGTCTTTATTGAAACTATATATTTTCCAAAAATACAATTTGTGTTTCATCGTATCAAAATCTAATTTTTATCAAACTCATTATTTAATCATTTACAAAGTAATAATAATAAAAAGGGATAAATATAATCATTATTTTAAAAAATAAAAATATAAAAAGTCATACTGTTAGGGTCTAGATACATAACCACTTATTACACTAGTGTACGTCCTAAGGGTAAGGTGTGCAATGGTGACACTTTATTAAGGTGGTTCAACAAACATGGTTTGTGGTGTGATCTTCATAAGATTGAACTTCTACCATAAATAGTTTCACTTGTACTTTATTTTTTGAATATCAGATTGATCTTGGTTAAGGTAAAATCCCAAAGATACCATCTCCCCCAAAAGCTCTAATAAATGGGCTTAATAGGGTATGATCCTACTGGTCAAGACCACCACTTCCTTCTCCTATGTTAATTGGATTTATCATAACCCTTAATATATACTAATCATAATTATCACTATAAAATAACAATTTTATCAACATTAATAATATGTAATGGCCTTTTAAATCCAATAGGGTATAACTTATAATGGTCCAAAACAACCAAAGTAGTGCATGTGTTTTCTATAATTTCATTATTTAATAATGAATTTATTCATTTGAAAAGGGAATTTCATTTATAAAACTTCAGGTAATTACATGCTATGACAAATATAATTGTAATAGATATTAACATGATGACTAATAGAAAGTTTCATCATATACTACACCTATAAATTGCTTGAGACCTTCTATAACTAATCATGTCTTATTGATACCAAATCTACTATCCATGTCTTGTTTCTTATTGAATACTCACCAATGGATTTACATCAATTGGAGAAACCACCAAAATACAGAACTAGATTTTGGTACATAGAATTCATTTTTGAATTCATATGAACTTTACAATTTTATCTTATTATTATTTACCACTTCCTTGCAGGAATCATTATTCTCAATGAAGACTATAACACCCAACATGGTGAATATAAAAAAACCTCTTTATTTTTAACTTTCTTATGTGGTATGTTTCCCTAGAACAAATCCTTCCTCTCAATATCATGGAGTTTAGTGTTCCTCATAGAAACTCATGTGAATATAGAGCCTTGAATTCATTTAAGTCTAGATTTATACCACTATCCCTAAAGATAATCACTTCCCTCTTACAAAAATATAATCAATCTTAGGGATGTTAATATCTTAAGTAGATTTTAGGATAACAAAATGAGGCACACATAGCATTTTCATTATGTAGGATTGTTTATAAAATTAGATTTAACAAATGGTTCTCATCAAAACACTTGAATATAAGACATAATGGATTTATGTAACATTTCAAATTATATGATATCCATTAGTCAATATAGCTGGAATATGGTTAAGTGTTACACTATTATTTATAAAACATGTATTAGAAGAAATTATGAAAGTCTCACAATACTTATAAGACACATAATTGATTATCCTTTTATTTCAATCACTAATATGATGTTTATTAGGTAATGTGAGTTTATGAGTAACTAGAATCTACATTTAAATGATTGATGAATTCTTGGTTACAATATTATTCTACTAGCCCACCTAGAGGATCTAATATATTTTACTATGTTCATCACTTACTTCCACTTTACATTCCTAAAATACTTTTAAGAAATATCACAGAGAATGTAAATTTACCTCTAGATTATACTTATAATTTTAAGGACCCAAGTATTTGTAATAGTGATTCAGGTTCAGTCTTGCTTGATAAAGTGTGTTGGGACCCAGTAGATGTGTTGGAAGTGTCAGTATAGGTCAAGGAAAGACCTTTATGAGTTGGAACAAGCTTAGGGGTTTAATTTCTATAAAAGTTTTTGTGGGTTTTCTAGCATGAATTTTTAGTTATTTAAGGTGTTATAGCTATTTGGAAGGCTTTAAAATTTATTTTTGGAGTTTTTTTGGGATTTAGGGAGTTGTTTTAGGTTTTGAGTAAGGATTATTTTATACTTAATAGATTGAGTAAGAATTATTTATCCTTAATCATTTGATTAAGGATAATTTAATCTCACTCATTTGAGTAATGATAAAATTATATAAACAATGTTTCTAGGATCCTTATTATTGTGAGTAAGGGCCATTTATCCTTACTCATTTGAGTAAAGTTCATTTATCCTTATATATTTGAGTAAGGATAAACTTAGATTAATGTTGTTTCTGGGACCCTAACTATTGTGGATAAGGTCATTTTATCCTTACTCATTTGATTAAGGATCATTTATCCATAATCATTTGAGTAAGGATCAGCTTTAATGAACAATGCTTTTTAAATCCTCACTATTGTGAGTAAATTTCATTTTATCATTACTCATTTAAGTAAGGATCATTTATCCTTACTCATTTGAATATGGATAACTTAGATAATAATTATTTCCAGATACTTCCAAATATCTAATAAATTATTAAAAAAACATTTTTAAGTGGACATTAGGGCTTCCATAACCTGTAAATAGTAGAAAATCATCCAAGCACCCGCACACACCTCTCTTATTCTCTGAGGGATATCTCCTTCATTTTTACTAGAATCTCATGTTGTGTGAAGTGATAGGGGCTATAAGTAAGGATAATAGTTTTTATGCATCGTATCTCTATATTTATCTCCATTTCTTCACACCTCACCAAAAAACCCTAATTCCAGGGGTTTTGTTAGATTTTTATAAATCTTATGATTAAGTTTGAACTAACTAGTGATTCTTAATGAGTGGAGTACTAAAAACTCCAGATAGGTGGTGCTTGATTATTCTTTAAGTATATGTGTTCCATGTGATGTGTGGTAAAAAAAGTATGTGTGGGGTGGTTCGGGTAAGACCGATTATGAACTGATTAGAGTTTTTATTGTTCCTAAGAGATACCAGAGGGAAGTATTATTTATTAAATGGTGTAGTTGAGATTGATATGGCATGGCAGTTGTAATATGTTGTTCCTTGGATAGTTGGTCATGATGAATATACTTATAGGAATTGTTTTTATGATGTGCTTTCTAAGATGGTTTTGTAGAGACACATTGGGTGTGGCTCATGTGCCTATGGGTGATTTTGATCATCAGAAGTGAAGTGATGATTGAATGCACCATCAGACTCAGATCCATCAACATGAAGTTTATGATTCATCAGAATTGACATTGATTAGAAAGCCAGAATTTGTGGAGTGAGGAAGTCAGGATGATGTTGAAGATAATGAAGAAAGACAGTGATGTCAGGAGTTAAAAAGTTCTTAAACTTTCTAACCTTAAGTAAGAAGATTATTTTACAATATTTAAGTTCTCATAAATTATTAAAACTCTCAGGATAAAATATTTTGAAGAAATGTAAGAATCATAAATATTATATCAGTTCCAAGAATTAAAATAAATTTTCCATCGGATCTAGAAGTACCAGACACAGAAGTTTCCATAAGTCTGGATGAGTTATAGTTTATGAGGTTTTTAGAATTTCAAAGTTATGGAGTGGAGTTTCCATAATAATGATAATTCCATTGTAATGATAATTACATCATAATGGGAATTACATCATTATGAGGATTTCATCAGACTGACACTAAGAAGGAAAGTTAATCAAACAGACTCTGAGGAGGAATGTTAATTAGACTAAATCTAAGGATGAAATCCAATTGGAATGACTCTAAGGGGGAAATTCAATTTTTGGATGAGTTGAGGAAGTTTATCATAATAAGTTGAGAAATTTGTGTCATAATGATCTGATGAAGTTTTATTGTAATGAGCTAAGAAATCTTCATCATACTTGAGAGAAGTTAGGAAGTTTTAGAAGCCTGATTATGGAGAAAACTCAAGAAGATTATAGAAGATTTTTGAAGAGTTGAAGTGGTAAAACTTGAAATTCAAACATGCATAGATTTTGGAGTCTTTGAATTTGAGTAAGTGGTAAAATATTTTCAGTGCCACGCCCTTACTATTCTAAGTTTCTTATAAATAGAAGCACCGTAAATTTTTACTTTGTAATTTTTTCATGTAAGCGAAAAAGATGGAGTGCTTTAGAATTTTGTGTTAAAGTTATATTTCTGGATTGATACATCATTATAATATTTTACATCTAAAAGTTTTGTTTACTATACTGAGGAATATCAGACTGAGAATTTGAGTAGAGTTTTATTTATGAAGTTTGATAATAGGTTCATCGTACTGATTCCATCAGACTGAATTCATCGGACTGAGGATGTTCAGATTAAGTTTTGAGTAGTTTCTGAGAAGTGAATGTTTTGTTAACCAGATAGAATAGAAAGTTTATTCAGGTACAAAATGAGAACAGGGTCATCATATTGAGTCAATCAGGCTAAGTTCATTAGACTGAAGGCCATCAGACTCAGGTTCAACATACCCAGGGACTTTTGTGAAGCAGATTTAAAAAATTTATTTATACTTTTGTTTTGGATCAATGTTTTTAAGGAAACTTTGTAAACTAATGAGATTTAGTATAATCATTCCTATTGGGATATAGAAGGTGTTTAAAAAGAGTTTTCATAAGTTTTATTCACTTCTTAAAATTAGTGAATTTCTATATACCCATGGGACTGGTTATAGAAAGGATGTAGGTTCTCACACTTAGGTTGAACCTTGTAAATCTTGCGTACATTACTTGCATTCCTAATTTTTCATGCATGATTATTTAATACAATATGATAAGGTTATAAAATTTAATATGTGACATGAGTTATGTTTTAAAAGTATTTAAACTTATAAAAATTGAACAACTGATTCAACCCCCCCTCCTAGTTATTATTGGATCCTTTGGAAATTCAATTGGTATCATAGCTAGGTTCCCTTGTTGAATCCTTATCATGGATAATATCAATTATACCATCAGTAGAGGAATTCCTATATTTTATGGAAAGATTTATTATGGATGTAAAAATAGAATGATTTCTTATCTCCTATCTCTTAGACCAGAAGTTGTCGATGCTGCTACAATTGGGTTTCTACCTATTGATAAGGATGCCCCGATGAATTTTTCTAATAAGATAAATATTTATATTGATGGAAAATATTGAAATGATATCCTTATGTCCTTATCAAAAAAATTTTATATGAAGTTTATGAGTATCAAAACTTTAAAGAGTATGTGAGAAAATCTGGAAAGTATTTTCGAAGGGAATACTAAATTGAAGGAATAAAAGCTACAAATCTAGCATAGTAAGTATGGAGACATAAGAATGTGAGATGAAGAAACTATTGATGTATACTTCACTAGAGTAAATGAACTTGTTTGCAACATCAAAGTATTCAGTGATGTCCTGGAAGATTCTACAATTGTAAAGAAATTTATGAGAAACTTTTTGGACTGGTTTGATTCTAAAATTTTCTCTTTAGAAGATAAGGATGATTTATCTCTTAAAAAATTGCATAACTTTCTTATTTCTTAAGAAATGAGAAAAGCTCCAATGTTTAAAATGATGATAAAATATAAAATAAATTTTTAATATATAAGAAATATGAAAATTCAAGATGTTAAAAATGTTGATCCTTGTGGCTATGAAGATAAAGATGATGATCAGTTGAATGACAAAAGCATGCCTCTTATATCAAAGAACTATCAAAGAGAGAGAGGAAAGTTTGGATGTAAACATCCTATAAAATGTTTTGAGTGTGGAGGAATCATAAAATTTTCTATGCATTTCCCCAAAAGGAAATTTAGATAATATAAAGATGATTAAAATGAAAAAAATGTATAGAAGACATGGAACAAAAGTTCTAAAGAAGAAAGGTCATCCGATAAATATAAGACGAAGTTCACTGGAGAAAAAAGGAGTATGTTGAGTAATAAAGCTGAATTAGACTCAACCAAAAACAATTATTCATAAGATTAAAGTTTAGAAAATTTTAGAACATTCATTTCAAAAGTTGATAAAATAGAATACTCCTCAAATATTGAAGAAGAAGGTGGTGAAGAATCTTACAGAGTATTAGCTCAGAATAGAACTTCTTCCTTGTCTTGAGAAAAATAAATCTCTAAATAAAGAAATAAAAATGATAAAGAAAGATAGTTTAAGAGTTTTTAAAGGTGAAAAATATTTTTTTCAAGAAATAATAAGAATACATCCAGGAGATCTTAAGTTACAAACTAAGATTTGGTGAATAGGGAAAGATGGTTAAAGATCTTTGTAAAAAGATAGTAGCTAAGGAAGAAGAAGTTAACAAGTTTCAAGAAAAATTTCTTGAGTCTAAATTACCTTGAAGAATATTAATGAAAACTTCAACAAATATTTAGATGTAAAAGATGATTCTTATAACGTTTTTGAGAGATCTCAAATCAAGAATCAGGTGAAATCCTCACCCACCAAAAATAATTTTCATCCGATTTTTCTAACATTTTAGGTTCTGTAAAAAGTGTTGGAAAATATTATATGGAAAAAGGGTTTGAGAAACCTATTTAATCTACAAAATATAAAAACTCACTCATGGGAAAATATAGTCCACATCTGGAGATTGTTAGAGTAGAAAGAAGTTATCAACCTCAACAAATTTTCCACAAAGAAAGATCTTACTTCAATAAAAAAAACAAAATTGATGATTTTTTTGGTGCTTTGTAATCTATGGACACAAGGCTTGTAATTTTTGGCACAACTTATCAGAGGAATTTTGCTAAATAACATTATAAAACAACATTGAACACATCATATTATTACTCAGATCAACAACTCAAACAAGAGAAATGGAAAAAATCAATCCCATCAGATAAGATATTAAGATTTAGAGGTTAGACTATCCCAATCAAAAGCAGGGAAAAGACTAAAATTAGATTAAATTATTCCTCAAGATGCCTTTCCCAAAACAAGCATGGTGAATTAAGTCTTTTTATGATGAGATCTCTCTAGAAACTCACTTATAACTACCTCTTAAGTCCCGATAAGTTATTCCAAACTACATACTGATATTAAGGAAGTATTCTTAACCTATAACTTTGATACCACTTTTTCATGAAGCAACCTAGATACCCTGGTACCCTAATATCTGATCTAGTACTGACATGGATTTAAGGGAGTTATTTATCCCCATGGGTTGGATACTATCATCTAGTATCATACAAGAATAAAGAGGGAATGATTTTTTCACAAAACAGTGGAAGATAAAGAAACAACTTAGTATGATCAACACTACAAAAGGATAAATTACTTGAAACCAAATAGGTATAACAAAACCCAAAACATTGCATCATCAAAATACTCAGTATAAGTAAAAACATCCCAAAGGAAACTTCACTCCAATACTAAAGGATTAATAACATCCACCTCCTCAAATATACGGTTTCCCTTTGCTCATACCTAGTAGAAATAAATCCAAAAACTCTCAAAGGAAAAGGAAGGGTGTGAGATAAAAATATCAGTAGGGTCATATCGAGTGTTCTATAAAAAGATTCCATTATAATAAACCAAATCACACTTTAAACTTATAAATAAAACAGGGAATGGAATAATATATCATTTTCATATTTAAAATAAAACATTTTTCTATCAAAGGATGGAAAGCATTTCAAATAATGGCTTAAGTAAACATTTTATATAAAACATTTTATATAAATCAGTGGGCATGAATAAAATAGTTTCATAAGAAATTGAATATATATATAAAAATAATCACAATAAGAACCATGGTCATTTTCTTTATAGTATGATAGTTTCACGTTATAGGATCCTCACAAATATCATATCAGTGATCACAGATAATATGTGTACACACATCCCCCTGGATCAATCTTAATAAGACTCATCAACATCCCATTAGGGATAAGATCTTCCAAACTAGGTTTCTGTTAAATTTTTCATCATCAATCCATTTCTAGGGAATCAACATCTAAGCATGCTTATCTGAAATAACCCAATAACTAGCTAGGCTCGCATGTGCTCAGTAAATCAATAAATAATGGGGAAATCATATTATTTCAAATCAATCATCATTTAAATTCAATTTTCCAATTTTCAGTTTTAATATTCCTATTCAGTTTCAAAATCAAAACATTGGTTTTTCATCAGTTAATGCATCTTTAATACATAACAAATCATAGGTTTTTATCAATTAAATTTAATACATTTTATAAAATCAATTCTCAAATCATTTCATCAACTCCATCAATTTCAAAATATTCCCCAAATCCCAATTCCATTGGAATTGAGGGTTTTTCCTAAAATCCACACCATTTCAAATTCTAATCCCAAATCATATCAAATTGTACTTTCATAAATCAATTGAAATAAATTTCAAACAAAACAAGAAAATCAAGGTTTCAGTTATATGGAAAATATCAAATGGATCCACCTACCTTTAATCATAGAATCAAATATCGACACCCACAATGGGATCTTCCCATGAAGAACAATGGTGAAAAAGATCACGAAACCAAACCTAGAATCAAGACCCATTTAAATGGATTTTAGATACATCAAATACATGATGATCTATCAAAATGATAAAGGAGAGATTGGGAGAGATTGAACGGGAGGAGTTCCACTTATTGAGGAGGGATCAGATCTTCCACCGACGCTTTGATTTGTAAAAGAAAAGGGTTGGAGGAGCCAAAATTGCTTCTAAGGAGCCTTATCAACCCTAGAATTTGAGTTAGGGTTGGTTTAGGGGTTTTGGGATCTTAAATAGGGGTTTGAGAAATTTTAAAACAATTTTAGAAATTAAAAAATTCCATGTGCATGGTTAGCTGGGTAGGGCCACATTGTTAAACAAACCATGTGCCCTAAACGTGTTCCCCTACACTGGGGTGAATGGATTCTACTAGTTAGGCACAAGGTTTTTAAAACCATGCACCAACCATGAAAAATATCACTTTATAGGGTTGCTTAGTTTTCACTGGGGGAGGGGTGCATGGCTTGGGGAAACCATACGCCAATCACGAACTTCCAAGAAAACCTCCAATTTTTTTTCCAAATTTCACCTGAAGCACCCCTAAAAAAGATCTAACCAAAAGGGAAACAAACAAGGGTCAAGTAATACATAAAAATAAGTGACAGGATGTTATAGTGTTCTTAGGGTAACATCTTGGGCACCATACATTGTATCTCATGAGAAAAAATCATTACCTAATTCATTGGAGGGCTATATAATTCTGGGCTCACCCATCACTTTCATATCATGTATATGCATAAGTGTGCCACATAGATCATACAACATAAGGATGTATTTCATCACTTTTAATACCAAAATTAAGGAGTGTGGGTTACATTCATGGAAGTACCCAGTAAATGACGGATAGGTAAATCTAGGTGAATACCCTTGGGTGGAAATGGGGATGGGTATTCACTAAACAAATGTTTAGCATGAAAAATCATAGGATAATTTTGACAGCATAACAGGGGTGCATAAAGATTCATGGAAGGGTTTAATGACAGTGAAATGGATATATAATCAGTTTTATATCATAAGGAAAATAATAGGTATGTGATAAAACTTATCCTAACATGAATAATTGGAAATAAAAAGGCATAATATAAATAAGGTGCTTGAATAAAGAGGAGAATGAGAGGATCTCTTACCTTGAGGGGGCACTTATAAAAGCTTTAGAGGAGTTTATTAATATCTTTGGTGAACCTTGGGAGGTCTCTAGTGAGGAAAGGGAAGAGTATATTCGTGACCCAAGGTTTTTTAGTGATGATTAACGGGAGGTTGTGTGGGTTTATATAGCAAAAGAGATGATAATTCTTTATTAATTTCCAAAGATTGATTTTGGATTCTATATGATAAAGTAATAAAAACCAAAAGAAAATCACATGGTTTTTTCCAATGGTTTCTACCAAATAGAAGTTATTTTCATTATTTTACAAGCATAAAAAGTGAAATCATTAAAATAATTCCCTTGGTGATGTGGAATTGAGTCATGTTCATAAACAATTAATTTTAAAACCTTAAAATATAATATTGGTTTTGGAGGATTCGTTAAGGGTTTATAAAATTATTTAAATAATTTCAAAAAAAATAAGGGGAAATATAATTTGGGTCATTAATTCTATTTATAGTTATTATTACATCACTTTTATTCTTTTATGATGTCATAATACACACTGTATATTTATATAGTATTTAACTTTTACCCAAAGATTTGGCTGTCTCCAAAAATTATGAAAAATTCACCATTGGATAATGTTTACATTTTGATTTAAAAAATAACATTTATTTTATCAAAATAATAATAAAAATAAGAGAATTTTTACTTTTAAATCAAAAATCCCCATTTATTGAAAAATGTTGGGGTTTTTTTTACAATAACAGTTTTCTAACTCTTATAAAAATTACATTTGAATCTATAAAATTATATAATAATTTATATTTAATAAATATTATTTAATGATCATATATTATTAAAATACCATTTATTTTAAAAAAAAATTAATTTCATAAAAAAGAGTGTCTTGATTGAAACTATATATTTCTCAAAAAAATACTATTTGGGTTTCAACGTATCAAAATCTATTTTTTATCAAACTCATTATTTAATCATTTACAAATTAATAATAATAATAATGGATAAATATAATCATTATTTTAAAAAATAAAATTATAAAAATTCATACTTTTATGTTCTAGATACATAACCACATATTACACCAGTGTATGCCCTAAGGGTAAGGTTTGTGATGGTGACACTTTCTTGGGGTGGTTCAGTGAACATAGTTTGGGCCTTGATCTTGATAAGCTTGAACTTCTACCATAAATTGTTTCACTTGTGCTTTATTTTTTGAATCTTGGATTAATCTTGGTTAAGGGAAAATCTCATAGATACCCTCTCCTTCAAAATATTTGATAAATGGGATTCATAGGGTACAGTCCTACTGGTCGAGACCATTACTTCCTTCGTCTATGTCAATTAGATTTATCATAACCCTTAATATATACTAATCACAATGATCATTGTACAATAACTATTTCATAAACATTAATGATATGTAATGGTCTTTTAAATCAAATAGGATATAACTTATAGTGGTCCAAAATAACCAAAGTGGTGCATGTGTTTTCTATAATTTCATTATTTAATAAGGAATTTATTCATTTGAAAAGGGAATTTCATTTATAAAACCTCAGTTCATTACATGCTATGACAAAGATAATTATAATAGATATTAACATGATGACTAGTGTAGTGTTTCATCATATACTACACCTAGACATTAGTTGAAACCTTATATAACTAATCATGCCTTATCGATACCAAATCTACCATCCATATATAGTTTCTTATTGAATACTTACCAATGGATTTACATCAATTGGAGAAACCACCAAAATAAAGAACTAGATT
Source organism: Viscum album (assembly GCA_963277665.1). Classification (NCBI taxonomy): domain Eukaryota; kingdom Viridiplantae; phylum Streptophyta; class Magnoliopsida; order Santalales; family Viscaceae; genus Viscum; species Viscum album. Next base: position 374,527,710 of record OY728137.1, read on the forward strand.
TTGGTACATGAAATCCATTTTTGAATTCATATGAACTTTACAATATTATCTTATTATTATTTACCACTTCCTTGTAGGAATCATTATTCTCAATGAATACACCCAACTCAGTGAATATAAAAAAACCTCTTTATTTTTAACTTTCCAATGTAGTATGTTTCCCCAGAACAAATCCTCCCTCTGAATCTCATGGAGTTTAGTGTTCCTCATAGAAATTCATGTGCATATATAGCCTTGAATTCATTTAAGTATATATTTATACCACCATCTATAAATATAAATGCTTCCCTCTTAGATAAATACCATCAATCTTCGGGATATTAATATCCTAAGTAGATTTTAGGATAATAAAATGAGACGCACTTAGCGTTTTCTTTATGTGGGTTTGTTGCTAAAATTGTCTTTAACAAACGGTTCTCATCAAAACACTTGAATATGAGACATAATGGATTTCCATCATATTTCAACTTATATGATATCCATTAGTTAATATAGATGGAATATGGTTAAGTGTTACACTGATATTTGTAAAACATGTATTGTAATAAATTATGAAAGTTTCACAATACTTATAAGAATCATAATTGATTCTATTTTTTACTTCCATCACTAATATGATGTGTATGAGGTAATGTGATTTTATGAGTAATTAGAATCTATATTTAAATGATTTATGAATTCTTGGTTACAATATTCTTGTTCTAGCTTGCATGGAGGATCTAATATCTTTTACTAAGTTCATTCATTACTTCCACTTCACCTTCATAAAATGTTTTTAAGGAATGTCATGGAGAATATAAATTTACCTCTAGATTATCCTCATAATTTTATGGTCCTGAGTATTTGGAATAGTGATTTAGGTTGGTTCTTGGCTCGACTAAGTGTGTTGAGACCCAATATATGTGTTCGAAGTGTTATTATAGGTCAAGGAAAGACCCTTGTTATTTGGACCGATATTAGGGGTTTATTTTTATAAATGTTTTTGTGGGTGTTCTATCGTGATTTTTTAGTTATTGAAGGGGTTAGAGCTATTTAAAAGGCTTTAAAAATGATTTTTGGAGTTTTTATGGGATTTTGGGAGTTGTTTTAGGTTTTGAGTAAGGATTATTTATCCTTAATCATTTGAGTAAGGACCATTTATTCTTACTCATTTGAGTACGGATCAACTCATATAAACAATGTTTCTATGATCCTTACTATTGTGAGTAAGGGCCATTTTATCCTTACTCATTTGAGTAAAGTTCATTTATACTTATTCATTTGAGTAAGGATAAACTCATATGAATGTTGTTTCTAGGATCCTTACTATTTTGGATAAGGTCATTTTATCCTTAGTCATTTGAGTAAGGATCATTTATCCATAATCATTTGAGTAAGAATCAGATCAGATGAACAATTCTTTTAAAATACATAATATTGCGAGTAAATTTCATTTTATCCTTACTCATTTGAGTATGGATAGCTCGGAAAAGAAATATTTCTAGAGCCTTCCAAATATTTAATAAATGATTAAATAAACATTTTTAAGTGGACATTAGGGCTTCCATAACCTATAAATAGTATAAAATCATCCAAGCACCCACATTCCCTCTCTTTTTCTCTGAGGGAGATCTCCTTCATTTTTACTGAAATATCATATTGTCTGAAGTTATAGGGATATATAGGTAAGTATAATAGTTTATATTATTCCTCTATATATATTTATCTCTATTTATCCACACCTCACCAAAAACCCTATTTTAGTGGTTTTGTTAGATTTTTCTAAATATTATGATTAAGGTTGAACTAACTGGTGATTCTTAATAAGTGGAGTCCTAAAAGCTTCAGATAGATGGTGCTTAGATTATTCTTGAAGTATATGTGTTTCATGTGATGTGTGGTAAAAAATTATGTGTAGGATGGTTTGGGTAAGACTGATTATAAACTACTTAGAGTTTTTATTGTTCCTAGTAGATACTAGAGGGAAGTATCATGTATGAAATGGTGTAGCTGAGCTTGATATGACATGGAAGTTATAATATATTGTTACTTGGATAGTTGTTCGCTATGAATCTATTTATAGGAATTGTTTTTATGATGTGTGGGATAATATGGTTCTATAAAAACATGTTGGGTGTGGCTCATGTTCCTATGGGTGATTTTTATCATCAGAAGTGAGGTGATGTGGTTTACTAAGATAAAGTATATGGTATTAACCATTATCATGGTTGGGAGATGTGGTTCATAGAAAAAGGTTCATTGGAGGTGTGTGTTAGAACCAAGGTTGTTCTTTAATAACAATGGAGTATGGTTTTTTTTTGTTATCAATCCTCTAATGGATGATTAGGAAGATTTTAAGGAAAGGGTTCATATAGTTTAAGCCATAAGCAGTATTGAAGGTGGCGCAGTCTCCCAATGTTTGCAAAAATTTTGGGCCTCAAAATCAGGAGTTTGGTGTTGGAAAACAAAGGTTTTTCACATAAGAGTGAATGGTATGTGAAACAATAAAGAAAATCAACAAAATAAGGGAACCACATACCTTGGAACATGGACTAAGTATCATGTTCTGGGAATGGTTTATGGTTGCACACCTAGAAGCGGAAACGGTATGCGGAGCGATGCACAGAATCGAAAATGGTTTGAAGTAATGGTTTGCGGTGATGGAGTGGTGTATACAGAATGATGAAGGTTTGTGGGATTGCTATGGTTTTTGATATAGAATCGGTACATAGTGGAGGATAATAGTACATAGATGTAGTTCAGTATATAGTGACGATTGTCCCGCATTGAAAATTTGGGTAAATTGGATTGGCGAAATTTGAGGATTTATGTTCCTATTTAATGAGTAGTAATCCCCTTTATAAAAGAATGAGATTGGAGATTAAAATTTTGGGATGAAATTAGGTGAAGTCCTAAGTGTTCTACGGAGGAGAAGATGGTACATGGAGAGAACCATCTACATAAGGGAAAAAAGTCTGTAGAAGAGAGTGTGGTTCACGGAGGAAGCTCTCATAGTACGCAGTGGAGAAAAGAAGTATGCGGATAAGGGCGGTACATGGAGGAGTGGAGCAGTACATAGAGTAAGGCAGTGCACGGAGCATGGCAGTTCGTGGGGGAGTTGGACGGTACGTGGAAACAGCCGTAGTACACAGAGGAGGTGATGTGGTATGAAAAACACACAAGGAAGCCTAAAAAGTGACCAAATCAGTTTGAGAATTTAATTACCATAACCTATCAATGTTCAGGAAAGTAAATTACATATATGGGTGATAATGGAACTTTAATAGAGAATCCATTTACATTTGGGGATTCATGATTTAATGCTAAACCATTGAAATGACCTTCAAGTTGATCAAATGTGTCAAGATTCTTCCAATGTAGTGAGAAAGGGTGAGTCAGTGGAAGTGATCTGTGGGACACAGTATGTTGTCCCTAAAACCTTGTAAAGACAGTGTGTCTGGCACATAGTGATTGTGCTAAACTCTTATAATCCACAAATTGTAAAGATTAGTGGTTTTTGGTACGACTGACACACTGTCAGCGTATGCTCTTTGGACGTAGCCCTTAGTGGTGAACCAAGTAAAATTGTTGTATTATTTCATTGCATGTGATTGTTTGTTTTTTACACTTCCTCTTCAGACAGGTTTAACGGGTTCCTACCAACGTGGGAACAAGATGCATTAGTTTAAAAGAAAAAGTTGAAACCCTGATTCACCCCTCCCCTCTCAGGGTGTTCTAGGGTCCTTCAGTTTTTCCTAGGTTGTTGGTGATGCTGCCCACCATGGGTTGTCAATGGGTCTATTGAGGTCATGCACACATAGGGTATGACCCATGGGGTGGTGTTTTCCATTCACTATAGTTGGAGGCCTCCATAGATTAAGTGGAATAGAGTATTTCTTTGACCATCAATATATAATAGGTGCTTACCATATAAATCCATGATTGGCGGTGGTTGAGACCACTGGTTGGGGGATCATGCTCATCATTCATGTGGGGGTGATGGTTTGGGACTTGGAAGGACAATTACCATCATTCCTTTGGATTTCAAGCTATTGAGATAGGAGTGGTAAAGTATATGAAAGTCCTTCATAATTGTAAGATGACTTGTGGATACACCTTTAGGACATTAGTATGGATTAGATGGTTAGGAGGTTATGTTTTTCATGTGTTATGTGATTGGTTGGAAGGAAAAGGGTTCTATCTATATGATAGACCATAGATGCATCATTCCACTCTGTCATTGGATGAGGTAGGTAAATTCTCAATTGTGTCCATTGAGAAAAAGGGGTGCGGGTTGTGTGATATATTTTATTGTCATTTATTATGTTTCTTCATACACCAATATATATATATATATGTGTGAAATTTGGACATCGATGGTGGTGGACCACTGAGTTCATACTCACACCCTGCATGGTCCCTTTGAGATGTGTGAAAAATTTATAGTTTTGGGTACATGTAAGGCAAAAGTCTCAACACTAGGATCTTTGTGGACATAGATGTGTGGATGGTGCACAGACCAGATGGTATGATTTGGTAGATGGGCCAGGTGATTCCTTGGTGTTGATCTGGTGGATATTTTTTTTATATCACACATGTATATATCTGATTATCCCATGAGTTATCTTGGGTATTTTTTATAACTCTCATGGAATGGTAAATATTTATTAAATTGATTATAAATTTATTTTGTCTTATCTTCACCATTGTTTTAAATTAATTCTGTTATGTTTGAGTTATTTCTTCCACTTTTTCATCATCATCATCGTTTTTGTCATCTTCTTCGTCATCATCATCATCATCATCATCATCATCATCATCATTGTCATCATTATGAATGCTTATTGTTGTCATTTTACTCCTTTTGTTTTAAAATGGAAACTTTTGATTTAAATGTATTATGAATAATAACTTGAAACTCCTTCGTCTCCCTTTTATACAAACATATTTTAAAAGGAAGTTTTCAAATACACTACTTTTCATGTTTAAGTTTTCAAGGATCATATCTTAAAAAATGTTTAAATCCTCATGTTTTAAGTGGATTTGTTTTAAATGATTAAGGTCAACAAATCATTATTTATTTTAAAACTAAATTAGAAAAACATTATTGTGTAAATTTTATTTCCAACTAGAATGAGTTCGATATTTTATTTTAAAGGTATTCCAAGAGGTATGGTTTCTTCTAGCACGCCTAATGAGTTGATTATTCAAACTTTTTATATTTTAGTTGTAGGTTCTAGTTCCTTTTTTATCGCATTGGAGCAATGTTGGTTTTTAAGATTGGAAGGAAAATCATGGAGTTGCGTGGAGATAGATCTAAGTATTCATTCACTACTACAGATAATGATTTTAAAATTTCTAGAAATTTATTTTAACAACGCTAAAAAAGTTTTGTTAATTGTATTGCTGATAAAGGACATCCTTTATCAGCACTATTTTGAGCACTAATAAAGGTCAAGCTGGATGCAATGTGCTGTTAATATAATAGCACACCCAGCAAAAACCTGCAGGTATATACAGCACACCCAGTAAACAATACTATATACATTTAATTAACATCATGAATATAAAAATATCCACCCATGGTATATACAAAAAACACTACTATATACATTTCAAATAATGTTTTATATAATTACATTTACAATTATCCAACAAACAGTTAAAAAAATTAATGTTTCATCTTTTGATGTCTGTGATCCCCTCTCAAAAATGTTCACCCATGGTATTAATTGCTGAACAAATCATCCCAACTCAAGAAAAATATTCCACCTATATAAGAAGACAAATATTATGTTAGTAATACTATAAAATAATAAATTAAACATTAATATGAAAAAATACATTAATAAAATGTCAATTTTTAATAAAAAATACATATTTGGAGTTTTATCGGTCACATTGTATGTCTTAATAAGGTGGGGTTGATTACTACATGTCATAAATGAGTTATGGATCATTTTCCTAAAATATTAAAACAATTTGAATGTGTTTGCTCAGTTTTGAGTATATCACTTGTTCTTTTACTAAAATTAATATCAAATTTAAAATAATGACACATTTAGATTTGTATCGGTCACACCATGTGTCAGATTGAGGTGTGAATGATTCCTACCAGTCACAAATTACTAATGTATCATTATCCTAAATTATCAGAACAATATGAATGTGTTTGTTTGGTTTTCAGTATGTCAGTTTTGTTGTTTTACTAAAATGTAGTTTCAAACTAGAAACAAGCATTTTGAGTCATATCAGTTGCATCATATGTTAGTTTGATATGAGACTACTTCATACACATTACAAATAACTTATGAATCAATGTACTAAATTAATAATACAATTGGAGTTCTTTTACTTGGTTTTTAGTGAGTAACACGTTTTGAGCTAAAATGTCAATTTTAAATTAATAACGGACACTTTTAGTCATAATAGTAACACCATGCATTGAATTGAGGTGTGGTTGATTACTACACATTACAAATAACTAATTTATAATTGTCTTAAAGTATCAAAACAATCTAATTCATTTGCTTGGTTTTCAGTATTTCAGTTGTGGTTTTTTACTAAAATGTCATTTCAAACTGGAAACGCGCTTTTTGAGTCATACTGGTCACATCGTACATCAGTTTGATGTGATACTTCTTCATACACATCAAAAAGGACTTATAAATCACTTTCCTAAATTAGGAAGACAATCAGAGTGAGTTTTCTAGGTTTTTAGTGAGTGGTGCGTTTTGAGTTAAAATGTCAATTTTTAACTGATAATGGACACTTTTAGTCATACCGGTCACACCGTTCATAGAATTGAGGTGTGGTTGATTCCTAAACATAAAAAATTACTCATGGATAATTTTCCTACTATATTAAAATAATTTATATGCATTTTATAATTTTTTAGTATGTCACTTGTTCTTTTTTACTTAAATTAATGTCAATTTTTAATAAAAAGACACATTTGGAGTTATACCAGTCACATAGTGCATTGTATTGAGGTGAGGTTTATTTCTACATGTCACAAATGACTCATGGATCATTTTCCTAAATTATCAAAGTGATCTGAATGCGTTTTCTTGGTTTTTAGTATGTCACTTTTTCTTTTTACTAAAATTAATGTCAATTTTAAATAAAAAGAGACACTTTGAGTCATACCGGTCACACCTTGCATTAGATTGAGGTTCATTTGATTTATAAACATCATAAATGACTTATATATTATTATCGTAAAGTATAAAAACAATTTGAATGTTTTTTCTCAATTTTCAGTATTCCAGATGTGTTTTTTTACTAAAATGTCATTTCAAACTAGAAACACTCATTTTGAGTCATAACGGTCGCATCGTGCATTGGTTTGACATGAGATTGATTCATACATATCATAAAGGAATTATGAATCTCTATCCTAAATTATAAAGACAATAGGATTATGTTTTCTTGTTTTTCATTGACTGACACATTTTGAGCTAATATGTCAATTTTAAACTGATAACAGACACTTCTAGTCACACTGGTCACACTGTTCATAGAATTGAGGTTTGGTTGATTCCTACAGGTCACAAATGACTCATGGATCTTTTTACTAAAGTATCAAAAGAATATTAATGTTTTTACTCGATTTTCACTATGTCACTTGTTTTTGTTTACTTAAATTAATGTCAATTTTAAATAAAAAAGACACATTTGGAGTTATACTAGTCACACCATGCGTTGGATTGAGATGAGGTTGATTCCTACACATCACAAATGACTTAGGGATCATTTTCCTAAAGTATCAAAACAATATGAATGTGTTTTCTTAGTTTTTAGTATTTCACTTGTTCTTTTTATTAAAAATAATGTCATTTTTAAATAAAAAGAGACACTTTGAGTCATACTGGTCACATCATGTGTCTTATTGAGGTGGGGTTGATTCTTACACATCTCAAATGACTTATGGATCATTTCCTTAAAGTATTAAAATAGATGAATGTGTTTACTCAGTTTTGAGTGGGTTAGTTGCTCTGATACCACCTATATTGACCTAGAAATTTCATGAATAGATATCATATATTAGTGGATTAATATTCCTTACATAACATAATGATTCATGCAAGAATAATTTAGGTATAGTGATTTTGAAAACATATAAACATAAATACCTGGTTCATAAGAGTCTCTCATTAAGTTGTTCTTTACTATAAATACATATCATTTCTAAAACCATTATTCATAACCAAAGGATATGAAACATAAGAGAGTGTGATCATATATTCTCAAGTGTGAAAAAGTGAGATATAAATGACCATATAAGGATAACATGAGCATAAAGATTTTATAAGATGATACCAACATTAGAAATCCATATCCTACATATCATAGATCATAATAATGAGTCATGGATTAAAGCATGGAATTTCAAAAGACATGAATATTAAAGGATCAAATAATATTATAAACTAAAAATATAATCTTCGGGTCATACCAAGCACACTATGTATCAGATTGAGGTTCATTTGATTGAGTGGCAGTTGATTACTACATTGTTCTGGAAAATGTTCATGACAGATCTTTTTGGAACTCATATTTTACATTTAACTACTGAGAAATCCTTTGGTAGATGCATCCTTATGATTCAATTCACATTTCAAGAATCATGGGGTTTCCTATTCCATCCAAAAGGAACATTCTATCTCTTTTCTGGCTTGTTATAGACAATTTAAAGGAAAACATGAGTTCCTAAAAGATCTATAAAAAACTAAATAAATATTTGATAAAAATGATAAGGAAATTAAAGTACAAATAGTAGATAAGTTGATGAAAAAATAATTACATAAGTAGTAGGAATTCACCTTTATACATTCCTAGCCCATTTCCTTGTTTTCATTATCTCATTTGCACCCTTGAAGTCCAATCTCTCGTGAGAATGATCTGTTTCGAACAAACCGCCCCAAATCGGATAAAAGAATCCACCTATATAAGAAAACAATTCTTATGTGAGTAATAATAAAAATAAGTAAATTAAACATAAATATGAAACAATCCACTACTTATATAAAAGTCACATCCTTATACTATTTGTGTACATTCTTTCAGTAGGTATGTTTCCCATTTGTTTCTAAGAAAATCTATATCATCTTGTGAATATGAGTTTTTTCAACAGTCATAGTAGTACTGAAAAAATATAAACACACAAATAATTAATAAATATTTTAAATTAAATAGTAATTATCTTCAAAAATACCTCTTCAGGGACACTAGTTTGTTCATGGAATATGATCTCTCTCATAAATTTACAAACATAATAACCACAATCTTTTCCATTTATTTGTTTTGGACACTGTAGAAACATTGAGAAAAATATTTACTTTGTTTTGATATGTGTTTTGAACGTTAAATCTTATTATATATACCCTAACACTTATCTAGTCATGGTACTTTTCATGTTTCTTGTCCTTATCCCCTGACCTCATTTTATATTTTAGGTGATATTGATGCACCACCCTATCAAAACAGAATCCTCATTAAAAGATATCTAAATTATATAACTTGATGTTTTGTTCTAAAATTTTGTATATAATGTATTGAAAATTGAAAAACACCATCATTTGTGGTCGGTTTTTTGGGTATCCATGCATTGAATCTAGGAAATAAATATTTGGAGTATCCAAATTGACCACAATGAGCATCCAATGCCACCAAAAAGCAAAAAAAAAGGAATGAGTAACAAAAGAAATGAAAATATATTTGATATGATTAAATTTTAGAGTTTTACCCCTACATCATTGGTATTAAGAAGAGTCTATTGTCCATATGTTTTCTTTCAAACAATTTGAGTAGGTCCACTACTATTTCATCCTCTTTATTGGAATCTATTTTTAGTTTTTCTGTAGAGGTGGTGTGAGGACTAATAAGTCCAAAAAAATCATCAGTAAATCCCTTAAATTGTTTTTGATATATACGCTTTCCAAAAATATGAAATGTATTTAGTCATAATTAACATATCATATTAGCATTTGGAAAATCAAATCATGAAAACATAACTCATGTATAAATTTACAACTGAGCTGCCTGGCCAATCATAGTCAGGGATTACACTTACATTCTCAACACCAATGAAGTCTTGAATTTCCCCTCCATATATATTTTCTTCAAAATCAACTGTGTGAGTACAAATATATTTTAACATTTTATCCATGTAAACCTTTAATGGTAGTAAATGTGAATATAAAATGGGTGGGGTAAAGGTGTTTTTAGTAGGTCTTTTTGATCGGTTGTTTGATCCTTGAGATGGTTTGGAGACATTATTTAATTTCACCCCTTCCCTTTGTCCGTCAATAATAACATTCATTAGTTCAGATCTTTTTTCATTATTTGTTAAAGTTTTATCTTTAAAAATAAATTAGAAATGAATACCTCCTTGTTGACACGTTTTTTTACAAGATGTGATGGTCATGCAATGAATGTTCCAACATCTTGTTTGAACTTATGAATATCTTCCTCATCAATTGGAATAGTTAGCTCGATGCTCGGCTCATGGGATATGTGTATCAACACTCTCACATGACCTATTGGTAATGGTATGTTGTGTATCATGCCATGTAACGCCCCAACCCCAGATACCCAGAGTCAGTGCATTATTACGTAACATTGGCATGATCACAAGAAAGATCAAGTCTCAAAAGACCGATTAGTTTAGTAGACTTGGAAACACTAGATATATTCATAAAGTTTACATTACATCATAAAATGAAAACTACAACAATATAGTATCCGTAGTCCACACTCTTATCCCCTCATAATATCCCTGTAGGTCATTCATAAATTACTTCTTCACATCCTGGGAAAAATAAAACATAGAAAAGGGGTGAGCTCAAATGCCCAGTAAGGATAAAAATATAGTGGAAACTTTCATAAATAAGAATAAACATTTAAGGCAATGTATAACTAAAACAAAAGCCTTTTAAAATTGAACTTCAACAAAGTATGGAAAAAATAAAATGAAATAATGCCATTTAATTATTCACATGGATATTCTACTAATCGAATAATCACATGCAATATCAATAACCACTTTCATAATGATGGAATGCATAATGCCAGACTATCATAACCACATAGCCAAGGCCTCGTGCCAAGACTACGAATAAGATTTTGCCAAGGCCTTGTGCCAAGACACTAGTTTGTCTAATGAGACCTACCGATGCATAGAGGAGCTATAGCGGGATCCACCCATCACATATTAAGTCCAATGCATTCCCATATGAAAAGGTTTAATCATAACATAAACATTCGTATTAAAACTAGCATAGTAAATGTAAATACATCATCCATAAAACATGAATGGTATAAAAATAACACATCCACAGTAAAACATATCACAAAACCTTCAATACAATATATAACTTTTGTATCATAATAAATCAACTTCAAATAAGCGTAAAATCCATCAAAGGATGTTGACATAGATGAAATAAAAACTCTTTTTAGAGAAATATCTATTTCTATTTTGAAATCATTTAAGAGTCGTATATTTATAAAATAAAACATCTTCTTTGAAAATATTCTTATAAGCTTGTAAGGGAAGCTTCGACGATTTTATAATGGCATAAAATAGCTGCACCCGCCGTATAAGTTAAAAAAACATTCTTACCTTAATTCTGTCGAAAAGGTTAAAAAGTACCTTGTTTGGAAAACAACAGAAAGATTCCTTTATAAAACTCTTATAAAAAGTCAAAAAAGGGTATAAATGACTTTAACCCATATTATTGTAAATAGTAAAAATGTTTTGAAATACATTTTTAAGAAACATGGATGTTGATGATAAAGAGATCCCAGTAGATTATTACGTATAAACAACCTCGGATAATGAAGAGATTGTGAAATAAACCCTTACCTTGTACTTTTCCTTGGTTTAGGGTAGGTCAAACTCTTGTATAATGGTGAAATAATTGTTATTAAATTATACAAGAATAATATACATTAATATGATATCATATATGATCTTTTAACATTGATTTGTTAATAATATCTTAGTATTATCATTGTTTCGGGTGTTAAATTACTCATTTTCTTTTATATGTTTTGCTACGTAAGCCATGTTTGTCATGGATAGGTTGTATATTAATCATATAAAGAATGATATAAAGTCCTTAGATACTATTATTAATCATAAAATGATAATTATACTTGAATGGATACGATGGAGAATGAATCTCATCGCGTTCATGGAGACGGTAGTCCGTACATACGCACGAGCGACAATATCATTCTTTTGATAATAAAATAATATATAATTGGATGGTATATCATATATAAAGAATCCTTATCATGTTATATTTATTATTTACATTAATTACACATCATTATTATACCCATCCAAATAATAATTTATTGAATGACAATTACACCACGACGTGGAGACGGTAAGCCGTACGTACGCACGTATGGTGACATGCCATTAAAAGGATGGATAGAATACTAAATATGGTTGCACCATATTTATAATAACATCAAAGTTTATATAATATACTGGATTTTTTATTTTAGAATAAAAATAACAAAGAAATAAGAAGTTGAAGAAGAAAGGAACTTGAAAGAGGGTGGTGAAAACATTACCTCTTCTTTGGGTTCTTCCTTTTGATTTGATCAAAAGGGCTCCTTAGGTTAGCTTTATGATCAAACTAAGGCCTCTAGGTTGTAGTGAGGGAAGTTGATAGAGTATTTGGGGAGGGTTTGGCCGAGCCAAAAGGCTTTGAATGTGTGAATTGGTGAGAAGGGGGAGTTCCCTTTTATAATAGGGGTGAGGGGCACCTTTGGAAAAGCTAAAAAATATTATTTTATAATAAATTCATATTCGGTTTATAATGGCTCCAAAGTGGATTATTTAAAGGTTAAGATGGGTATGGGTCGAAAAACACTCAACCAATAGAATTTAGACAGGTTTGGGTCATTATATTAACCGTATCTTTAAGTATTAACTCTTAGTTAATTAGTTTCACTTTTACAATGTCTCTTTGTATTTTTATATTATATGGTTAATAAACTTACTATATACATACAATCTACCCCCAAGTGGTCCATTAATGATAAAAATATCATTATATAAGTCTCTTGGCCAAACTTTATATTTTTAGGAATTTAATATCAATTAATAATATAATATTTGTTTTAAAAACTCTTTTATGTCAATTTTGACACTATTCAATAATTGATTTTTGTAAATATCATAACAGAATGATTACTTCGAAAAAAGTTAATTAAATCACTCCTAACATGTCACATTAACCTATAAAATTATTGGTATTTATAAAAAGTCTCAAATTACATTTATTTGGGTATTTATAATATCAATTATTCTAATTTTTCATTAATTAGGTAATTACTGCATCACCATTATGTCATACATAAATTAAATTATTTAATGTATAAAAATTATAAATAAAATACAATTATGTAGTAAATCCTTTTATCTTTCTAATTAATATTTACAATCGAATTTATCTTATGTATAAACCTATATTAAAAATGTTTTAGTAAATAAACTTTGATTTTAACTATTTTAACTCTTCTTTGAATTAAATAATGATAAATGTCCTAATCTAATACAAGTGGACCTAAATGATAATATTTTACTCCTAAGATTGTTTTTGGTCAATATACACTTGTCCAATAGAATTAGGACATTTTTAGGGTAATATTAATATCATTTTTACCCTTAATTACCCCATTTACTTTTAACCGCAATAAATAAAAGTAAAAAATTACTATTCACCAAAAATTATTTTCATCTCATTGAACCACATTTTACTCCTTGATATTAACTGTGTCTCTCAGATTTTCAAAATTCCACTCACAGAAGCGGTAAAATTAAGTTTTATGAAAAATTCAGTTTTTTAACAACCACTTAGTGGTTAGACTATTCATCAAAAAATGAATGTTTCCAGAAAAATACGAAAAATTAGGCCTAAGCTATATTTGATACTATGAATTCAAGAATTATGTCTATTTTACCAAATTTAGAACATATCAGTTGCATTAATTAATTTAAAAATTAATTCCCGTCGTCAAAACAAATAGCGTGTTTTTAAGAGATAATAACTATCAAAAGATTGACACTTGTTTATATTTGGTTTAAATGTGAAATTACATCCAATGACCAACATTGTATTAAATGGTAAAAATATATTATAAATCTACTTTAAAACCACTCAAATTAATAATTTATCACTATTAATTATTTCGATTAAAAAATTTGTTTTTAATTAAAATTTAGTAATTTTCACTATTCATCAAAATATGAAAGTTATCCGAAAAGTACCAAAATTTCACCCTAAGCTAATTTCAATATCATGAATCCAAAAATGAAGTCCATTTAGAAAGATAAAATTTATAAAATTTCAAAAAGTAGGTATTACTATTCATAACGGCTAGTTTGATTGGTTGTGGTGTGTTAGAATCTCGAAGTTGCGTATAATGCACACCATTTCATTATTCAAAGGGAAACGTACCGTGGAAGATTTGGATGTTTCATTGTAAATTTTTGATGTCCCCATTCTAAAAAGTAAATTTATTTATTCAAATTGAATTTATAAAAGTTTAAAATATTGTATTTAAAAAGGGTTCACTATTAAAAGTTTGTAAAAGTGCAATACTGAAAATGAATTTGTTCTTACATTATTTCTAAGAAACTCATAATATGGATTCTAAAATTATAAGGATTATAGAAAGTTTAAAATTTAGATAATAATATTCATAACCTCTTTTTAACGGCTTGTTTAGTATGTCATGGTGCGCTTGAACTCGGTGTTGCGTGTAGTGCAAGTTATTGAATTATTTTAAAGAAATAACACACTATAAAATCTTGGGGTGTTACATTCTCCCCTCCTTCAATAAATTGCGTCCTCGTAATTTGAAATTTTTCTTCGAAAATAAAAGGTTGAATATAGAAAATATCTTTGTGGTAAAACCCACATCGGAAATTGGGTTAATAAAATTTAGTCTTAATAAGAGGAAAAGAGAAATGAAAGGGTCACCACCAAATTATGATCTCTATTCGGAGAACATTGGTGGCAATTAGAGACATATGATTAGAGGGAAAACGTAAATATTTATAGGTAGTGATTAAGGTCATCAATCACAAACAAGTGTAAAATTGAGGGCCTTAAATTCATCAATCTTTGATGATTTAAAATACCATCGGTTCAGAAAAACATATGGTATTAGGATAACACATTTTTTGTTTTAAGATCCCTTGACTACAGTATAAGAATTAATTTCTTCATTGAATAAGAGAAGAATAAAAATATATACTTGAAAAGTAGAGTCTCATCCTTTAACTAAGTTCTACCACAAACTCATCTTTTACTCTAAAAGATAATAGAACTTAAAAATAATATTCTATTTGTCCTATTCGTATAGGGTTAAAAAATGAATTTATAATTCATCTAGCAGAACCATTAACAAAATGACATTATTCAATCCAGGACATCACGTGGGTCAGTGGTAGGTGATACACCCTTGTCACCCTTCGGTTGTGAGTTCAAGTCTCACGGCCTTGCCGGACGCTACGGGTTGCCGCCCGACCTCCGGGTTGTCCTTTTATGGAAATCCAAAATAATCCAAACTAGAACTATCCAAAATACTTCAGTCCAAAATTTATAAGGAAGGTAAACACAATGAAGATCCTTTTTTCCGCATAATAACATGTGAACAAATTCATCATATATTCTTTTAAAACACTGCAACATCCTGAATTACCATAAAACCTTACTGATTACATTCATGATCCCTTATTCCTTAATGAATAATAGATATACTCCATCAATCAAAAAATGTTTTAAACCCAAACAATGATATAATATACAAATCACTAATCAGTTTCAAGGTAGTCAAGAATATCCAATATAATTTATCCAAATCAATCATGTATTATTCTAAAATCACTACCTCAGTATCAGAACCATATTATGGTTTATCTTTCTCTCAACCATATATTTTCCAAAAATTTAATCTGCTATTGAGTCACTTTTCTTTGTTCCACACAATCTCAAGTCCTTAATGAAATAGTACTTCAGTACAATCCTTATATACTCCATAATTATTATAACAAGTACATTGTTGATACAACACTCAAATGACATAATCAACATAAGAACTCTAATCATTCCTCTTCATCTGTGGTAGTATCAAAACTTGATTATTATTCAATAGCATCATTTGCGGCATAGTCTGATGACTGGGACATAGGTTCGCGTAGTGTCCAAACTCATTGCAAATGAAGCATTGTACATTTGAAACCATTTTCTTACCCTTGCAGTCATGTACTTTGTTCCCTTTTCCTCCACACTTATAACAAACTCCCATTCCTTTCAGGAAAGTTCCATGGTATTTCTTCCCACAATTATCACATATGGGAAAATTCATCTTTTCCCTCTTCCCTTTATCCATCTTTCCCTCTTCCGTCCTTTTCTTCTCTTACTTCCCTTCAAAGCCATAGGACTTAGTAAACTCTTTACATATCTTATCAACACATGATATTATTTATTCATATGATGATAATACATGGGAGACTATTTCTCTTATAAATTCTGGCTTAAGACCATGAAAGATATGATCCTTCTTTCTCTTTGGATCATGTGCGTTGCTGGAGTTCTCATTCCTTCTACTGGGATCCATTTCTAAACAATGGAATACACTAGATTAGTTTATGAATAACAATACCTAATCCCAAACATGTAAAACACATAACATAAATTAAATAGTTTATGGATATAATCCATAATCATAAAAATGTCTCCTTTGAAGAAGTATATACTCGTAAACCCTTCATAATGGTTTGTAAAGAAAATGAGAATTGTCCTAAGCATATCCCCCAGCAGTGTCGTAACCAAGAGTGCAGCAAGGCCCGTTGTCGTGCACCAATTCCTGTTCGAGTCTAGCTCGAAGCAGTGTTTTTAGGTTTTACCCCTAGGTACATTTGTGCCAGATCTGCCTCTACCTGCTCGTATCCAGACAGAGATGTATTTCTCGGAAAACTCACAAAATCTCTATAATACCAAAATTCTAGGAAGTTCTTCTATACTAATCCTCAAAGTTCATCTTAGGTCTAAATTCTCTAATCAGAGATTATTAAAATCTAGCTTCCAAGGTTTGTACTAAACTTCCTCTGGTACCAACTGTAACGCCCCGACCCCAGATACCCAGAGTCGGTGCATTATTACATAACATTGGCATGATCACAAGAAAGTTCAAGTCTCGAAAGTCCGATTAGTTTAGTAGCCTTGGAAACACTGGATATATTCATAAAGTTTACATTACATCATAAAATTAAAACTACAACAATATAGTCTCCATATTCCACACTCTTATCCCCTCATACTATCCCTGCAGGTCATTCATATATTACTTCTTCACATCTTGGGAAAAATAAAACATAGAAAAGGGGTGAGCACAAATTTCCAGTAAGGATAACAATATAGCGGAAACTTTCATAAATAAGAATAAACATTTAAGGCAATGTATAACTAAAAATAAGCCTTTTAAACTTGAACTTCAACATAGTATGAAAAAATAAAATTAAATAATGTCATTTACTTATTCACATGGATATTCTACTAATCGAATAATCACATGCAATATCAATAACCACTTCCATATTGATGGAAGGCATAATTCTAGACTATCATAACCACATAGTCAAGGCCTCATGCCACAAATACAAATAAGATTTTTCCAAGGCCTTGTTCCAATACATTAGTTTGTCTCATGAGACCTACCGATGAATCGAGGAGATATTGTGAGCTCCACCCGTCACATATTAAGTACAATGCATTCCCATATGAAGAGGTTTAAAAATAACATAAACATTCGTATTAAAACTAGCATATGAAATGTAAATACTTCATCCATAAACCATGAATGGTATAAAAATAACACATCCACAGTCAAATATATCACAAAACCTTCAATACAATATAGAAGTTTTGTATCATAACAAATCAACTTCAAATAAGCGTAAAATCCATCAAAGGATGTTGACATAGATGAAATCAAAACTCTTTTTAGAGAAATATCTCTTTATATTTTGAAATCATTTAAGAGTCATATATTTAAAAAATAAAACATTTTCTTTGAAAATATTCTTATAAGATTGTAAGGGAATCTTTGACGATTTTATAACGGTGGAAAATAGCCGCACCCGCTGTATAAGTTAAAAAAACATTCTTACCTTAATTCTGTCGAAAAGGTTAAAAAGAACCTTGTTTGGAAAACGACGGAAAGATTCCTTTATAAAAATCTTACAAAAATTCAAACAAGGGTATAAATTACTTTAACCCATATTATTGTAAATATTAAAAATGTTTTGAAATACATTTTTAAGAAACATGGATGTGGATGATAAAGAGATCCCAGTAGATTATTACGTATAAACAACCTCGGATAATGAAGAGATTGCGAAAAAAACTCTTACCTTGTACTTTTCCTTGGTTGATGATAGGTTAACCTCCTATATAATGGTGAAATAATTGTTATTAAATTATACAATAATCATATACATTAATATGATATCATATATGATCTTTTAACATTGATTTGTTAATAATATCTTAGTATTATCGTTGTTTCGGGTGTTAACTTACTCGTTTTCTTTTAAATGTTTTGTTACGTAAGCCATATTTGTCATGGATAGGTTGTATATTAATCATATCCACAATGATATCAAGTCCTTAGATACTATTATTAATCATCAAATGAGAATTATACTTGAATGGATACGATGGGGAATGAATCTCATCGCGTTGGTGGAGACGGTAGTCCGTACGTACGCACGAGCGGCAATATCATTATTTTGATATTAAAATAATATATAATTATATGGTATATAATATATATACAGAATAATTATCATGTTATATTTATTATTTACATAAATTACACATCATTATTATACCCATCCAAATAATAATTTATTGAATGGCAATTACACCACGACGTGGAGACGGTAAGCCGTACGTATGCACGTATGGTGACATGTCATTCAAAGGATGGATAGAATACTGAATATGGTTGTAAAATATTTATAATAACATCACAGTATATATAATATACTGGAGTTATTATTTTAGAATATAAATAACAAATAAAGAAGAAGTTGAAGAAGAAAGGAACTTGAAAGAGGGTGGTGAAAACATTGCCTCTTCTTCGGGTTCTTCCTTTTGATTTGATCAAAAGGGCTCCCTAGGTTAGCTTTATGATCAAACTAAGGCCTCTAGGTTGTATTGAGGGAAGTTTAGAGAGTATTTGGGCATGGTTGTTTCGAGCCAAAAGGCTTTTAATGTGTGAATTAGTGAGAAGGGGGAGTGCCCTTTTATAAGAGGGGTGAGGGGAACCTTTGGAAAAGATAAAAATATTATTTTATAATAAATTCATATTTGATTTCTAATGGCTCCAAACTAGATTATTTAAATATTAAGGTGGGTATGGGTCGAAAACCACTCAACCAATAGAATTTAGACAGGTTTGGGTCATTATATTAATCTTATCTTTAAGTATTAACTCTTAGTTAATTAGTTTCACTTTTACAATGTCTCTTTGTTTTTTTATATTATATGGTTAATAAACATACTATATACATCTAAGAGACCCCAAGTGGTCCATTAATTATACACCTATCATGATATAAGTCTCTTGGCCGAACCTTATATTTTTAGTAATTTAATATCAATTAATAATATAATATTTGTTTTAAAAACTCTTTTATGTCAATTTTGACACTATTCAATAATTGATTTTTGTAAAAATCATAACAGAATTATTAATTCTAAAAAACTTAATTAAATAAATACTAACATGTCATATTAACCTAGAAAATTATTGATATTTATAAAAAGTCTCAAATTACATTTATTTGCGTATTTATAATATCAATTATTCTAATTTTTCATTAATTAGGTAATTACTACATCACCATTGTGTCATAAATAAATTAAATTATTTAATGTCTAAAAATTATAAATAAAATATCATTATGTAGGAAATATTTTTAGCTTTCTAATTAATATTTAAAATCTAATTTATATTATTTATAACCCTATATTAAAAATGTTTTAGTAAATAAACTTTGATTTTAACTCTTTTAACTCTTCTTTGAATTAAATAATGATAAATGTCCTAATCTAATACAAGTGGACCTAAATGAAAATATTTTATTCCTAAGATTGTTTTTGGTCGAGATAAACTTGTCCAATAGAATTAGAACATGTGTTAGGATAATATTAATATCATTTTTACCCTTAATTACCCTATTTAAATTTAACTGTGGTAAATAAAAGTAAAAAGTTACTATTCACCAAAAATTATTTTCATCTCATTGAACCACATTTTACTCTTTTATATTAACTGTGTCTCTCGGATTTTCGATATTCCACTCACAGAAGCGGTAACATTAAGTTTTATGAAAATTTTAATTTTTTAACTACCACTTAGTGGTTTCACTATTCATCAAAAAATGAAAGTTTCCAGAAAAATACCAAAAATTAGGCCTAAGATATATTTGATATTATGAATTCAAAAATGATGTCTATTTTACCAAATTCAGAGCATATCAGTTGCATTAATTAATTTGAAAATTAATTCCCGTCGTCAAAACAAATAGTGTGTTTTTAAGAGATAATAACTATCAAAAGATTGACACTTGTTTATGTCTGGTTTAAATGTGAAATTACATCCAATGACCAACATTGTATTAAATGGTAAAAATATATTCTAAATATACTTTAAAACCACTCAAATTAATAATTTTTCACTATTAATTATTTCGATTAAAAAAGTTGTCTTTAATTAAAATTTAGTAATTTTCACTATTCATCCATATATGAAAGTTATCCGAAAAGTACCAAAATTTCACCCAAAGCTAATTTCAATATCATGAATCCAAAAATGAAGTCCATTTCGAAAGATAAAATTTATAAAATTTTAAAAAGTAGGTATTACTATTCATAACAGCTAGTTTGATTGGGTGTGGTGTGTTAGAATCTCGAAGTTGCGTACAATGCACGCCATTGCAGTATTCAAAGGGAAACATATTGTGGAAGCTTGGGATGTTTCATTGTAAATTTTTGATGTCCACATTTTAAAAAGTAAATTTATTTATTCAAATTGAATTTATAAAAGTTTAAAATATTGGATTTAAAAAGGGTTCACTATTAAAAGTTTGTAAAAGTGCAATACTGAAAATGAATTTGTTCTTACATTATGTCTAAGAAACTCCTAATATGGATTCTAAAATTATAAGGATTATATAAAGTTTAAAATTTAGTTAATACTATTCATAACCTCTTTTGAACGGCTTGTTTAGTAAGTCATGGTTCTCTTGAACTCGGTGTTGCGTGTAGTGCAAGTTATTGAATAATTTTGAAGAAATAACACACTATGAAATCTTGGGGTGTTTGTTACATGCCGTTTTGGATATTGAACATTATAGCCCTTATTACAAATCATTTTTATTATCACACTGTATAATATAAATACAAGAAAGGTATTAGTGTCTATGTAATTCAATTTTCACATAAATAATTATTAGAACATTGATTACCTCAGATAAGATGAGTTTTGAAGGGAATGGCTTGCCTCAAAGCTGGTGGTGGTTGGGCGGGATCTTCACGCTATGGTTGTTCATGAGTTGTTTCTTCTCTTCCCCCCCCCCCCATCAAAGTTTCTAGTATATATCACTTCCATTGGAATTATTCTTCAAGGTTATCTAATATTTCTATCATCTTTCTTATTTCATCACCTTTATCCTCCTCTTGTTTTTTTCCTCAAAATATGTTCAGGGTGTCACCCCAAAACCTGCACCTCTGATGTGTTCATACTATTATGGCTGCTTGAAGGCCACTAATAGTATATATTCATCTGGTATAGTTTTTGCTGGTTTCAATGACTATGTTAGATAGAAAATATATGAAAATAAGTAATCATTGTTATGTAATAGCAATTTAAATCAAAACAAATTTTTATTATTTCATACTTACACATGTTTCCCACACTTTTTTTGTGTTTTCATCTAATAGTATCCCATCTTTATTTACATGTGCCTCTTTCTATATCACATGTCATGGGATGGAACTGGATTTGGATTTGAAGTCATCAATCTACATATAAATAGAGTAACATAATCATGGTGTCGTTTCATGTCACGTAAAAGTATTATGATAGATTTAAAATATGTACCGATTTTTTTTCAAGTGAAGAATACCCCATCCTTGATTTGTTATAGGGGTATGTTGGTTTTTCTACCCATTCCTTATTTTCAGCAATCATTTATTGTTTCATAAATAAAAAATTGTCAATCAAAGTGATGAATACATGTATCATCAAACAACGCATTACCAGACACAATGTACCTAAAAAGACAGCTCTGCATGATGGCCAGTAAATGCATCCCACGCTTCTTGGGTTATCGGGTGTGCATATATAAGAGGTGGGTGTAAGTTTATTTTCCTTTCAGTATATTTAAGATGATGTCTTGTTAAAATTGTGTGAAATCCTCTATGGATACTTCCATCAAGACTTAATATATAGTTCTTGTGTGAGTCATCTACTATAAATGCACTTTACAAGGGATGATGAAGAGTGAGTCAATGTTTTTTTATTTTATTTTTTATTAAATTAAATAAATGATATCATAATACTACCATAATCTCTTTCCACATCAATGTCTTAAAACTGATCACAACATAGTGCCAAAAATCTACATCAATCAATATATATTGTCAAGTAGAAATTCCAATGTAACTACTAAACATGGACTTGTTGGGGTTAACATGTTGGCCTCGCATATTCCATCTAACCTCATATTTTATGCCTTTTACTTTCACCTTAATTTTTTTTTCTAACACTGTCAAACCATAACACTTCTGTTTTTTCTATGTCATCGGTCCTTCATCACCTACCATTTCCTCATATTCAACATCATCAATATGTTTCTATAAATTGGTAGCATCGACATGTACAGATGGTCATTGTACCTTGGCACTAGAAGAAATAAAGGGTTGATAAACCAATTGTTCCTCAGGATTGGGAGCACCAGCACGTGTAGAAGTTCGTTGTTCCTCTGCACTATGAGCAGTAGTAGGTTGAGAGACCTATTGTGCCTTGGGATTGCGAGAACAACACATGCATAATTTATTATCTACATAAGTGGTTTTACATTTAATTTAGATTATATAAATGCAGCAGAAAATGAATAATAATATGAGGTAACATGATGTATATTACAAAAAATATAACCTGATTGTTGAACTCACTTTTTTAAGTCTGAAGGGATTTGACCCCTTTATCAACTATCCAAATCCTTTCATTGTAGTCTCCTCGTACATACAAAACTCCTTATACATTGGGACCACTACGAAATTATTGTGATGTCCCAATGAAATGGTCATAATCAGTTGAATTTTCATCTAACTCTTCAGTGGTTTTGATCGATAACAGAACAATTGAACACTTTCGGTTTGCAGGATTTGGAAGATAAAATACTTATACTGCCTGTGATTTCATTATAAACGGTTTGTATTTGTATCCTTCCTTATTGAAATCAACTTTCATGAATCCCAATTCATCAATTTTAATAGCACTCCTATTATCAACCCACTTGCATTGAAAATTGGCACTTGGAATGTTGTATAATCTAACTCCCATATTTGTTTGATGATTCCAAAGTATGACATATTCACGTAAATTGGATTTTTGTCCTTAGTACTAGAAACATGCATCACTTCAGTCACAAGTGTAACTCTTCTATTTTGTATGGTGTTTCCTTCATCATTATGATGTCTTGACTCAGGTTCCACTAAATGGTGCCCCGAGCTAGTTGGCCACATGCCCTTAAGCATGCCTCCCTATACATCAGAGGGTTTAGACTAGTAGTGAAGGTCTAGTAAGTCGGTATTAGGGAGACTATACCCTATTTGATCATAATAAAACACCAACAGAATCAAACAACAATAACCAAGTGCATAAGTGTATAAATAACTAGAACAATACCATGTCACGTGATATTCAAAACAAGAAGATTAAATACTCAACTAAAAGGTAAAACATGTTATGATAATGCGAATGTCGAGTTTCTACAGTGAAACTAAAAGTAAAGACACGATGACTCCCAAGCGGGTCCAAAACCACGTCTCGTTCTCTCTCTCGTGCTCTAATACCAAACAGAAACCTATCCCAGGCCTTGCCCTTATCCTATCCTGCAACAAAAAAGTCTAATCTGGTGCCGATCAGGCGGCCCGAATAGGGTGTGAGTGCAACTCAGTAGGCCACCACCAACGGTGTCTAAAATAAGTCCAATCAAGAGATAGCGTATGCAGTTTTATGAAGTAATAAATAAAAATAATAATTAAATAGTTATCACATTGTCATTTAATCATTAATCATCACATTAGGCATAGTTTCAATTCATGTCTTCCATTTGAATCATCATTCATTATTATCATTCATTTAGTGTTGAAAGTCATGTCAAGCACCCCAAATCTCATTCAGTGTAGGTCTCCATGCCTACCACTCCATATCTCATTCGATGTAGGTCGTCATGCCTATCACCCCAACATCTCAAGCTTAGATAACTATTGGGGAGGAACTCCATGTCGAAGTCCCAACTTCTAATCATTCTAGAACGCCATGTCTAGCACCACAAAAAATCTTAGCCATTTATTCATTCTTTAATTCACATGAATTAGCCACATCATTACATTACTAATCCAACGATTAGTTAAACATTTAAAAGGCCATTAGTTAATTCAAAAATTAAATAAGCACAAAATTCATTAATTAATTCATCAATTAATTAATCAATCAACACAATTATCATTCCATAATTAATTATTTACAACTAATTATCCATATCAAAACTCAACTTTGTCATAATTAATTCTCATAATTAATTATCTTTGATCAATATCATGGCACATAATTAATTCTCACAATTAATTATCTTACATCTCTAAACATTATTTCATAATTAATTTCCCCAAATTAATTATCTTAACATAATCAATTCAATATCTCAACCCATAACAAATCTCCAAAACAAATATTTATTTGGGCAGCCTCCCTTAGTTTGTTCCATGATTCAATTATCAATTAATCACCAAGGAAATCACAAATCAATTACACATCCCTAATTACTTAAATTTAGGAATTAAATTATCAAGGAAAACTAGAAAATCCATAAACTCACATTCACATATCAAACAAACAACTATAGGAGTTCTATTTAGACCACCTACCTCGGTTTATTGACGGATGTTAGCCCAATAGAATTCCCCAAAATCTGAGCGGCACAACATCATCAATCGAGCTCCGGATATAAATCCCTAAACCAAAATTAAGATCAAGGGAATCAAGATCTTGAAAAATTATATCCAGATCCACAATCCTAGATCTAGATCTCAACTCATAGGTTTAGATTCATGGAAACGATGGAGATATTCCATGAAAAGATCAAGGAAATATAGAGGAATGAATGGGAGAAGCAACGAGATGAAATTTACTTACCAGGAAGAGAGAGGGTCTTCAATCTAGGATTTAGATATCATAGAATGATGTTCGAATCACCTTGGAATCTCTCCGAAAGGATTTGGGATCACCTATAATTTTTAAAGCCCGATCCAAGGTTGAAATATGGGATTCTTGGGGGTTTGGGTGGGTTTAAAAAGGATTTTTGGATAATTAATTCCACGCACACGGTTTCCTGGGAAGGGGTGCATGGTTATGACAAATCATGTGCCAACCATGTGGACCTATCTGTCCAGGTTTGCACGATTGGCATGGATTAGTCACACGGTTTGTCAAACCATGTGCAAGCTGTGTGAACCTCTCTATCTAGGTTTTCATGGTTGGCACATTTCAGTCGCACGGTTTTTCAAAATGTGCGTAAACCGTGTACAGCCCATTATACATCAGTTTTTCTTAAAAAATCACCCAAAATCACCCCAAGACACTACTAAAAAACAAAGGTACTTAAAAACATCAAAAATTACTTGAAAACATGCCCGAGATGACTCCAGAAAAGGACGGGATCTTACAATCTCCCCACCTTATAACAGCTCATCCTTGAGCTGCACTCCCAATCTTCTCTAAGATTCCAAGACAAAAAGATTGGGTCATTGAGCCATCATGCCTACTTCTCGTTCTCAAGTTTCCTCTTAAATACTTCCATGTTTCCATAACACATTAACTAACGACACGGTCTTTCCCTATAACACTTTCTCACTAAAACCCAGTACAAGTATCAGATACTCCTCAAAGGATGCATCTATCTCAAGTTCAACCTATTCCACCTCGATTACATGAGAAGGGTCAGGGTGATACCGTCGTATTTGTGACACATGTAAAACATCATTCATAGTGCTAAATTTCTGTGGAAGGGATAATTTGTATTCCACTAGTCTGATTCTTTCCAGCACCTCAAACGGTCTCACAAACCTAGGCACCAACTTGCCCTACCTCTGTATCCTGCGGTGACCCAGTCTAGGAGACACCTGAAGGAATATACAATAACCCTATGTAAACTCTAGGGGTCATCTTTTTCTATCAGCATACAACTTCTGCCTACTCTGAGCCATAGCCATACGTTTTTGAATCAACTGATCCTGCTCCAATGTCTCCTGAACGAGACTCAGTCCCAATAGCTCTGACTCACCCACCTCTAACCAATATAATGGTGATCTATAAGGTCTACCATAAAGTGCCTCATATGGTGGCATCTGTATACTTTTCTGATAACTATTTTAATAGTCGAACTCCACTAAATCCAAGTGCTTCTCCCAAAACCACCAAATTCAAGCACACATAATCACAACATATCCTCTAACACCTGTATGGTATGCTCTGACTTCCCATCTATCTGTGGGTGGAAGGTCGTAATTAACAAAAATTGTGTACCAAGAACCTTTTGTAAGCCCTAGAAGAAGCATGAAGTAATGCGCAAATCATGATATGAAACTATAGTTCAGGGCACCCCATGAAATTGAACTATCTCTCGTACATACAGTTCTCCCAATTGTTCTATTGTAAAGGTTTCCCTGATAGGTAAGAAATGTGCTACCTTCGTTAGTAGATCCACAACAACCCAAATAACATCATTCTCCCTAAGTGTCTCTGGAAGTCCTACCACAAAATCCATAGTCACGTCATCCCACTTCCATTCTGGAATAGGCAATGGATGCAATAGGACTCCATGTTGTTGATGCTCTGCTTTCACCTAATAATAGGCGAAACATCTTGTTATGAACCCTGTTATCTCCTTTTTCATGATTTTCCACGAAAACTATCATCATAGGTCATGGTACATTTTTTTCACCCCAGGATGTACCGCCCACTTTGTGGCATGCAATTCTCGTATGAGTTCTTCTCGCATACTCATAGGCACAACAACCCAATTTTTCACATAGATGATCTCATACTCATCTATTATCTAGTCTGAAGATGTCTCCCCGCCTTCAAGGATTTCCCTTAAGGATAAACACTCTAGATCCTCATACTTTCTATCCCTGATCCGTCTCAAGAGTGTAGACTCCACTGCTACAGAAACCAGAGTCATCCTCTCATGGCTCTCCTAAACTACCACATGCATTTATGCCAGTAAAGTCATCATCTTCCACTCTTCACTTGACTCATATACCAACTGAGTCTGATTTTTCCTGCTCAAGGCATCAGCCACACTATTCCCATTTCCAGGTGTATATTCCAATTCAAAATAAAAGGAATGCATATACTCTACCCATCTTCACCATCGAAGATTTAAGTCGTGCTATGAAAATATATACTTCAAGCTTTTGTGATCTGTAAAAACTATACACTTTTCACCCAAAAGATAGTGTCACTAATACTTAAGAGTATAAACCACTGCTTCCAACTCGAGGTCATGCATAAGTTAATTCCGTTCATGTGGCCTCAAATACTGAGATCTGTAAGCAATGACTTGATCCCCTTACATCAACACAACTCTGAGTCTGATCTCAGAAGCATCACAATACACCATTTACTCCTCACCCGACTCAGGTAAGATCAACATTGGTTCCGATGTCAAGCGCTTCTTCAAAACATGGAAAGCATTCTCACATTCTTCTGTCCAATCAAACTTTATCCCTTTATTTTTCAATCCCTAAATCGGTTCTTCCAATCGAGAAAGGTCCTGGATGAACCTCCTATAATAACCATATAATACCAAAAATCTTCAAATATCAAAAACAATCTTAGGATACTCCCATGAAACCACTGCTTTCACTTTTTCTGAGTCCACTGCCACACCTTCTTCCAATATGAAATGCCCCAAAAAGTATACCCTGACAATCCAAAACTAACATTTATATAGCTTGGCATATAGTTGATGATCTATCAGTGTACCCAGGATGATGTCAAGATGTTGGGAATGATCGTCATGAGTCTTAGAGTACACCAAGATGTCGTCCACAAACACCACCACAAACTGATCAAAGTACGGATGAAATGTCCTATTCATCAAGGCCATAAATACTGCTGGAGCATTTGTAACCCAAATGGCATTACAAAAAACTCATAAAGGCCATACCTTATTCTAAAAGTAGTTCTTGGTATATCAGAGGTCTAAACTCTCACTTGATGATACCATAATCTCAGATCGGTCATTGAGAACACACAAGCCCCCTTCAGCTAGTCAAATAGATCATCGATATGTGAAAGCGGATATCGGTTCTTCACAAACATTTTATTCAACTTATGATAATCAAAACACAAGTGTAAACTCCCGTCAGACTTCTTTGTAAACAAAACAGGTGATACCTAAGGTGAAGTACTTGGACCGATAAACCCTTTATCCTCCAACTCCTCCAACTGTGTTTTGAGCTCTTGAAGCTCAGTCAGTGCCATTATGTATGGTTGAATAGATACCGGCTCAGCCCCCAGCATGAGATTAATAGTGAATTCCACATCTCTCTCAGGTGGAAGCCCAAAAATGTATTCGGGAAAGACATCCTAAAATAGTTATACTACTAGTGGAAGGACGTCTTGCCTACCACTCCCATCATCCAGCAAAAGACTAGCAACTTGGGTTGTAAGCTCTCCCAGTTGCTGAGTAATCAGCCCAGCTTGGCCTGCATGGATATGTCATTATCCATGATGAAAATATCAGTCACTCTTAAGAGATACAAAGGTCACTCTCATGCGGTAACAATCTATGCATGCTCGGTATGAGACTAGTCGGTCCATACCCATAATCAGGTCGAAGCATGTTATATTAAGGACATAGATATCCCAAAGAAAATGATACTCTTCAATCTTTAGAGAACATTCCTTGCATAAACAGATACCCCTAGATCATGTTCCCAATAGTGTATTAATATTCATCACCTCGCTTAAGGACTCCACCTCTAGGATCAGACCATTAACAAGATTTTTAGATATAAATGAATGATAGGCACCAATATCAAACAAGTTAGTAGCTAAAGTAGAAGAAACTAGAATAGTACCACTCATTGTTGATGGACTAGCCTCACTATCTACAAGTGTAGGCTTCACTGCATGTAAATATCTTGCCCATCTTCCTTGTGGTGTTGTCTGACTCCCTTGAGTAGCTCTACTTTGATGATACGGGTGCTCATACCCTGAATCACCACATCTAATACCTCTACCGCCTCTCCCCGTAGAGTTCTAGAGACCAAACCTATATGGTGTAAAAGACCCCCTTCCCACACTTTTACTCTGAGCAACTGTTCCCTCAACACCAACCTACTACTGCTTCCTGCAGAATTTATGTATGTGCTCCATCTTACCATAAAACCGGAACTCCACTGGTGGTTGAGGACAATGTGTATGACAATGTCCCCACCTACCGCACTGGTGGGAAAGCACATGAGTAAGATCCAGTCTAGATGTTCCTCCTAGCTACCCACCTTGCTTTCCATTGTCCTGACTAAGGTTCTCGTAACGGTGATTCCTGCTCCCGGAAGGTACACTCCATGTTCATCCAGTGACAACTACCTATCTAGTACTATAAGTCTCCTTTAGTTTACCATTTGAAATTAGACCCTAATTAACCACTTCTGATAATTTCTTCAACATAAAGATATTTACCTGGGACTTAATTTCACACCTAAGTCCATCCTAAAATCATTTTGTCAAAGAAGCCTCATATACTGCCAATGATGAAGAAAAATGTTGTAAATATGTGAAACATTCAGTGTAATCCATTATGGACATGCTTCCTTGGGTCAGATGCATAAACTCTGAATCCTTCTCTTATCTCAGCATCTCTAGATAGAAGTTCTCTAAGAACTTCTCTAGAAAGTACTTATATAACATACCATCAGTTTGTCCAGATTTTTTCTAAATGTCCCACCAGCACTTTACTGAACCCCGTAGCATATAAGTATCCAACTTGACCCTCCTCCCAGATGGAGTCTCCAAATGTTCAAGTATCATATCTAAGGATTCAATCCATAATTCAGCTCCCTCAGGTCTACCCTCTCTAGTAAAAGTTGGGGGGTGTTGTGGATGAAACTCCCCTGTCAACTCAGACATACTTTTCAGAACCTGCCTTGGGTCTCTCTCCATAAATTGTGTGAAATAAGCAAAGTTCCCTCAGAATTATTCCCCTTTATCCTCATCTTTCACCAATGGTGCCTCAAGTTCATTGACTGGAATTTCATTCTAGGCCATACCCCTCGATCTCTCCCTCAATATGCATCGTGGAGACATATATCTGCAAATCCAAATACACATCTTAGGTCTCCTAACGCAACCTTGTAACATTTACGTAATAGGAGGAACTAACATGAAAAGTTTCAACATGTCCTTTCCCTATTTTCTCACCACACGATCAACACTGAGGCCTTATCACTACCCTTAACCATCCTACTCCTAGGTCTTGGTTAACAATGGTATATAAATTCTCATTAATTAATTCAATCATTAATTAATCAAATTATCTCAAATTAATTAATTCAACAATTAATTAATTAATCATACTCATTTCATCAATCAAGGTTCTCATTAAACACCCATTTATTCTCATTTTGCATCATTATTTAAATCTCAGAACAAGGAAAAACAGTTCAAGTTCAAAACTTACCCATAACCTGTTTTCCCGTGAGTTCCTAGAATGATGCATGTCACAACAACCCTGAGTTCCTAGAATAATACATGTAGACTCAAGTATCGTGCCTCTTTAGATCACGAATCAAAATTCAACAACTGTCAAAACAAATATCACATCACACCATAAGTTCATCACCCAAGGTAAAATAATATTCAATTATAATAACAAACAATATTCACAACAATCCCACCCTGAGTACTCGGATTTCCTCCCATACATGGGTTTGCAACTCCCATGCACAAGCTCTTTACCAAGCCTCGACTCTTCCTAGTCTCTTGTCTAACTTTCCCAAAATAGTAAGACAAAATAAGAATAAAGAAAAGAAAAATGCCTCTGATACCACTTTCTGACATCCCAACCCAGGTGCCACTAAACGGTGCCCTAAGCCAGTTGGCCACATTCCCTCAACCACGCCTCTCTGTACGCAAGAGGGTGCCAACTAGCAGCGAGGTTCTGGTAAGTCAGTCTTGGGGAGACGATAACCTCTCTGATCAGAATAAAACACCAATATAAGAAAACAACAATAACCAAGTGCGGAAGTGTATAAATAACCAGAATAATGCCATATCATATGATATTCGAATAAGAAGATACAATACTCAATTAAAAGGTAAAACATGTTATAACAATGATAATGTCAAGTATTTAAAATGAAACTAAAATTAAAAGCACAACAACTCCCAAGAAGGTCCCGAACCATGTCTGGTTCCCTCTCCCATGCTCTAATCCCGAACAACAACCTATCCCAGGGCCTTTCCCTTATCTTTTCCGGCAACAACAAAGTCTACTCAGGTGCCGATCAAGCGACCTGAATAGGGTGTGAGTACAACTCAGTAGGCCACCACCAAAGGTGTATAAAACAAGTCTAGTCAAGAGATAGTGTATGTTGTTTTATGAATCAATAAATACAATGCATAATTAAATAGTTATCACATTGTCATTCAATCTTTAATCATCACATTAGGCCTAGTTTCAATTCATGTCTTCCATTTGAATCGCCATTCATTATTATCATTCATTTGGTGTTGAACGCCATGTCAAGCACCCCAAATCTCATTCATTGTAGGTCTCCATTCTTATCACTCCATATCTCATTCAGTGTAGGTCGTCATGCCTAGCACCCCAACATCTCAAGCTTGGATAACTATTGGGGAGGAACTCCATGTCCAAGTCCCAACTTCTAATCGGTCTAGAATTCCATTTCTAGTGCCACAAAAAAATTTCATTCATTTATTCATTCTTTAATTCACAAGAATTATCCAAATCATTCCATTACTAATCCAATTATTAGTTAAACATTTCAAAGGCCATTAGTTAATTAAACAATCAACTAATCACATAAAACATTAATTAATCCATCTATTAATTAATTAATCAAAACAATTCTCATTCCATAATTAATTATTCCCAATTAATTATCCATATCAAATATTAACTTTTTCATAATTAATTCTCACAATTAATTATCTTTGATCCACATCAGGGCACATAATTAATTCTCACAATTAATTATCTTACATATCCAAACATTATTTCATAATTAATTTCTCCTAATTACTTATCTTAACACAATCAATTCAATATCTCAATTACAATATCTCAACCCATAACCAATCTACAAAACAAATATCTATTTGGGAAACCCCCTTTGTTTGTTTCGTGATTCAATTATCAATTAATCACCAAGGCAATCACAAATCAATTCCATGTTCCTAATTACTCCAATTTAGGAATTCAATTATCAAGGGAAACTAGAAAATCCATAAACTCACATTCACATATCAAACACATGACTATGGGAGTTCGGTTTAGACCACCTACCTTGGTTTAATGATGGATGTTAGCCCAATGAAAATCCCAAAAATCCGAGCGGCACAACGTCATCAATCAAGCTTCGGATCTAATTCCCTAAACCAAAATTAAGATCAAAGGCATCAATATCTTTCAAAACTAGATCTATATCCATGATCCTAGATCTAGATCTCAACTCATAGGTTTAGATCCATGTAAATGGTGTAGATCTTCCATAAAAAGATCAAGGAAATATAGGGGAATGAACGGGAGAAGAAACAGGATGAAATCCACTTACCGGGAAGAGAGAGGATCTTCAATCTGGGCTTTCGATCTCGAAGAACAATGTTCAGATCACCTTAGAATCCCTCCAAAAGGATCTGATATGACCTAGAATCTGTCAATCCTGAGCCAAGGTTGAAATATGGGAGCCTTGGGGGTTCAAGTGGTATTAAAAAGGATTTTCAGATAATTAATCTCATATGCACGATTTCCTGGGCAGGGGCGCACAGTTAGGGAAAGCCATGTGCAAACTATGCGGACCTCTCTGTCTAGGTTTGCATGTTTGGCATGGTTTAGTCGCACAGTTTTTCAAAATGTGCGCAAACCATGAACAACCCATTGTTCATTAGTTTTTCATAAAAAAATCACCCAAATGCACCCCAGGCCACTACTCTAAAACAAAGGCACTTAAAAACTTCAAAAATTACCTGAAAACACGCCTGAGATGACTCTAAAAAAGGTTAGGATCTTAAAATCATGTTAATTTGTATAGAATGTGTAACCATTAATTATATAACCATTGTAATATAATACATACACACTTGGTCCTCCAGTTAGCCATCGAAGTCGTTCTAAAATTGGGTCTAGATTTTCATCTAACTCCTTAAAAATATGGTCCTGAAACCATCCTATAAACTATTGATTATGTGTATTTGATATTTATTTTTCATCCCTTTATGGATTCAAATTCCTAAGAATTTATTTTTGAGTTTCAAAAGATGGGTCAACCTCTAAACTGTTTTGAAAAACATAAAGTTGGACCTACTCCCAATCTATAATATTAATTGTGACAACATCTCTTCCAAAAATTCCTTGACCCGTAAGCCACCCAGTGTTACAGGATTTTTATAGACCAATGATTTTCACACTGGATAGGTATTTAGTACATAATTCAATGGCTTTCTCAACAATATATCACTCCACAATACAACCCTCTAACCAACTTTTATTTTTGACATACCCTTTCAAAATATTCACATATCATTCAATAGGGTACATTCATCTATAGTGTATAGGATTACGTAATCAAATCTCTCTCACCAAGTGAACCATAAAATGAACTATCATATCAAAGAATATTGGTTGGAAGAACATTTTCAATTCACATAATATGATGAAAATTTCTCTTTTCATAGCCAGCAATTTCACCGGATCGAGAAAGAACATTCTTCGAGCGTTCTTCACGCAGGTGGATTGATGCGTGTTTTCGAAGCTGATCAGAGGTATGAAACCAACATGAATTGTCTATGTGGTGTCGAGGTGACCTAAACCCTTGAGTTTCATGGCGATCGGATAACCATATCAAAGAACGGGGAAGCGCGGGAGGTGCGATAGCGGAGTTTCACGATTCTAGAAAATTCCCGAATACACGGTGTGTTCCCCGAAGAAAACAGAATGTGGGTCCTTACGCGGGACTCGGCGTGTATCCTGAGTGATACAAAGACACAAGATGAATTACACGGATGTGTACTCCACCACACGGCCAGACCAGGCCAGCTGCATGGGTTACCCCGTGTACCCATTACATGGGATGACACACACGAGATAAAGCCGTGTATAGGCACACGACCACGTACACAGAGCCTACCCCACTTACTCGGACACGGTGTATGACTGGTATTACACATTTTGTGCTGAATTTTCTACATGAAAATCCTTAAAACATGGGCCTTTGTACACGGGCAGTACCTGGGGTCAGAATACACGGCGTGTGACAGACCTACACACCGTGTTCTTTTAAGTACATGGCTTGATCTTCTTGTCCACCGTATCTTAGACATGTTTTGTTTGGGTTAGTGCCAATTTTTATCATTCCCTTGAAGGTCAGGTATCATTTCCTTCTACATGAGTATGATCTCTTCATTAGGACTTTCCGAGATAGAGTCAAGTATCCCTCCGAGAGGCTGGAGCGAGATCCTCTATCCATTCTTGACCCTAGGTAGAGTCAGGTATCGAC
Source organism: Viscum album (assembly GCA_963277665.1). NCBI lineage: Eukaryota > Viridiplantae > Streptophyta > Magnoliopsida > Santalales > Viscaceae > Viscum > Viscum album. The sequence continues at coordinate 374,562,827 of OY728137.1, forward strand.
ATGACTACTTCCACAGGGTGTCGATCCTCTACTTAGAAGGTGAATCCGTATGAGTTATGGTATCCACTAAGGTCCTAACAGTGATCATCATCTATGTATAGAGATCTCTCCCCACTCAGGAGTGTGTTATCCCAGAATGAGTGTATCTATCTCTCGTGACTTTTCCCAACAAACATTACTTCTCGGGCGGACATCATCAGAGCTATCAGACTCGTGGAGTGAGTTCTACCAGATGAGTGCTTCGTGGAATCTTTGAATTGAATCCCTAATGGGGGTATGCGGTTGCGTGACTTTTCTCTAGACTACGGGTCTAGGTTTTGAGTATATATGGATTGTGTTCTCCTATTATATGTTTAGTATAAATATACTATTTAGAGATGATTGTGCCTTTACTTTGTGTATTTATTTGTGGTTTTTAGGTTCCTCTACTGATTATTGTTATACTCACCCATGCACGGGCTTTTCCCACACATGTCGTGTCTTGTGCAGATGATCCGCCTTTTGACAGAGTCCAGGGTGGACCAGGATAGGACTGAGCCTTTAGAGTTCCCTCTAGGCTAAGGTGTTCTTATGACTATGAGTAGCAGTCTCAGTACCTCTTTGTGTTTACAGGTTGTACTTTGTAGTTTTCATACTCTTGTTTTTGGTGGTCTTGTATTCTGGCCCAGTTTACTTTCAGTACTTTACATTCCGTCGTACTCTGTTGGTTGGGTTTAGTTGTATGCATGCATTCTGTTCCTTAGTGGTTATTTTAATTTTCATTATTTGTGGTCTTGGAGATGTGTGTGTGTGTACAGGTACTTAGGAAATTCCTCCCATGTTATTAATATGCCTACTTGGTGCTATTCACCAGCCCCTGGCCTATTGGAAGTGGGATTGGGGAGTCGTGGCGCGGGCCCCACTGGGTCGGGTCGTGACAGAGTGGTATAAGAGGTGGTCGGTTCTAACTTAGAACCAAGAGTCCATGAGTTTGGTTTGGGGAAACAGTGTTAAGTGTTTTGGGCTCAACTTTCAGGCCAGAGACTCTAGTGTTGGTGCGGTCGGCCGATGTATCCATACACCAGGACTTTGATAACATGTTTTATGACTCGGTACATGAAAACACTGGTTGCGGGGGAAATAAGAGATTGGTACATGCATCATATAGGAATGGTTCGTGTTTTCCATGTCCTTTGGGTCAGCTATCCAGATATACTCTTTGACCATGGTACATATTGTTAGTTATTGGATACCTTCGTGACGCATACCCGCTAGGATTCAGCAGTGCGATCATGAGGATGACCCCCTCAGTGACGAGGCTTCGATATAGAGACCAGTTCCACAGGCATTGCCTCTAGGTGGTGCACCTGCTATACCACCACCAGTGGAGCAGCCCATGGTACCTGCAGTACCGACCAACGAGGGGAGCAGGCTGAGCGCGCTCCATGATTTCCAGAGACAGAGACCCCTCAGGTTCTGAGGAGAGCCCGACCCTCAAGTGGCTGAGGACTGGCTTGAGGCGGTGAATAGAGTTTTTCGTCTAGTGAGGACACCAACAGACCAGATGGCGGTCCTAGGAGTGAGCCTTCTTCAAGGTTCTGCGGGACGATGGTGGAGTCTGACCACACAGACTCTGGATGAAGAGACTCTTTCATGGACAAATTTTTATTAGCTCTTTTGGGAGGAGTTCTCTCTGGTTATGCTGAGAGCAGTGCGCATCCAGGAGCTTCTTCAGCTCCAGCATGGCATTTTGATGGTAGCCGACAATTCATCGAGGTTCACTAACCTCACAAGGTAGTCGATGGATATGGTCAGGGATCAGTACTTCAGAGTCCGGACCTTCAAGCGAGGTCTAATATGGGACATCTGAGCTAGTATCATGCCTCTTTGCATTCCAACTTATGTTTGAGTGCTTGAGCAGGCCTTGGTGATTGAGAGCTTCTTGGTGGAGCAGAGATAGCGGACGACCGTTAGCAGTAAGCAGGCAGGTGTGAAGACCTTGGCAGCAGGGAGCCGACGTCAGGCATAAGGATCAGGATGTGGGAGACGTCACAGGAGGACCCAGGACATGATTTTGGCAGTCCAGGGCTCTCGGACTGGATCTAGTCAGCCTAGGGAGAGGCGATGCTACTCGTGTGATGGTAGGGGATATCTTGCTAGATATTGTGTGACCCGTCAAGCTGCTGACAGGGAGATGGTGGATAGACCATCGAGGTAGTGGCAGAGAGTGGAGAAGATAGACCCGCCAAGTGGATGATGTGGCAGAGGAGCAGAGAGAGCTGCAGGAGGTGGCATATGCTTCGATCTACTTCCACCACCACCCCTAGGAGGTCTACACCAGGCTTAGGGTTTCCGCTCAACGATCTGCTCCCTGCTGTGTATTGGCCTAGGGTTCCAGGTGACCATTATTTCACAGATTTTTGGTTTATGTTTTGATGGATTTTTTTATCTAATTAAGGTTGATGCCATCAATTTAATAATTTATTTGACGTCTGTTCTAACTATGAAACGAATCACTCCATTCTTAGCTTAGGCATCACCAAAAAACTTAGATGGGTTCAACCTATTTTTATTAGTTTCTATGAGTCCTCATTTGAGCTGTAGATTGAGCTCCCCTATTTTGGTTTTCATCTACAGCTTCAGGTTTGGTTGGCATCGACCTCTACTTCATTCAAAGGCCCTTATTTTTTTCTACCATAGCCAAACTCAAGTTTGTATTCCTTGAAAATTGGGTTGATGATCTACATTTGCATCTCGTTAGGCCTCATTTCCTTTTAGTGAAGCTCGAACATCATTCACAGTTAGTGAACTCATCGTAAATCCAACACTCATGGCCAATTGTAGAAAACACATGCGGTCATTCAAATTTGAGTCGCATGGTCGGTTGGAGATCCTTCTTATTATAGCATGAACAAGTAATAATTTTCCATGACACAATCACTTGAGCATAGTGCCAGTAGAGAAGTCATAGTAGGTCCATTTATTTTCAGGCATGGTAGGTTGCATTCCCTAAGTGGTTACTCGAACATAGGAATAGTAACATGAGGACTTACAAAAAATTCATGGAAGGAAGGTTGGATGAGTGTGGTGCAGTAGGTTGGGGACTCAGCAGATTTTTTAGCATGTTGTCAGTTGCCCTTTACTCTTGCAGTAGGTCCAAGACTTAGGTGAATTACCACCATGTGGCCACATGGCATGGTAGTTCAGGGACTTAACCAAAATTTTCTGCATCACGGTGGTTGCACCTATCACAAATGAAAAATTATTTATTCAAACTATAAATTCAATTTTGAAACAGATAAAAACTAAGAACCTTCAGATTAAAAATTTAAATCATATTCCAACATTAAGATGTTAAAAATAAAATCATGGAATCTTAAATAATTATTTCTCATACACAAAATTTACAAAATGATCTCTTGTGCTCTTCTTGAGTCTAGTAGAATCAGATCATGAAAGGATCAACACAAAATATCAGAAGCTTACGTAGAAAGTGAATCTCTCACTGAACTCTTATTTCTTCTTCTTCTTCTTCTTCTTCTTCTTCAAAACCAAGCAGGTTGCATTGGCCAAGCATACCCTTATTTATTACTTCTCACATGGCTGGAAACTATGATTTTCAATCTGTAGAAACTTTGATTTTTTTTTTAAGTTTTAATGGTCATGTAAGCTAGCTTCAAGCTTACACTGATAGATCGATAGTTACCCATAAGCAATAAACCATCAGCAGTAGCCACATTTGGAAAACCACCCATGTCCATGAGTAGCTATTACCCACAAGAAGAAGCACACTTCCACACTCATGTTTGAATTATACCACTCCCCCCCCCAATTCATGTGTGGCTTAAAGTCACGAAATCCCATCAACTTTCATATGAAAAAAAACTTCTTACCTGTCAGCGCCTTTGATTGAGTGTGAGCTTGCTGCTCACTGTTTCTAACAAACTCGACTATAATTAATCTTCCAACACATTCACAGATAAAATGGAACCACATATCAATGTGTGTTTTGTGACCATAAAACACCAGATTTTTTATGAGGGATATGGCAGATTTTTTGTCAACATAGAGAGTCACTAGTGTGGGCTTGCTACCAGTTAATTTAGCAAATAAATGTCTCAATCATAATGCCTGACATGCTACTGAAGTTGTCGCCATGAACTCCATTTCACAAGATGACAATACCACCGTCTTCTGCTTCTGTGAACTCCATGAGACCACACTCCCATTCATGTAAAACACCATGCCTCTGATGCTTTTTCTGTCATCAAGATCACGCCATATCACTATCTGAGTAGCCAGAAATTTGTTCTTCACACTACCCTCATACATACACATGTCAAAAGTGAATTTTACCCTTCAAGCACCTTATTATCTACTTCATCGCCTTGTGATGCATCATGGTGGGCTTCTCCAAGTACCTACTTGCTATTCCATTAGAATAACAGAGATCTGGTCGTCTTTGATGAAGGTACCTAAGGAAACCGATGAAACCCCTATACTCCGTAGGGTTTACAGGTTCCCCTTTACTATCTTTATGAATTACTTATTAAGCTCAATGGGATGTTTGGTTTCATTGCAAGCACTCAACCCAAACTGAAGCAACATCTTCCTAACATAGGCTGACTGCTTGAGCCAAGTCTACCCCCCCTTTTACTCGACTTCGATGCCGACACTAGATAGATGATGCTTACACCGATGGAAATTCAGGACTACACACCTCAAATTATATTTACTTAGAGAGGATTAATGCTTATACTAACTGGAATGATTTTTATACAGAGCCTAGCATGATTTTTATGGTGACATTTATCATTTTTATATAGGCATGTCTCGAGCACTCATTGGCTTGTCTCATTCTTACAGACTTTGTTTACACAGATGTAAGTCTAGATGATACTTACACAAAATGCATTTATGTATATAATATTGTTTACATGGTGTTTATGTATATAATAATGTTTACATGGTGTCATATAATGTTTATACAACGGAAATTTGATGCTTATACAGCTGCTTGGTAACCTGCTTGGTAACCTGAGCAACACACTCAGAAAATAATTCATTTTTCAGATAGAAGATAGATGTGCCAATTAAACTTATACAAACTCATCTGCAACTCCAGTTGTCCATCACGTCTCCATGAATTGTTACCATCAATGCAAGCCAGTTCCATTCCAGATCAACTATGATACCTATTAGAGGTTAAGTTGTTTGCAGTCCCACATCGGACTTGACATATCATGTAATCTCTTTCATTTATTATAAAATAATCCCAAGGCCTCCTTTAGAAGGACACCTTGGGTATTCGGTCCACTCTTTCATACTACATGGTATCAGAGTGGGTTATCCAACTCTAACCCACTCTTTTCTCTCAGAGGGACCCCCTTTCCTGCTGTGCGACACCCCCTCCTGGGCGAGCCCCTACCCGACGACCCTCCTTGCTTTGTGACGCCTGCGCGCGACGACTCTCTTGGTTGCCCCCATCCCCGACGACCCTCCCTGTTGCGCCCCTCCTGCGCGCGACGGTTCTCTTGGTTTCACCCCACTTGCGTGCGACGACCCCCTGCTATGCGATGCTCCTGCAAAGCGAAGCCCCTCTCCGACGACCCTCCTTGCTGCGCCCCTCCTGCGTGCGGCGAATCTCTTAGCTGCGTTCCTCCTATGTGACGAAATTCCCCCCCGCACACTCCCTTATCCAACCCGGTGAAACCCTTGGTGGCCCTCTCTGTGCAACCCGACGAAACCTTTGATGGCCCTCCCAGTGCAACCCGACGAACCCCTGTCAGCCCCCCGTGCGCGCAGTGCCTTCTGCCTTTAGCCCTCCCTGCGCCCCTGCAATGGACCCCTTATGCACGACGACCCAACCCAATCCCACCACCATCCATGTGATCTTTCCTCAATAACCTAATTACTGGATGGACTGGCCGTGCAATTTCAGCACCTATAATCTATCAACTGCGCACCTTCAACACTTTGTCCCTGTGCATTTTCAGCACACTCTATGACATGATCAAGCGCGACTATTCCCCATAGCAATCCTCCAGCAGCATGTCTCCCAACGCCGCACCTCTTGGGTTGTTGACTCCGGTGCCTCTGAGCACATCATTGGTGATGCAGGTATTCTAAAGTCTTATAGAGCGACCTCGTCTGGAGGTAATATTACTGTAGTCGATGGTCAGACGGTGCAGATTGCGAGATATAGAAGTTGTACAATTTTGCCTATCTTGACTCTATTCGCTCTTGCCTTTTTTCCCCATTGTCCCTTTAATTTACTATCAATTAGTAAACTGACAACTGACCTAAAGTGTCAGACCATCTTCTCACTTTCTTCGGTTATATTTCAGGAGCATTCGACGACTCGGGTGCTTGGTACTGGACGACTTCAGGGTGGTGTGTATGCGCTTGACTCAGCCCCCCCTCTCGCCTATCCTGCCACCTCCGATCATGCCCTCCAGCTTCACTATCGCTTTGGTCATCCACTTTCCCCCATTCTTCAAAAACTTTTTCCAGGATTTTGGACCTCTTCGTCCTTTTGAATGTGAGTCATGTCACTACGCAAAACATCATCGGACCACCTATGTTCCCCGAGCAGTTCTCCGTGCATCCACTTCTTTTCATTTGGTTCACTCTGATATCTGGGGCCCGGTTCTAGTCCTTCTAAACCGGGTTATCGGTATTTTGTTACTTTCATCAAAAAAATTTCACGGATGACTTGGGTCTATTTGTTGAAAAATCGTTTTGAAATCTTTACCATCTTCCGCTCTTATTATCAAGAAATAACCACCCATTTCTACACTAAACTCCACTGCCTTCGTTCTGACAATGGTCGTGAATATTTATTTGAACCCTTCCGGTCTTTTCTCAATGACCATGACATTATCCATCAAACCTCTTGTCCTAACACACCTCAAAAAAATGGTGTTGCTGAACGGAAAAACCGCCATCTGCTGGAATTTGCTCGGACACTTCTATTTTAGAAGAAAGTTCCAGCCACTTTTTGGGGCGATTCCATTCTCACAGCCACCTATCTTATCAACCGACTTCCCTCGTCTGTTCTTTAGGGGGATACAACCTTACATTCCTTACTTTCTACAACACCCCTTCATTCCCTACCCCTCCACATTTTTGGCTGTGTGTGTTATGTTCGAGATATTCGCCTCTCAGTTACCAAGTTTGATGCACATGCTCTAAAATGCATCTTTCATGGCTATTCCCGCACCTAGCGCAGATATCGATGATTCTCTCCTGATTTGTGTCGCTATGGTTTCTCTGTTGACGTTTCTTTTGTCGAATCATCAGTTCTTTCTATTCTCGAGTTACCACCCCCATCCACTTTGATTCCGACATTATTTTGCCATATTATTTTGATCCACCACCACCACTTTCTCCTCCTATTGATATTGTTGGCTCTCGATTTGGCCAGATATATACTCGCCGACCTCACACATCTACCATCCTGCCGCCTCCTGGCACTACCACACCTGATGACTCTTCTGCTCCTGATGCTTCATCACCAGAGTTACCCATTTCACTCCGCAAAGGCTCACGCTACTCTCAGTCTTATCAGGGATTATCCGCATCTACCTCTCGGGTTATTGCAACACTGACTGATTACTCGACACCACAGACTGTTGTCGAGGGTGTCTCTCATCTAGGTTGGTTGCATGCTATGTAGGATGAACTTCAGGCCTTGGAAACCAACCACACTTCGGATCTTGTCCCTCTCCCTACGAATAAACAGTTTGTTGGGTGCATGTAGATCTATACTGTGCACGTCAATGTCGATGGTTCTCTAAATCGTCTAAAAGCACGACTTGTTGCCAAGGGTTATGCGCAGACATATGATATTAATTATTTTGACACATTCTCTCCAGTGGCCAAAATGACATCAGTTCGCTTATTTATTTCTCTTGCCATTTCTTTTCATTGGCCTCTACATCAGTTGGATGTGAAAAATGGTTTTCTTCATGGTTTTCTTGATGAAGAAGTTTATATGGAGCAACCACGAGGTTTGTTGCTCGGGGGGGGGGGTCTTTGAAGATATGTCGCCTTCGTCGATCATTGTATGTCCTCAAGCAGTCACCACATGCCTGGTTCGGGTGCTTTTGCACTGTTGTGCTTAGCTTTGGCATGTGTCAAAGCATAAAAGATTCGTCTATTTTCTATCCCCAATCTACAACAATCAACATTATCTTCGTTGTTGATGTGGATGACATTGTCATTATTGGAAGTGATACTTATAACATTGATCGACTCAAATCATTCATCAATATTTTCATACGAAGGATTTGGGTTCGCTATGGTATATCTTGGGGATTGAGGTCTCCAGATGTGCCAAAGGAATTTTTCTATCTCAAAGGAAGTATGTTCTTGATCTTCTGCAAGAGACTGGAATAAATTAATCTGACTCAGTTGACTCATCCCTCAAACCTGGAGAAAGGTCAATACATTATGATAGTGAGATGGTTTCATTACCTGACAGATACAAATGACTTGTTGGGAAGAAAAACTACTTGACCATGACTCGACCTGATATTGTTTGTGCAACTAGAAAAGTGAGTCAATTTATGGAAGATTCAACAAAAACCCAGTGGGAGTCTGTTCTTTGCATTGTTAGATATGTGAAAAAGGAATCAGGTTTGGGTCTTCTATATTCTGATCATGGGCATACTAACATTGAGGCATTTTGTGATGCTTATTATGCTGGCTGTCTCTCTTTTAGGAGATCTACGTTTGGTTTTGCTATTTTTGTTGGAGGGAATTTGATCTCATGGCGAAGCAAAAAACAAACCGTTATCTCCAGCTCAAGCGCAGAGTCGGAATATCGTGCCATGACATATGTGACTGCAGAGATTATTTGTGCGCAACAAATTCTTCATGAGATTCGGTATTCGACCAAGAAACCATCACATATCTAGTGTGACAATCAAGCTGCTATCAAGATTGCCACAAATCCAGTCTTTTATGAGCGGAAAAATTATATTGAAGTTGATTTCCATTTCGTTCGAGAAAACTTTGACAAGAAGAAAATCACTTTCGGCCACATTCACACCTATGGTCAACTTGCCGACGTTTTCACAAAAGGAGTGTCTGGACCACAAGTCCAATTTTTATGTAACAAGATGGACATGATAAATATATATGTCCTAACGTGAGGGGGAGTGTTGTGCTTTGTTTTATTATGTATCCAAACTCGGAACACCTAGCTGGAGGGGGGGTGTTAGAGGTTAAGTTGTTTGCAGTCCCACATCGGACTTGACATATCATGTAATCTCTTTCATTCATTATAAAATAATCCCAAGGCCTCCCAGACACCTTGGGTATTCGGTCCACTCTTTCATACTACAACACACATAGAATCTTCATAATTTCAGCATGACTTTATAGATTCATAATTTATTTTCTTCTAATGCACACATGGTGCACATACCCCATGGATTGTATCCCCCTCTGTGCCCGCATCACTTATTTTCATCGGATTTAACAATAAAGAAAAAAGGGGAGAGGGGGTTGCCTCAATTATCATCATGTTGTGGAATGTGGTTGTTTCTTGTGGACCAACCCCTTACTTCCAATGTTCTTCCAAATCATTCTTTGAACAAAAACATTTGACCAAGCCCCCTTTTGAGTGTACGAAAATAACCCCTCATTTGTATAGTTTGGAAGACACTTCTTTTGTGTGAATCACCTTACTAGGACATCATCCCTTCTTAAATGCATGACTTGTGTAGTTTCTTCCAAGTCTCTTTCTCCATATTTTCTCTCTCCTTCCATATATATTGTTGAGTATGTACTGCCCTTGGAGTTTGGTGCAGTCCTTGCTCCCTTTCTTCGGAGTCATCTTCCAAAACATTAAACCTGTTTTCCAGTGAAACAACATTATTCATTTTTCACGTTCCTTTTATCACAGCCTTCTTTTCCTTCCATAGTGACGGTTGTGAACAATCCATTAGAGATATATGAAGCATCCTCGATCTCTTGTAGAAACAAGATATTAAATATACACCCCCTGCAAGCTATCTTTTCTTTAATATGGAAATTCAACACCCCACAATCTCTCCAGTGGGAGAATATCCATTTGAATCTTTCCGTCTTCAATTGTTGTGGAAGTCTGCTACTAGGTGGTTTATGTTGTTGATGATACCACTTGTGACTCCAAGAACTCTTCATTTTGATGTGTCTATAGCAATTGTTTATAACTAGAAAGAACATCATTAAAATTCAAGAAACTTCGAGCTTCAACTGCCTATAGTGTGAGAATGAGATGTTCGATGATTGAATGAGAGTGCTGGATACTTTCATGGCGTTCTCAAAAACTGACGGAACACAAACCGTTCTCCATATTTTTTGGATGTTTGGAAAACACCACTTCAGTGTACTCTATTTTTTGTGAGCTTCGTGTAACTTTCAATATTTCTGTAGTATTATCAACTCACGAAGAAAGTATTCTTCTGGTATACAACTCATTTTCTGGAAAATATATCGATCAATTTGATTCTAGCGAGCTCACATATTCTAGATTCTATTAAACTCGCTTATTCTTCATGTAGAAATACAATTTTGCTTCTTTGTTTGATCATCCATTTTGTTTATCTTTACAGAATCTGTTTCTTTTTTCTAATTCATGGAACACCTACATGTATGGACATCTTGACTACTTCCCATATTTCTATCGATTTTTGTTTATCTGAGCAGGTTCTGGTATAACATTTCATCTTCTGATCATGTGTTAATCTTCTGATCATAGGTCCTGCATGCCCTTCTCTTTTCATGGAGATATTATGGTCTGATATCATTATTGGTATTTACAGTATATTGATCTTCTTTTAATGATTTACTTTTCATAGCTCCTCATGAAAATGACTATATAATCCTACATCTGCTTCACTCATATTGTGTTCGTCTTGGTCCTTTCAATACCAATGAGTCTTCATTCATGCGCATCTCATACACTTCCACTGATCGTGTGTTATGTGCTGCAACATTGTTTCAGAAACTTCTGATGCACTATAAATATGATTAATGTTAATATTAATTTGTATTTTTATCAGTAGGTTCATTGAGGCAGAAGATTGGAAGGGATCTGTAGCTCTTTGGATCGATGATTTGGTCAGAATACCTAGTTTTTATTTGTTTTTGATTTCTGCGGGCTGTTTTTTTTTTATGTTGGTTATTTGTGGCTATAGAACTGATTGCAGGCTGGTTTTTCTATTTTGGTTATTGGATGTAGAACTGCAGTTTGTTTCTTTGTTTTGGTTATTGGATGTTGAACCGCAGTTTGTTTCTTTATTTAGAATTGTTTTCAGGGGCTGTGTAACTGCAGTTTTTTTTTATAATTTTTTTGAAGCGGCCGTTATAGATGTTATTTTTGCGAAGCCATTAGTGACCACCTGGTGGTCGCTGCATTTATTTTATTTTTAGGCCACCAGCGACTACTGAAGCGGTCGCTAATTTTATTACCAGATACCGCTACCGCGGTTGTGGTAGGAAACCCTATAGCGACCGCCAAAGGCAGCCAGGCGACGGTCGCTAATGGCCGAATTTGTAGTAGTGCACGTCCATGGAAGGCCCCATTCCCGGTTCCATTTCATCTTTGGCCAATTTGAGGGAACTGTAATCTTCTTTGTCTTCTGATGATTATTCTTTCTTTTTACATCTCTGGAGAAAGAAAACTTAGAAAGATGGGGTTATTTATTGTTATCTACAACATTTGATTCCTTTATATGGCTTCTTCTTTTACAAACTTGATATAATAGTAAGCTGCTTTGTGTTTTTTGATGACTGTTCTTTTTCTTGGACATCTTCAGCCTTTCATATTTATATTTCACATTTTCATTTACAGGAGGATATCTGGTTTGAGAGGACCAAGCATGGTATTTCCTGATTTGCAGAACTTGAAAAACATAAAATATTTGTGAGTTCAAATTCTTGTATTTGGATAAATGTTGAATTTGTATAATTTTTATTTAGGTATCTTTTTATGATTGTGTTCTACTCCTGGTATAGGATGCTAAGAAATTGCTTAATTAATGGTTCTATCTCAGAATACATTGGAGGCTTCAGCAAGCTGAAACGATTGTAAGTTGAATTTCTCTTTACAATGGTTATTCATTATATTTATCACACCATGGTTGATTAGAATTCTACATGCTCAACATTTGTGAAAAGGAGTCTACTTTGTAGCAAAAGTGGAAATCGTTCCTTTTCTAAATGAACTTCTGATTTATCTTTAGAATTTTAGCTAGCTTTGAATAGTTAGCTGTTGAAAGTCTTTGTAATCTTTTTCATCACGTATTTCTTAAGGTAGTATTATTTTATTATCATCTGTGGGCTTTTTTTTTTGTAGGGATCTAAGCTTCAGCCAGCCGACTGGTCCAATTACTCAGAAAGTTGACCTATCAAATCTGAATTACTTGTAAATCATTGGATATTTTATTGTTGGCCACTTTTTTTTATTCTTGTGTTTTCCAGTCCCAGGTCTCATATATATGTATATATGTATATATATATTTTGTGGATGCAGGTTTTTGACTGACAATTCCCTTACCGGTGAACCACTGCCCTATCAGATGAATGCCACAACCAAGTATTTCTTGTAGTTTCAAATCCGTCCTTTTGTTACTGTTTATGAAATCTCTGTGCTAACTACTGATGAAATCATTTCTTGCTTTGTGGTGATTTATCCTACAATAATTTTAACAGCCCACAGTTATCAAGTTGTCAACAGCTTACTGACTAGCATCTTCCGCAAGCAGAGACCATAGTATTTGAGTGATATGGGAGCAAGGCGAGTGGATCCATAAATTTTTGCTTCCCTGAGATTAAATGACATTCTGATGTGTGTTGTGTAAGGAGCTGTGTCATTATTATCGAAAACCCCAATGCACCATAACATTTCAAGGCTTGACAAAACAAATTTATCCCAGAGTTTCTTAGTGCTTCAAGAAAGGTCTTCCTTGCTCCACAGAACCCAAATGTGATTGATGGAGTTGCGTGTGTTTAATGACATGGTGTGTTTTAAGCTAATTAAAATTCTAATGATCATCGCTTTTGTTGCACCTTCAGATCATTCCTTATTCATTAATTGTGGAGGGGTGAAAGCTCTCTATGAAAGAGATGAGTATGAAGAAAACATGAATAATCTGGGTCTAACGATTTTTATGTTTGCTTTTGAAAAGTGGGTCTACAGTAACATTGAGGTTTTCGATAATAATGACATAACTCCTTACACAACACACATCAGAATGCCTTTTAATTCAAGGGAAGCAAAAATTTATGGATCCGCTTTCCTTGCTCTCGTGTCACTCAAATACTATGGTCTTTGCTTGCGGAAGGGCAACTATACCGCGCGGCTTTATTTTGCTGAAATCATGTTTTTTTGCAGTCTTGGGAGACGTATATTTGACATATCTAATCAAGTAAGTGATGACATTCTATGATTATATTTCTCCTAAGAGCGAGTTTAGAATAAATCTTGTAATAAGAGGTTCTGTTTCTGAATAAAGTTTTTTAAGTGTTGATTCAACCTTTATATAGGGGAAAGTTGTGAGGAAAGATTTTAATATCACGGAAGAAGCAAAACGTACAAGTTGGAGCATTGTTGTCCTAGAATATAATGATGTTTTAGTTAACTACACCACTTTGGAAATTCACTTATGCTGGTCAGGGAAAGGGACAAACTTTATGCCATTTAAAGGCGTATATGGGCCTCTTATATCTGCAATCTCTGTGAAATCTAGTGAGTTTGATACCTGCTTGTTGCAGCTTACCTTTCCTTTCATAAGTTCCTTGTCATAATGATCTCTCTCTCTTCCTTCAGATTTTAATGTTCATTCTGGTCCATCTGCTTGAGTTATTGTGGGCATTGTTGGGGCTTCTTGTGTAGCGGGGACATTAATATTGATTGTCCTTCCAACGAACGGTTACTTGGAAGGGAAGGATCAGCCTAATGTAGGTAATTTTAATATTTTTCTTCTCTCACTTTGGTGGTCGATTTTTTGAGGACAATCACTCCAAAGCGACTTTTGTCATTTACTTTGACATTTTTCAAATTAGCTTCTACACTGGTGAACATATTTTATACGAGTCAAATTCTTTCAGGTCATCTCAAGTTGTGATTGTTTGAAGAAATTAGTTGTCAACATAACTAGTTTGACTAGTTGAAGTAAAGGTGACAATTTAAAACCCGACACAACATAACATAGTTTAAACAGGTTTGGGTTATACATAAATGGGTTTTGTATTTTAATTGGGTTGAGTAATGTGACACGATTAATATTCAGGTTGGGTTCGGTTGACCATTCATGACCCGTGTCTAATCCGTGTAGCCCAATTAAAAATATAATGATAATATACAATATTAATAATATATTAATTTTTTAATTAGCTTCTAAATCGGTGAACATATTTTATAGGAGTAAAATTCAATCAGGTCATCTTAAGTTGTGATTGTTTGAAGCAATTAGTTGTCAACAAAACTAGTTTGATCATTTGATGTAAAGGTGGCAATTTGGACCTGACACGACATGACACAGGTTAAACGGGTTTGGGTTAGACATAAATGAGTTTTGGATTGTAATTGGGTGGAGTAATGTGACGAATGATATTCAGGTTGGGTTTGGGTTGACCATTCACCTGTCTAACCCATGTAACCCTATTAAAAATATAATGATAATATAAAATATTAAAAATATAATAAAAATTATTTTATAATATATTTTATTCTTATAATCTACTTAATTTTATATATTTCAACATATTTTATAACACATTGTTTATTTTAAATGGTTTAAGAGGGTTTTGTTGCAACATGGAAAACATATGTTTCATATTAATTAGGTTATTTTTAGTCTAAATGGAATAATTCAATTTGGTTAGGCCATTATGTGATATTAACTAGTTGGACTTGTCATAATGCAGTTTATGTTATATATTTAAAGTTAAAATGGGTGGGTAAGTCGGGTTAGGGTTGACCCTTCAAAAATGGATTGGGCTGGGTCAACCTGTTTGATTAAATGAGTCTGGTTCACAGGATGGCCAACCTGACATGAACCCGACCTCCGGCCTCTATGTTGAAGCATTTTGCAAATTTTTCATTAAAATCAGTCAAATGATTGGAACCCTAGTAACACTATTGATGATGTGTAATGGAAGGATTAGTGTCACATTTGGTTGAATGAGCCATATCACTGTTCC
The DNA here is from genome assembly GCA_963277665.1 of Viscum album. Taxonomy (NCBI): domain Eukaryota; kingdom Viridiplantae; phylum Streptophyta; class Magnoliopsida; order Santalales; family Viscaceae; genus Viscum; species Viscum album. The sequence continues at coordinate 374,578,004 of OY728137.1, forward strand.
ATTGTTTATACCATGTGAGCTTCTTGTCTAATTTTGTACATGTAACAGAACTGCAGGAGCTGGAGCTGCAGACAGGTTATTATTCTTTAAGACAAATCAAAGCTGCAACTGATAACTTCAGCTTTGAAAATAAAATAGGCGAAGGAGGTTTTGGGCCTGTTTACAAGGTAACCTGTTGGGGTCTTGCTTATAATCTAGTTTTATATTTATTTTTTCATGACTTATTAATTACAAATTATGGCAACATGACAGCACCACATGCTACAATGTTTTGGTTGTGTCCTCGTATACATGCATGCTGGAAAAATAGTAACACACTCTGAATCTCCCTCTTATGCATATGCCTGAGACCAGGGATGTACATATGGCTCTCAGGCTCAGGCTTGGGGGCCATACTGTGGTTTTGCCTATGCCTGGGCCTGGTATTTGGACCCAAATGGTTTGTCCCGAGCCCGGCCCTGTCCATCCCATTAAATATTTTTTATTTAAAAAGCTTGGGCTGAGCTGGGTCTTATTTAAACATTGGATTTTTCATTGCAAATTTACTTTTTTTGTGAGGTAGGGTGTTTTGTCTGATGGTGCGGCTATTGCTGTGAAGCAACTCTCTTCAAAATAAAATCAAGGGAACCGTGAATTTGTCAACGAGATAGGCATGATATCCGCCTTGCAACACCCAAATCTCGTGAGCCTATACGACTGCTGTATGGAAGGTAATCAGTTGTTGCATGTGTATGAATACATGGAAAACAACAGTCTTGCGAGAGCGCTTTTTGGTACATGCTTCCTCTATTATTGGTAACAAAATTTTGAAAGTGTCAATCTTTGTTTCACGTTGATGCTCGTATTTAGGTCGGGAAGAACAATGTCTGAAATTGGATTGGCCAACCAGATCGAAGATATGTTTAGGGATTGCTAGAGGATTAACATACCTTCATGAGGAATCAAGGTTAAAAATTGTCCATAGAGAGATAAAGGCAACCAATGTCCTACTTGATAAGGATCTAAATGCTATGATATCCGAATTTGGTTTAGCAAAACTCAATGAAGAGGAGAACACCCATATCAGCACTCGAATCGCCGGCACGGTGTGGGTAAACCATTATTTTTTCTTTTTGTACATGAAGCTGACTAGTCTTTTGGGTTTATCGTATCTCTCAGAGGATATATGGCTCCGGAATATGCAATGAGAGGATACTTGACCGACAAAGCTGATGTTTATAGTTTCAGAGTTGTTGTGTTAGAGGTTGTCAGTGGAAAAAACAACACGAATTACCGGCCAAAGGAGGAATTTGTCTATCTTCTAGACTGGGTTATTCATCGCCCCCCCATTTTTCTCATTGATTAAATCTTGTTATTAGTTACCACATAATCCTTGGCTCATGAAATACACTCCAACCAGGCTTATGTGCTGCAAGAGCAGGGTAACCTGATAGAGCTCATTGATCCTTGTCTCCGATCGAACTACTCCTGCGAAGAGGTGCTGAGGATGATGAACGTGGCCCTCCTATGCACCAACCCACCTCCCACCCTCCGGCCGGCCATGTCTTCTGTGGTGAGCATGCTTGATGGTCAGATTGCAGTGCAGGCACCGGTGGTGAAGCACAACACCACTATGGATGAGGCTGCCAAATTTGGATCTTTGGAGGTGGCAGCGACGGACAGCAGCCAGACACTCATCTCGGCATCCTCCGGAAGCCGAGCCTCGGCCAATGGTGGGCCATGTCTGGATTCTTCAATCTCCCTCCAGAACAAGGATGGTCCAAAATATTCTTCAACCATATAGTATTGCACACTTCATTTGTAGGCTTACTACTGTCAATTAACTTGAATCTTTCACCTAAGCTATCTTTAATCAGGTTACATATTATGCGACTATGCGTCAAAAAGGGTTAAAAACTGCTTGAATTAAATGTTGTGTTGAAGTATAATGTTTAGTTTCCAAACTATAATGTTTGAGGAGTATAATAATTCATTGGAACCTCTCTCATTAAATAAAATCAACTATTAAAGGGGCTTGAGTATCAAAGGAGCACCAATTGGATTAGGGACTTCCTCATAGATGCTCCCTTTATTTCTCTCATCCCTTTGCTTTGAAAGTGCTAAAACATTATGGGTAGAGAATGATCCTTCTTACAAGATTTGAGATTCATTTCCCATCTCAGTGATCTCGGGTGATTTTTTTTGTTTGTTTTCATTACAATTGAGTTATATTATGATAAGATGTGTTGCACTTTCATTGGTTATGTTTCTCAATTATATAACACAATAAGCTATACCATATTCTAAAATAATTTTAAAAACTAGAATTCCAAAAAATTACAACACCCAGGCCCCGACAAACACCACAAGTTGCTTGTGGACACATGTCGTCCCTTCCATCAGCTTGCCCATGTGCCTAAATGGAAACATATAACCACTTATAAAATTAATTATCCCCACAGACACATGTTTTTTTCCCGTGTTTTGGCTTCACATACATATACCCTCCATAGATATTACAATCTCTCCCCCACAAAGCACAATACCCTCATTGTGAACCCCACCTTAAACCTTGGTAGTGTCACCACATTTATGGTTTTGTATTATCTCTAATACCATTTGTAACAACCAAGCCCCACCGACCAACTCAGTCACCCCATAATCCCATATAACCTATGGGTCTTAGCCCACTAGACACCATCGGTTTCATGTTGATAGCAATGCAAAATGGGTTGTGGGCCCGCGGGCAAAATGGGTTTGGGGCAGGCAGGATTCTCAAAAAATGTTTGTATCAAAAGCGGGCTTATGAGGACAGCCCACATGGGTAGCCGACCCGTGTAGATACAGGCTGACCTGCGAGTTTTGGTTTTGGTTTTGTTAGTGCGTTGCCTTCTTCCTAGCGGTAGCATTCTCGATGCACACTGCATGCGCGACAAATCGACGCATTAGAACTCCTCCCCTCATATCCTATTTCCAACCTATTCCCTCCTCCCTCCATCCCCCCGCCACTCCACTCTTAAACTTTCATTTGTTTACCCAAATGTTTCACAGCACCTACTGTCACTCGCATCCCTCTCCCCATATTCGATGACGCCACCACCACGATTGCTTCACCGTTGATGCCATGCTTAGTCCTCTCCCGCCACCCTCCCTCCATACCTGATGTTCCAGTTCCCTCACCGACGTCCTTGGACTCTATCCACACTCCAACCCTCTCCGTCGTCCTCCAACTTGTTGCGGAATCGTCGGGAGACACAACGACAGAAACGAGGAAAAAAACGAAAGAAAGAAAGCAAAAGGACACAACGATTTACGTGGTTCGGGAAAAATCCTTACGTCCACGGGAGAGGCAGAATTTCACTATGAGTCGGAAGCACAAAATTACAGAGGATTTCAATAATAAAACCCTAGCCTGAAATGAGCTACATATGAAGAAGACAGTCTACTGTTTCGAATAGTAGTCCGCGTTGCAAGAGTGATCAACGGCTCACTTTGTCAAAAGTGCTACAGTGTCTGCCGGCTGGAAGTCAAAAGCGCTACAGTGAAGTTGACCCTGAAGTCCGCACCGCTACAGTGCCCGTCGGTGTCGGTCTGTCAGCTCCGCTACAGTGGTCAGCATTGCTACAGTGCCGAAAAATTGGGACGGGGGCCTTCGCCCCCCGGAGCAGGGGCGCGTTGCCCCCTGTAACCCCCAACGAGCTCACCACGGAGCTCGACCCATGACAGTTGCGGGCCACAAGCATTCGACCCAACCGGATCGGGCAACACCAATCCAACACAACTAGCTCTCTGACAACGACTGACAACATTTGATGTCCCGTTGCCCCCTCTTTTGACTACTTCGTCTGCCGTCTCGTCACCCCCACCTGCTTCGTTCGACGTCTGCCTGCTCTGTCGCCCCAGCCTGCTTCGTCTCCTTCGCCATTTGACGTACGACTGCTGCTTCTCCCCTGCTTGCCGATGTCCGTTGCCCTTGCATGCTCTGTCGCTCCCCTCCTTCGTCCAACCTCTGCTGTCCCGTAGTCCCCCCCTGCTTTGCCCGTCATCCCATCGCCCCCGCCCTCACCGTTCGCCTACTTTTTCGCCCCCCGTCGTTCGACGTTCGGCTTCTCCTTCACCCTTACCGTCCTACGTCCGTCGTCTCGTCTTTCCCGCCTGCTCCATCGTCCCCTGCTTCGTTCATCGTTTGCCACCCCGTCGCCCACTCTCGCATCACCTCCTCCCTCATTGTCTTCCCTCTAGTTACCCCTCGTCCTTTGTTTTGTCACCACCCATATCTTTTCATTTTTAGGTTATTTTTTTATATTTTTATGTTTATTAGATCTCATGAATTGCCTCTATAAATTCTTTAGATGCTTGTTTTTGCGGGTTAGATTGCAATTGAAAATTAATTGCATGCAAATTTTTATGGGTCTACTAAAAATTACAAAATTATAAAAATAATAACGAATACGGGTTGCCCACGGGCTTGCCCGCATCCGTTGCAGGTCAGGGCGGGCTTGAGAAATCCACCCGTTTTAATGTGGGCTTTTGCGGTTTCAAACCCGTGAGGGCTTAAGCTCGTGCAGTCTTGGACCGCCTTGCCCCGACCCGCCTGTTTCGCATTACTACCTATTGACAATCGTTGTATCTTTGATTGAGCTATATTTTTTCGAATTTTATACTGAATTTAATGGAATATATCCATTGAGGGTGTGTTTATGATGTTTGTTTTCTTTATTATCCCTCCCACCTATTATAAATTAGGGAAATTAACATACTTTTATATAAATTGGAATTTTTAGGACTAATTATAAAATCAGCTAAAATTGGATTTAAAAGGGTAATTTATTTGGGGATTAAATTGACACGATCAAACTTAATTTTTGATTTTTGATATTGAACAGGTGAAGGGAAGGCCAAACAGAGCCATATAGAGATTGAAATCAAAGGGAAGTTAAAGGTTAGAGGCATGCCATACTCGATGTTGAAAAGAAGTCATAGGTGATACTCTGCATGTTTGAAAAAATAGGATGCCACGAGATAGTGACAATGGCATGTCACTAGCTTGCAACACTGTAACGACCCAATCTTTTTGGGTATTATATTAACTTACTCTTAATGATTTAATAAGACGTTAATGGTTAATGCAGAAAGAGGAGTTGATGGCTTCATCCAGTAGACTCAACCCTTACGAAGCCCACTTATCAGAGCTTGGGAAGGAGGTAGCATCTGTGGGCTTCGCTTTGGACCAAGCCCAAGCCGAGCTCCAACGTGTCAAGCTTGAACGAAAACGCTTGCAGGAGAAGTTCAAGTTAGTGGAGATTGCTACTAGGGCAATGTTATCTGAGACTCCCTCAGATTCTCTCACCATAGCACACCTTACACTTAGGTCTTATGCCAGTGTTATAAGGGGCTATGTGATGAGACCCTAGTTTCCTTGTGTAATCCTTTCGGGTGAATAAATTGAGATTTCTTCCTTTAGTGATGCTTGTGAAATTTCAAATGTCTAGATAATTTTAGAATGTATTTTATTGATGAATTTTGAAAAAGGGATATTTTGAAATATATATGTAAACCCTAAATAACTAATGATGTGTAATGATTTTCAAAAAATGGTCTTCTACAAAAGTGTTCAGTAAGGAATTTAGAGTCTAATAAGATCAACTTAATTTTTGATGAATAGTAAATTATGAATAGTGATTTTACGCTTAGGATTAGTAATATGACCAAATGGATTAGTAATTTCACTCAAAGAAAGTTTTAATATAATTTAGACACCTAGATTAAGTAATGTGATTCAATAAAATGGTTAAATAACGGTTTCATAAATTATTATTCAAGTATTAGTTTTTTAGGATGAATAGTGTTTTTTAATTAAAAATTTAATTAAAAATAATTAGAAAATTATTTTTATAAAAAGGACTTTATTTTTGAACTCAGAGCATCGATATTATGTTAAGGTAATTTTTGGGATTTTTTCTGAAAAAAATGAATTTTCGATGAATAGTGTTTTTATTTAAAAATTAAATTAAAAATATTTAGAAAATTATTTTTATAAAATGGATTTCATTTTTGAAATCAGAGCATTGATATTTGGTTAAGGTGAAATTTTGGGATTATTCTGAGAAAGTTGAATTTTCGGTGAATAGTGAAAGTATAGTTTTTAAGTTACGAGTGTTTAATGACATCATTAAATGATGTATTAAGTATATATTCAATATGGTCGAATTATGAATAGTAAGATAAGGTGTGAGGTGTCCCAAGTGGCCAATACCATGGGCAAATACCATGGGCAAGCCCATGGTTTTGCCAAAACCACTAGTGAGGTGTCCCTTGGCCATTAATGCTTTGTCCCCTCACTTTCCCTATAAATACCCACCCTTTCCTCCCTTAGTTTTCACTCCCAACTCTCCCCCAACGAAGTTCTGGTCTTCTTACCTTCCAAAGAGTCCTCCCAAGGTTCCCCCAAGCCCTCAAGGTCCAATCCTTTGAGTTTCAAGAGTCACATTTTAAGGTAAGGGATCCGACCCCTCTCTTTCTTTTCATGTAATATCTTTTATGTCATTCCTATTATGCTCCATGTTTTTATGTGAGAGGATGTTCTTTTATATTCCTCTTACTGCCCTTTCATGTTTATATGATGATAGATCCCCTCTTACTCTCATCATTTCGTTTTATGAAAGTTTAAGTGACGCCGTTAGGCTGCCGAATTTCTAAGGGATTCTTTCACCCTTCTCATTTTTCAAGTTCAATTTTCATGTCAAGTCTTTCAAGTTCCTTTTTATTATGTTGGGGTATGATCTCTATATCAATCATACTGATCTCTTATGATCATATGATGAGGGACCCTTTTTGATCTTGTCAAATCATTTTCTTTTGAAGTTAAGTGACGCCGTAAGGCTGCCGAATTTTCATAAGAGAAATCTAATCTTTTTCCTTCCATGTCTTTTCATTTCAAATGGTATGTCCCTAAAATTTCATTACCATGTCCATATGTCCTTCTTATTCTTTCACCCTACTGTTTTATGGATCATTTATGAGTGGGTGACCCATGTCCCCTCTCATTTCAATGTTTTCTAAAACCCCGAAACTTAGCTGTTATGCTGCAGAATTTTCCCCTCAAAATGCCTCTCTCTTTTCTCAAAAATTATTTTATGTTATAAAGTGAATACTCAAAGCTCTTATTTCTAAAAGGGTATTCACATATATATCAAAATGTTCCATTTTATATTCTGGGATTTACATACATGAGACCCGCTTTCCCTTTCCGTGGGTTTAAAGTGACGTAAAGATCATGTCTTTAAAGCAGTTTTTAAAACGTTATGATTATGAAATGAAACCCATTTATTTTATGCTATGTGGGTTATTTATGAAATGTTTGATGATGATATATGTGGCTCACATGATAATAAAGGCAAATTTAAGGGTGCGCCCTGATAGCGCTCCAATGCATTGGGTAATGATGTAACCACTAGAGATTACAATTTTCACGATACCTTGGTGAATAACCTTGGTAATTTTCAAATGACACCTTGGGGATGGACCTTGGTGATATGTTCATGATTGTCTATGTTAAATGATGTAGCCACATCTTCAAGTTATGAAAAATGTTATTTTTGTTATGAAATGCCTCATGATTTCTTTCTCATGCCTTAAAGTTCTTTTCATGTCCTTATTGAAGTATCTCAAGTTCACATGTAAAATGTTCCTCTTGTTTCCCTTACTGGGCCTTCTGCTCACCCTTTCTTTTGTTGTATGTCCCCAGGTTATGAGATGCAGTAATGAACCTAGAATGAACTTAAGGAGACGCCTTGCAAGTGTTTAAGAAGAATGTTTTATGTTTTTTTTATGTATTATGATCCTTGTTTCCAAGACACTAAACATTAACGATCCTCAGATTTGTGTAATGTAATGAAAGTTTTTGTTATAAAATGGAGGGATGCTATAGTTGGTATCAAAGGATGGTTTAGTTATTTGTGGAAATTAGGATATAAAAACTTTAGGAAGAACCCTATAGAAAAGTTTAAATATAGGAAAACTTCCTGGTATTTTGGTAAGTATTGAGTAAGTGGTCTATCAAACAAATACATCCCTGTCTGGATACGAGCTGGTAGAGGCGGCTCTGGCACAGATGTACATAGGGGTAAAACCCGAAAACACCGCTTTGAGCTAGACTCGAACGGGAACTGGTGCACGATAACGGGCCTTGTTGCACTCTTGGTTACGACACTCCCGGGGGATATGTTTGGTTAATCACATGCTTTTTATGAATCATTATGAAGGAATTATAGAGAAGTATAATTGTCTAAGCATGAAGTCTTAGTTAAAAGATTCATAAATGAAATAAGTTTCTCACTAAGGTTTTATTCTTTTAGAAAATGGCGGGCAATAGGAGAAACCGTGTCGATGGTGACCGCAATGCACCATGTGCTAACGGCCCTCCGATGGAAGCCGGAATGGAAACATTCATGCGAATGATGAACCAACTGACTCAAGTTATGAGTAATAACTTGAATCAAGCTGAGAGGCCGACCTCACCACGAAGGGAACAACTTTCTGTTGAGTCCTTCATGCGTCAACGACCGCCAACATTCAGTGGATCTACTGACCCATTGGTTGCGGAACAATGGATAAGCTCCATTGAAAAGATCTTTTCTGTACTTCATTGTTCGGAACAAGAAAAAGTCACCCTTGCTGTTTACCGCCTAGAGGGAGAAGCTGATCAGTGGTGGTCACTGATCAAAAACACGAAGCCACGAGGAGAGATGGAAGCTATGGAGTGGGAAGAATTTCGGGGGATTTTCTTTAACAAGTATTTCCCTCGTTCCATGAGAACGAAAATGGAGAAAGAGTTTCTCGAGCTGAAGCAGAAGGAGAACGAATCTGTCGGAAGCTATGAGATGAACTTCACAAGGCTTTCCCGTTATACCTCAAGCTTTGTCATGGACCCTAATGGGAAGGTTGATAGATTCTTTGGCGGACTACGACCACATCTGCGGAAGAATCTAGCCAACAGGGACTACGATAGCTATGAAGAAATAGTTCGAAGTGCTATGAAAGTTGAACTAGAGTTTGGGGAGACACAGTGGTCTCACAAATCTAATGAGAAGAAGAGAACTCTAGAACCGAGCCTGGGAAGAAGTTTTGATCAGGAAAGAGGTGGAAAGCATATGCAACATGCCACATGCAATAAATGTGGGAAGAAGCATCCGGGGAACTGCTTGATCGGAAGTGGCAAGTGCTATAGGTGTGGAAAAGAAGGCCATATTTCTCGGAATTGTCGTGGTGATGTGAAGCCTCAACTTCCCAACACTAACGACAGAGGAAAGATGGTTCTGGCCCTACCCGAAGTCACATGCTTCAAGTGTGGACAGCTTGGGCACTTTGCTAATCAATGTCCAAATCCGAGGGCGGTGGAGGGGAATCACCATCAACCTCAGCAGAGGCCAAGGGAGCAAGGTCGTGCTTTCGCTATCACAACAACTGAAGTTGAAGTTCCGAACGATGTGGTAGCAGGTACTCTTGTTGTCCTCTCAAAACTAGCAAGTGCTTTATTTGATTCTGGTTCTACGCATTCCTTTATTTCTTCCAAGTTTGCAAAGAATATAGAATCAATCCCCGAATTGCTTGAGGTAGAGTTGTCAGTCAAGACTCCAAGTGGGATTATCCATGCATCAACAGTGTTTAGAGACTCTAGTGTTTACTTTGGTGAGCACAATCTTATCGCAAATCTAGTAGTCATCCCCATGATGGAATTCGACGTTATACTAGGGATGGACTGGCTCTCAAAGTATAATGCTAAGATCAAATGCAGAAGTAAGGAAATCTCAGTAGTCTTGAATGAACGACCTACAGTTATCTTCCGAGGAGAGATATCCCGAACTGATCCCTATCTAGAAGCACCTCCTATAGCTTTCTTTATGGAGTTAATCGGTGATGATGAAGAAGGGAAAGGGAGCATACAAATTGAAGATGTTCCGATTGTTCAGGAATACATGGATGTATTTCCTGAGGAGTTACCTGGACCTCCCCCAGAAAGAGAGGTAGAGTTCTCCATTGAACTCGTACTTGGGTCTCAACCGATATCAAAGACTCCGTATAGAATGACAAATGTGGAGCTAGAGGAGCTAAAGAAACAACTCCAAGACTTGTTGGAGAAGGGGTTTATCCGACCGAGTGTGTCTCCTTGGGGAGCACCAGTTCTCTTTGTGAAGAAGAAGGATGGATCAATGCGGCTATGCATTGATTATAGAGAACTGAACGGGATCACAGTGAAGAACAGATACCCTCTTCCAAGAATTGATGATTTATTTGACCAACTTCGTGGGGCTCAATTCTTCTCTAAGATTGACCTTCGATCTGGTTATCATCAACTGAGGGTGAAGAAGGAAGATATTCCAAAGACTGCCTTCCGATCAAGATATGGGCATTATGAGTTTACTGTTATGCCATTCGGCTTGACTAATGCTCCTGCTATTTTCATGGATTTGATGAATAGAGTCTTTAAGGACTACCTTGATAACTTTGTGGTAGTTTTTATTGATGATATTTTGATATATTCAAAAAGTCGTGAGAAGCATGAAAATCATCTGAGGGTTATTTTGAAAACTCTACGGAAGGAGAAGCTCTTTGGGAAGTTCAGCAAGTGTGAGTTTTGGTTACAACAAGTGGCTTTCTTGGGGCACATCGTAACCAATGAAGGAATCTCGGTTGACCCTGTAAAGACAATGGTTGTGGAGGAGTGGCCTCAACCCACAACAGTAACTGAGATTCGTAGTTTCCTTGGTTTAGCGGGATATTATAGGAGGTTTGTGAAAAACTTTTCACGGCTTTCTAATCCACTAACCAAGTTGACTCGAAAAGGGGTTAAGTTCATCTGGACAAAGGAATGCGAGGAAAGTTTCCAAGAGCTGAAGAAGAGATTGGTTACTGCACCTGTATTAACACTACCCTCTATCGGAGAAGGATTCGTTATTTTTAGCGATGCATCTCTGAAAGGGCTTGGGTGCGTCCTCATGCAAAATGACAAAGTAATTGCTTATGCATCTCGACAGTTGAAGATTCATGAGCAGAATTATCCTACGCATGATCTAGAGCTGGCGGCAGTTGTTTTTGCTCTAAAGATATGGAGGCACTATCTTTATGGGGAGAAATGTGATATATACACTGACCACCAAAGTCTAAAGTATATTTTCACACAGAAAGAATTGAACATGAGACAAAAGAGATGGTTGGAGCTTATTAAAGACTATGATTGTTCAATTCATTATCACCCTGGTAGAGCAAACAAAGTCGCGGATGCGTTAAGCAGGAAAGATCCTGTTGTTCTGGCAACAATGAGGATCCTGGGAGATCCCTTGATTAAAGATCTAGTAAAACTGGACATGGGAATTATAAGGAAAGGGACATCATCAACCCTATCCCAAATGATTTCTCAACCTTCATTACTAGAGAAGATCAAGAAGGCTAAAAAAGAATATCCTTTACTGCAGGAGAAGTTCGAGGCTGTAAAGAATGGGAAGTTCCCTGATTTCAATATTGATCAAGAATGTGTATTGAAATTTCGTACAAGACTATGTGTTCCATCTATTCCGGAGATAAAGAAAGAACTGATGGATGAAGCTCATAGCTCTACTTTCTCTATACATCCGGGAAGCACTAAGATGTATAAAGACCTTCGTGATCATTATTGGTGGGATAACATGAAGAGGGAGATTGCCGATTACACTACAAGGTGCCTGGTGTGTCAGCAAGTAAAGGCAGAAAGACAACTTCCTAAGGGGGTATTACAACTGCTACCCATACCAATATGGAAGTGGGATAATATCACCATGGACTTTGTAACTGGTCTCCCAAAAACATCCAAAGGAAACAATGCGATATGGGTTATTGTGGACCGTCTCACCAAGACAGCCCATTTTATCTCTATTCGGGAAGATTTCTCTCTGGATCAGCTTGCCAAGATATACGTGAAGGAAGTGGTAAGGCTGCATGGGGTACCACTATCCATCGTATCTGATCGTGACCCAAGATTCACATCAAAATTCTGGAGAAGTCTTCAGCATGCTCTGAATACTGAATTGAATTTTAGTACGGCCTATCATCCTCAAACTGATGGCCAATCTGAAAGGACTATTCAGACACTCGAAGACATGTTGAGATTATGCTCAATGGAATTTAAAGGTGGATGGGATCAACACCTCCCATTAGTGGAGTTCTCCTATAACAACAGCTTCCATGCGAGTATTCAGATGGCACCCTATGAAGCTCTGTATGGAAAGCGGTGTAGAACTCCTACTTGTTGGGATGAAACTGGTGAGAGGAAGCTTCTTGGGCCTGATCTCGTGTAAGAGATGACAGAACAGGTTCATGCCATCCAACAACACATAAAGGCTGCTCAGAGTCGGCAGAAGAGCTATGCTGACAATCGTCGAAGGGACTTGGAGTTTGGTGTTGGTGACAAAGTCTTCCTTCGAATTTCTCCATGGAAGAGAGTCATGCGGTTTGGGAAGAAAGGGAAGCTCAGCCCTAGGTATATCGGCCCCTATGAAATCCTTGATCGCATAGGAGCAGTGGCCTATCGTCTAGCACTTCCACCGAACCTAGCTCAAGTTCATGATGTCTTCCATGTATCTCTCTTGAGGAAGTACATACCTGACCCTTCGCATGTACTGAACCCAGAGGTGGTACAACTTGAACATGACCTCTCTTATGAGGAGCAGCCAGTGGAGATCTTGGACCGTAGAGACAAGGTTCTACGAAACAAGACTACCCACCTTGTGAAAGTGTTGTGGAGGAATCATAAGTACGAAGAAGCGACTTGGGAGCCTGAGGAAACGATGAAGCAAAAGTACCCTCACCTTTTCTACTAGGCCTCAAGTATAAATTTCGGGGATGAAATTTCTTAAGGGGGGAAAAATGTAACGACCCAATCTTTTTGGGTATTATATTAACTTACTCTTAATGATTTAATAAGACGTTAATGGTTAATGCAGAAAGAGGAGTTGATGGCTTCATCCAGTAGACTCAACCCTTACGAAGCCCACTTATCAGAGCTTGGGAAGGAGGTAGCATCTGTGGGCTTCGCTTTGGACCAAGCCCAAGCCGAGCTCCAGCGTGTCAAGCTTGAACGAAAACGCTTGCAGGAGAAGTTCAAGTTAGTGGAGATTGCTACTAGGGCAATGTTATCTGAGACTCCCTCAGATTCTCTCACCATAGCACACCTTACACTTAGGTCTTATGCCAGTGTTATAAGGGGCTATGTGATGAGACCCTAGTTTCCTTGTGTAATCCTTTCGGGTGAATAAATTGAGATTTCTTCCTTTAGTGATGCTTGTGAAATTTCAAATGTCTAGATAATTTTAGAATGTATTTTATTGATGAATTTTGAAAAAGGGATATTTTGAAATATATATGTAAACCCTAAATAACTAATGATGTGTAATGATTTTCAAAAAATGGTCTTCTACAAAAGTGTTCAGTAAGGAATTTAGAGTCTAATAAGATCAACTTAATTTTTGATGAATAGTAAATTATGAATAGTGATTTTACGCTTAGGATTAGTAATATGACCAAATGGATTAGTAATTTCACTCAAAGAAAGTTTTAATATAATTTAGACACCTAGATTAAGTAATGTGATTCAATAAAATGGTTAAATAACGGTTTTATAAATTATTATTCAAGTATTAGTTTTTTCGGATGAATAGTGTTTTTTAATTAAAAATTTAATTAAAAATAATTAGAAAATTATTTTTATAAAAAGGACTTTATTTTTGAACTCAGAGCATCGATATTATGTTAAGGTAATTTTTGGGATTTTTTCTGAAAAAAATGAATTTTCGATGAATAGTATTTTTATTTAAAAATTAAATTAAAAATATTTAGAAAATTATTTTTATAAAATGGATTTCATTTTTGAAATCAGAGCATTGATATTTGGTTAAGGTGAAATTTTGGGATTATTCTGAGAAAGTTGAATTTTCGGTGAATAGTGAAAGTATAGTTTTTAAGTTACGAGTGTTTAATGACATCATTAAATGATGTATTAAGTATATATTCAATATGGTCGAATTATGAATAGTAAGATAAGGTGTGAGGTGTCCCAAGTGGCCAATACCATGGGCAAATACCATGGGCAAGCCCATGGTTTTGCCAAAACCACTAGTGAGGTGTCCCTTGGCCATTAATGCTTTGTCCCCTCACTTTCCCTATAAATACCCACCCTTTCCTCCCTTAGTTTTCACTCCCAACTCTCCCCCAACGAAGTTCTGGTCTTCTTACCTTCCAAAGAGTCCTCCCAAGGTTCCCCCAAGCCCTCAAGGTCCAATCCTTTGAGTTTCAAGAGTCACATTTTAAGGTAAGGGATCCGACCCCTCTCTTTCTTTTCATGTAATATCTTTTATGTCATTCCTATTATGCTCCATGTTTTTATGTGAGAGGATGTTCTTTTATATTCCTCTTACTGCCCTTTCATGTTTATATGATGATAGATCCCCTCTTACTCTCATCATTTCGTTTTATGAAAGTTTAAGTGACGCCGTTAGGCTGCCGAATTTCTAAGGGATTCTTTCACCCTTCTCATTTTTCAAGTTCAATTTTCATGTCAAGTCTTTCAAGTTCCTTTTTATTATGTTGGGGTATGATCTCTATATCAATCATACTGATCTCTTATGATCATATGATGAGGGACCCTTTTTGATCTTGTCAAATCATTTTCTTTTGAAGTTAAGTGACGCCGTAAGGCTGCCGAATTTTCATAAGAGAAATCTAATCTTTTTCCTTCCATGTTTTTTCATTTCAAATGGTATGTCCCTAAAATTTCATTACCATGTCCATATGTCCTTCTTATTCTTTCACCCTACTGTTTTATGGATCATTTATGAGTGGGTGACCCATGTCCCCTCTCATTTCAATGTTTTCTAAAACCCCGAAACTTAGCCGTTATGCTGCAGAATTTTCCCCTCAAAATGCCTCTCTCTTTTCTCAAAAATTATTTTATGTTATAAAGTGAATACTCAAAGCTCTTATTTCTAAAAGGGTATTCACATATATATCAAAATGTTCCATTTTATATTCTGGGATTTACATACATGAGACCCGCTTTCCCTTTCCGTGGGTTTAAAGTGACGTAAAGATCATGTCTTTAAAGCAGTTTTTAAAACGTTATGATTATGAAATGAAACCCATTTATTTTATGCTATGTGGGTTATTTATGAAATGTTTGATGATGATATATGTGGCTCACATGATAATAAAGGCAAATTTAAGGGTGCGCCCTGATAGCGCTCCAATGCATTGGGTAATGATGTAACCACTAGAGATTACAATTTTCACGATACCTTGGTGAATAACCTTGGTAATTTTCAAATGACACCTTGGGGATGGACCTTGGTGATATGTTCATGATTGTCTATGTTAAATGATGTAGCCACATCTTCAAGTTATGAAAAATGTTATTTTTGTTATGAAATGCCTCATGATTTCTTTCTCATGCCTTAAAGTTCTTTTCATGTCCTTATTGAAGTATCTCAAGTTCACATGTAAAATGTTCCTCTTGTTTCCCTTACTGGGCCTTCTGCTCACCCTTTCTTTTGTTGTATGTCCCCAGGTTATGAGATGCAGTAATGAACCTAGAATGAACTTAAGGAGACGCCTTGCAAGTGTTTAAGAAGAATGTTTTATGTTTTTTTTATGTATTATGATCCTTGTTTCCAAGACACTAAACCTTAACGATCCTCAGATTTGTGTAATGTAATGAAAGTTTTTGTTATAAAATGGCGGGATGCTATAAACACAATCACCATTATGATATCGAAGTGATTGCATTTGACATTATTGGATACGACACACCTATATTGGAGGTATATGGAAGATGAAAACCAAAGGAAATGGCACGTCGTTGCCTATGACATCCCCCAGTCGGTGCCTATGAATAGACCCCCAAGGTCCTCATTTAGCACTTTTAGTGAGAAGATGAAGAGGCACCCGAAGCTTTCCGCACCCAGGTCCTTTAAACCCCTTTCAAGTAGCTTAATTAAGCATACAACCTAAGAGAATTAACTAGAAAATAGGGCAATTATGTCACCTGAAGGACTAGTACATTGATACCTTCATGGAAGACCACTCCCCCCAATCTACCAATACTAGGGTGAAGGACCCCTCTTAAGAAAATCATATTAGGGCGCCACTCGCCCAAGTCGTACATGTAGGCATCTCCACTTGGGCGAACCCTCACCTAAGACTTGTCACCAGGGAAACACTTTTGAAGAACCTTTGTGATGTTTTGTTTTTAACAAAATTTTGTATTTTTTGACAACTGATCTTTTGTAAAAGAATGCTTTTGAAAAATAGGTAAAAGTTGCTAATGTTTCGAACCCAAACATAAAGGGGGAGAAAAGTTTTTGTCTTTGAGAAGGTTGTTTTCCATACACAGGTTTTCAGACTGAGCAATACCAAACATAGAAGGTGTAAGGAAGATGGAACCTAGAAGTTCTATAAAGTTGTTGATTAGATGCACCATCAGACTCAGATCCATCAATATGAAGTTCAAGATTCATCGGACTTGGAGTTGATTAGAAAGCCAGAAGTTGTGGAGTGAGGAAGTCAGAATGATGCTGAAGAGAATGAAGGAAGATAGTGATGTTAGGAGTTACAAAGTTCTTAAACTTTCTGACCTTAATTCAGAAGATGATTTTCCAATCTTTATGTTCTCATAAATCATAAAAACTCTTAGGATAAAAGATTTTGAAGAAATAGAGGAATCATAAAGATTGTATCTGTTCCAAGAATCAAGTCAAAGTTTGCATTGGATCCAGAAGTACCAGGCAAAGAAATTTTTAGAAGTATGAATGAGTTGTAGTTGATGAGGTTTGTAGAATTTCAAAGTTACAAAGTGGTGTTTCCATCATAATGAGAATTCTATCGTAATTATAATTACATTATAATGGGAATTCCATCGTTATGAGGATTTCATCGGACAGATGCTGAGAAGGAAAGTTAATCAGATAGACTCTGAGGAGGAATGTTAATCCGACTGAATTTGAGGAGGAAATCCAATCGGACTGACTCAAAGGAGGAAAGTCAATTCTGAGATGAGTTGAGGAAGTTTATCGCAATAAGCCGAGAAAGTTGTTTCATAATTAGTTGATGAAGTTTTATCGTAATGAGATAAGAAAGTTTCATCGAATTGGAGAGAAGTTAGGAATTTTGAGAAGCCTGATTATAGAGAAGACTCAAGAAGATTCTAGAAGATTTGTGAAGATTTGAAGTGGTCAAACTTGAAATTAAAATATGCACATATTTCAGAGTCTTTGAATTTGAGTAAGTGGGAAAAAAATTTCACTGTCACTCCCTTTCTATTCTAAGTTTCCTATAAATAGAAGCACCATGGATTTGTACTTTTCAATTTTTTCACGTAAGTGGAAAAGATGGAGCACTGCAAAATTTTGTTTCAAAGTTATCTTTCTGGACTGAGACCTCATTAGAAAACTAGACATCTTAAAGTTTTGTTTATTGGATCGAGGAAGATCAGAATGATCATTTGAGTAGAGTTTGATTTATGAAGGTTGAGAATGAGTTCATCGTACTGAGTCCATCAGATTGAATTCATTGGACTGAGGAAGTTCAGATTAAGTTTTGAGTAGTTTCTGAGAAGTGAATGTTTTGTTATCTAGACAAAACATAAAGTTTATCCAGACACAAAATGAGAAAGGGGGCATCATATTGATTCAATCAGACTAAGTTCATCGGACTGAAGGGCATCAGACTTAGGGTCATCAGACCTAGGGACTTTTGTGGAGTAGACTGAAAAAATTCTTTATACTTTTGTTTTGGCTCAATTTTTTATAAGAAAACTTTGTAAAATAATGAGATTCAGTATAATCATTCCTATCAGGAGATAGAAGGTGTCTAACGAGAGTTGACATAAGTTTTATTCACTTCTTCAAATTAGTGAATTTCCATAGACCCATGGGAGTGACTATGTCAAGGATGTAGGTTCTCACACTAAGGACGAACCTTGTAAATCTTGTGTACTTTACTTGCTTGCCTACTTTTTCATGCATGGGTATTTACTAAAAGATGATAAGGTTATAAACTCTAACAGGTTGCATGGGTTAAGTTTTAAAAGTATTGCAACTTATAAAAAGTGAACAACTGATTCAACCCCCTTCCCCAGTTGTTATTTGATCCTTTGGAGCTTCAATTGGTATCAGAGCCAGGTTCCCTTGTTGAATCCTTATCATGGATATTATCAATTCTATCATTAGTAGAGGAATTCCTACATTTGATGGAAAGAGTTATTATGGATGGGAAAATATGATGATTCCTTATCTCCTATCTCTTGGCCTGGAAGTTGTTGATGCTGCTGCAATTGGGTTTCCACCTATTGATAAGGATGCCCTGATGAATTTTGTTGATAAGATAAATATTGACGTTGATGAAAAATATAGAAATTATATACTTATGTACTTATTAAAAAAAATTTATATGAAGGTGATGAATATCAAAACTTCAAAGAGTACGTGAGAAAAGCTGGAAAGTATTTTCGAAGGGAATACTAAAGTGAAGGAAGAAAAGCTAAAAATATGACATAGCAATTATGGAGACATAAGAATGAGAGATTAAGAAACTATTGATGAATACTTCACTAGAGTAAATGAAATTGTTTGCAACATCAGAGGATTCAGTGATGTCCTAGAAGATTCTATAATTATAAAGAAACCTATGAGAAAATTTCTGGACAATTTTGATTCTAAAATTTTATCTTTAGAAGATAAAGATGATTTATCTCTTGATGAATTGCATAACTTTCTTATTTATTTTGAAATGAGAAAAGCTCCAATGTTCAAAACAAAGATAAAACATGAAATGACTTTTGAATATATAAGAAAAATGAAAATTCAAGATGTTAAAGATGTTGATTCTTGTGACTCCAAAGATACAGATGATGATGAGTTGAATGACAAAAGCATGTCTCTTATATCAAAAAACTATCTAAGAGGGAGAAGAAAGTATGGATGTAAACTTCCTCTCAAACATCTTGAGTGTGTAGGAATCATACACTTTTCTATGAACTACCCCAAGAAGAAAGTTAGAGAATATCAAGATGATTATGATGGAAAAATCGATGGAAGACATGGAACAAAATTTCTAAAGAAGAAAGGTCATCCAATAAATATAAGAAGAAATTCACTAGAGAAAAAAGGAGTATGTTGAGTAAGAAAGATGAATTAGACTCAACTGAAAACAATTCTTCAGAAGATGAAATTTCAAAAAAGGTTAGAACATTTATTTAAAAAGTTGAGAAAATAGAATACTCCTCAAATAGTGAAGAAGAAGGTGGTGAAGAATCTTACTGAGTATCAGCTTAGAATAGAACTTCTTGCATGTCTTGAGCAAACCAAATCTCTCAAGAAAGAAATAATAATGATAAAGAAAGATAGTGGAAAAGTTTCTAAAGGTGAACAAGGCATTTCCAATCAAGAAGAAGAATACATCTAGGAGATCTTAAGTTACAAACTAAGAATTGATGAATAGGGAAAGACAATTAAAGATCTTAGTAAGAAGTTAGAAGCTAAGGAAGAAGAAGTTAATAAGTTTCAATCAAAACTTCTTGAGTATGAAATTACCTTGAGGAAGACGAATGAAAAATTCTGCAAAGATTCAGATGTAAAAGATGAGACTTCTAAAGTTGTTGAGAGAGATCAAATTAAGAATCAGGTGAAATCCTCACCCATCAAAAATAATGTTTCATATGATTTTTCTAACATTTCAGGTTCTAGAAAAAGTATTGGGAAGGCTTAGATGAAAAAAGGGTGCGAGAAACCTATTTCATCTACAAAATATAAAAACTCACTCAGGGGGAAAGATGGTCCACATCTAGAGATTGTTATTAGGAAGAAGTTATCAACCTCAATAAATTTTCCACAGAGAAAGATCTTACTTCAATAAAAAATAAAAAATTGATGGTTTTTTTAGTTATGTGGAATCTATGGGAACAAAGCTTATAATTTTTGGCACAAATTATCAGAGGCATGATGCTACACAACATCAGAAAACAACATTGAAGGCATCATAAGATTACTCAAATCAACAACTCAAACAAGAACAATGGAAAAATCAATCCCATCAGATAAGATATCAAGATTTGGATGTTAGCCTATCCAAATCAAAAGTAGGGAAAAAACTAAAATTAGATCAAATTATTCCTCAAGACGCCTTTCCCAAACCAACCATGGTGAATTAAGGCTTGTTTTGATGAGATTTATCCAAGAACTCACTTATAACTACCTCCTAATTCCCAAAAAGTTACTCCAAACTACATACTGATATCAAGGAAGTATTCTTAACCTACATCTCTGATACCACTTTTTCATGAAGAAACCCGAATACCCTAGTACCCTAATACCTGAGCCAGTACTGACATGGATTGAAGGGAATTCTCGATCCCCATGGGTTGGCTACTAGAACCCAATATCCTATAAGAATAAAGAGTGAATGATTTTTCCACAAAACAGTGGAAGATAAAGAAACAATTTAGTATGCCCAACACTACAAAAGGAGAAATTACCTAAAACTAAATAGTTATAAAAAAAACCCCAAACATCACATCATCAAAGTACTCAGTAGAAGGAAAAACATTCCAAAGGAAACTTCACTCTAAGCCTAAAGGATCAAGAATATACACCTCCTCCAAGATGCACTTTCCCTTTGCTCGAAACCAGCAAAAAGAAATCCAAAAACTCTTAAAGGAAAAGTTAGGGTGTGAGATAAAAATCTCAGTAGGGTCATACCAGGTGTTCCATAAAAAGATTCCATTATAATAAACCAAATCACACTTTCAATTTTTAAATAAAACAAGGCATGGAATAATATATCATTTTCATATTTAAAATAAAACATGATTCTATCAAAGGATGGAAAACATTTCAAACAATGGATTAAGTAAACATTTTATATAAAAGATTTTATATAAATTAATAGGCATGCATAAAACATTTTCATAAGAAATGGAATATATATATATATATATATATATATCAAAACAATCACAACAAGCACCATGGTAATTTTCCCTGTAGTATGATAGTTTCCGGTTATAGGATCCTCACAAATATCATATCAGTGATCGCAGACGGTCCTACAATCCTTCCAGCAGGTCTGTTTTGTGATTCTGCATTGTTGTTTCTTTCGTTGAAGTATGACTGGCTTGGTGTTTCTGCAATTTGTCTTCTGCGTTGAATTTGTGGATATGGTGATGGGTGATGTGTGGCGGCTGTCTTTCCGCTGCTCTACATGCTGTTGTTTCTGTGGCTATGGTGATGGGTGGTGATGTTCCCCGTGCTTTTTCCACTGTGGTACTGCACCGGTGGATGAGAGTCAGAGGAGCGCTGTAGGGTTTTCCTGTTTACTGTTTTGGTTGAGGCTGCCTTGTGAAGTGCTTTGTGATGATTTTGGGGTGAAATCGCATTGGATTCATGCTGGTGGAAAAGGGGTTTACGGTGAGTCGCTTGGTTCGAGGTTGCGCTGCGGTTATCTGCGGAGTAGGGCGCGACGTCCGGACAGCCTGGTTTTTCTTGTTCCGGTTTCTTCATCGCCCTTTGTGGATGTTCTCTTTGGGTTCATCTCACGTCGCTCGAGGGTTTGGGAAAATTCTAACTGGAGTCGGCCGTTGGGTTTGTGGATTTGGGACGGTATTGACGGTCGCACCAGTGGGCGTTCGAGGAGAATGGTTCTGTGGTTTGTCCAACTTTTTTGATGTTTGTGTTCTCTGCTTCATGGTACCTCGGTCTTCTCTTGACGATTTTGGCTCCATATGTGTAGGTTTGTTAGTATGAATTCTTGAATGGATGTGAATCCTAGTACGGTTTTTGTGGTGAAGTGGTTAAGTGGTGAAATGTTGATGGAGTGAAGTGGTGAAGCACTGATGTAATGAAGTCTTGTATGGTTTCTGACTTTTTCCTCAAAAGTGTTTGCATAATAAAAAAAACAATTTTCAGCAGGGATATTAATATCCCAATTAGATTATAGGATAATAAAATGAGACACCTTAGCATTTTCTTTATGTAGGTTTGTTTCTAAAATTATCTTTAACAAACGGTTCTCATCAAAAAACCTGAATATGAGACATAATGGATTTCCATCATATTTCAACTTATATGATACCTATTAGTCAATATAGTTGTAATATGGTTAAGTGTTTCACTGCTATTTGTAAAACATGCGTTGAAAGAAATTATGAAAGTATCACAATACTTATAAGAATCATAATTTATTCTATTTTTTACTTCCATCACTAATATGATGTGTATGAGTTAATGTGAGTTTATGAGTAACTAGAATCTACATTTAAATGATTGATGAATTCTTGGTTAAAATATTCTTGTACTAGCCTACTCAAAGGATCTAATATCATTTACCAAGTTCATTAATTACTTCCACTTCATATTCATAAAATATTTTTAAGGAATCTCATGGAGAATATAAATTTACCTCTATATTATCCTTAGAATTGTAAGGTCCCAAGTATTTTGGAATAGTGATTTGGGTTGGGTCTTGGCTCGACTAAGTGTGTCGGGACCCAGTAGATGTGTTGGAAGTGTCAGTGTAGGTCAAGGGAAAACCCTTATGAGTTGGACTGAGATCAGGGGTTTAATTTTTATAAATGTTTTTGTAGGTGTTCTAGCATGAATATTTAGTTATTGAAGGGGTTAGAGCTATTTGGAAGGCTTTAAAAATTATTTTTAGAGTTTTTATGGGCTTTTGGGAGTTACTGTAGGTTTTGAGTAAGGATTATTTTATCTTTACTAGACTGAGTAAGGATTATTCATCCTTAATCATTTTAGTAAGGATCATTCATCCTTACTCATTTGAGTAAGGATCAACTCGGATGAACAATGTTTCTTGGATCCTTACTATTGCGAGTAAGGGCCATTTTATCCTTACTCATTTGAGTAAAGTTCATTTATCCTTATTCATTTGAGTAAGGATAAACTCAGATGAATGTTATTTCCAGGATCCTTACTATTGTGGATAAGGTCATTTTATCCTTACTCATTTGTGTAAGGATGATTTATCCATAATCATTTGAGTAAGGATTAGCTCAGATGAACAATGCTTTTAAAATCCATACTATTGTGAGTAAATTTCATTTTATCTTTACTCATTTGAGTAAGGATCATTTATCCTTACTCATTTGAGTATGGATAACTCAGATAAGCAATATTTCTAGAACCTTAAAAATATTTAATAAATGATTAAAGAAACATTTTTAAGTGGACATTAGGGCTTCCATAACATGTAAATAGTAGAAAATCATCCAAGCACCTGTACACCCCTCTCTTCTTCTTTGAGGGATGTCTACTTTATTTTTACTAGAATCTCATGCTATCTGAAGTGAGAGGGAGATATAGGTAAGGCTAATATTTTTTATTCTTCCTCTCTCTATATTTATCTCTATTTCTTCACACCTCACTAAAAAAACCCCAATTTCAGTGGTTTTGTTATATTTTTCTAAATCTTATGATTAAGGTTGAACTAACTAGTGATTCTTAATGAGTGGAGTCCTTAAAACTCTAGATAGATGGTTCTTAGATTATTATTGAAGTATACGTGTTTCATATGATGTGTGGTAAAAAAATATGCATGGGTTGGTTCGGGTAAGACTGATTATAAAATGCTTAAAGTTTTTATTGTTCCTAGGAGATACCATAGGGAAGTTTCATGTCTGAAATGGTGTAGCTAATCTTGATATGACATGGAAGTTATAATATTTTGTTCCTTGGATAGTTGGTTGTGATGAATCTAGTTATAGGAATTGTTTTTATGATGTG
This sequence comes from Viscum album, assembly GCA_963277665.1. Lineage (NCBI taxonomy): Eukaryota > Viridiplantae > Streptophyta > Magnoliopsida > Santalales > Viscaceae > Viscum > Viscum album. Next base: position 374,601,799 of record OY728137.1, read on the forward strand.
CGGGCTAAGACTGTTCTGTAGAAACACGTTGGGTGTGTCTCATGTGTCTACGGGTGATTTTGATCATTAGAAGTGAGGTGATGTGGTTCACTAAGAAAAAGTATATGGTATTAACCATTATCATGGTTGGGCGACGTGGTTCGGAGATGAAGGTTCGTTAGAGGTGTGTCCTAGGTTGTTGGTGATGTCGCCCATCGTGGGTGGTCAATTGGTTTTTTGAGTTCATGTGCACATAGGATATGACCCATGGGGTGGTGTTGACCATTAACCATGGGTGGAGGCCTCTATATATTAAGTGTAATAGAGTATTGTTTTAACCATCAGTATATAATAGGCGCTTACCATATAAATCCATGATTGTTAGTGGTTGATACCACTGGTTGGGGGATCAGACTTGTCATTCATGTGGGGATGCTGGGTTGGAAATTGGAAAGACAATTATCATCATTCCTTAGGATTTCAGGCTATTGATATAGTAGTGGTAAAGTGTATGGAAGTTTTTAGAATTGTAAGATGAATTGTGGATGTGCCTTTGGGGAATTGGGGTGGCTTGGATGGTTATGTGGTTTTTTTGTTATGTGTTATGTGATTGGTTGGAATTCCAAGGGTTCTATCTATATGACGGACCAAATATACATCATTACACTCTATCATTGGATGAGGTAGGTAAAGTCTCAATTGTGTCTATTGATAAAAAAGGGTGCGGGTTATGTGATATATTTGATTGTCATTTATTATATTTCTTCATACACCAATATATATATGGATGTAAAATTTGGACATCGATGGTGGTGGACCATTGAGTTCATACTCACACCCTGCATGGGCCCTTTGAGATGTGTTCAAACTTTATAGTTTTGAGTACATGTAAGGAAAAAGGATCAAAACTAGGATCTTAGTGGACATGGATGTGTAGATGGTGCACAAACCAGATGACATGATTTGGTAGATGGGCCAGGTGATTCCTCATTGCTAATCTGGTGGTTATTTTGGTTATCTCACACATGTATATATATGTGATTATCCCATGAGTGATCTTGGTAATTTTTTATAACTCTCATGGAATGGTAAATATTTATTAAATTGATTATAAATTTATTTTGGATTCTTTTTCCCATTGTTTTAAATTACTTATGCTATGTCAGAGTTATTTCTTCCACTTCAAATGGTATATTCTCCTCACAATCACCCAATATACCCTTGCTATTAGTAGACAACCTTTATCTTATAGGAACAAATTCCTAAGGTCACACAGAGACTTCTAATCTAGGTATTTTCAAGTAGTTAGATGAGGTGGGGCGTTATAAGGTGGTATCATATCTTGAGTATTAAAATGAAGTACACGAGCATGTTGTTTATAAATTGGTAATAATGTTTGGTTGTTTCTAATTGTATTAAAGCTAGGTTATTAAAAAAGTGGTTTTGTTAGTTGAGCTACAGTAGGAAAGAGGTTTAGGGAAGTGTTGAAACTTGGGATGAATGTCGTATTGTGTGTCTGGATAGAACCTACAGGAGCTGAAGTCCAAGTTACCAGGGAATCTGGGATCGTTGTTTTGATTTTTTTGGTTATATTTGATTTGTTTTATTTGGATTAATTAGTGTTCAATTTTATTGATTTTTTTGAGTTATTATCCTCAAGAGTCAAGAGGTAGTACTCATGCATCTTGTTAAGCATAGAGGGATCACAAGATATATCTGTGTTTCATGTGATTACTGTTTGAAACTAGGAAAAAAATAAAGGGTTTATCTATTTAAAGTTTCACCAATAGGCTAAATAGTGTTTTATTTCATAACAACTTAATGAAATTACACTCAACTAATCTAAGAAAGGTAATGATTTTGGTTTAAAAATGAAAAGGGGTTTGACTGTTTAAAGTGTCAACAACAACCTATATGGTGTTTTCTCATATAGTTTCTTATCAAAATTCTACTAATCCATCCAAAATATGTGTATTCTGATGTGAATGGGTATGTGATACTATTTTTGTGGCACTTGACTTTGACATGGGTAGGTGTGGGCTGCATGACTGGATGGTGTATGGCTTGGGTGTGGTATGGGTCACATTGTGTATTACAATTTTCCCTATTTGAAATATCTATACCGTTTTATCTTTTTTTGATTATGGTATTTTTTTTTCGCCACGATATTCCTCCTAGATGACCTCCATTAGAGAATCAGGAGGGCAGAGATGTGGTGCCACCAAGGCAGGCACAAGATGAGACCCCTGAGGGAGGGGGTGAGCATGATCCACAGGTAGAGGCTTTGAGGTTAGAAGAACAACCAAAATGCGTCAAAGAGTGGATAAAGTTGTTATATGAGTAGTGCATGGTGAGCTTGGTATGGGTTATTCAGAGTATTAACTGAGGAGATCATGGCGATGAGCCATCTATGGTGTATTTGATGTGGGAGTTCCAGTAAAAATATCTACCTTTATTCTAGGGGGAGGATGGACCAAAGGTGAAAAAGTATTGGATAGAGTCTATATAGATGATATTTTATCTAACTAAGACACCCCTAGGGTAGAGGGTTAAATTAGCCGCATATATGCTCAGAGGACCAGTAAAAAATTTGACGGGATGTACAGGAATAGGCAAGTGGGCATGAGGGGATGACATAAAAGGACTTCATGGCTATATTTTTCAAGAACTTCTTCCATGACACACTGAGGGTGGATTAATCCCATGAGATAATGAATTTATAGTAGGGAGAGACCTAAATTATGGATTGTGCTAGGGGATTCACAAACCTATTGCGTTTCACATCGATAGTGATGAGAGATGACATCATCATGGTGTGATGATTTGAGGATGGTTTATGGCATTCCATGAGGGTAAAGATGGTGCTATACTGATCCGTATGGTTAGTTTAGGTGAGACTGGTGGAGGAGCTCTAGGTAGCCAGAAGCAAGGTCATAAGGAGACCCAGAAGGGTATTTAGAGAAAAGGTGTGATGATGCCACCACAAAGTGAATCCTCAACGACATGTTTCTAGTGTGGGCGGGTGGGACATGTTTTGGACCAATGTGATTTACTAGAAAAGGAGTGTTAGGTATGTATCTAGATAGGGAATATAGATAGGTTTTTAGGAGGAACTCGTAGATAAATAAGAGTTATGGATCAGGGAAAACTTAGGCATCTAAGGTAGGACTAGGAGTGGTACTAAGTGATGGTAGTCGAGACATGTCTTCATGGGTAGAACCAAGTAGTGGAAGAGATAACCAGTAGTGGGGGAAGTTTTTTATAGGTTATAAAAATACATAGGGAGGACATGCATCATATATATAGGATTAAGGACAACTATATGTATTTTCACATGTGCTTCAGCATAGTTGGTGAGGTATCCTTAAGTGCATCCACAAGACCCAGGTTCAAAACCAGGTAGAGGCATATTTCCGGGTTACTGTAACAGTACTGTAGCAGGGCATTATAGCAGTACTGTGCAGAACTGTACACCGTGCGGGTACTGTAGCAGAACTATACACTGTATAGGTATTGTAGTAGAACTGTACACTATGCGAGTATTGTAGTAGGCACTATAGCAGTTACTGTAGCAGGTACTGTTCGGTACTGTAGCAGATGTAACTATTCACCTTGGGCCACCGGTTTGGGCTTGGAGTCCTTAAGGATTTCGGGCCACCTAGGCCTTCGAGTCAGTAGGGCTTTCGGGCCACCTTTAAGGCCTTCGGGCTACCTCAAGGCCTTCGGGTCACTTGCAGTTTCCCCAGACACACTACAAAAAAGGAGCAACCCCGGAAGAGGATTCAAAGCAGGTGCACTCACCAAAGCAGAACCAAATGGATTTGTCAGAATGAGAGGGTATGAATATGCCATCAGGACTAGCCTATGCTTGCACGAGAAGACTATCCAGACGGCCATGCGAAGGTGGGGAGCTACTATCATGATGCAGATGCTGGGGAGAGGCAGTTCCTTGTAGATAGTCTGGCTGAATTCCCTAAGACCTTCAGGTCATGTAATTCCTAAGACTACAGGCCATGTAATCTCTGAGACTACATGCCTTGTAAGGGTTCCCCCTCATCCCTTGAAATGAGGGTTATAAAAAAATCAATAAAAATGAAGGCCTTCGGTCCATTCGGAGGACAACTATATGTATTTGAAAAAACATATTTAGAGTAGGCTAGAGATTCGATGATAGTTTGAGGTATGATGTGAGTGCATGACTATGGTTTTGGGTTTTTTTATGAAAGTTATTGGCGCACAAGGTATATATATGATAAGTGAATTAACCTGGTTCTAGGTAATATGTGAGCATCAAATATTGAAGTACCCATTTTTTTAGTTCTATTTGTTGTCAATATGTGTCAATAGGCATGTCATGGAGTCTTTCATCCCTTGAATACCTAGTTAGAAACATTTAAAGGGAAACCCTAACATTTGATGAATAAAGTGATGGTTTTTATATAAAATACAAGTGATGAATTTGAGTACACTATAACACCTCGATATTTTGAAAGAACACTATGTTTGATAATGTATACAACACACAAAACTGAGATTAAATGAACCACGACATATTATCAAAATATTATTATTTAAATATGATTGTTATAACCTAGCCATTAGATTTGTGCCTATTAACAGTATCAAATAATTTTTGAAATATATATAAAGGTTTTAATCAATATAAATGTATTTATAATTCTTAGTAAATAAGAACTCAATTTTTAATAAAAACATTTATTTTAAAAATGATTTTATTGCTTTTTGCGAGAAAATATTATAATTAATTTTTGGATATGTTAGAAATGTTATTTTATAAAATGATTTTTTTTGAAATCCTAATATAGATATTAACTTAGAGTGAAATTTTGTGAATTTTTAGAAAATATCAATTTTTCAGTGAATAGTGAAAAATATCATTTTTTGTAAAACTGTCATTTCTGTTAATAAATTAAGTAATTTAAGAGTACCATTATTATTTTAATTTGTTTTAAAATTAAAATAATAATTATTTAATAATATATAATCTAATTAATTAAATTTAAATCACCTTTATACTGTATTTTGGTATAAGTTTATTTTTACATTTTTCTAAAAATTGTTTTAAAGTGTATAATGTTCCTCTATTTTAATTAATTAAAATAACCCCTAATGAGGAATGATTAAAATTAAATTTATAGATTATATATTTATAAATATGAATTTAAATTCATATAATTATGAACATTATTCATATAGTTGATATAAGATCATCTATTGTTTGAAAAATACATTTCTTGAAAAAATGTTATTAGACACATTTCACGGGTTTAATTTTAAATTGAATTACGCCACTTATGTGATTAAAAATTGATAAAATGGATTCAATATTTGGAATAAAAATAATTAATATTATTTAATAATTTCAACTTATTTTTTGGTCATAATGAATAGTAAAAATAGTAAAAAAAACTATTTACCTTGGTGAAAAATTAAAATGGTAAAAAGTGAGTAACCTTAGTGGTAAATGAAATAACATGTTTAAAAAATGATTCTTTTTGAATAGTGGAGGTATTTATCAACCATATAACCTCTAAAATCTATTATTTATCAATTCTAGATGCACTTGTCATGAGAGTGACTTCCCATTATTGAATAGTTTTGGGTATTTACAAAAATGAAACTCCTCCTCAATTATAAAACGACACCCCTCCCCTAACTTCTTCACAACCATTTTTCATGAAAAAAACCTGAAAATATATATCCATAACACCCTTACCCACATTATTGATATTCTATTCTTCTCAAAAGACTAATGTCCTTAGTAAGAGATCTAAAGGAGAATCTTCTAAGCGAAGGTGATCATCTTCACCGAGCTCCTTCTTTTTTACTTCTTTTTCAACCTTCAATTATGTATTCAAAATTATAATATAATAACAATAGTATAAAATATATACTAAGATTTTATTATATTTATGGCATAATATTTATCCATCTCCTCTCCCATCACATGGGAAACGAAACCATCGTTCATGTGTATGGTGGACTACTGCCTCACAAATTGATATAATTTGTTTTCCATCATCACCTCTCAAGGATATTAATTATGATGGATTTTATATTTATATATGATATTAATGATGTATTAATCATTATTTAAAATTAATATATCTTATAATTTCTTACCTTACCATCCATGGAAAAAAGATGACGTCGTTCGTGTGTACAATGGACTACCACCTCATGAAACGATGTGATTCATTTTTTATTACCGAATAACATGGATGGTATATTTAAGTATATTTAAAGAAATAATATTATATTTATGATATTATTATCATTATTTAAAGATAAAATAACACTTACCTTTTTTCTATCATGATATTTGAAAAATGGAAACGTTACACATGCATATATACGACCTACCGTCGCCATAATTGCAAGGTAGTCCATTTTTTATAACCATAATTCATGGTCATTTTTAAAAGTATAATTTATTTATAGAAATAATAATTATTTCATAATAATTATTATATATATTATGTAATAATTACCTCCTTGACCATGGTCAACACACCGACATTTTTTTGGAATTATGAACTGAGCATCCTCAAAACACCTGATGTGGACATAAATGATTATGTAATTAAAAATGTAATTAAAATAAATTTAGTAAATGGTTTAAGTATAAGGTATTAAACATAGAAAATTTTATTAATAAAACAAATAATTTATTTAATTTTATTATGCTGGAGATAAAAGACAAACACGACAAAACCTAGACCCGAGGTAAGGGTTTCATCTTGAAACTTCCTTCTTTGAGACACATGTTATTTTATGTAAGAACCCAGTATTTCAATCCGGTATAGATACTTTAAATTTTGGTCTAATTTTCTTTTATATACCTAATACAGATACCTAATGAGTTCTTAAAGGTCTCATGGATGTTCGAGGCTTGTTTGGAGCCCAGAGCACCGCTATTTGGGAGAAAAAGGCCTATCGTGTGGTTAGTTTAAACCACACGAGTTAGGCCACATGGTTAGTTTTAACCATGTGAGGATGAAAAGTGGGCTGGTATAGGGCACACATTTTGATCCAACTGTGTGAGTTAATAAGTACGGTCTTGCAAGAAACTGCAGACAATTGTAGATGCATATTGTATGGTTGGCGCACAGTTTCCTTAACCATGTGGCCTAACCATGCATGTGACCCTTTCTACAGATGCCCATGCACGGTTGGCGCATGATTTGGCCAAAACATGTGGCCAAACTGTACAAAGGGTAATTTTTGGGTAATTTTACCTTTTTCCTTTAATGACATGTTTTAACCTCACCCCTATTTGGTTTTTCATTCATACAGACAACCCCCTCCTATTTCCTCCCTTTGAAGCCTAAAAGCCATATATTCTAGGAATCTTCCTCAAGAGTCCATCTAGATTCCAATTGAAGAGCCCTTTGTCTCATTGGGTCTGCACCGATAAGATCTTAATTCCTTTTTGATCTTTTGTTGTTCTTCTTCCTATCGATGATGCTATTTATATACAGGCTTGTATGCCCTATTTTTAGGGTGTTGATCCGTTCTTCATATCTATTCCAATATAGGACAAACCAGAGGCTAATACTAGACAAGGAGAGCTTAAGAGACTAAGGTAGGTGGTATATAACTCATCCTTTGAGTTTCTTCATTTATAAAAATTCTGTGGGTGCACGCTGATTTTATCAGGCATCATCAGTTGAATTTAAATGCCTTACTTATAGTCTTTAGAACCATGTTCTAAGACCCTTTCCATACATGCTTACCATCATTAGTGGTTATTTCTACAATTCCATCCATACCATGTAGAGTGTTTTACTATAACTGGGTTTTTAGTGTTTTGACATGTTTGAACTGCCATTCAGGTGTGCCTTGGCTTGACCCTTCTAACGACAAAACTCTCAATATTAAATGACTTTGAATTGTAAAATGTCCAGTACCATGTTGATCCCCACTTGACCTGCTTAAGGTAAGTGCTTCAATTAGTTAATAAATATTAATTAAATTGGAAAGTATATTGCATATATATGACTTGGCCTATTGAATTATAATACTTTGGCTTGGTTGCACGTCCGTAGAACCCCTAGCTATGTCTAATGGAAGGTATTAGAGTGAACCAAATAATCTTATTAAATAATTATGCTTTATATGAATTAAATTATGGTTTCATATCCCTTGGACTTGTCAAACTAATGAAAGGCAAGGATTGAACCCAACAACCATATTAAATAATTATGATTTAAATGTATCAATTAAATGTTTGCATGATCAATTGGCCTTGTCATACTAATGAAAGGAAATATCTTGAACCTTATGACTTATTAAATGGATGGAGTATTAAATGGATTATTTTAATAAATGAATTAAATTTAAGGTGCCTAATTATATATGGACCCTGACATATCTATAGGATTGGTCAGACTCGAGTTAGCTTTTGGATTCCCTAGGTAATACCTTGAGCACCCGTGGATGCCATTACGATTAAAGGATGTTGATTGCCTTAATTAAGACCCACCTTGGAACCTAATCCTTGTCTATCAGTGGATGCCCCATATGACACCTCATGATTCTTCCTTTACTATTACATGATTCCTTGGATACACTTCTTGGATCCAACATGGATTCTATAGACATGAGGTGCCTCAGTTATATCCTTGGGCCCATCCATTGCTTATCCCATCTTACCTTGGATGCATTCCTTGGATTTGGTTAGATTACACTATTGTAGAATTCAATGGATGATTCTCCCTAGATCACACTCTTACCCCTTAGATAGGCTATAGTTACTACTGAGTTGGTGACCCTTGAGATCTTGGATTACTTGGTTATTACCTTGGATCCATTTTATTAATAATATCAATATAGGTTTCCTTGTCACATCTTGGAACCTTTACTATTAATATCATGAGGTGATGTCAGTGCTGGATATTACTCATGTGAACTATTTATATAAACCAAAACTTAATTAATAAATGAACTAGTTACATGTTCAGACACCAGCTGAGGCCTGAAGTTGGTACTTGAGTATTTATATTTCTATACTTCTTTTCTTTTATATATGCATGCTTGCAATCTGTTTTATTTTATATTACATGGACATGATGTTATAAACACTATTCGTAGTAGATTATTGAGATTTATCTCACACCCTATCCAAGTGCCAATGGTACCTACGTATACTACATGTATGCAGGTGTTGACAAAGGGAAGCATAAGACTTTATACACTTGATTGCTTGCTTTCTTAGGATGGAGCTAGTAGAAAACGACTGAGATGGAGCTTGGGATGATTGGGATAGTTTTTGGATTTCTTTTTTATACTTTTTTATAGCATGCTTGTCTACTAATTTTTATACATGCTTTATAGATTTATAGATACATGACATATCATCATCATATTTTGTTTATACTGATCAGTTGTTCAGTTGTTTATTGTTTCTATCTATTCTTCTGTGCCATTTACTTATACTGCTTCTGCTATTTACCTATTTATCCATATTCATACACTGTGATACACTATAGTAATGAGGGTATAGTCTCCCCATGGACACACCCTAGACCCCCACTACTAGTTGGAAACCTCTGACATTCGGGGAGATGTGCTTGAGGCCATGTGGCCCATCAAGATCAGGGCACCTTCAGTGGCATTCAGGTCCGGGACATCGCAAAGTGGTATCAGAGTGGTTCCTTTATTTCTTTAAAATTTAGAGACAATATATTGGATATTAGGACTGATTAGAACTTGGTCATAAGTCGTGCTTAGGCACCACAAACCCATTTTCAAGGTAAAATCCGAGTTACCTGAATTATAATTATTGTTCTGTTTTTCATATTACAGTTGATATCATTTCAACATTGAGTGACATACATATTGTGTGATTATTATTATTATTCTAATTTAGATTTTTTATTTCATCCTTGTCCTGATGATATGAGGGTAAGGAGTATTATTACATGCATCATCATAGGCACCTATAATTCACATTTCATGCATATTTCCATGACATATAGGCACATTTCACTCTTTTCATTGCTTTATATGCCTGTGATTATTGAGTGATGCAAGGGTTGTTATACTATGCTTGTCTTACTCTTGGGATGTGACTGAGTGATTACTTGTTTCAATTCATGAGGTTTTATGGGCCCTTGTGGGTTGGGATGAGTAATTTACCAAGTCAAGACATTAATTAAAATCAAATGGGTGTCATTTTTAGTGATAAGGAGTATAGGCCCTAATTCACTAGGAATAGAGATCCATTTTATATGAGTCTTGATAAATGATAATGATAAAATAAAAATTGTAAGGTAAAATTTGAAATAAAATGTAATGGTTGCACATCCTTATCCTACCTTGTCATATTTATGAAAGGTAAAGGAATGGACCTAGTAATTAAATATAAAATGAAATGAAATGGTTTCCTATAAATGATGAGACAAGGTATGGATGACCCTTCATTTACTAGAACCTTTGTAAGTTATACTTGAGAACTTTTGTTTAGAAAAGTGGTGACATGAACTGGTTTCCCAATTCATGCCCCCTAGAGAAATTTATTAAAATAAAAAAAAGTTGCGTTACAAAATCGAGGTGTAAAGAACTTACACCAGCAGGGAGTAATCGGGGGTACATGATAAAGAAACTCAAATATACCAAAGCAAAATGTTGCAGCCAGCCAGTAATAGATCTCTAGAAAAAGGTAGAGCCATCAATCAAGATCATCCATTCTGGCCTTGACTCCTATCCAAGACTTCAGCAGCCTCATTAGACTGATCATCAACCAGAGCACAATGCATATCATTTCCAAACAGCATCCAGATTAACACATCATACTGGAAAGACAACATCCATTTCGAAACAGCATGCTAGAGATTCAAGCAGAAATCCATCCAAACATCATCCAGATGCACTCATAATGCTCCAAGGAGTTTCAAGTAGATGACCACAAAAACAACCAGAAGATGAGAAAGCTAATCTTCAACAGCCAGCTACCAAAAAAGTCAAACATTAAGATCTTGAAAAACATCTCATCGACCAAGCTGTCCCGCAACCACAGGTGCAAAGGAAGTCCAGATGTGGTGGGCCCTAAGCCACCCATCTTATTGCCAAGAGTTCCACTTGAGGTACCACCCGTTGCACCTGATTTGGGCACTTAAACACAAGTTTGTGACAGTTTCCTACATCTTATGCAGTCCATACAAGGTGCTCCATGATCTTCACCTATGATAGCTGATCTGATGCGTGAGTTCCAATAGCAGCATCCTCCTAACTTCTCAGGGGATGGTGGTCCATAGGCTATTGAGTCTTAGCTAGAGGCCACCTTTTCTATCTTTTATCATCTGGATATGCCTCCATAGTGGAGGGCCAATCTTGACACTTACATGTTGTGTGATTTGGCCAAGCGCTGGTGGGGTGTGATTACTTAGGATAGTCTCCATTAAGGCATGGTATGGGCTGACTTCTAGACCATTTTCTATGATAAATTCTTTCCTCAGACACTGATATCTGATTGAACTAGAGAGTTCATGCATCTTGAGAAGGGTTCTATGTCAGTTATGGAATATTCAACATAGTTTACAGAGTTGTAGTACTTTTCACCACTTCTATCGATTGATGAGTTTTCACATTCTATATGCTTTGAGGATGGGATTCAGTATCCCATACATACACTAGTGAATTTCTTCCACATTCCTACTTTCTATATGAACATCAATCAAACTCTTATCATTGAGTGCAATCTAAGGGCCGATGATAGTACCGGGCATCGAGGACCATTATCGTGATAGGCCAATAGTTATTATAGTAGCAAGAAACGTTCCCTAAAGGTTTATCATCAGAAAATTGGTGTCCATAGTACCTATACTGGTAGCTCTATAGTGTTTCATCAATGTGGAAAACAAGGGAACCTGAAGCCTTAGTGTGATAGAGACCCTCTGGAGTGCTGGCCATGTGTTTGTATGAGGCATCTTCATAGATTTTATTAGACCTTTCCATAAGCTTCTAGTATAAGAAGTTCTGCACTAGATCCACCTTCAGGAGTAGATTATTTTACACCGAATCAGGTAGGGAGTTGGAATAGCATCGACAAGACTGGCTGAGGAGGAGGTCGTGGTCATGGTAGCTAGGCTCCTTCTCACCAGTAACGTCAACAGAGTAGTTTTGATCAAGGTAGTCCAATTGTAGCATAGGGATGTAGATCATTCTAGTTCCACACACTATAGACAATACCCAAGGATCAGGTAGTAGGAACATCTATAGTATGAGGTACTATTCTAGTATCCTCCACTATATCATCTTCTTTATTTAATACAGGTGCTTCACATTCCTTCATCTCTTTATCTATCATGGAAATTCTTGGTCTTGAAATAAAATATTAATGTGGTGTAATGACCCTAGATACACCGTTGGGAGTATGGTTAGATGGAATATTCCAATATAGGGACTATCCCCATGAGTTAGTAAGTTACCCTTTCTTATTGGACCTCTTTGTTCTTGAGATTACAGGCTTTGATTTCATTTTCAGGATGCATTGGTTGGTTCCGTATCATGCCTTTATTAACTAATATCACCATAGGGTATTGTTTATATCACCAGAGGGCAGCGGTTATCTAAAAAAGGGTGAGTGGTATGTCCAGGCTAGTAGAACTAAACCAGAGAATCCTAGGATAGGTGGAGCAACCTCCTAGACTTCCAATCTCTTTATAGAGTATTAGGGTTTACTTCAGGATGAATTCCCTCCAGTAGTGGATCATTTTAGGGATGTCTTTACTAATGATTTTTTTGGATTACCTCCTAAGAGAGAGATATAGTTTATGATCAAGCTCATTCCAGGATAAACTCTAGTGTCCATTCCTTCATATAGGATAGAACTTATTGAGCTCCAAGAGCTCAAGAGATAGATAGAGTATCTAGAAGCCAATTTTTTTATACGACCTAATACTTCCTCTTGGGGTTCTCCCATACTTTTCACTAAGAAGGTAGATGGGAAACTTCACCTATATGTGAATTATAGATGATTGAACCAGCTTACAGTCAAGAACTGATACCCACTACCTCAAATAGTTGATCACTTTGACCAACTTTGAGAAGCTAGGGTGTTTTATAAGATTGAACTGAGATCAGGATATCATCAGGTGCAAGTCAAGACTTCAGACATACCTCATAAAACTTTTCATAGTAGGTATGGTATATATGATTATCAATTTATTCCATTAGGTCTTACGAATGCACCCACCATTTTCATGGATATGATGAATAGGGTGTTCCACCCCTATCTGGATTCTTTTTCATGGTCTTTTTGGACGTCATATTAGTGTATTTTCACACTTGTAATGACCATGCTAATCACCTTGAGATTGTTCTAAGTACACTGAGAGAACATTATCTTTATGAAAATCTTGTTAAGTTCTACTTTTGGATAAACAAATTTCACTTTTTGGGTCATATCATTTCAGAATCAGGAGTATCTATTGACCTAGAGAAGGTTAGTGCTATAGTTACCTGATAGTAGCCCAAGAACATGTTTGATATACAAAGTTTCTTAGGGTTGGTTGTATATTAAAATAATTTTATATAAGACTTATCACACCTTTCTTCACCTATCACTAGTCTTATAAAGAAGGTTTTTAAGTTCCTATGGTCAGATGCATGTGAGAAATCCTTTTAGAAGCTGAAAGGGAGGTTTGTCTTGGCACGTATTCTGATACTACTAGATCTTAGCAGAGGATATACAACATTATTTAATAAATAACTAATAATCCTAGGAGTAGTGATAATGCACGAGGACAAAGTCATTACATAAAAATCTTGGTAGTTGAGGCCTTATAATAGAAACTACCTGACATATGACCTTAAGCTAGCAACAGTTGTTCATGGATCACGTTGTTGGATACATTATCTGATGGGTGAGAACTTTCTAGTGTATACAGACCACAAGAGACTCAAATATATATTTTCATAGCATGAATTGAATCTCATATAGTGGATATGATTTGAATATATTCAGTCCTTTTATTTTGATCTTGACTATATGCCTGGAAAGGGAAATGTAGTTGCTGTTGCTCTGAGCTAGAAAACTCAGGCATAGGCCATACAAAAAGCCAGTGATAAATGGAAATTGATGGCCCTCTTTTCTAAGATTCATTTGTATTTTGATGATAGTCATGATCATTCCTATATGTTATCCCGGATAGTTACCTCTTCCCTCTTTTAGAAGGTGAAGAGTAGGAAATTTTCAGATCCTGAGGGCTTGGTTCTCTATGAGAGTGTAGTGGGAGATGACCCACCTCTAGATTGGTCTATGGCCAGAGATGACATTTTTCATATTCATGATTGTGTCTATGTTCCAATAGTTGACATGAGAGTCCCACGCTTCTCAATGGGAAGTTCATCTAGGCATCTCCAAGATGTATCAAGCTATGTGATGCTAGTATTGTTGGTTTGGGATGTAACATTAGATAACAAACTTTATCATTATGTATTCCACCTACTAGAAGATGAAAACGGGGCACCATAGTTCTGTAGGCTTGCTGAAACTGCTTCCAGTCCTAGAATGGAAATGGGAAGATGTTTCTATGGACTTTGTAGTCGGTTTATTTAGGTTCCCTAGAGGTAGAGACACGGTATGGGTTTTCATTGATAGGATAATGAAAGTATCCCACTTCATTTCTATTTTTGAGACTTTCTCAATTGATGATATGGGAAGAATGTATGTTTGTGAGATCATAAGACTATATAGGGTCCCTCATACTATCATTTCATATAGGTATGATCATTTTATATCATGGTTTTGGAAGAGGTTGTTGAAGGATATGGGTACATTGGTGCTTCTGAGCACAAATTTTCACCCTCAGACCAATGGATAATTAGAATAGACAATAAATGTTTTAGAGGAAATGTTCCAAGTATAAATCCTTGATTTTGGCAGTTTTCAGGAGAATCATATTCCTCTCATCGAGTTTTCCTATAATAATAGATTTTATTCAACTATTTAGATGGCTACTTTGAGGCCTTGTATGGTAGGACGTACCATTCACTCTTGTGCTGGCTAGAGGTAGGCGAGGCATCCCTACTAGGTCCTTATCTAGTGCAGGATACTTTGGAGTAGGTTCAGCTAATCAGGAAGTGTATTACTACTTCTCAATCTAGATAAAAATTGTATGATGATCACGATTGATGAAATCTAGAGTTTGAGGTTGAGGATCATGTTTTCCTACAGGTATCACCTAGGCTAGGGAAAATATGGATATAGAGGCAAGGGAAGCTATCTCTATTATTTTTCAGGCCATTTGAGATTCTGGAGAGATTCATCCCAGTAGACTATCAGTTACTACCACCTCAGAGGTACCATACCATGCACAACGTGTTTCATTTTTCATAGCTTTACTAGTATCATGCTGACCCATCTCATACTTTTGATCCTGAGGAAGTTGTACTAGATGTTGATGCTACCTTCGATGAGTATCCTATACACATCGTTGACCAGATCATGAAGGCTCTCTGAAGCTGGTATGTCCCTTTAGTGTATGTGTTATGGTAGCATAACCATTTAAAAGATTATAATTGGGATAAGGAGGCCTACTTATATGCCCAATGGCCAGAGTTGTTCTCAGACAATGTTTCTCCTCCCTTGGAAGGTGAACTTAAGTATGAGTTCTTTTAAGGAGGAAAGACTATAAGAACCTATTTTTTTACTCAGGTATGTATCCTTTAAAATTTGGTCTAATTTTCTTTTAAGAACCTAATATGGATACATAATGAGTTCATGAAGGTATCAGGGGTGTCCGAGTCTTGTTCGGAGCCTAGAGTATCACTTTTTTGGAGAAAAAGGACCATCACACAGTTAGTTTAAACCGTGTGAATCAAGCTGCACAATTTGTTTTAATCACTTGAGGCTGGATAGTGGGATAGTATAGGGAATGAAGTTTGATCTAACAATGAGAGTTGAGCCACACGACCATGAAATAAACTAAAAACGATTGTAGAGGAATTTTGTATGGTTAGCGCACAATTTCCCTAACCATGTGGCCTAACCGTGAGGGTGCCCCTTTCTACAAATGCCTGTGCATGGTTGGCACATAGTTTGTCCAAACCATGTAGCCAAACCATGTGAATGGTAATTTTTGGGTAATTTTACCTTTTTTCCTTAATGAAAAGTTTTAATCTCACCCCTCTTTAGTTTTTCATTCCAACGGACAACCCCATTCTATTTCCTCCTTTCAAATCATAAAAGTCATATATTCTAGGAATCGACCTCGAGTATCTGTCTAGAGTCTGATCAAAGAGCCATTTGTCTCATTGGATCTGTGCTGGTAAGATCTTGATTATTTTTTGATCTTTCATTGTTCTTCCTATCGATGAGGCTATTTAGATGTAGGATTATATGCCTTATTTTCAGGGCATTGATCCGTTCTTCTAATCTCTTCCAATCCAATCCAAACCAGGGGATGATACTAGATCAGGAGAGTCATACGAGCCTAAGTTAGGTGTTCTATAACTCATCCTTTGAGTTTTTTCATTTTGAAAAATGTTGTGGGTGCACAATGATTTCATTGGGCGTTATCAGTTGAATTTAAATTCCTTACTTATAACCATTAGAACTGTGTTCTAAGACCCTTTACATATATGCTTATCATCATTGGTGGTTACATCCACAACACCATCCATCCCATGTAGGATATTTTACCATAATTGGGTTTGTAGTGTTTTGAAACTTTTGATCCACCGTTTAGGTGTGACTCAGATTGAACCTTCTAATGGTAATCCTCTCAATATTAAATGAATTTGAATTTTAAAATGTATAGTAACATGTTGATCCACACTTGAACCGCATAATGTAAGTGCTTCACTTAGCCAACCAATCTCAATTAAATTGGAAAGTATATTGTATATATATGAATTTTCCTATTGAATTATAATGCTTTGGATTGGTTTCATGTCTGCAGAACCCCTTGCCATGTCTAATGGAAGGTATTAGAGTGAACCAAATATACTTATTAAATTATTATGCTTTATATGAATTAAATGATGGTTTCATGTCCCTTGGACTTTTCAAACTAATTAAAGGCAAGTATTGAACCCAATGACCATATTAAATGATTATGCTATAAATAGATTAATTAAATGGTTACATGCTCAATTGGCCTTGTCACACTAATGAAAGGTAATAGCTTGAACCCCATGAATTATTAAATGGACTGAATATTAAATTGCCTACTTTACTAAATGAATTAAATGTAAGGTGCCTAATTATATATGGACCTTGACATATCTATAGGATTGGAAGCCTTGAGTTAGCTTTTGGATTCTCAAGGGAATGCCTTGAGAACTCATTGAAACCATTCCAATTGAAGTATGTCACTTTCCTTGGTTGAGACCCACTTTTGAACTCAATACTTGTCTATCAGTGGATTCCCAGTATGAAACTGCAAGATCCCTCCTTTACTATTATAGGAAGCCTTGGATACATTACTTGGATCCAATGTGGCTTCTATGGACACGAGGTTCCTCGGTTATATCCTTGGTCCTAGAAATTGATTATCCCATATTTCCTTGGATGTATTCCTTATATTCAATTAGATTACACTATTTTGGAATTCCTTGGATGATGATCCTTGGATTACACTCTTACCACTTAGACAGGATGCATTTACTACTGAGTTGGTGACCCTTGAGGTCTTGGATGCCTTGGTTATTACCTTAGACCTATTTTATTAATAATATCAATACAGGTTTTCATGTTACATATAGGAAAATTTAATATTACTATCATGATGTGATGTCAGTGATGGTTATGCCTCACACGACCTATTTATATAAACTGGAACTTAATTAATAAATGAATTGGTTACATGTTCAGACGCTATTTGAGGGCTAAAGCAGGTACTTGAGTATTTATATTTCTATACTTATTTTCTTTTATATATGAATGATCTAACTTTGTTTTAGTTTATATTACACAAATAAGATGTTATAGACACCATTGATGGTAGCCTACTAAGATTTATCTCACACCCTATCCAGAATCCAATGGTACCCAGGTAGACTACATGTATGCAGGTGTTGACAAAGGGAAGTGTAAGGATTTAGACACTTGATTTCTTGCTTTCTTATGATGGAGTTGGTAGCAGATGATTGAGTTGGATCTCAGGATCATTGAGATATTTTTTGGATTAATTTTTTCTACTTTTGTATAGAATTCTTGTCATCTGCTTTTTATCCATGTATTCTGGATTTATAGACACATAACATATCATCATCATCTTTTGAGTATTTTGGTCAGTTGTTCAGTTGATTATTGTTTCTATCTATTATGTTATAACATTTAATTATAAAACTTCCTCTATTTAAATGTTTATCTATATTCATCCACTATGCTACACTCTAGTAATGAGGGCGTAGTCTCTCCACAGACACACCTTAATCCCTCACTGTTGGTCGACAACTTTCAGTATTCAGGGAGATGTTCTTGAGGCCATGTGGCCCACTGAGCTCGGGGCACCTTCAATGGAATTGTAAAGACCCAGAATTTCCATGTAATTTTTTTAAATATATGGTAATTTTACGAGTCCGCAAAAACTGACGGCGTGTGATTCTGAGGCCCGGTGTGCCCGAAATGAATTTCTGAACTTTTTTTGGGTACGTTCAGTTAACGTACGAGCGGGTTTTTGTAACTTTTAAACCGGTGCTCGGAATTGAAATCTGAGGGCACCGTTGAACTTGCAGCACTGGTATTCTCTTAAAGAGACCTTCACCTTGACCGCAGTAGGCTGATGGTGAAAGATAGCTTTTGGGGGTTTTCGTGGGAATGAATAAAATAAAATAAAATAAACTTTTATTTTATTTCTAATAAACCTCCCATGTGAAGGCTATTGAGGTGGGGACCATGAGGGGTTAAAACCTCCCAACTTGAATGCTCGGTGGTGGGGACCATCCGAGCTAGTAAAACCCCCAATTCAAAGCTTGGTGGTGGGGACCACCCGAACCCCTCATTATGGGAGAAAAACCTCTCAACTCCCAACTTTTATTATGCCAAATATCCTTTAATTAATTATGCCAACTCTCCTTTAATTAATTAATCCAACTATCCTTTAATTAATTAAGCTAACTTAATTTGTGCCAACAATTTAAAATTGGAAAAAAAAATTATTATGTTGGCACCTCTTTTCTTGGGAGGGGATTTTTGGTTGGCGAAAGAGAAGGGGGAGCTTTTAGGAGAATTACACTTCTCCAATGAAGAACACTCCTCCAATGAAGAACCCCCTCCATCGAAGAGCATTTATCCGACGAATGAGATCGGGATCAGAGGTGTGTGGCGGGCACGACGAACGTCGACAAATTTGAATTCTCTCATCGACGTCAACAATCAAATGAGGTAGGGGTGTGTTTTAATTTGATAAATGTTAAATTATCTCTCACATTGAATCATCTTCCTTGAGCCGTATGCTACCACCCTAATGCGGAGGGTACGGGCCAAACAAACATGGCCCAACCCCTCCGAAAATCTTGTGGATCTTTTGTGTGATCTTCATGATGGTGTCGGTGACCGGTGTCGGTGGTTGACACTGGTGGAACTTGAGAACCATGACGAAGGTGATGAAAAAAGGGTGGCCGGTCAAGCCAGCCACCGATAAAAGCACGACGCCTCGCTGACCCGTGGCCTCCACCCCCCACGACGCTCCGCCGCCCGCAGCCTCTGTCGCCCTGCTGCCTCACCGCCCCGCGACCTGACGCGCCGCCCCATGACCTCACTAACCCGTGGCCAGCCGCGCCGCCCCATGGCCATCCGTGCTGCCCCACGACCTTGTCGACCCACAGCCTGCCACCCCGCCCCGCAACCTCGCTGACCCGTGGCCTGCCGCACCGCTGCCGCCTCTGCCGCTCAGCGGCCTCGCACCGTCCCGCGACACCCACGACTTCCACAACCCCACGGAACCCACAGCCTCCCCCGCCCTGCAGAACCTGCGGCCTCCCCCGCCCCGTGACACCCAATGCCTCGTTTACTTGATAACTTAGGGATTTGGAGTTGGAATCTACGTTTTCCTCATGATTGAGATGGGTTTACTTGCTAACTTAGGTATATGTATGGTCATATACCTAAGTAGGGTTGTCAGTTGATTTCATGCCTTTTGGTTTATCCTTGGTGGATTTTGTGAGACCTTGAGGGTCTCGGGGTCCCTGCTGAGTATCGTTATACTCACCCCTGCATGGGCCATGCCCGCACCTTATTGTGTTTGGTGCAGACGATGGAAAACACTGACTGAGGATGAGAGTACCGGGACTGGAGGTAGCTTGGAGGTGGACCTTAGACAAGGCGTATTGCAAAGACGACCATTCGAGAGCTGTACTTACCCTTCTGGTAGGATCCTTGGCAGGTGATCACAAGAGTTGTTCCAGTTTACTTGTACTTTTAGTTTCTTGTAGTTTACTGTTGGGCTTGTATTCCAGACCCTTTTTACTTTCAGCACTCTTTTTTCTATACAATTGACTTGTGTTCATATCTTACTGTGTGCTTGGTTGTGTGTGTTTACAAGTTATAAAGGCAAAGCCTTCCTAGTTTTAGGGAATACGCCTTCAGTGCTAGTTTCCAGCCCCTTATCGATGCAATCCAAACCATACATTCCTACTCAAAGTACCTTAAGGACTTGTGTACTTTTAAAAGAAAATTTTCACATAAAAACCAAGTCCTTTTGGATACTAATTTGAGTACCACCATTCAAGGGACCATTCCTCCTAAGTTGAAAGACTCGGGTTGCCCTTACATCAATGTTGAACTAGGAGAGAGCAAAGTTTTCAAGGACTTGTGTAACCTAGGTGTTAGTGTCAATCTCATTCCCTATGTTTTGTACTGCTAGTTAGGCCTAGAAGAGCTCCAACCCACATTTGTTACACTTCAACTTGCTAATTGTAGCATTAGGGTTCCAAAGTGTATTTTAAAGGAAATTTTGGTAAAGGTTGAAAACTTCATCTACCCTGCTGACTTCATTGTCCTTGACAACAATACTAACTTAGGAAACAAGGAAAAAACCCCAATCATCCTTGGTCATCCCTTCCTTGCAACAACCAACTCTTTTATCCAAGTTCGAAATGGGAACATGACCATCACCTTTGGAAACATGAGTCTAGACTTGAACATCTATAATGCAAGCTCACAAATAGTGGATGATGAAGACATTCATGAAGTAAACATTATAGGAAGCATTAAAAATGAATCCATAGAACATCAAGGAATATTTGATGGATGTTTAAGTTAGGATTAGATTGATTTCCTTTGTTCATATGAAGAAATTTTATCTCATTGGATTGAATCATTTTCAAATTACTCTTATGATGAAGTATTAGGTCTAACAATCAGTGAAACCTTTCAAGAAACCACTTTCATGGAGACTAATCAAACTTACTTCCCTAAATCTGATCAAACTAATCTTGTAGCTAAAACTTCTACACATGGGGATTCGATTCTATCTAAAACTCTAGGAAACAAAATTGATCTTGATCCAATGTCCCAATCTTCTGCTGAAATTCTGAACCAACCTGATCTTGAATTAAAAGAACTTCCTTCTGCACTAAAGTATGCCTTACTAGGAGAAAATGGAACATATCATGTTGTCATTTCTTCCTCTCTTCAAGCTGATCATGAGAGGATGCTTCTAGATGTCCTTAGGAAATATAAGAAAGCCATTGGTCGGACCCTGTTTGATATTCCTAGGATTATCCCACTAATCAGGACTCATAGGATTGTTCTAGAATCTGATTTAAAGCCATGTCATCAACCTCAATGGAGACTAAATCCTAATCTCATAGAGGTAGTAAGGAAGGAACTTCTGAAATTGTTAAAAGCTGGTATCTTCTATCCCATAAATGAGAGTGAGTGGGTGAGCCCAATCCAAGTGGTTCCAAAAAAGGCTGGAATCATAGTGATAACCAATAAGGATGGATAGATTCTTCCAACAAGGTTGAGTAGTGGTTGGAGAGTCTGCATCGACTATAGGAAGCTAAACTCATTTACCAAGAAAGACCATTTCCCCTTACCATTCATTGACCAAGTCCTTGAGAGAGTGGCGGGTCATGCCTTCTACTATTTCTTATATGGGTACTCGAGGTATAATCAAATTGAGGTCTCCCTAGAGGATCAAGGGAAGATTACATTCACATGTACATTTGGAATCTTTACTAGGGCTGCCCATGGGTCGGGTTGGAGGATTTTTTTGACCCGACCCAATTAAAATTGGACGGGTCGGGTTGGGTCGGGTCAGACATTTTTTAAAGTTTAGACCCGACCCAACCCGACCCGTCTCAGATAGGGTCGGGTTGGGTCGGGTCTATCGGGTTATTGGAAAAAAAATGCCGCTTCAAATATCCCACACCCGCACGACACCACTCTTCGCTGCTTCGGTTAATATTCCTCGCCACACCACAGAACACCCAATCCCGTTGATTAATCAACCCCAACCTCCTTCATCAAGAAAAGTAAGGTTTCAGCAGGAGGTCTTGGCTCGGGTTCTCGTTTTCTTCGAAAATCATAAACCAGTGGTGTCACGACTCTTCATTGGCGGCAAGCGCAGAGGGAATTGGGGACACAGAGAGGATCAAATCTGGTTCGGCAGCAGCATGGAAGATCAAATCTGGTTAGCTTTGAAGGATCGATTGAATCTGATCAAATCTAGCCGGATTTAGCATCCTGATCGAATCCGGTCAGCTTCAGCTTCAACATTTCCGAGTTCTTCAGAAATATGAGGATCGAATCTGGTTGGCTTAGCCTTCGGCATCTTGAGTTCTTCAAATCTGGTCGGATCCGGCTTCGACTTCAAATTTGGCATCTTGATTTCTTCATCGGTGGCACGGAGTATCAAATATGGTCGGCTTCGGTGGTATCTTGAGTTCTTTCTTCATCTCAAGCAGGCAAAAAAAAGATTAAAGGGCAACACTATTCAGTGGATCTGGGGCCACAAGCACTACCGATACGAAGAGGAATATGGCGGTGAGGTTTAGGGACTTGAGTCGGGAGAGGCATAGGCAAGGAGGAAGATGGCGGTGAGGTTGACGGACTTGAGTTGGGAGGGTCGCGTAGGTTAGGAGATTCTGAAGTGAAGAGACGGGTGGATGGGGCGCGATATGGAAGATCTGCTCAACGCATGGGTCATCGGGTTGGTTGGGTCGGGTTGGGTCATTTTTTTTCCAAGCCGAGACCCGACCCAACCCGACCACGGGTCAACCCGAAGTGACCCGACCCGTGAATATTTATTTTTGAACCTGACCCAACCCGAACCAACCCGGTCGGGTTGGGTCGGGTCCGTCGGGTTGGGTCGGGTCTGGACACCCCTAATCTTTACTTTCAAACACATGCCCTTTGGGTTATGCAATTCCCCTGGAACCTTCCAGCAGCACATGATGGGAATATTCTCAGACATGGTAGGGGATTTTCTAGAGGTCTTCATGGATGACTTCTCTATGTTTGGGGATACAATTGAGGGATGTCTGAGGAATGTTGAGAGAGTCTTGTCAAGATGTGAAGAAAAGAATCTAGTCCTAAACTAGGAAAAATTCAATTTCATGGTTAAAGAGGGACTAGTTCTAGGCCATCTGGTCTCAGGTATAGGGATTGAAGTTGATAAAGTAAAGGTTGACATCATTTGTCGCCTTCCATCACCCAGAACTATTAAGTAAGTGAGGTATTTCTTAGGACATGTTGGTTTCTATAGAATATTCATCAAGGACTTTAGTTCAATCTCTCATCCCCTTTGTGCTCTCCTAGTAAAGGATGTTCCATTTGTTTAGACAAAAAGTTGTGAGGGTTCATTCTCAACCCTCAAATATTCTCTCACCTCTCCTCCCATTATGAAATCTCCAAATAGGAACCTTACTTTTGAACTTATGTGTGATTCTAGTGACTTTACTGTAGGATCTGTGTTAGGAAAACGTTGTGATAAAACTCTTTATGTCATTGCTTATGCAAGAAAATCCTTAAATGATTCCCAAATCAACTACACCACCACTGAGAAGGAGTTACTTTCTATTGTGTTTTCCTTAGAAAAGTTTAGATCCTACCTCTTAGGATCCCCCATCACCGTGTTCACTGACCATTCTGCACTAAAATACCTCTTCCAAAAATAAGATGCTAAGGCTAGACTGATTAAGTGGGTACTTCTCTTACAAAAATTTGACCTCACAATCAAGGAAAAAAAGGGTATTGAAAATTTTGTAGTTGATCACCTCTCTAGGATGGAATTCAAAGACAACTCAAATCACATTTTTGTGTCTGATTCATTCCCTGATGAACACCTATACTCTGTGAGTGGCTGCCCTTGGTATGCCGACATAGCCAACTTCTTAGTTACATGAGTCATTCCAAAATTATTAGGGACTTGATGTACATGGATTTTTACATGTATTTTTATTTTTTTTAACTTAGTTTTAATTAATTAGTTTAACCAATTTTTATATTTTTAGTTTATTTTTGTAGCTTTGTAATAGTTTAGATATTTTTGATAATTTTTAGTTAATTTATATACTTATATTAATAATTTAGTATTAGGTATAGTAATTTTATATTTAACACTTTATTATTATTATTATTAGTTTCACTAATTTTAGTTTAGTTAATATTATTAATTTTATTAGTATATATATTTTAATTCTCTATTTGTATTATATTTCATTATTTTTATAGTATTAATAATATAGTACCTCTTTATTAGTTTATTATTTTTATATTTAATAGTATAATATTTAAATACAAGTGCACTAATATATTATTATTATTATTATTATCTAACATTAAATATTTAGATAATTGTTTTCTTTTAATTTGAATTTGAATTTTAGTTTTAAACTTTGATTTCACTTTTTGATTTTGTTTTTTGTTTTTTTTTCTTTCTTTCTCTCTCTAATTACCCAACCACCCTTTGACCATTTCTCCCACTTTATCCTCACCCTCTCCCTCTCTCCAATCAACCCCACGCCCCTCTTTTTCTCACCCGTTGGAACCGCTCTCCCCTTATCTCTCCACTCACCCGCTCAACCTCACGGCCTCGACCCCGCCTACCCGCCTCCTCCCCTCGCCGTCCGTCTCCCTCGCACTCCCCCTGGCGCCACCAGCCCCTCGCCCCTCTATATCACCCGCGAACGCGTCGCCCTCCGGTCCCTTAACCAGTGCCGCACAGCCACCCCGCCGGATCCTCTCCCGTGAACCCGGCCAGCCCTTCGACCCCCAACGCGCACCCCCTGCCGGCTGGAACCGCCGCCCCCATCTCGCCGCCTGCCTCCCTCGCTGCCGGCGCGCCCTATCTCCTCATCTTCTCTTTATTTTCTTTTTATTTTTTTTTATTTCTTTTCTTTCTATCTTCTATCTTCTCTAATTTTATCCTTTTTTTTATCTTTCTTTTTCTTCTTTCTTTCCTGTTTATTTAATCTCTTTTCTCTTCTCATTTTCTTCTATTCCTTTTCTAATTTTTCACGCATCAACCAGCGGAACCATCACCAAGAGCGCAACGAAGGTTCGGTCACATCATCGACGTGCGCGGCGGTTCATCTAAGCTTCCGGAGATTCACGTCGCACAGCGAGAGCAAGCACAGATCAGAGCATATTTTCAGCGGCGCGGTGGTTTGATTCGGGTGCGGCGTCAGCGACTGCACAGAGCGGAGCGATGATTATTATTTTGCGATCGTTGACGGCGTCCTGCGGTGACAATTACGACGACATGAGCACGGTGATTTCTGTTTATTATTTTATGTGCTGCTGTGTCGTCGCGATGGCGGGCTAATTCATTGATGTCAGAGTTGTGATAAATGTGATGGTGAATGCATGTCTTTAATTTATTCTTACGTTTGATTGCCTTTTGAATTAATTTCATTAGGATGTTTATTTAATTAATTATATCTGCGTTTAAATTAATTGTCATTTGGGCCCTGCACACATGCTTTGGTGCTCGTTCGTGTGATACCTAATAAGTAATCACGAACGGGAGTTCATCAGAGAATTTATTTATCTGGAATTCGATCAAGCGCGCGATCGAATTTTGAATAAATAAATATATTAATTGAAAAATTAATATTTTGTGTGCGCTCTCCTTCAAACTTGCATGAGTGATACCTAATAAGTAATCTCATGTGAGCGAACCCAACGCAGGTAGATACTTCGACTTTGTGAGAAACGGGTCGTTGTATTTCACCAAGTGATTCGGTGCTTTAATGATGCAAAAATTATTCGTCAGGACAGAGAACGAAATGACGGATAATTTGTGTAAACATTAAAATATTGTCTAACATCAGAGAACGAGACCAGATAGTATTTTGATTAAATTTGGAATCGGTGATAATTGAATAAATAAATATTCAAATGTGGGAATTAAATAATTGACATTGCATGCACTTGAACGGACATCACGACTCTGACACTTCCATCTCTGCCAGTTTCTTTCATAGCTAAGTTCACTTAGATAGTTTTAGTTAATTTAATTAGTCATTTTTAAAATAGTCATTTAGTTTTTAGAACTTAGTTGTTAATCACACAATTAAAGCCCATCCGCCTGAACATTCCTCCAAAAGGACATTTCTAGTGTCTACTCACATTCTCTCTGTGGTTCGACCCTGCTCGCCACTTCTACAGTAGTTAGTAGGTAAATAAATATTGCAAATTTGCACGCGTTGCGACGCACGTGCCAAATTTCTGGCGCCGTTGCCGGGGAGAATAGTAGCATTAGGAGTTCCTTTAAAAGAGTAATTTAGTTCAAAAATTAAAAAAAAAATAAAAAAAAAAAAAAACCAACAAAAAAAAGTTTACTACTCTGGGAATTTTTCATTGCAGGAATTTTCAAGACACCCAGAAGCTCAGAATGATGTGGGCCGCACCACACAATTACAACCAGTACCCGCCCTATGCAGCCCCGACTCAAGGTATGACATATAATGCTTCACCGCACATGAGCTATCCAGGTAATCCCGTTTATTTCAATGATCTTTATTCAAGTCCATGCTATGATCCATATGAGAACATTTCATCATGCTATGAAACAAGTCCTTATACATCTGTTAATCATTTTCAAAGTCAATGCATTCCTGAAAATTTAGAACTTGACAATTCATGTCAAACAAATGATTCAATAATTGAACACATGTTGCATTGTGCTATCACTGAGACCAATCGGAGGTTTGAACTTCAAGATGAATGCAATGCAAAGTTGCTTTCCTCAACAAAAGATCTAGAAAATCAATTGAATAATTTAGTAGATCAAATGAATCATATTTCCGAACTAGCTGCTTCATTACCCCTTGATGATCTAATTCAAAACAATTCTTTTAAGGAGAGTGCAATAGAGGTTCCATTTGAACAACATCTATGTCCCGAGTCTGATAATGGGATTAATCTGCCTTCTTATCATACAATTGATGACTCCCCTCCATCACAAAATAATTCTTCCAATCTAATCACATTTCAAGAATACGAGAGCTTGGTCTTCCGCCCTGTTGAACATAATGGTCCCTCGGAAAATGTGATTTCATGTCCTTCTGTGAATTCACAACCTAGTCATCCCAAAGTGAAAAAGGACACATTCAATGTATATCAAACTGCACCTTTTGAGGATGAAGAGGACATTGAACTAGGATCATTCTTTGCCATGATAGATTTAGAATTGAACCAAGAGACAGTGGATTACCACACTCAAGAGGACATCACTTCAAATGACATCGAATCACCTCTTTATGAAAATCTTTGTGAGTCCGAAACTTTTTCTAAAATGGAGACATCTGATACTTTTCTGGAGTCGGAGAATCAATCAGCATTGGTGGAAGAGAACACTCATAATTTTCTAGAAACAATGGAAGAATGGGATTGCTTGGAGGATCCTGATTTTGTGGTGACACATGTGCCAACAGAGAAATATGATGAGGGCGGTATAGAAGAAAATATTGAAAAAGATGTCATTCTTGACACAATGGAGTCATCTGCTCCAATTGATCCTGCGCCACTTGCTTCATGCGTCGAGGTTAAACACACTTCACTTGAAATACCCACATATTCTAACAATATTTTTGACCTTGGCACAATCAATGAAACCATCAAGCATGAATTGAGTTGGAAACCAGTAGATTTCCCTGTACTGGTGGTTGGATGTGAAAATGAATTAGGATACATCATCAACCCAGATACTGCATTCAAGGATGTGAAGGATATAAGCCGACCACTGAAGGAGCCTGGTAAAGGTATTTTTTCACCTGTGAGCATTCGAAGAGGTAATCTTCTTGATCTTTCCATTGATAACATTTCCCCAAAATTCAACAATTCGATGAGTCTTTCTTCAGGTGAGGTATATTCATTCCCTTGTGAGTTGGCATATTTTCATTTCATTCTACACATCCATTATTCTAAAAAGATTCGGTTGAGATTTTGTGCAGCTTGCAGGATAAACTCATCTTCAATGAATGGATTCCGCGCTCCTACTGAAAAAGAAGCAGATGCATGGTTTACATTTCCATTCGATCCTGGTGGAGTTTCAATAACGTCTGGCTGAAGACGAAGTAAACTTAGCGCTCAATGGGAGGCAACCCATCATTTGTTTGTTTTCTTTTCACTGCATTTTATTTCATTTCATTTAGTTTTATTTTAAAATAAAAAGGCATGCATTTACCTCAATCTCTTTTCTCCTGAAACTGCAGTGGATTTAAATTCATCATAAATATTTTTATCATCCACATGATTTTGATTATGGTGTGACTTCTTTGATATGATGCGAGTATGTGTTGTCAATGTGTAGGTTTTACAGGTATACCATTTCTGGAGCTTCATCAGATACAAACAGCCTCTCCGCGTCAATCTGCACCTACACAGGGAAGTGTTTTATTTTTGTCATATTTTATGCTTCCAACAACACCATGTATAAAAAAAAAATCTGAAAAAAAACTAACATTCTTGTCATTGATGAACCCACATAAAAGCCATTGTATTTTTGTCACAACACAGTCAGGAACATAACACTTGTGTCCCTAGGCAGTTTGAGCACCTGATTCTTGTTTTGGAATTATCTGATCCTTTCTCTCATGACTTAGATGATTGCTGATATTATTTCATGCTTCGAAAATGTTTTTCAAAAACTTGTATTTTGTTTGAGACACTTATTCGCACTCATGATCATCTGTGCTGTCCAACATTATATTTCCATACCCTTGAGGACTCTAATCCATTTCAAAATCATCTCTTATTTCTCTTTTTCTTGAGGGAATCTCAACCATGTTTTGTCTTCTAGAACTTGCCATGTTTTTCCATCAAAGCGATAGGAATTTTTGAAAGTTTCACCAAAATGATCGAGGCATCTGTTTGATTTTTCAGCCCCGTTGACCCACTGAGCCACCCTTACATTTTCTCCGTCGTACAGCCCTTAGAAGCCATGAAGAAGCCTCTTAGGATGAGCCCAAGCCGATACCCTTCCATACCAATTTCTTGAATTTTTGCATGATTATTTCAATCTAAGTGTGGGGGAGAGAGACTTACTCATGGAGAGGGTTCTTCGAGGGGCAGTGAGTCATTTGATGTACATGGATTGACATTATTCCATCCTGATCATTGAGTTCTTTTTCACAGTAGCGACATTCATTTCATATTATTTTGATATAGGAATATAGAATCCTTTTGAGTTCCAACAATGAGTACATTGGTGGTCATTACGCGGTAACCCTCGACTTTAGGGATACCTATTAAAGTGATGATCCATTACTCCAGGAACTAGAGAGTTTTCTATATGACCTACCTTCATTGAGATGTTACAGCATATACGCTGCTTGTGTACCATTCTTTGGGATTATTGTCTGACACCTATTCCATGGAGTTTTTGGGTTGATACTCACCAGTTTTTCCTGACCATATTATGTGAGTGAGTTGTGTCTTTAAAAAAAAGTGAAAAAAAAAGCAAAACATTGGCTTATCATATGCTTGGGGACAAGCAATGTTTTAAGTGTGGGGGAGCGAGAGTTTGAGGGAGACATTTGGATTGACTTATCATGCATTTATTTCAAGATTCAACCCTCCTTTTTACCAAAAAGATGTCAATATTTTTTTAACCCACCGTCCCACAGCTTCAGAAACATTTGAACCTCATGTAAAGTCCTTGAGATTGGTACATTCTTTTGATTTCCACTAGTGGAGATGTGAAATTCATGGCAAGCCTATGGTAAGCATGCATGTGCATGAGAACTGAGAAAAACTTTGATCAAATTTTTTCGAGCGATGAGTGTAATGGCAAGGTAGGTCACGTGATGAATGAGTGCACGTACTTGTTTTGAAAAAATGCAAGTGAAAGAAATTTTTTTTTTTTGAAACTGAAGTTTTAAATGAAGCATGATATATTATGAGGAAAGAGATTGAAAAATTTTGAACTTGTAATTTTGATGTTTGGATTTGTCTACAGGACCACTTGTGTTTTATTTCTGATTGTTTTGCCCAGGAGTGCAAAAGTTTAAGTGTGGGGGATTTGATGTACATGGATTTTTACATGTATTTTTATTTTTTTTAACTTAGTTTTAATTAATTAGTTTAACCAATTTTTATATTTTTAGTTTATTTTTGTAGCTTTGTAATAGTTTAGATATTTTTGATAATTTTTAGTTAATTTATATACTTATATTAATAATTTAGTATTAGGTATAGTAATTTTATATTTAACACTTTATTATTATTATTATTAGTTTCACTAATTTTAGTTTAGTTAATATTATTAATTTTATTAGTATATATATTTTAATTCTCTATTTGTATTATATTTCATTATTTTTATAGTATTAATAATATAGTACCTCTTTATTAGTTTATTATTTTTATATTTAATAGTATAATATTTAAATACAAGTGCACTAATATATTATTATTATTATTATTATCTAACATTAAATATTTAGATAATTGTTTTCTTTTAATTTGAATTTGAATTTTAGTTTTAAACTTTGATTTCACTTTTTGATTTTGATTTTTGTTTTTTTTTTCTTTCTTTCTCTCTCTAATTACCCAACCACCCTTTGACCATTTCTCCCACTTTATCCTCACCCTCTCCCTCTCTCCAATCAACCCCACGCCCCTCTTTTTCTCACCCGCTGGAACCGCTCTCCCCTTATCTCTCCACTCACCCGCTCAACCTCACGGCCTCGACCCCGCCTACCCGCCTCCTCCCCTCGCCGTCCGTCTCCCTCGCACTCCCCCTGGCGCCACCAGCCCCTCGCCCCTCTATATCACCCGCGAACGCGTCGCCCTCCGGTCCCTTAACCAGTGCCGCACAGCCACCCCGCCGGATCCTCTCCCCTGAACCCGGCCAGCCCTTCGACCCCCAACGCGCACCCCCTGCCGGCTGGAACCGCCGCCCCCATCTCGCCGCCTGCCTCCCTCGCTGCCGGCGCGCCCCATCTCCTCATCTTCTCTTTATTTTCTTTTTATTTTTTTTTTATTTCTTTTCTTTCTATCTTCTATCTTCTCTAATTTTATCCTTTTTTTTATCTTTCTTTTTCTTCTTTCTTTCCTGTTTATTTAATCTCTTTTCTCTTCTCATTTTCTTCTATTCCTTTTCTAATTTTTCACGCATCAACCAGCGGAACCATCACCAAGAGCGCAACGAAGGTTCGGTCACATCATCGACGTGCGCAGCGGTTCATCTAAGCTTCCGGAGATTCACGTCGCACAGCGAGAGCAAGCACAGATCAGAGCATATTTTCAGCGGCGCGGTGGTTTGATTCGGGTGCGGCGTCAGCGACTGCACAGAGCGGAGCGATGATTATTATTTTGCGATCGTTGACGGCGTCCTGCGGTGACAATTACGACGACATGAGCACGGTGATTTCTGTTTATTATTTTATGTGCTGCTGTGTCGTCGCGATGGCGGGCTAATTCATTGATGTCAGAGTTGTGATAAATGTGATGGTGAATGCATGTCTTTAATTTATTCTTACGTTTGATTGCCTTTTGAATTAATTTCATTAGGATGTTTATTTAATTAATTATATCTGCGTTTAAATTAATTGTCATTTGGGCCCTGCACACATGCTTTGGTGCTTGTTCGTGTGATACCTAATAAGTAATCACGAACGGGAGTTCATCAGAGAATTTATTTATCTGGAATTCGATCAAGCGCGCGATCGAATTTTGAATAAATAAATATATTAATTGAAAAATTAATATTTTGTGTGCGCTCTCCTTCAAACTTGCATGAGTGATACCTAATAAGTAATCTCATGTGAGCGAACCCAACGCAGGTAGATACTTCGACTTTGTGAGAAACGGGTCGTTGTATTTCACCAAGTGATTCGGTGCTTTAATGATGCAAAAATTATTCGTCAGGACAGAGAACGAAATGACGGATAATTTGTGTAAACATTAAAATATTGTCTAACATCAGAGAATGAGACCAGATAGTATTTTGATTAAATTTGGAATTGGTGATAATTGAATAAATAAATATTCAAATGTGGGAATTAAATAATTGACATTGCATGCACTTGAACGGACATCATGACTCTGACACTTCCATCTCTGCCAGTTTCTTTCATAGCTAAGTTCACTTAGATAGTTTTAGTTAATTTAATTAGTCATTTTTAAAATAGTCATTTAGTTTTTAGAACTTAGTTGTTAATCACACAATTAAAGCCCATCCGCCTGAACATTCCTCCAAAAGGACATTTCTAGTGTCTACTCACATTCTCTCTGTGGTTCGACCCTGCTCGCCACTTCTATAGTAGTTAGTAGGTAAATAAATATTGCAAATTTGCACGTGTTGCGACGCGCGTGCCAGGACTCAAGCTCGAAGAAAATTCCTTTCTGATGTTAGGAACTATCTGTTTGATGATCCATACCTCTATAAGTTCTGTCCTGACCAAGTCATTAGGAGGTGTATCCTAGAATCAGAACAAGAGTCCATCCTTAAATTATGTCATATTGAGGCATGTGGAGGTCACTTTTCCTCTAAGAAAACATATGGTAAGATTATTCAGTGTGGTCTATTCTAGCCCACCCTCTCAAGGTACTCCTACACATTTTGTCAAAGTTGTCCTAAGTGTCAACAAGTAGGGTCCATCACAAAAAGGAATCAAATGCCACTCACTCCCATCTTAGTGATTGAAATCTTTAACTGCTGGGGAATTGATTTCATGGGTCCTTTCCCAAACTCTAGGGGATATATGTACATCCTTTTAGCTATCGATTATGTCTCTAAATGGGTTGAGTCCATTCCTACAAAATCCAATTATCATAAAACTGTGATTAGATTTCTCAAGGAAAACATCCACTCTAGATTTGGAATTCCTAGGGCTATCATTAGTGATCATGGAACTCATTTCTACAATCATCCTTTCTCAGCACTCACGGAAAAGTATGGAATTTCTCACAAAGTGTCCACAGCTTACCACCCACAGACCAATGGTCAAGCTGAGTTAGCCAATCGAGAAATCAAACAAATTCTTGAGAAAACTGTTAATCCATCTAGGAAAGATTGGTCAAGCAAACTCTTAGATGCTCTTTGGGCCTATCGAACCGCATTTAAAACCATTTTAGGAATGTCCCCATATAGGTTGGTTTATGGAAAAGCATGCCATTTGCTAGTGGAAACTAAAAATAAGGTTTTTTGGGCAATTAAGAAAATGAATTATAACATATCATTGGCCGAAACAAAAAGGAAATTAGATCTCAATGAACTTTAGGAACTTAGGATAGAGGATTATGAAAATTCAAGGATCAATAAAGAAAAAAGTATAAGCCTACCAATCTCGAAACCTTAAAACCAAACATGTTGAACCGAGAAAACCTATTCATTTTTATAATTATAAACTTCACTTACACCTGGAAAAATTGAGGTCTAGATGGTCAGGTCCATACATAGTGCATAAGGTGTACCCCCATGGAGCTGTTGAAATTTAAGATCCCACCAATGGTCAAACAATTAAATTTAATGGTCATAGAGTCAAACCATTTATAGAACCATTCCAAAAACATGAAGATGAAGAATTGTGTGAACCTACCTTAGATGGTGAAAATAATTAATCGATTATGGTTCCAAGTCAAGATAATGATGTTAAACAAAGCGATGCATGGGAGGAAACCCGTGGTTTTCAAGTTTCCAATCATTTTTTTGTTTTAATCAACTTTATATTTCAAATAGAATTAGTGGATAATTTTGATATATTTTTTTTTCTACCTCATACTGTTGACCTGTTCTTATCTTATGAGTATGGATGGGTATAAAAGGGGAGAACTGTATTCATCTATGTCACGTGGTGTGATCCCTGAGTACTACCTTACCCAGAAATTAAAAATATGACAATATATCATCAGTTGATTTAAAAAAAAGGAAAACCATAAAAATGATGAGACTTGGTATTAAATAAATTGTTGTGTTGTTTTTTTTTTGTCTGGTTTGTTCTTGTTTGTATGGTTTAGGGACTATTTTTGAGTGATACATATTCAATCAAGGAGGTTCCTACATCTCCCATGAGAACAAAGAGTGATTTGGGAGCACCACAATCATCATTATGAAGCCACCGGTGAACTTGTTCCATGCCCTTTCCAACTCATTCCCCCCCACCCGCTTTCTCCTCCGTTTTCTTTTTACAAAACTAGGTATAGTTTCATTCTAAGTTGGGGGTGTGGAAACAAAATGTTTGTTAAAAAATAATGAAAAAAAGAAGTAAAATTTCTTTATCATTCATATAATAACATCTTTTCTCACATTAAAACTACATAGAAAATAATTTTTATTTCCTTGACTCTTAATTTAATTCATGATTAATTTTACAAGCATTGATTTTGGAATTTTGGTTGTCCAATGAGAATTTTCATAATTTTTATTTTCATCTATTAAATCAAAATGCCACAATGCATGTCCTCTAGACTATGGGGTACTAATTTTAATTCTTGGGGTCCCATAATAAATATCATAGGCTATTTTGATTTTTATGAATAATATGAGTATTCAAAAAAAATAAAAAAATAAAATAAGATAAAAAAAATAAAATAAAATAAAAAATTGTGTGTAGACCAATGGATCGATAAAATGTGAGGCTTTTAGCACTTGGAGATTGTGAATCCAGATTTTTCTAGCCCTAAGTTTTTCACTTTATCTATATTTATAGTAATATGACTTTGTTTTTGATCAAGTTAACTCGAGACAATGCCTGAGTATGTGGGCTTCACTTGGTGCCCTAAGGCCTTTGAGCCTGGGAGTCATCGGTAAAGTCTTGCTACATGGGTTAATTTGATTAACTGAAATTTCAATTACTATGGAAACATTGCAAAAAAACAAAAAAAAAAGAATGATGAATACTCATATTAGGATTAAATGTGATTCCACCTAGTGCTTCCATGATTTCCCCCTTGAATGAAAATAAACCCCTATATCTATTGTGATTCACAACACAGCATGACACCTAATTGAGTTGGATGAAGTATGATGATGGATTTGATCAAAGGAATGTGATTGGGATCGGGATCTTCTTTTAAATTTATCTTGTTTTAAATTATTTTGATAGGTTATAAAGATATATTTGTGTGTGGTTTACATTGTGGGCACTATTTGTTATAATATGTTTGAAAAAAGAATTCAAATATAATCTTCAAATTATTTGCTCGGAACTAGAAAATCTCAAGTTGGGGGTGTGATTAGACAATAAAAACACATATTTTAATTACATTTTAATGGTATTAAATGTTCATTTTTTATCTTATGGGCCTGAGTTAATGGATTTTAATTTTGAACGTCCATTCTAATCATTTATGCACTTCATGCCTAATGTACACCAATTTAGGCCCAATGATTCATCTGATTTTAAGGAATGTAATTATCCATATTTTAATTTGGTATTTTGGTAAATGGATATACATATCAATATGAACATTTTCCATTCAGGGATCAATGGAGGATTCATAAAGGATGATGGTGATATTTGGCGATAAAAAGAAACAATTCTGGAGAAGGCAGATTGGACACCAGCCCACTAATGAGAATGTGGGGCCCACAATACAAGCCTAATGAATCCCAAATTTCATGGGACACTAAAATAAATGTAGAGTAAAAAATAATTCTTCAGGATTCGGTGCTAATTCGGCCTCCATTGTGGTTATTAAGGCAGCCCAATTAGAATATCAAAATCTGGGCCAGAATCTGTGGCCCAGAATGTTATCCCACTAAATCGGCCATAACTCCCGATAAATAACTTCAAATGGGCCCAAAATTTACAAGAGGTTATGTGACATCCGGGTATCCATTTTATTATTCTATGGCCCACTCTAATTTGTCCATCTAGAAGGTTATTTCGATGCGTCTGTTTGGTGGATGCAAGCTGGCTTCCACTTCGGGTCAAAGGAGGGAATCAATTTTTATGCACTACTTTCCACCACCCTAAGGCCTAAATTAATTTAATAATTGGGCATACATTTATTGAGGATAGTCCTAAGGCTTTCCAATTTCTTATTTAAGGCAGTGGTGGTGATGGGGAAGACATATCTTGTTTTGATGTAATGTTATTATGCCAAAGTTTCGTTGTAATGCTTTTAATTTCCATGTAAGTTTCTTTTTTGTATTTCTATGTTCTTAATCAACATATTTCTCTTATATTATTCCCATTTATTTCATTAAAAATCACAAAGCACAGTGATATCTCTGTGTTGTGGTGAATTAGTCCACACATAGGTGTGAATTTCATTCACACACACGGAGGAGTGCTCGTTATTTCCGCGGTTTTAATTTCTTCAATCCAATTCTTGTAAGTCATCTTCCACCCACCATTGAGAGTATACCATCAATGAAGGGATAACCCTTTAATGGGTTGATCATAGGAATATTCAAAGGCTATATTGAATGTTATTTTATAAACGAATTGTTGTTAGTTGTCTAATTAATTCAAGACTTCCATTCTTCAGTTATTTCCACTCTTCATCTTCACTGTGTTTGAGGAAGATAAATCCAAGTACTAAAATGACCATATACCCTAGAGAGATCATGAATTTGGTTCTATAAGTGTGTAGGGGATTATTAATTGAGTTTAGTTAACATCAAACTAGAAAATTATGAAGATAATGTTATTTTGAAGAATGGATTCATCAAGAATTAATAAAACCAAAATTATTTAAAGAAGTAAAATTCATTCAATTCATCCCGAGCATAATCCTAAGATCAACCCATTTTCATTAATTTGAATTCACTTAGGTTTATTAGTGTTATTTAAAACCATATAAAATCAAAACCAAGTCAGCCACTTCATATCCAAAAATTCATCTCATAGGTTGTGCATCTTAGGTATCTTCTTAGGTCTCAGTGGATTCGACAACCCAAGCTAGACTACAAGGACCGTTCTACCTTCATCTATTGGGTAAATTTAAGTGTGAATCACCAAGCCTCAACTCTTTCTAGTCTCTTGTCTACCTTTCCCAAAATAGTTTGACAAAATTTTAAGAAAGAAAAGAAAATTTCCTCTGATACCACTTTCTGATGTCCCGACCCAGGTGCCACTAAACGGTACCCTGAGTCAGTTGGCCACATTCCCTCAAGCACACCTCCCTATATGCAAGAGGGTTCTGACTAGCAGTGAGGGTCTGGTAAGTCAGTCTTGGGGAGACTATACCCTCTCTAATCAGAATAAAACACCAATGTAAGCAAACAATAATAACCAAGTGCGGAAGTGTATAAATATTTAGAACAATTCCATATCATATGATATTCAAAATAAGAAGATAAAATACTCATTAAAAGGTAAAACATGTTATGACAATGCAAATGTCAAGTGTTTAAAATAAAACTAAAAGTAAAGTCACAACGACTCCCAAGAAGGTCATGAACCATGTCAGGTTCCCTCTCCCATGATCCAATCCCAAACAACAACCTATCCCATGGCCTTTCCCTTATCCTATACTGCAATAACAAAGTCTACTCGGGTGCCAATCAAGCATCCTAAATAGGGTGTGAGTAAAACTCAGTAGGCCACCACCAACGGTGTCCAAAACAAGTCTAGTCAAGAGATAGTGTATGTAGTTTTATGAAGCAATAAATACAATGCATAATTAAATAGTTATCACATTGTCATTTAATATTTAATCATAACATTAGGTCCAGTTTCAATTTATGTCTTCCATTTGAATCGCCATTCATTATTATCATTCACTTTGTGTTGAACACCATGTTAAGCACCCCAAATCTCATTCATTGTAGGTCTCCATGCCTATCACTCCATATCTTATTTGGTGTAGGTAATCATTCCTAGCACCTAAATATCTCAAGCTTGGATAACTATTGGGGAGAAACGCCATGTCCAAGTCCCAACTTCTAATCGGTTTAGAATGCCATGTCTAGAACTAAAAAAATCTCATCCATTTATTCATTCTTTAATTCAAAAGAATTAGCCATATCATTCCATTACTAGTCCAACTATTAGTTAAAAATTTCAAAGGTCGTTAGTTAATTAAACAATTAACTAAGCACATAACCCATTAATTAATTCATCAATTAATTAATAAATCAACACAATTCTCATTCCATAATTAATTATTCACAATTAATTATCCATATCAAATCTCAACTTTTTCATAATTAATTCTCACAATTAATTATCTTTGATCAACATCATGGCACATAATTAATTCTCACAATTAATTATCTTACATATCCAAACATAATTTCATAATTAATTTCCCCCAATTAATTCTCTTAACAAAATCAATTCAATGTCTCAATTACAATATCTCAACCCATAACCAATATACAAAACAAATATCTATTTGGGAAACCCCCTTTG
Organism: Viscum album; assembly: GCA_963277665.1. NCBI lineage: Eukaryota > Viridiplantae > Streptophyta > Magnoliopsida > Santalales > Viscaceae > Viscum > Viscum album. The sequence goes on from OY728137.1 coordinate 374,640,511, forward strand.
TTTATTTCATGATTCAATTATCAATTAATCACCAAGTCAATCACAAATCAATTCCAGGTTCCTAATTACTCCAATTTAGGAATTCAATTATCAAGGGAAACTAGAAAATCCATAAACTCACATTCACATATCAAACACATGACTATGGGAGTTTGATTTAGACCACCTACCTCGGTTTATTGATGGATGTTAGCCCAACAGAAATCCCAAAAATCTGAGTGGCACAACGTCATCAATCAAGTTCCAGATCTAAATCCCTAAACCAAAATTAAGATCAAAGGCATCAAGATCTTGAAAAACTAGATCTAGATCCACGATCCTAGATCTAGATCTCAACTCATAGGTTTAAATCCATGTAAATGGTGTAGATATTCCATAAAAAGATCAAGGAAATATAGATGAATGAATGGAAGAAGAAACGAGATGAAATCCACTTACCGAGAAGAGAGAGGATCTTCAATCTAGGTTTTTGATCTCGAAGAACAATTTTCAAATCACCTTAGAATCCCTCCGGAAGGATCTGATATGACCTAGAATTTGTCAAGCCCAAGCCAAGGTTTAAATATGGGGGTCTTTGGGGTTCATGTGGTTTTAAAAGGATTTTTGGATAATTAATCCCACATGCACAGTTTCCTAGGCAGAGGCGCACAGTTAGGGAAAACCATGCGCAAACCGTGCAGACCTCTCTGTCCAGGTTTGCATGTTTGGAACGGTTTAGCCGCACAGTTTTTCAAATTGTGTGAAAACCATGCACAACCCACCGTTCATTAGTTTTTATTAAAAAAATCACCCAAATGCACCCCAAGACACTACTCCAAAACAAAGGTACTTAAAAACTTCAAAAATTGTCTGAAAACACACCCGAGATGACTCTAAAAAAGGTAGGGATATTAAAATCATGTTAATTTGTATAGAATGTATAAACATTAATTACATAACCATTATAATATAATACATACACACTTGTTCCTCCAGCTAGCCATCGAAGTCGTTCTAAAATTGAGTCTGGATTTTCATCTGACTCCTTAAAAATATGGTCCTGAAACCATCCTATAAACTATTGATTATGTGTATTTGATATTTATTTTTCATCCCTTGATGGATTCAAATGCCTAATAATTTCTTTTTGAGTTTCAATATATGGGTCAACCTCCAAACTATTATGAAAAACATAAAGGTGGGACTACTCCCAATCTATAATATTAATTGTGACAACATCTCTTCCAAAAATTCATTCACCCGTAAGCCACCCAGTGTGACAAGATTTTGATAGACCAATGATTTCCACATTGGATAGGTATTCAGTACATAATTTAGTGGCTTGCTCAACAATATATCACTCCACAATATAACCCTCTAACCAACTTCTATTTTTGACATACCCTTTCAAAATATTTATATATCATTCAATAGGGTACATTCATCTATAGTGTAAAGGATTACATAATCAAATCTCTCTCACCAAGTGAACCATAAAATGAACTATCATATCAAAGAATATTGGTTGGAAGAACATTTCCAATTCACATAATATGACGGAAATTTCTCTTTCCGTAGCCGAAAATTTCACCAGGTCTATAACTTTACTGTATATAGCTTTAAATAAGAAATAGATCTTGGTTAATGTATGATGTAAATTCTTGGAAAAAATTCAATGTAAAGCTATAAGAATTAAATATTTCATCAAAACATGGTATCTGTGTGATTTTAGACCCTTTAACTTTAAATCTCTCATTGAAAAGATGTTCTTAATATTTAATCAATACCCCTCTAGAACCTTTACATCATTTAAGAAGTTTTAAAACTGATATCTCTCTTATAATGTCTTGGATTTTCCATGTGTTATTTTTAAATATTATATGCAATTATTTTGATACCATACCTTTTGATGGCGTGCGATTCCAAGGCTCAGAGTGCCCAGAATAAATGTTTAAAATAAATTAAAATTTTAAACAGCGCGCGTGAGCGGTTTTCCTGTAAAAGTGGAATAAATTTTAAAAGAGTGTTCAGATCAAAAATTCGAGGGCACCGTTGCATTCAGAGCAGCGACTTTATCTTAGGTGAGTCCTAACATCGATTGGTGCGAGTCAGCTACAAGAGTTAGTTTTTGGACGTTTCATGGAAATAAAATAAAATAATAATTTATTTTATTTAAAAGTTTCCTTTTTACGCAGAGACCTAATTTCTCCCTTTTAAATACCTACATATGGAAAGTTTTTAGGGTTAGCCTCATAACCCTGTGAATTGATAGAGATCCTCTTGGAGAATCAGAGGAGAAACCGTTGACGGATGATGACGACGTATCTCAGATCCGACAAACCTCGCCAATGAACACGACGCGGTGATCGTTCTTCAACCAGATCGAGGTAGGGGCTGGTATTTCGATTCTTCTTTCCCTGTTTTTGGATTTAATGACGAATGTGGATCAACCCACGAACATGTTGATCCGAGGATCGTGCATTCTCGCGGGAGAGTGTTATCTTCCATTTCTTTTGGGGAATTGATATGATAGTTGTTTGTTTATCATTTTATTTTTCTCTATTTGATCCTACTAACGGGAGCAGATCAACGCCATGAAAAACGATGGCAGAGGTTAGTTCCTAGTTTTTCTTTTGGATATCTTCCCCCTTCTTACTTGTGTTCTCAGTGTTCTTCACGGAGCAATGAACAACGGATCATTGCACATCTGTTCTACAATTCAACATTCCCAAATTGAAGATCTAACATCGCAACAGCCTAGCGGAGGTGTGACGACGATAGCAGATGACGAATCGGACCGGATCGAGAAAGACCATTCTTTGATAATTCTTCACGCAGGTGGATCAATGTGCATTTTCGGAACTGATTGGAGATACAAAACCAAAGGAATCGGCTTCGTGGTGTTAGGGTGACCTAAACCCTTGAGTTTCATGGTTATCAGATAGCCGGATCGAAGAACGGGGTAGCATGGAAGGCGCAACGGTGGAGGTTCACGATTCTGGAAAATTCTAGAATACACGGCGTGCTCCCCAAAGAACACGGTGTGTGGGTCCTTATGCGGGACTCAGCATGTATCCCAAGAAATACACATACATGGGATGGAGTACACAACTGTGTACTCCACCACACAGCCAGACCAGGCCAGCTACACGAGTTACCCCGTATACCCGTTACACAGGATGGTGCACACGAGATAAAGCCGTGTACAGGCACACGGCCACGTACACAGAGCCGATCCCACTTACTCAGACACAGCATGTGATCTGTACTACATGTCGTGTACTAAATTTTCTACACGACAAGCCTTATGACATGGGTTGTTGTACACAATCAGTACCTGGAGTCAGAAGACACGGCGTGTGACAGACCTGCATGCCGTTTTTTTTTAGTACATGGCTTGATCTTCTTGTCCACCGTATCTTAGACATGTTTTGTTTGGGTTATTTCCCCTTTTTCTCGTTCCCCTTAAGATCAGATATCGTTTCCTTCTATAGGAGTATGATCTCTTCAACAGGAATTTCTGAGATAGAGTCAGGTATCCCTCCGAGAGTCCCGGAGCGAGATCCTCTATCCATTCTTGACCCTAGGAGAGTCAGTTATCGATGTGACTACTTCAACAGGGTGTTTATCCTCTACCTAGAAGGTGAATCTAGATGAGTCGCGGTATCCGCTAAGGCCCTGGAAGTGATCCTCATCTATGTATAGAGATCTCTCCCCACTCAGGAGTGTGTTCTCCTAAAATGAGTGTATCTATATCTCGTGACTTTTCCCAACAGACAGTACTTCTCGGGCGGACATCATCAGAGCTATCATACTCGTGGAGTGAGTTCTCCTGGACGAGTGCTTCGTGTAATCTTTGAACTGAATCCCTAGTGGGGGTATGCGGTTGCGTGACTTGTCTCTAGACTGCGGGTTTGGGTTTTGAGTATATATGGATTGTGTTCTGCTATTATATGTTCAGTATGCATATACTGTATAGATCTGACTGTGCCTTTACTTTTTGTATTGATTTGTGGTTTTCAGGGTCCTCTACTGAGTATTGTTATACTCACCCATGCATGGGCTTTTCCTGCATGTGTCGTGTCTTGTGCAAACGAGTAGCCTTTTGACAGAGTCCAGGGCAGACCAGGATAGGATCGAGCCTTCTGAGTTCCCAACAGACCGAGGTGTTCCTATGGCTACGAGCATCAGTCCTAGTACCTCTTTGTGTTTACAGGTTGGACTTTATAGTTTTCAGACTCTTTTTTTTTGTGGTCTTGTATTCTGGCCCAGTTTACTTTCAGTAATTTACTTTCCATCGTAATCTGTTGGTTGGGTTTAGTTCTATGCGTGCATTATGTTCCTTAGTGGTTCTTTTAAGTTTCAGTATTTATAGGCTTGGAGATATGTGTGTGTGTGTGTGTACAAGTACTTAGTTAATGCCTCCCATATTAGTAATATGCCCACTCGGTGCTAGTCACCAGCCCCTGGCCTATTGGAGGTGGGCTTGGGGAGTCGCAGTGTGGTCCCCACTGGGTCAGGTCGTGACAGAGTGGTATCAGAGTTGGTCGGTTCTACCTTAGAACCAAGATTCTATGAGTTTGTTTTGGGACAACAGTGTTAAGTGTTTCGGGCTCAGCTTTCAGGCTAAAGACTCCAGTGTTGGTGCGGGCGGCCGATGTATCCATACACCAGGACTTTGATAACCCGATTTATGACTCATTACATGAAAACACTAGTTGCGGGGGAAATAAGAGATTGGTACATGCATCATATAGGAATGGGTTGTGTTTTCCATGTCCTTTGTGTCAGCTATCCAGATATACTCTTTGACCATGGTACATCTAGTTCCATACAGGATGCCTCCACGATGCATACCCGCTATGATTCAATAGCGTGATCATGAGGATGACCCCCTTAGTGATGAGGCTTTGATACAGGGACCAGTTCCACAGGCGTTGCCTCCAAGTGGTGCACCTACAATACCACCACCAGTGGAGCAGTCTGTGGTACCTGCAATACCGACCGACGAGGGGTGCAGGCTGAGCGTGCTCCATGAGTTCCAGACACAGATACCCCTCAGGTTCTGAGGCAATCCCAACCCTTAAGTTTCTAAGGACTGGCTTGAGGTGGTGACTAGAGTTTTCCGTCTAGTGAGGACACCAGCAGACCAGATGGTGATCCTAGTAGCGAGCCTTCTTCAGGGTTCAGCGGGACGATGGTGGAGTCTGACCACACAGACTCATGATGAGGAGACTCTTTCATGGATGGAGTTTGAGCATCTCTTTAGGGAGGAGTTCTCTTTGGTTACGCTGAGAGCAGTGCGCATCTAGGAGCTTCTCCAGCTCTAGTAGGGCAGTTTTATGGTAGTCTACTATTCATCGAGGTTCACCAGCCTCACCAGGTACTCGATGGATATGGTCAGGGATCAGTACTTTAGAGCTTGGACCTTTGATTGAGATCTAATATGGGACATATGAGCTAGTATCGTGCCTCTTTTCATTCCAACTTATGCCGGAGTGCTCGAGCGAGCCTTGGTGATCGAGAGCTTCTTAGCGGAGAAGATACAGCCGACGACAGTCAGCAGTAGGTAGGCAGGTTTGAAGACCTTGGAAGTAGGGAGATAACATCAATAATAGGTATCAGGACGTGGGAGATGTCACAAGAGGACCCAGGATAGGGGTTTGGCAGTCCAGGGCTCTCAGGCTGGATCTAGTCAGCCTAGGGAGAGGTGATGCTACTCGTGCGACGATAGGGGATATCTTGCTAGAGATTGTCTGACCCATCGAGTTGCTGATAGGGAGACGGTGGATAGACTATCAAGGCAGAGTCAGAGAGTGGATTAGGCAGACTCGCCAGGTGGCGGATGTGGCAAAGGAGCAGGGAGAGTTATAGGTGGTGGCAGATGCTTCGATCTAATTCCACCACCACCCCCAGGAGGTACGCACTTGGCTCAGGGACCTGGGGGACAGGGGCGGGGATGTTTACATGCAGTCAAGGAATATGACCCAAGGACTCCATGGATGATCTGAGGTATGATTTGTGTCTTCTCTACCTTAGCTGTCATACTTATAAACACAGGTGTCAGTCCTTCCTTCCTTGCCACATGCCTTGTGCGAAACCGTGAGATTCCAGTAGATCCGTTGACTTAATCCTTATGCTTTGAGACACCTATGGGAGGAGACTTGATGATCACACACCTTTTGAGACAGTGTGATCTTACCCTTGGAGGTGAGAGTTTTGGTTGGAACCACTTGGTGGTAGCATCGAGTACTTATGACGTCATTCTCGGTATGGATTAGTTATCCTGAGTCCATGCCTAGATTGACTGTTTTAGGCGAAGAGTGTGGTGTGTCTGCAGTGATGGGACGAGGTTTTCCTTTGTTAGTGAAAGGGAGACTCAGGCAGTACAGAATGGGCTCATGTATAGAAGGGTGCAACCAATCACTCATGAGTTGGCTAGCCTCACCCTTAGGGCGGTATATTTTATGAGCTTCTAGTTCCCAGCAGTAGTGGCGGAGTACGAGAACATCTTTCCCGAAGATGTTCTAGGACTACCTCCCCACTGGGAAATTGACTTCTGCATCGAATTACACCCCAGGAAGAAAACAATTTCCTCATCCGCATATCGGATGGCTTCCATAGAACTTCATGAGCTGAGGGTGCAGTTGGAGGATTTGCAAAGTAAGGGTTTCATGAGACCTAGTGTTTCACCCCGGGTGGCCCTAGTTTTGTTTTCCAAGAAGGAAGATGGGAGTTTGAGGTTGTGCGTGGATTACTGGTGCCTGAACTAGGTAACGTTGAAGAATAAGTATCCACTTCCTAGGATTGATGACCTCTTTGATCAACTAAGAGGGGCATAGTGGTTCTCGAAGGTTGACCTTCAATCAGGTTACCACCAGTTATGTGTACGCGACGAGGATATACCAAAGATGGATTTTAGATGCCGCTACGATCACTATGAGTACTTGGTGATGCCTTTCGGCATGACAAAATCCCCCTCAATGTGCATGTGACTGATGAACCGGATCTTCTATCTGTACTTAGACCAGTTCGTAGTGGTCTTCATCGACGACATCCTTGTGTACTCGACGTTAGAGTAGGAGCACGTGAGACACCTGCGGATGGTTCTATATGTACTCTGGGAGCTCCAACTTTATGGGAATATCTTGAATTTTCAGTTCTGTATTTAGGAGGTCCACTTTCTAGAACATGTCATTTCAGAAGATGGAGTAGTTGTGGACCCAGACAAGGTAGAGGCAATGTTAGCATGGGAGTCACCTCGGAGTGTGACAGAGGTGCGGAGCTTCCTTGGGTTGGCAGGATATTACCGAAGATTCATTACTGATTTCTCTTGAATATCAGCACCAATGATAGCCTTGACCAGGAAGGGGTAACCCTTCATGTGGATGGAGAAGTTCCAACAAGCTTTCGAGCAGTTAAGTCAGAGTTTGACGAGCACCCTGATCTTGAGATTATCGGAGGAGGGTGTTGAGTATGTAGTTTTTTGTGACGCATCGGGGACCGGGCTTGGATGAATCCTGATGCAGAGATAGGAAATGATTGTTTATGGTTCACGCCATCTTAGGACACATGAGAAAAACTATGCGACCCATGATCTCGAGTTGTCGGTGGTAGTCTTCGGTTTGAAGATATGGTGACACTACCTTATGGGCGAGCGGTTCATCATCTACTCTGACCAAAAAATTCTCAAGTATATATTCTCGCAAAAGGATCTGAATTTGAGATAGAGGAATCATCTAGAGTTCCTCCAGAACTATGATTTTGAGGTCATCTATACTCCTAGGAAGGGGAACAAGGTGGCGGATTCTCTTAGCAGAAGGTCGAGCTCGCAGCTGTTGTGCAAAGTGACAGAGCAGTTAACCACGTTGCAGTTATCCTTCGTGGATAGAGAGGATTTTTCTTACCTTCAGTAGATGGTTGTCACCCCTCCACTCTTACAATGAGTTAGGGAGGAACAACTTGGGGATGTTGATTGTGAGGCTTTACGTGATCAGTTATCCATGGGACATGCTCCTGATGGATATTCGCAAGGTGAAGTGCACATACTTCTTTTCAGGGGATGCACTTTTGTACCTGTGGCATTGTGGAAGGTCCTGAGGGATTTTAATACATCTCCCTTGGCAGTAAATCCTGGAGTGGTGAAGATGTACCAGGATCTCTAACAACAGTTCTGGTGGTTAGGCATGAAGAAGGCAGTAGCAGAGTTCATTTCTCAATGCCTTACATGCCAGCCGGTGAAGGCTGAGCACCAGGTTCCGGCGGGTTTAGCTCTCCCCCTGGAAGTTTTAGAGTGGAAGTGAGATGGAATATCTATGGACTATGTGATGGGCTTACCATGGATTTCTAAAGGGCATGATTCCATCTGGTTGATCGTTGACCGACTCACCAAGTCGGCCCACTTCCTAAATGTTAGGAAGCAGAATTATGTAGAGAGCTTGGGACACCTCTACGTGCAAAAGATAGTTTGGCTTCATGGTGTCCCTTCGACAATAGTCTCAGAACGAGACACCCGTTTCATGTCTCATATGTGGAAGGGATTGTAGGAGGCTTTTGGGACTCAGCTATGCTTGAGAATGATGTTTCATCCCCAGACCGATGGTCAGATGGAGAGAATCATTCAGGTTCTAGAAGATATGTTGTGGGCCTGTTGATTAGACACTAAATGAGGCTAATATTCATTGTTAATATATATAATATTCATGTTATTTATTATTCAAAAACACCATTTTAGTTCATTTTACACTTTGAACATCATTTCACATTATGATTGTAATACCTTCTTAAAATGCACTATTATGTGGTACATTTTTTAACATCATTTAAAGTACCCAATGATTCATATGATTTTAAGGAATGTAATTATACATCTTTAAATTTGATATTTTGGTAAATTTATCTACACTTCAATATGAACATGTTTTATTCAGGGATCAATGGATAATTCATGGAAGAATATGGGGATATTTTGTGATGAAAGGAAACAATTCTGGAGAAGTCATATTAGACACCAGCCCACTGATTCGAATGTGGGGCCCAACATACAGGCCCAATGAAGCCCAAATTTAGTGTTATTCTAGAATACATTTATAGGAACAAATAATTCTTCATGAGATGATGCTAATTCGGCCTCTATGGTGGTCATTAAGGTGGCCCAAGTTAGAGATAAAATTCTGGGCTAGATTCTGCAGCCCAGAAAAACAGCCCACTAATCTAATCATATCTCTGAATATACAAATCCAAATGGGCCCAAATTTTATAGGATGTTATAAGACATCCGAGGATCCATTTTATTCTTGTATGGCCCACTCTTATTCGTCCATATAGAAGGTCTTCCAAGCACGTCTGTTTGGTGGATGAAAGTTGGCTGCCACCTCGGGTCAAGGGTGAAAAAATCAACTCTTTTTCAACTTTCCACCCACCTATAGACTACCATAATCAAGTGGGAAGCTTTGTACTATTGGAGGATCGACTCAAGGCTCCCAAAATGCCTATTTAAGGCAGTGGTGTGGGAGGATTTTTTTCATCTTTGAGCTTTGTTTGCATCTTAATGTTATGCTGCCAATTTCTCTTTGTAACGTTCTTCCTTCACATGTAAGTTGTTTTAATTCATCCTAGTTTTTTAATAAAAGTTCTTCTTCTACTCTTATTGTGTTGTTATACATATCACGTTGATACTGTTGGTTCAAGGTTTTAATTTATTTACACCATACTTTGTGATATTTATCACACAACGGTGGAGTGATCGATTTTTGTTGTTGTTTTTTTTACTTCTTCAATTCCACCCTCATAAGTCTACTTCCCACTTCTGTTGAAGACATGTAATCAATGGTGGGCTAACTCTTTTATGGGTTTATCCAAGGGAGTAGCAAGGGGATGGATTGGATGTTATTTCTCACTCCATTAATGGCTAATCACTTCTTTTAAATGAGATTTTTATTTGATGATTTTAAAACATCTTCATCCTTATTGAATTTAAGGTCACACATTTCAAGTGCTAATACGAACCTTTACCTTGGAGTGCTCAATGCTTTGATCCTTCAAGTGTATGGGTGATTAGTATTAGGTTTTGTAGGAATTAAACCAGTAAATGATGATTATGTTTGATCTTCTTAAATGAACCCATCTCAATTATAAGAAATTGAAATCATTAAAAAAAGGAATTCATCCAATCCACCCTGAGAGATAACATAGGATCAACTCATTACCTTAATTTAAATTAACTTAAAACTATTAGTGATACCTTAAACCCATATAAAATCAACCCAAGTTGGCCACTTCATAGCCAAAAACAATCCATAAAATGTACGTGTCTGTAGGTACTTCTTAGGTCTCTGAGGATTCGACAACCCAAGCTAGACTACAAGGATCGTCCTACCTTCTTCTCTTGGGTAAATTTGAGCATGAATCACCTATATCTTGGACTTTGGTCATAGTTGGGAGGGCCACCTACCACTGGTGGAGTTTTCATATAATAACAGCTACCACTCCTTCATTGATATGGCACCTTTCGAGGCCTTATATGGGAGACCCTGTTGGTCACTACTTTGTTGGACTGACCCCAGAGAGTCAGCACTCATGGGTCCAGAGTTGGTGCGAGCTACCACCGAGAAGGTGCAGATCATCCGGGAGCGGATGAAGACTGCACAGAGCCGACATAAGTCTTATGCTGATAGGTGACGGAGACCTCTGGAGTTCGAGGAAGGGGACCATGTCTTCCTTAGGGTCTCACCTCGGTAAGGGTTACGAATATTTGGCCGAGGGGGCAAGCTATCTCTGACGTTCATTGGACCTTTTTAGATACTATGCAGATTTGGAGAGATGTCATACCGCCTAGCTATACTTCCACAATTGCACCGGGTACATGATGTCTTCCACGTGTCGCAGCTGAGGAGGTACGTGCATGACCCATCACACGTCATCAACTGGGGCGAGCTAGACATCAAGGATGGAGCGACCTTTGTTGAGTACCTGGTGGAGATCGATGATCGGTAGGATAAGATCCTTCATGGGTAATTGATTCCCTTGCTGAACATTCTATGGCAGCACATGAATCTTCAAGAGAGCATGTGGGAGCGGGAGACTCAGATCCATGCCCAGTACCCACATCTTTTTGAGTAGCTCTTCTTTTTTCTTTTTGGGGACGCAAAGACCCAAGGTGGGGAGAATTTAATGTCTCGGATTTTTTGAGTGTTATTTTTAAATATTATATGGAATTATTTCGAGACCAGACCTTTTAACGGCATGCGATTTTGAGGCCCGGAGTGCCTGGAATAAATGTTTGAAATAAATTAAAATTTTAAACAGCGTGCGTGAGTGATTTTCCTATAAAAGTGGAATAACTTTTAAATGAGTACCCAGATCAGAAATCGGAGGGCACTGTTGCATTCAGAGAAGCGACTTTATCTTAGGTGAGGCCTAACATTGATCGGAGTGAGTCATCTATGAGAGTTAGTTTTTGGATATTTAATGGAAATAAAATAAAATAAAAATTTATTTTATTTAAATGTTTCCTTTTTGCATGGTGACCTAATTCCTCCCTTTTAAATACCTGTGTATAGAAAGTTCACAAGGTTAGCCTCATAAACCTGTGAATTGAGGGAGAGCCTCTTGGATCATTGGAGGAGAAACCGTTGACGGACAACGACGATGCATCTCGGATCCGACGAACCTCAACAACAAACGCAACGCGGTGATTGTTATTCAAACGGTTTAAGGTAGGGGTTGTTATTTCGATTCTTCTTTCCCTATTTTTGGATAACGATGAACGTGGATCAACCCATGAACATGTTGATTTAAAAATCGGGCGTTCTCGTGGGAGAGTGTTATTTTCTGTTTCTTTCAGGGAATTGATATGACAGTTGTTTGTTTATCATTTGATTTTGCTCCGTTTGATCCTACTAATAGGAGTGGATCAACGCTGTGACGAATGACAGTGGAGGTTTGTTCCTCATTTTGATTTTGGATTTCTTCCCCCTTCTTACTTGTTTTCTTCGCGTTCTTCACAGAGAAACAAACAACAGATCGTTGTGCATCCTTTCTACAATGCAATGATCCCAAATTGAAGGTCCGACAACGACCTAGCAGAGGTGTGACGACAATAGCGGACGACGAATCAGACCGGATCAGGAAAGACTATTCTTCAAGCGTTCTTCGCACGGGTGGATAGATGCGCATTTTCAGAGCCGATTATAGGTACAAAACCAATGGAATCGGCTTCGTGGTGTCAGTGAGACCTCAACCCTTAAGTTTCATGGCGATCGGACGGTCGGATCGAAGAACAGGGCAGCACAGGAGGCGCGACGGCGAAGGTTCATGATTCTGAAAAATTCCAGAATACACAGTGTGTTCCCCAAAGAACATGACATGCGGGTCCTTACACGGGACTCAACATGTATCTCGGGCGATACACGAACACGGGATGGAGTACACAACCATGTACTCCACCACATGGATAGACCAGGCCGGTTGCATGGGTTACCCTGTGTACCCATTACAAAGGATGGCGTACACAAGATAAAGTTGTGTACGGGCACACGACTGCGTACACGAAGCCGACACCACTTTCTCGGACACGGTGTGTGGTCTGTACTACACGTCGTGTACTGAGTTTTCTACATGACATGCCTTATGACACAGGCCATTGTACACGGACAGTACCTGGGGTCAGAAGACACGGCGTGTGATAGACCTACACGCTGTGTACTTTTCAGTGCATGGCTTGATCTTATTTTCCACCATATCTTGTACATGTTTCATTTGGGTTAGTGCCCCTTTTTCTCATTCCACTGAAGGTCATGTATCATTTCCTTCTACAGGAGTATGATCTCTTCGGCAGTGCTTTCTGAGATAGAGTCAGTTATCCCTCTAAGAGGCCCAGAGCGAGATCCTTTATCCATTCTTGACCCTAGGTAGAGTCAGGTATCGATGTTACTACTTCTATAGGGCGTCAATCCTCTACCTATAAGGTGAATATGGATGAGTTGCGGTATCCACCAAGGCCCTAGTAGTGATCCTCATCTGTGTATAGAGATCTTTCCCCACTCAAGAGTGTGTTCTCCCGAAATGAGTGTATCTATCTCTTGTGAATTTTCCCAACAGACAGTACTTCTCGGGTGGACATCATCAAAGTTATCAAACTCGTGGAGTGAGTTCTCTTAGATGAGTGCTTCGCGGAATCTTCAAACTGAATCCCTAGCGGGGGTATGCGGTTGTGTGACTTGTCTCTAGACTGCGGGTTTGGGTTTTGAGTATATATAGATTGTGTTCTCCTATTATATGTTCAGTTTACATATACTGTGTAGAGCTGACTGTGTCTTTACTTTGTGTATTGATTTGTGGTTTTTGGGGTCCTCTACTGAGTATTTTTATACTCACCCCTACACGGGCTTTGCCCGCATGTGTCATGTCTTGTACAGATGAGCAGCCTTTTGACGGAGTCCAGGACGGACCAGGACAGGACCGAGCCTTCTGAGTTCCCTATAGGCCGAGGTGTTCCTATGGCTATGAGCAGTAGTCCTAGTACCTATTTGTGTTTGAAGGTTGGACTTTGTAGTTTTCGAACTCTTGTTTTTGGTGGGATTGTATTCTAGCCCAGTTTACTTTTAGTACTTTACTTTCCATCGTACTTTGTTGGTTGGGTTTAGTTGTATGCATGCATTCTGTTCCTTAGTGGTTCTTTTACTTTTCAACATTTTTGGGCTTGGAGATGTGTGTGCGTGTATAGGTACTTAGGAAATGCCTCCCATGTTAGTAATATGACTACTCGGTGCTAGTCACCAGCCCCTGGCCTATTGGAGGCAGGCTTGGGGAGTTACGGTGCGGGCCCCACTGGGTCAGGTCATGACATCTTTTGCCTGGAAAGAGTGTAAGCAGTTGGAGGAAGAAAAGTTCTCTTTAACCCTTCATTGACACCAACTCTTCTTATATTCCCATGTCAATTGTGTCTAACCTAGCCTTAATTTAATCCTTTGTTTTTTCAGGTGCATTTAGCAATGTATCGATGACACTATCACATACATTTTTTTCAATATGCATAACATCAAGAAAATTTTTGATGTACATACAATTCCATTATGGTAATTCAAAAAAAATTGATCTATTTTTTCAACTGGTTTTCATAAGGTTTTTTAAAAATAGTTTACCAAAAGTAGTGACCACATCTTTTACTTTCTCAAATAGTTGATAACCTATTAGTGGAGACGGTGTTGTATGTTCTTTTGAACTTCCCTCGAATGATGTTGTCTAAGATCAATATTTATGCTATCGGGATAGAAATCTATGATGTCCTAGAAACATAGTTTTCGATGAATGTTTCTACCTAATTGACTATGTGCCTTGTTTGCAAATGGGACACCCTTGAGTTCCTTTACTGCTAGATCCTAAAAAATTTCCATAAGAAGGAAATCCATTTATCATTCTATACAACATGGATCTTAACATGAAATATTTATTTTTGTAAGCATCAAACAATGTAACACCTAAATCCCATAATAATTTCAAATCCTTGATCAATGGAGCCAAATAAACATCAATATCATTAACCAGTTGTTTTGGTCCTGATATAAGCATAAATAACATGATGTATTTTCATTTCATGTATAACCATAGTGGTAAGTTATAATTTACCAACATAATCGGCCATATAATGTGAGTTCTGATTTAAAACAAAAAGGATTCACTCCATCTGTAGATAACGCAAGATGAAGTTTTCTCGGCTTGTTTCCAAATTTAGGATACTCATGATCAATTCTATTCCACTGAGGAGAGTCTACTGGGTGATGTAGTTTTCCATCTTTAATTATTGTATATGTGTGTCATGTCAATTTCCCTACAGTCTCCTCACTTCCATATAGGCGCCTAAACCTTGGAATGATTGGAAAGTACCATACAACTTTCGTAGGACCATATTCATCTTTCTTGTTCAAGAAGCACCACACTTTGGACATTTTATAAGTGATTTGTGGTACTTGTGAAATCATATATAGTTATTTGGGCAGGCGTTTATTCTTTCATAGATCATACCCATCGATCATAGCATTCATTTGGCGTCGTATGTTCAATTTAGGAGATCATTATCTTATGTGAGCATGTTATTCAATAGAGAAATCAGTTCTATAAAACTAGTGTCACTCCATCTTTTTCCTACTTTAAAATTATACAACTTCATTACGGCTAACAATGTTGTATATTTAGTGCAACC
This sequence comes from Viscum album, assembly GCA_963277665.1. Lineage (NCBI taxonomy): Eukaryota > Viridiplantae > Streptophyta > Magnoliopsida > Santalales > Viscaceae > Viscum > Viscum album. Next base: position 374,655,692 of record OY728137.1, read on the forward strand.
AGCATATAATGGCATCTTTCCACAACTCTTTAACTTCTCAAATAATTTTGGGCAATCATGAATTTAATATTCAACTATCATTATCATTTTTTCAATACGATCTTCATCATCATTCACATCTATAATCACATCCTTGATGTGGTATTATTCATTGTCCAAACTTGTAATCATATCTGATGATCCATAAAATTCAATGTTATCTCATCCACTAGCTACATTCGCTTTTCCCCATGTTTATTCCAACATTTATAACTTTGATCTATTTTGTGACAGATCAAGTGTTCTTCTAAATCCTCTAGACTAATTAGTCCTAAATAACAACAATGTAAACATAGAAAAAGGATTTGAGAATGGTTATATGCATTATCTTTTGAAAACTTGATGAACTATTTCACTTCATCTTCATACTCTTTTGTTAGATGATTGGAATCCATTCATTATTTATTAATATTCATCCTATTTGATTCAGTAATATTAATATTTAACAAAATAAAATATGTTCAACTAGTTTCATCATCCAACTATATATCTCTCTCAAAAGATCCAAAGGAAGTGAAACAAGCCAGAACAAACCTAAACCTATAAAAATAAAACAACATTTTCTAACATTTTTAACACTTTCAAATCATCCAAACTCTTTGTTTGAAATCCAATTAACACAATAATAATTTTTAAAACATCAAGTCAATGATTACCACTGATTTTAAAACCAAAATCATTCTTTTAAAATATCAATTTAGGCATTTTTCTCAAGTATCATAATTTGAACAAAATATTTAGAAGGTTACATTTTTTATCATAAATCTCATTAAAATTCCTTTTCAATCCATGACCACAAATTTTTAAACCAATCTCATTAAAAATAATTTTTTTTCAAAGAAACCGCATAGAAAGAAAATTCTTGGAAATCGCTCAGAGATAAATTAAGATAAATACTTTAAAACTTAAAAATAGAATTTTTGATGGTAAACAATACCCTTACCTTGATCCCCATAGAAGAATTGAATCTTTTTTATGGATCACATTTAAAAAAGAACCCTATAAACTATTTATCTTTATTAAAATCCAAAGGATGGGTATTTAGGTTATGAGAGAAGGAATATGGGTATAATTTAGATAAAAACCCAAATGCTAGATACTTGGAAAAGGGTGGGGGAAGTGCTTCTTTATACCAAACTTAATGGAATTTTCATGTTGACTTGTGTCATGGGTTTAAAAACCAACCTACGCATCTATCTTCCTTTAATGTGATTTATAATATAGTGATTTTTAATCCTCGTTTTGATCTATAACTTATGAAATACTGGACTTATCACATGCACACAAGCATAACAAAGGATAACAAGGGCTCAATTATGGTGTAAACATATATCAATAAACCTCCTTCCCTCAAGGTTCTAAACTAGCCTTATCTTTATACATATATAATACATACATTGGAAATCCCTTTTGAATCCTTTTTAAACCCAAATTCAATTATAAGGGAACTCACCCAACAAAAATCAAAGCAACAACATGATTAATAAAATAAGGGATTAATCTCAAAACAAACAACTCAATAGGAAACACATAAATCTTTTCATATCATTTAATAATTTTAAAATGAAACTACCCTTTTCCTATTACATGGTGGTTTATTTAAAATAGGGGAACCATTTTATAAAAGTAAGGAAAACCATTTACTAACACGAATGTCTTATTTTAAAAAATTGGAACACTTATTAAAATTAGGAAACCCTTTTAAACAATAGAAAACACCACTTTATAAAACCGAATGTTCTCAAAACATAATGAACAAATCATTTTTCTTGAAGAAAACCTTCACAGTCATTTTATCAAACACCTTAAATTCCTAAAATACCATTTAAAACAAAAGTTCCATTGATTTAAAAAAATTACCCATTTTTTCCAAAGGATAAACAAAAAAACATGGATGAACTTTGATAACAAATTTTTTTGCATCATATGAATCATTGATTTTGATCAAAAATAATTTTAAAACAAAAATAAACCAAGGAACTCTTTATAAAAAGGAAATGGAATAGAAACTCCTACCTCAAGTAGTTGAAACATGTAAGCTATGTTGGATATGACTAGAATAGGCCTCCTAGAATCCCTAACCCTTTTCTTTGAGGAAGAAACAACAAATAAAACACCACTAAACCACCATGGAGAATATTCTAAGTGGAAGAAAGCCTCTTGAAAGTCTCCTAGGTCAAGAGAGTTTGAATGGGGAGGCTTGGGGATGAAGATAAAGTTAAAAATAAAACAAATTAACAAAGGAGCTTACCTTTAAAGGAGCGAAAACGGCGAAGGAGAAGGAGGGCAGTGAGGCAGGGAGAGAAAGTGGCGAGGTAGGAAGAGACGACGGTGAGGTAAGGATAGACGATAGCAAGGAGGGAGAGATAGCGGTGAGGCAGGGAGAGACGGCGGTGACGGCGGGTTCGTGACAGAGGAGGGAAGAGGTGGGGTTCGTGGCAGCAGAGGAGGGATTCGCAGCGGTGGCAGGAGGGCTCGACGATAGAAGATAAGGGTCAGTGATAGAGGTCTGCTTTCATCATAGCTTAAGGTGTGTTAGAGAAGAAGCCAACATTTAGGGTTCATTTATAAAAACGGGTAAGGCTTTTATCAACGCTACCTAAAAAGTGCTTATAAAGATATAATGTTAATAAATTGTTTATATTATTATATATATTTATAAAATTATAATAATTGTATTTATTATACTTATAATTTTATAAAAATATATAATTAATATATTTATTATTATTTTATAATTATATAAATATACCTATATTTATTTATAATTATAATTATAAATATTTTTATTTATTTAAAAAATGTATTTATTTAAAAAAAATTGCATATATTTATAAATATATTTATTTAATTATATACATTTATAACATTATAAGTATAATAATTATATTTATTATAATTTTATAATTATATATATATATATAATTATAAGTATAAATAAATATTTATTTATTTATAATTAAAAAAATATAATAAGTATATATATATATATAGTTGTAATTATAAATATATTTATTTATTTATTTATTTATTTATTTATTTAAATAATTATAAAATTATAAGAAATATATTTATTATATTTATAATTTTATTAATATATATAATTAATATATTTATAATTTTATAATTATTTAAATATTTCTATATTTATTTATAATTATAATTATTAATATTTTTATTTATTTATAAATATTTGTATATATTTATAAATATTTGTATATATTTATAAATATTTGTATATATTTATAAATATTTGTATATATTTATAAATAAATTTATTTAATTATATATATTTATAACATTATAAGTATAACAAATATATGTTTTATAATTTTATAATTATTTATATATATATATATATATATATATATATATTCATTTATTTAAATAATTATAAAATTATAATAAATATATTTATTATATTTATAATTTTATAAATATATTTATTATATTTATAATTTTATAAATATATTTATTATATTTATAATTTTATAAATATATATAATTAGTATATTTATTATAATTTTATAATTATTTAAATATATCTATATTTATTTAGAATTATAATTACAAATATTTGTATTTATTTATAAATATTTGTATATATTTATAAATATATTTATTTAATTATATATATTTATAACTTTATAAGTATAATAAATATATTTATTATAATTTTATAATTATCTACACACATATATATATTTATTTATAATTATAAGTATAAATAAATTATTTATAAATATTTGTGTATAATTATATATATATATATTTATAAAATTATAATAAATGTATCCATTGTAATTTTATAATTATTTAAATATATATATATATATATAGTTATAATTATAATTATAATTATAAATAAATATATTTAAAAAGTATTTATATATAATTAAAATTTTATAATTATAAATATAATAAATATATTTATTATTTAAATATATTTATTGTAATTTTATAAGTATTTATGAGAACATAGTAGATTAATGGGTATAACATGAATGAATCATATACCTAGTAAAGTATCGATCATAAAAGAACGAGTCATCAAATATATAGACAACATGAATAATAATAAGGGTGTAATATATAAATGAACATTCACGATGAGTATATAACATATTCATGTCAATTATACTCACACATCAATATATTTATTGACCAAATTCATTGGAACATATATTTATTTATTTATAATTATAAATATAAATATATATATTTAAAAGATATTTATGTATAATTATAAATATAATAAATATATTTATTATTTAATAAAATTTATTATAATCTTATAATTATTTAAATAGATATTTATTTAATTATAATCTTATAAATACTTTTTTTAAAAGATTATATATATATTTGAATTATTAAAAAAATATTAATTATAAACATGCGTTTTTTATTTTATGTATGCAAATAAATATTATTTTTGAATATAAATATAATAATTTAATATAAATTATTAATATTTTTTATTAAAAACCTTTATCATCGCTAATAATGGCACTGATAAATCTTTCATTTATTAGTGCTTGTTTTAATGCTGATAAAGGGTGGATTTATCAACGCTTTTAGCTAGTGTTGATAAAATCCCCCCTTTTATCAGCGTGTTTTTCTTAGCGTTGATAAAGGTCGGTGTTGCCCTTGCGTCGATCTGTGGTAGTGTTTTTTAGTTTTCTTTTGCATAGTTGTGTCTGTATCGGCCAAGATGGCCTCTGTTGTGTCCCGAATCCTTCCTTCAATGTTACTTTAAGTATGTCGAGATGTTCTTTAATTTTATCATGCTCTGTTTCATTTTGCTTATTTGTATTTCTATTTTTCCAATGGCGCATGGACCTTCGATATACGAAGTGGTCATGCTGGAATTTCAGGAGAAGTTTTGTTGTGTGTTAACTCTGGTTTATGGGTGAAAATGTTCCCAATTCATGTATTTGAATCCCTTGGTGCTTTTCACTAGCCTAGAATGATCGAAAATGCACCTTGGGTATGCCATGGGCCATTAATATACATTACATTATACAACACCCCTCGAAGCCAAAAAAAAATTGACTGACTTTAGGGCATAAACATTACGACTAATATCTCATAATTAAATAATCAAATATCCATTATTCCATGACAATAAGTATTATCCCCATGTTTTAGATAATTTTTTATGATTTTTTATGATAATTGGATGATTTATGAGTCAAATATGATGGTTACAAAACTAATGAGCAATAAAAACAATAATAATCCATAGGGTGCAGCTCAGTGGTAGTTATATCTGTGGGTCTTGGTGAGGTCTCGGTGTGTAACATATCATTACCTTGACCGGGTAAGTTTTCCCTTTTTCTAAGTTTCCTTTTGGTTCAAAGTCCTTAGAAGTGGTTTTCTAGTTTTTCTATAGGTTGTAGAGCAGGTACACGCTATGTACTGGAGGTACACGTCGTGTACTGGTTTCTAGATACAAGTCGTGAATGGGAAGATCACGTTGTGAGAAGGTACACATCGTGTACCTAAGGTACACATCATGTAGGGTTTAAATATTGGATTTTTAACCTAAGGCGATGGGTTTTCAGCATACTTATCCAGCATGGCCTACACGACGTGACCAAGGGGTACATGTCGTGACTTGGCCCATGCCTAGGTTAAAGTCGCATGTTTAGCAGTTTCACTTGGTCATTTTATTTCCAAACCTCCTGGCTCTTGAACCAAAAACATTTCTAAGCATTTTTCAGAGATGCTCCTCCTACCGGATCTGCTTCTTTGGCTTTCGATCATCCATTCACTTGCGGCACGATTCCCAGGTAAGTGTTCTCCCTCATTATTTGAGTTTATCTCTTTCTCCTCTCTTGGGTTTTTGACATATCATCTAGTAATTGATGGATCTATACCCTATGGTGTTGGATCTTTCTTCTACATTGAGTTTTGAGGACTTCTACGCCTTCGTTCTCATTGACAGGTGTCGTTGCAAGTGTTTTATTTCGGGAAGAGGTAGGTGGTTCCATCCCGATTTGGCCAATTTGATTACTATTATATTGCTTGATTTATTTTAATTTCTTATTTAAATTCAATTGATTAAACTTGCTTTTAATTTCTTTGATAAAACCCAATTCTAGTGAATTGGGAGATTTGAAATGGTTTTGGCACAGAAATTTGGAAAACCCCCAATTCCATTGAATTTGGGTGGGTTTGTGGAAATTGGTTGATTTAAATGATTGAATTTAAATTGTGGATTTGATGGAAATGTTTTCTATTAAATTGTTGAATTTAATTGTGGGAAGTATGGAATTTTTTTTGAATGGATTTCAAACTCGTGAAAATGGCTTAAAATGATTTGATAAAAAACTAGTGGTTTTATCTTACGAAAGAGGCATGTTTTTTAATAAAACCTGTTTTGGTTTTAAATGGAAATAAATTGAAAATTTTAAAATGGAATAATAGGATTTATTATATTTTAAGTAGTATTAAAAGAAATTGTTCATCATGTAAGAGCACATGAAAGCCTTAGGTAGTTGGTGAGTTATTTGGGTACACTCTACGCTATGAAAACATTCTATAACATACATGCGGCGGGTCACATCTCCAATGGGAGGGTGATGGGTCGCATCTAGTCAGTGTCAGGTGGATGTGAGTATACTCATTTTTCAGTGTCCACTTAGAGAGTACGGAATCCTATAACTGGTTAATACTATCCTACCTTTTGGAAGATGACCATGTTGCTCGCTTGTTTATTTATATTTGAGATATAAATGTATGTCAATGTTGTTTGAACTGCTTTACATGCCTTCTGAATTTATATAAAATATTTTATATGAATTTTTTACTTAATCCATTGTTTTATAAATGTTTCATCCTTTGTAAAGAAAAGCATGTTCTTTAAAAGTATCTTTCCATCATTTTGTAAATGTATAGCATGTTTTGTTTAAAATGTGCTTTTGAAATTCCAAACCTTTGTACCTTGAAAATTTGAAATCTTTTCTTTGGATAATCTATTTTTAGCATCTGTTATGGTATCTTACTAGGATTAGACTCACACCCTACTTTTTCCTTTGGGTGTTTGTAGACTTTCTTCTTCTAGGTTTGAGCAAGGGGAAAGCATCTCTTGGAGGAGGATCCAGCTGTTGAACCTTGGTCATGGTGAGTTGTGTCCTTAAGGACCTTGGGATATTTTTCCCTATTTGGTACTTTGGTTGTAGCACTTTGGGTTTTTATGCCTTGTTGTATTCTGTTACTTTACTCCCAGTGGAGCTTCCTTTGTTATGCATATTGTCTTGTTTATTTTGCTTTTTCTATGTTTTGTGGCAAATTCATTCCCACTTGCATGTTTTATGATGTTAGGTGCTAGTCGTCGACCCATGGTGATCAAGAACGCCCTTCAGACTATGTCAGTATTAGCTCAGTTATCGGGTTACTAGGATACCATGTGGTATTAAAGGACGTTGTTTACAGATTTTTTCTTGAAATCAGTATGCATTTCTGAAATCTTGTAAGGAGTTGGATGGTAGTTTCAATTGAGTGTCTGGCCAGCACTCACTACAATTAACCTTAAGTCGCTAGGGGTAGTTATGGAATGAATTATTATGGATTAGTTCTAGTCATTTCTCTAATCTGATTTGGATAGAGTGGAATCCAAATATGGTTGTCCATCTATTGAGATTAATTTCCCTCATTTCTCAGTTTTAGTGTTAATATAATGTATTTATTTTTATCTATTGATGTTTTGTAGAATCATTCATCCAAGAAGATGTGTGAATCACATATAGGGAGAGGCTGTTACTGAACCTCAGCAAGCAAATCCTGTTGTTGATCTGGATCTGGTTGAGGTGATTGTGTGCACTGTCCAAGCTCTGGGACAAACAACGCCTCAAGTTCCCGCTCAGGCTCTAGTTGTGGATCCTTAGGGGGATGTTCTTCGGAATCATTCTCAAGAGTTCCTTCACTAGAAGCCACCAGTTTTTAAGGTCTCCATTGAGCATCATCATTATGAGGAATGGTTGAGCAAGATAAAACGTCTATTTGAGTTCCTGGAGACACCTGACATGATCGAGGTGAAGCGCGTCACCTTTATACTGAAAGGACCAAGCAGGAGATGGTGGGATATGATGGTGACGATAGGAAAACATGAGGGCTTATAGTAGAAAGACTTCAAGGTTCTTTTCACCAACCAGTTCTATCTAGAGTAAATGGTGTTGGCTAAGGTTGTATAGTTATTCAAGATTGAGTAGGCTGATAAGATTGTGACTGAGTATTCAAATCACTTTGCTGAGATGGTGTAGTTTGCTCCTAAGATTGTATCTAATGAAAATATGAAGTCTCAATAGTTTTAATTGGGACTTCGATTGAATATTTGTTCTCATATATTCTTGTTGAAGCTGCCCACTTATGTTAATGTGTTGGATAGGATGATAATGGTTGAGATGGAACTAGATGGGAAGTCAGGGTTGATGGGAGTTCCTTTTTCTCCCTGTGGTAGCATTGGTTCCTTCAAAAAAAAATGTAAGCGTGATGATTCTTACGACAGTTCTCAACAGCAGAGTCATTACAGACCTCCTACAGCTCTAAGAGGAAGTTCTTTGGTTTGCTATCAATGTAGAAATCCAGGAAATTCTAAGAGGGTTTTCACTGAGGAACCTAAGGACTTTAGTTCCTATGGCCATTCAGAACACTTATAGAGATTTTGCCATCACTTATCTACTCCACGTGGGATAGGATCGTCATCTCCTCCTAAAAATGTGGGGAGATCAAATGCTTCACGTTCAAAAGGGTTCCAGCCACAAGCATCCAGAATGAAGCTTCTTCACATAGTGGAAGAGTCTCCAGAGGAAGCAGACACGGGTTTGATGATAGTGAGAAGTACCATTACTATAGCATCATCATTAGTGACTGCACTTTTTGATACTAGTACATCTCACTAATTTATTTCATCCCAATCATTAACCTTCTTAATATTCCTATGGATAAATTATCTTGTGTAATGGATATTACTACACCCCTTGGTACGAAGAGAGAACATGGCCTTCGTAGTCCCACTTGTGTCTTCTCTCTTTTAGATGTTGAGCTTGCTTGGATTTTTATGGTTCTCAACATGAAATCTCTTTACGTCATATTCGGAATGGATTGGCTCATTACCAATAAATCTCAGATTTATTGTTATCTTCAACGAGTCTACCTTATTACACCCAGTGGCATGCCTCTTGTTTTCCAAGGAAATTTAGACCCAAGGTCAAGTAGAGCCAGACCTTCTTATCCAGAATTAGGGAAATTGATATCAACATTTGCTTTTGATTTGGAGTGGGATTCAATGAATGATGATCTCCCTCTAGTCATCATCGAATTTTATGATGTGTTTCTTTCAGATTTCTTAGGTCTGCCACCAGTGAGAGAGGTTGAGTTTTCTATTAACTTAATGTTTGGAACTCAACCAGTATTTATTCCCTCTTACTGAATGACTCCAGCTAAATTGAAAGAGCTGAAGTCCCATTTGGACGATCTTCTTGGGAAAGGATTTATTTACCCGAGTGTGTCACCTTGGGTAGTGTCATTTCTCTTCACCAAGAAAGTTGATGGTTCTCTTCACCTATGTGTTGATTATCGAAAGTTCAATCAAGTTGTGATAAAGAACAAGTATTTTTTGCCACAGATTGATGATCTTTTTGATCAATTGAAAGGTGTGAAGTTGTTTTTGAAGATCAACCTTCAATCTGGTTACCATAAGATGAAGATAAAAGAATCTAGCATTCAGAAAATTGCCTTTCATAGTAGGTAAGACCACTATGAGTACCTCGTTATACCCTTTGATTTAACAAATTTTCATGCAGTTTTAATGGATTTAATGAACAATATTTTCCACGAGTATCTGGATACCTTTGTGTTAGTATTTTTGGATTATATTTTTGTCAACTATGAGTCCAAGAAGGATCATGTGCAACATCTAAGGGCAGTTTTGAGTCTGCTGAGAAATCACCACCTTTATACTAAGATTTCAAAGTGTTATTTTTATATTCAAGAAGTGAAATTCTTAGGATATGTGGTGTCATAACAGGGTATATCAATTGATCCTGATAAGGTGAATACTGACATGACTTGGGAGCAACCACAAAATGTCTTTGAGATCTGGATCTTCATGGGCTTAGCTGGATATTACTGCAGGTTCATGAAAGACTTCTCGAAGTTGGATTCTCTGATGACTACTCTAACTCAGAAGGGGGTAAAGTTTGTGTGGAATGATAAATGTCAGAGTTCTTTTGTCAAGCTGAAATGTTTGTTGACTACTGCACTGGTATTGACTCTTCTAGAATCTAGGCAGGGCTATGTGGTTTTTTATGATGTATCAGGTTCAATCTTGGGCTGCATTATTATGTAGGGTGATCATATAGTATCATATGAATCTCATCAGCTTAGGTCACATTAGAAGAATTATCCTACCCATGACCTGGAACTTGCAGCAGTGATGCACGCACTTAAGAGTTGGCGACACTATCTTTTTTGCGAAAGGTTTATGGTGTATTCAGACCACAAAATCCAGATTTATATCTTCTCTAAAAAATATTAGAATATTTAGAAGAGGCATTGGGTGGAGTACCTACAGTCTTTCGAATTTTACATCACCTATACCTTAGGGAAATGGAATGTCATTGCAGATGCATTAAGTAGGAAACTTCAAACCCGAGTAGTGAAATAATCCTCAGAAGAGTGTAATTTGATGGATATCTTTGCAAAATTGCATATTAAAGTTTAGGAGGAAGGGTCTAAGGTTTCTTTAGCCAGTGTTCAGTTGAAATCTTCCCTCATTGAGTTCATTCTTCACGATCAATATATTTATGATAAGTTTTGTATGATTAGAGAATCCCTTAATAGTAGGGAGGCAGTTTCCATGTGGTTTTTCTCCAAAGAGGGTGTTCTATGTTATTGGAACTGATTCGTTGTGTCGTTATCAACAAGGAAGGTTGTGATGGTAGATTTCCATAACTCCCAATGGGTTGTGCACCCAGGAACCACAATAATGTTCTATGATGTGTGATGGTAGTTCTAGTTTCCAAGAAATATATGAGACATTGCTGGGTTTGTCTCTCATTTCTATATATGCCAGCAAGATAAGTTTTAGCATCAGAAACCTTCGGGTTTAATTTATCCACTTCCAGTTCCTACTTGTAAGTGGGATGAGATCTCTATGGACTTTTTAGTTGGGTTGACATGTACCCAGATAAAGAAGAATGCAATTTGGGTTGTGATCGATAGGCTGACCAAGTCAGCTCACTTTATACCCATTTGAGATACAACCAAGGTTGAGGAGTTGGGAAGTCTCTATGTGAAAGAGATTGATTGTTTGAATGGAGTTCCACCTGCTATAGTCTCTGATAGGGATCCTCGGTTTACTTATCACTTTTGGGAGAGGCCTTCAGGAGGCACTGGAATCTTAGGTCCATTTGAGCACAACCTAACATCCACATACGGATGGCCAGACAAAAAGAGCTATATATATTCTTGAGGATATGATTTGCTCCAATGTTCTTGACTTTGGTGGGGCTTGGGATGATCACTTAGGGCTGGTTGAGTTTTCTTACAACAACAGTTACTAGTTTGTGATTAGAATGGCACCTTTCGAGGAATTGTGTGGTCGGCCTTTTAAATCTCTTTTGTGTTGGTCAGAGGTGAGTGAAAGTTCCTTGTTTAGATCAATCTTGGTGCAAGAGATGACAGCTAAGATTCAACTGATTCTTCAGAGTATGTTAATAGCACAAATCCGATATATGTCTTATACTAATCGACGTTGTAGACCTTTGGAGTTTTCAGTTGGTGATAAAGTGTTCTTGAAGGTTTCACCCCAGTTGGGTCATCGATGGCTTGGGAGGAAATGGAATCTTGCTTCTTGTTTTGTGGGACCTTTTGAGGTTGTTGAGCAGGTGTGGAAAGTTTCTTACTATTTGGCACTTCCACCACAGCTAACGTCGATACATAACATGTTCCACGTATCGCAGGTGAGAAAGTATCTATCTAATCCATCTCATATTTTGAGATGGAGTGATCTTGAGATCGATCGTGATTTATCTTTGATTGAGTGACAAGTCAGGATAGTTGATTCTGAGGCCAAGGTACTTTGTGGTAGGATGATACCTTTGGTTCATGTACTATGGCATTATGGCTCTGATAGTCATGAGACTTGGGAACACGAGGCACTGATGAGGGAGCAGTGGCCTCATTTATTTGGCATGAAAGATTCTTCATAGGCTTTCTAGGGGTAGAAAGTTTTTATGGTGGAGAGGTTGTAACATCCCATTACCTTGATTGGGTAAGTTTTCCCCTTTTCTAAGTTTCATTTTGGTTCAAAGTCCTTAGAAGTGGTTTTCTGGTTTTCCTGCAGGCTGCAGAGTAGGTACACGTTGTATACTGGAGGTACACACTGTGTACTGGAGGTACACACTGTGTACTGGAGGTACACACTGTGTACTGGAGGTACACACTGTGTACTGGAGGTACACGCCGTGTACTAGTTACTGGATACAAGTCATGAATGGGGAGATCACATTGTGAGCAGGTACACGTACGTCATGTACCTAAGGTACACATCGTGTAGGGTTTAAATATCATATTTTTAACCTGAGGCGATGGGTTTTTCGGTGTACTTATCCAGCGTGGCCTATACGACGTGACCAAGGGGTACACGTCATGACTCAACCTGAACCCAAGTTAAAGTCATATGTTTGGTAGTTTCGCTCAGTCCTTTTATTTCTAGACCTCCTGGCTCTTGAACTAAAACCCTTCCTAGTAATTTTTCAAAGGCGCCCTCCTTCCAGATCTGCTCCTTTGGCTTTCGATCATCCTTTCACTTGCGGTGCAATTCCTGGGTAAGTGTTCTCCCTCATTCTTTGAGTTTCTCTCTTTCTCCTCTCTTGGGTTTTTTATGGATCATCTAGGAATTAATGGATCTATGCCTTGTGGTGTTGGATCTTGCTTCTAGGTCGAGTTTCGAGTTCTTATACACCTTCATTCTCATTGACGGGTGTCGTTGCGAGTGTTTTGTTTCAGGAAGAGATAGGTGGTTTCGTCCCGATTTGGCCAAATTTATTACCATTTTATTTATTGGTTTATTTCAATTTCTTATTTAAATTCAATTGCTTAAACTTTATTTCAATTGATTTGATAAAACCCAATTCTAGTGAACTGGGAGATTTGAACTGGTTTTGGCATGGAAATTTGGAAAACCCCAAATTCCATTGAATTGGGGTGGGTTTTTGGAAATTGGTTGATTTAAATTGGGGATTTGATAGAAATTTTTTCAATTAAAATTTTTGAATTTAACCATGAAAATTAATTGTGGAAAGGATGTAATTGGTTTTGAATGGATTTTAAACTCATGAAAATTGTTTAAAATGATTTGATAGAAATTCAGTGGTTTTATCTTGTGAAAGAGGCATGTTTTTGAATAAAACCTATTTTTGTTTTGAATGGAAAGAAATTGGAATTTTTGAAATGGAAGAATGAGATATATTGTATTTTAAGCAGTCTTAAAATAAATTTCCCATCACATAAGAGCACATGCAAGCCTTGGGTGGTTGGTGAGTTATTCAGGTACACTCTACGCTATGACAGCGTTCTATAACATACATGTAGTGGGTCACATCCCCGATGGGAGGGTGATGAGTCACCTATGTCTAGTGTCAGGGGGGACATGAGTATACTCATTTTTCTATGTCCACTTAGAGATCTTGGAATCCTATAGTCGATTAATACTATCGTACCTTTTGGTAGATGACTATGTTGCTCGCTTGTTTATTTATATTTGAGATATAAATGTATGTCAATGTTGTTTAAACTTATTTACATGCCTACTAAATTTATATAAACTATTTTATATAAATGTTTTACTTAATCTATTGTTTTATAAATATTCTATCCTTTGTAAAGAAAATCATGTGCTTTAAAAGTATTTTTCCATCATTTTGTTAATGTATAACATGTTTTGCTTAAAATGTGCTTTTGAAATTACAAACCTTTGTACCTTGAAAATTTGAAAGCTTTCCTTTGGATAATTTATTTTTGGCATTTTTATGTAATCTTTGGCGGTATCCTACTGGGCTTAGGCTCACACTCTACTTTTGCCTTCGGGTGTTTGTAGACTTTCTTCTTCCAGGTTCGAGCAAGGGGAAATGATCTCTTGGATAAGGATCTAGCTATTGAACCTTGGTCAGGGTGAGTTGTGTCCTTAGGGACCTTGGGATATTTTTCCCCATTTGGTACTTTGGTTTTAGCACTTTGGTCTTTTATGCCTTGTTGTATTCTAGTACTTTACTCCCAGTGGAGTTTCCTTTGTTATGCATATTGTATTGTTTCTTTTGCTTCTGCTATGTTTTGTGGAAAATTTGTTCTCACTTGCATGTTTTAAGATGCCAGATGCTAGTCGTCAACCTATGAGGATTGGGAATTCTCTTTGGGCTATGTCAGGGTCGGCTCGGTTATCAGGTTACCAGGGTACCCGGGCTGGTTCATGACACGATGAGGTCTCGAGTTCGAGTCTTGTTGAGTATATCCCTACATCGTATGTTGCCTTATTTTCATTGTAATTTAGATCATTTTCCTGAATAAACTTAGGCTTTGGCCTCAAATTTTAATAAAAATAATAATAACAAAATTTATTTTTGGGGCGGGGGTGGGGGGGTGAGTACTCATAATCCTCCACGACCTCATCAATGAAATGACACTAATCTAATATTATTTCAATTTACATTAATAAAAATCTTATAGTATTTTGTATTAATTTGATGGAATATGGATCAACAAAGTTAATCAATTTGTTTTAGGATATGGGTCAAATTTGGTTTCCCTAAACCGAGATTATACCCGACTTGACTGTCTGGTTTTGGATAGAAGCAAACTAAGGTAGGTCATTTGTATTTGATTTTTTTATTTTTTTTTTGAAATCCCATTGACCAAGGTTATGAAAATGTTTTAAATTATTTTTTTTGTTATATATATATATAGACACATACACATAGTTTTTACTAGAATTTATATTTAATATTTTAAAGTATTTTTATAAATATATATGTGTTAAATAAAACATCTCACAAAACTCATTGTTATATCTAGATAAATTCTAAATATTTTTCAATGTTGGATTTAGATAACATCTCGCACCCCCTTGTAGGTTTGTTCATGCTTTAGTTTTTATTCAATGTGACACTGCATAACAATTTTATCATAAAAAATAAAATAAATTAAATGAATATAAAAGGCAATAGTATTAAAAAATAAAAATGTATGATTTATAATAAAAATATAACTAAAATACAACTAGATTGCATATTTATAAAAAGTTGAACCCATGAATCATAATATTAAATAAATGAATAAATAAATAATCCAAACACAAATGATTAACACTGTTTTTTTTTTGTGAGATTTTAGTAAAAGAAAAAAATTATTTGATAGTATATAAAGGAAAAGAAAAAAAAGATTGTGATTTCTCTCTTCGTGTTTGGATCAATAACTTAGTAAAAGAAAAGAAATGATTTGAATTTCTTTCTGTATTGTTTGTTGAATCTTTTTAAAATAAGATAAAAGAAATTGTTTTGAGATACATGTAGAAAATAGATATAAGGTTGGAGTTTTAAAATATTAATAACTCTCCACCATCATTTTCATCCAAATCATCCCAACTTTGGAATGATTTAAAAACAATATCACAAGAGAAATATATTTCTCTCTATTTCTCCTCGTATCATTTATCCTCTCTTAACATCACTTTATCAAACATCATAAATGTATTTCTCTTCTTAATATATTTTCTTTTATCTCTATATTTGCAGGAGGCTTGAATGACATGATGTTGTGGCCTTAGATGCCTTGATTTGTGTGCTAGAAATATTTAGTTTCCTTATATTCATGCTCTAGGAATATAGATCCATGTGCCAAACTTTCTATAAATGTAGATGACATTTGGTACGGTGTGATTGAGAATTTTCAACCACCTGCGATAGCGTAATCTACTCTAATGATTTTCGTATGATCTCCTCTAATTATTTTCGTATGATCGCATCATCTCTTTATTCATTCATCTGCTCTCCTAATGTACAGGTCATACCATTGAACCCTTCATGGTGAAGAATGAGTTTCTCTCTCTTCTTACCCCCAACCCTAGTTAGTATTTCAGAATCTCTCAATGCCTTGCTTGATTGTTTGTTGAAATCTCTCTGAACAACATCCACACCATGCATGGATGACAGAAATGGGATTTCCCGCCACCGACTCCAAGCTACACACACTTATATGCTTCTTCACCATCGTTGCTTGTTTCCCCACCACTCAACATCTTCCTCAGGCAGAAGGTACTCACTCTAAATGTTGTTATCTCATTCTCTCCTTCCTCCCTCCATTCCTCAGTTTTCCTTGCACCATCGTTTGCTTGCACGCTGGATTCCCCACAAAGAACGAAAATGAGTTTAGATAAAAAGTTTCATTGTTAGTATTGAGATTTCATTTTCATTTTTCAAATTTCTCACTGGCGTCAGTTTTTCTCATTTTTGTTGCTTTGCATGGGGCAATAAGAGAAATCTTGAACTCGCCCCTGTAGAATGTTTCCTAAATTTCCCACACTTCTTACTTTGGTTCTCCCTTCTCAGTCGTTCTGAATGGCTTGAAATTTTAGGTGTGGGCTATATTTCATTTTTTTCATAATCATATTCCTGCCTTCACCACGCCTCTCCAATTTAAATCCATCCCTAAATCACCTTCCCAGATGACTTCTCGGTTAAATTTTTGAATTATTCCTGCTTATTGCTTTGCTATTCAGTTAGACTCTGGCTTTCCTTTTCCTAATTTCAACCTTATAATTATTTAAATATATCTATATTTATTTAGAATTATAATTACAGATATTTGTATTTATTTATAAATATTTGTATATATTTATAAATATATTTATTTAATTATATATATGTATAACTTTATAAGTATAATAAATATATTTATTATAATTTTATAATTATTTACATATATATATATTTATAATTATAAGTATAAATACATATATTTATAAATATTTGTATATAACTATAAATATATTTATATATATATGTATATATTTATAAAATTATAATAAATGTATCCATTTTAATTTTATAATTATATATATATATATGTATTTAGTTATAATTATAATTATAAATAAATATATTTAAAAATTATCTATATATAATTAAAATTTTATGATTATAAATATAATAAATATATTTATTATTTAAATATATTTATTGTAATTTTATAATTATTTATGAGAACAGAATAGATTAATGAGTATAACATGAATGAATCATATACCTGGTAAAGTATATATCATAAAAAATGAGTCATCAAATATACAGACAACATGAATAATAATAAGGGTGTAATGTATAAATGAACATTCACAATGAATATATAATATATGCACTTCAATTATACTCATGCATCAATATATTTATTGACCAAATTCATCGGAACATATATTTATTTATTTATAATTATAATTATAAATATATACATTTAAAAGGTATTTATATATAAGTATAAATATAATAATTACATTTATTATTTAATAAAATTTATTATAATCTTATAATTATTTAAATAAATATTTATTTAATTATAATCTTATAAATACTTTTTTAAATATTATATATATATTTGAATTATTAAAAAATATATATTAATTATAAACATGCGTTTTTTATTTAATGTATGTAAAGAAATATTATTTTTGAATATAAATATAATAATTTTATATAAATTAATAATATTTTTTTATTAAAAATATTTACCAGCGCTAATAATGGCACTGATAAATCTTTCATTTATCAGCGCTTGTTTTAGTGGTGATAAAGGGTGGATTTATCAACACTTTTAGTTAGTGTTGATAAAAGCCCCCCTTTTATCAACCCATTTTTCTTAGTGCTGATAAAGGTCGACGCTGCCCTTGCGTCGATCTGTGGTAGTGGTTTTTTGTTTTATTTTGCGTAGTTGTGTCTATATTGGGCAAGATGGCCTCTATTGTGTCCCAGATCCTTCCTTCGATGTTACTTTCAGTATGGCAATATGTTCTTTTATTTTATCATGCTCTGTTTCATTTTGCTTAATTGTATTTCTATTTTTTCAATGGTGTATGGACCTTCGATATACAGAGTGGTCGTGCAAGGATTTCAGGAGAAGTTATGTCGTATGTTAACTCTGGTTTAAGGTTGAAAATGTTCCCAGTTCATGTATTCGAATCCCTTGGCGCTTGTCACTGGCCCGAGCGATTGAAAATGTGCCTTGGGTATGGAACGGGCCATTAATATACATTATATGATACAACACCCCTCAAAGCCAACAAAAAATGACTAACTTTAGGTTACAAACATTAAGACTAATATCTCATAATTAAATAATCAAATATCCATCATTCCATGACAATAAGTATTATCACCATGTTTTAGATAATTGTTGATGATTTTTTTATGATAATTGGATGATTGATGAGTCAGACATGATGGTTACAAAACTAATTATCAATAAAAACAATAATAAGCCAAAGGGTGAAGCTCGGTGGTGGTTATATCTGTGGGTCTCGATGAAGTCTCAATGAGGTCTCAAGTTCGAGTCTTGTCGAGTATATCCCTGCATTGTATATTGCCTACTTTTCATTGTAATGTGGCTCATTTTCCCAAATAAACTTAGGCTTCAACCACAACTTTTAATAAAAACAATAATAACGAAATTAGTTTTTGGGGCAGGGGTGGGGGAGTGAGTACTCATAATCCTCCATGACCTCATCAATGAAATGACACTAATCTAATATTATTTCAATTTACATTAATACAAATCTTATAGTATTTGTGTATTAATTTGATGGAATATGGTTCAACCAAGTTAATCAATTTGTTTTAGGATGTGGGTGAAATTTGGTTGCCCTAAACCGAGATTATACCCTACTGGACTACCCAATTTTGTATAGAAGCACACTAAAGTAGGTCATTTGTATTTGATTTTTTTGATTTTTTTAAATCTCACTGAACAAGGTTATGAAAATGTTTTAAATTATTTTTTTGTTATATATATATATATATAGACGCATACACACAGTTTTTACTAGAATTTATATTTAATATTTTAAAGTATTTTTATAAATAAATATATGTTAAATAAAACACCTCACAAAACTCATTTTTATATCCAGATAAATTCTAAATATTTTTCAATGTTGGATTTAGATAATATGTCACACCCCCTTACAGGTTTGTGCATGCTTTAGTATTTTTTTCCAATGTGACACTGTATAACAATTTTATCATAAAAAATAAAATAAATTAAATGAATATAAAAGGCAATAGTATTAAAAAAATTAAAAATGTATGATTTATAATAAAAATATAACTAAAATACAACTAGATTGCGTATTCATAAAAAGTTAAACCCATGAATCGTAATATTAAATAAATTAATAAATATATAATCCAAACACAAACGATTAACACCGTGTTTGGTCAGATTTTAGAAAAAGAAAAGAAATGATTTTATAGTCTATAAAAGAAAAGAAAAAAAAAATTGTGATTTCTCTCCTCGTGTTTGGATCAATAACTTAGTAAAAGAAAATAAATGATTTTTAATTTCTTTCCATCTTGTTTGGTGAATCCTTTTCAAAAAAAAAAGAAATTGTTTTGAGATACATGTAGAAAACAGAGATAATATTGGAATTTTAAAATATTAATAACTCTCCATCGTCATTTCCTTCCAAACCATCCCGACTTTGGAATGATTTAAAAAGAATATCATGAGAGAAATCTATTTCTCTCTATTTATCCTCTTATCATTTATCCTCTCTTAACATCACTTCACCAAACATAAGAAATGTATTTCTCTCCTTAATATATTTTCTTTTATCTCCATATTTGCGAGAGGCTTGAATGACTTGATGTTGTGGCCTTAGATTCCTTGATTTGTATGCTAGAAATATTTAGTTTCCTTATATTCATTCTCTGGGAATTTAGAGCCATGTGCCAAACTTGCCATAAATGTAGATGACATTCGGTACGGTGTGGTTGAGAATTTTGGACTACCCGCGATAGCGTAATCTCCTCTAATGATTTTCGTACGATCATGTCATCTCTTTCTTCATTCATCTTCTCTCCTAATGTACGAGTCATACTATTGAACCCTTCATGGCTAAGAACGAGTTTCCATGTCACCAGCATGTAAGTATTTTGTTTCCTGCTGCTTCTCGCGAAATGAAGTAATACTTTTGTATCTTCAACTTACTATTCAATGTGGATCCAAGATCAAGACTTGTTAAACTCGCTTTTCGCGCACATTCTATGATGTTTTTCTTCTTTCAATCGTTATCATCATCATCATTGTCTTCTTAGTTTCTAATGTTGTTTAAGCTTACTTCCAATAGTTTATATCACTAGTTTCCTGATCTTTTGTTGAAATTATCTTTAGTGGTGCTTTAATTTAGGGCCTTCTATGTAGTGTTGTACCAGGCCATCGTACGTTACCATCCGTATAAAACGGAATGGCTCTTTTTTTTGTGGCTCATGCATTTTACGTATTAGTTTGATGGTCTTTTCATGAATGATTTCCATTTTTTATTTTTCAATACATGGCTGATTATTTTAATATTTTCTAAAACCGCTTAATCATGTTGTTACTTTGCATTTCATTTATATCATATAGTAAGATGAAACGTCTCGATCTAAATGGAGTTATGCCTGCAGAGCCTGGTGATCTCAGTTACCTGCAAGTTATGTAAGTGGTCTAAATTTATAAGATCATTAAAACTGATAATTTGATATAACAGATATCTGTCTCGTTTCATTGTTCAGTTGAGCTCCAGGGGTTGCAAGAAAGGATTAAAATTATCTTACAGGGGCATATTTTTGTTATTGTAGAGACCTCACTCTAAATTATATCAGTGGATCTATACCGACAAGCTTGTCTAAAACTCCTCTGACTAATTTGTACGTTCTTCTTATTAATTTGTTTTATAATTTTGCTTTAATTGTCTTTTGGCTTCTGTGTGTTTCATTGTTTGAAATTCTAACAACTAATGACATAAGTCTTATGAGAAACCGTCTTAGTGGTCAGATTCCTAAGGAAATTGGTGACATTGCTACATTTGAAGACCTGTATGTCTTTGGAACTTTGTGCTTATATGAACTGCAATTTGACAGTTGATTGTGTTTATATTGTTTGCTTGGTTTTCCAGTGTTTTGGAAGGAAATTATATTGTTGGACCTCTTCCTGACGGTCTTGGAGATTCGAGTAATTTGAAAAGACTGTAAAGCCACTTCAAAACTGATTAGGAAAGAGAGCAATTGTATTATTTCATTTTTGAAGTCAATTTTTGGGAAGATGGTAAATGACCAACACTTATTGTCGAAAATAATGAGTGAAACTGTATGAAAAAGATGATTTCATCACTTCCATGATTAGTTTAGAATATCACGTGAAAAGTTTTTTTTTTGATTTATTCATTCTTGGATGATGATAGTATGTTTTCCTGTGCAGTTTGTACCTTGCTAGTTCTAGTCGTGCTTCATGGGCTACTTGTTTTTCCTGAAAAACTCCCAATATTCTTTCTTCAAACCCTACCCTCCCTCCCCGGCTCGCACCCCCGCTCCCCGCACAAACCCTACCCATCCCTCCGCCGCCGGCCGCCTCCGCTTCCAGCTCTGAGAACCTCCCCCCCCTGACTCCCCTCCCCACCTCCACCTCCGCCTCCCTCGCCCTCGGATTCCTCTCCCTCGCGCCTCGCCCGTCGCTTCCGTGGCACCCGGAGTCGCTGCCGGCGCCCATCCGCCCTCACCGCCGCCCCTTGCGCCTCGCCCTGCCTTCGCCTCCGCGCCCGCCTAGGGTTTCCGCTCGATGATCTGCTCCCTGCTGTGTATTGACCTAGGGTTCCAGGTGACCATTATTTCACAGCTTTCCGGTTTATGTTTTGACGGATTTTTTTACCTAATTAAGGTTGATGCCATCAATTTAATAATTTATTCGAGGTTCGTTCTAACCATGAAACGAATCACTCCATTCTGAGCTTAGGCATCACCAAAAAACTTAGATGGGTTCAACCTCTTTTTATTAGTCTATATGAGTCCTCATTTGAGCTGTAGATTGAGCTCCCCTATTTTGGTTTTCATCAGCAGCTTCAGGTTTGGTTGGCATCGACCTCTACTTCATTCAAACACCCTTAGTTTCTTCTACCATAGCCAAACTCAAGTTTGTATTCCTTGAAAATTGGGTTGATGATCTACATTTGCATCTTGTTAGGCCTCATTTTCTTTTAGTGAAGCCCGAACATCATTCACATTTAAACTCATCGTAAATCTGATAATCATGGCCAATCGTAGAAAACACATGCGGTCATTCAAATTTGAGTCGCACTGTCGGTTGGAGATCCTTCTTATTATAGCATGAACAAGTAATAATTTTCCATGACACAATCACTTGAGCATAGTGCCAGTAGAGAAGTCACAGTAGGTCCATTGATTTTCAGGCATGGTAGGTTGCATTCCCTTTAAGTGGTTACTCAAACATAGGCACAGTAACTCGAGGACTTGCAAAAAATTCATGGAAGGAAGGTTGGATGATGCGGTGCAGTAGGTTGGGGACTCAGCAGATTTTTTAGCATGTTGTCAGTTGCCCTTTACTCTTGCAGTAGGTCCAAGACTTGGGTGAATTACCACCATGTGGCCACATGGCATGGTAGTTCAGGGACTTAACCAAAATTTTCAGCATCACGGTCGCTGCACCTATCACAAATGAAAAATTATTTATTCAAACTATAAATTCAATTTTGAAACAGATAAAAACTAAGAACCTTTAGATTAAAAATTTAAATCATATTCCAACATTAAGATGTTAAAAATAAAATCACGGAATCTGAAATAATTATTTCCCATACACAAAATTTACAAAATGATCTCTTGTGCTCTTCTTGAGTCTAGTAGAATCAGATCATGAAAGGATCAACGCAAAATATCAGAAGCTTACGGAGAAAGTGAATCTCTCACTGAACTCTTCTTCTTCTTCTTCTTCTTCTTCTTCAAAACCAAGCGGGTTGCATTGGCGAAGCATACCCTTATTTATTACTTCTCACATGGCTGGAAACTCTGATTTTCAATCTGTAGAAACTTTGATTTTTTTTTAAGTGTTGATGGTCATGTAAGCTAGCTTCAAGCTTACACTGATAGATCAATAGTTACCCATGAGCAATAAACCACCAGCAGTAGCCACATTCGGAAAACCACCCATGTCCATGAGTAGCCATTACCCACAAGCAGAAGCACACTTCCACACTCATGTTTGAATTATACCACTTCCCCCCCCCCAATTCATGTGTGGCTTAAAGTCATGGAATCCCATCAACTTTCGTATGAAAAAAACTTCTCACCTGTCAGCGCCTTTGATTGAGTGTCAGCTTGCTGCTCGCTGTTTCTAACAAACTCGACTATAATTAATCTTCCAACACATTCACATATAAAATGGAACCACATATCAATGTGTTTTTTGTGACCATAAAACACCAGATTTTTTATGAGGGATATGGCAGATTTGTTGTCAACATAGAGAGTCACTAGTTTGGGCTTGCTACCAGTTAATTTAGCAAATAAATGTCTCAATCATAATGCCTGACATACTACTGCAGTTGTCGCCATGAACTCCGTTTCATAGGATGACAATACCACCGTCTTCTGCTTCTGTGAACTCCACGAGACCACACTCCCATTCATGTAAAACACCATGCCTCCGATGCTTTTTCTGTCATCAAGATCACGCCATATCACTATCTGAGTAGCCAGAAATTTTTTCTTCACACTATACATACACATGTCAAAAGTGAATTTTACCCTTCAAGCACCTTATTATTTGCTTCATCGCCTTGTGATGCATCATGGTGGGCTTCTCCAAGTACCTACTTGCTATTCCATTAGAATGACAGAGATCTGGTCGTCTTTGATGAAGGTACCTAAGGAAATCGATGAAACCCCTATACTCCGTAGCGTTTACAGCTTCCCCTTTACTATCTTTATGAATTACTTCTTAAGCTCAGTGGGATGTTTGGTTTCATTGCAATCACACAACCCAAACTGAAGCAACACCTTCCTCACATAGGCTGACTGCTTGAGCCAAGTCTGCCCCTCCTTTTACCCGATTTCGATGCCGACACTAGATAGATGATGCTTACACCGATGGAAATTCAGGACTACACACCTCAAATAATATTTACTTAGAGAGGATTAATGCTTATACTAACTGGCATGATTTTTATACAGAGCCTAGCATGATTTTTATGGTGACATTTTCATTTTTATATAGGCATGTCTCGAGCACTCATCGTCTTGTCTCATTCTTATAGACTTTGTCTACACAGATGTAAATCACATATACACAGAGTCTAGATGATTCTTACACAAAATGAATTTATGTTTATAATAATGTTTATATGGTGTCATATCATGTTTATACAACATAAAGTTGATGCTTATACAGCTGCTTGGTAACCTGCTTGGTAACCTGCTTGGTAACCTGCTTGGTAACCTGAGCAGCACACTCAGAAAATAATTCATTTGTCAGATATTAAACTTATACAAACTCATCTGCAACAGTATCCAGTTGTCCATCACGTCTCCAAGGATTGTTACCATCAATGCAAGCCAGTTCCATTCCAGATCAACTATGACACCTATTAGAGGTTAAGTTGTTTGCAGTCCCACATCGGACTTGACATATCATGTAATCTCTTTCATTTATTATAAAATAATCCCAAGGCCTCCTTTAGAGAGACACCTTGGGTATTCGATCCACTCTTTTATACTATATGGTATCAGAGCGGGTTATCCAACCCTAACCCACTATTTTCTCTCGGAGGGACCCCCTTTCCTGCTGTGTGACACCCCCTCTTGTGCGAGCCCCTACCCGACGACCCTCCTTGCTGTGCGACGCCTGTGCGCGACGACTCTCTTGGTTGCGCCCCTCCCCGACGACCCTCCCTGCTGCGCCCCTCCTGCGCGCGACGGCTCTCTTGGCTGCACCCCACTTGCGTGCGACGACCCCCCTGTTGTGCGATGCTCCTGCAAAGCGAAGCTCCTCTCTGACGACCCTCCTTGCTGCGCCCCTCCTGCGCGCGACGAATCTCTTGGCCGCGTTCCTCCTGTGTGACAGAACTCCCCCCCGCACACTTGCTTATCCAACCCGGTGAAACCCTTGCTGGCCCTCTCTGTGCAACCCGACGAAACCTTTGCTGGCCCTCCATGTGCAACTCGACGAACCCCTGTCGGCTCCCCGTGCGCGCAGTGCCTTCTGCCTCCAGCCCTCCCTGCGCCCCTACAATGGACCCCTTATGCACGACGACCCAACCCCACCCCACCGCCATCCATGTGATCTTTCCTCAATAACCTAATTACTGGATGGACTGGCCGTGCAATTTCAGCACCTATAATCTATCAACTGTGCACCTTCAACACTTTGTCCCCATGCATTTTCAGCACACTCTATGACATCATCAAGCGCGACTATTCCCCATAGCAATCCTCCAGCAGCATGTCTCCCAACGCTGCACCTCTTAGGTTGTTGACTCTGGTGCCTCCGAGCACATCATTGGCGATGCAGGTATTCTAAAGTCTTATAGAGCGACCTCATCTGGAGGTAATATTACTGTAGCCGATGGTCAGACGGTGCAGATTGCGAGCTATAGAAGTTGTACAATTTTGCCTAGCTTAACTCTATTCGCTCTTGCCTTTGTTCCCCATTGTCTCTTTAATTTACTATCAATTAGTAAACTGACAACTGACCTAAAGTGTCACACCATCTTCTCACTTGCTTCGGTTATATTTCAGGAGCATTCGACGACTCGGGTGCTTGGTACTGGACGACTTCAGGGTGGTGTGTATGCGCTTGACTCAGCCCCCCCTCTCGCCTATCCTGCCACCTCTGATGATGCCCTCCAGCTTCACTATCGCTTTGGTCATCCACTTGCCTCCATTCTTCAAAAACTTTTTCCAGGATTTTTGACCTCTTCGTTCTTTTGAATGTGAGTCATGTCACTACGCAAAACATCATCGGACCACCTATGTTCCCCGAGCAGTTCTCCGTGCATCCACTTCTTTTCATTTGGTTCACTCTGATATCTGGGGGCCCAGTCCTAGTTCTTCTAAACCGGGTTATCGGTATTTTGTTACTTTCATCAACGATTTTTCACGGATGACTTGGGTCTATTTGTTGAAAAATCGTTCTGTAATCTTTACCATGTTCCGCTCTTATTATCAAGAATTCACCACCCATTTCTACGCTAAACTCCACTGCCTTCGTTTTGACAATGGCCGTGAATATTTATTTGGACCCTTCCAGTCTTTTCTCAATGACCATGAAATTATCCATCAAACCTCTTGTCCTGACACACCTCAAAAAAATGATGTTGCTGAACGGAAAAACCGCCATATGATGGAAGTTGCTTGGACACTTCTATTTCAGAAGAAAGTTCCAACCACTTTTTGGGGCGATGCCATTCTCACAACCACCTATCTTATCAACCGACTTCCCTCGTCTGTTCTTTAGGGGGAGACACCCTTACATTCCTTACTTCTAACAACATCCCCTCATTCTCTACCCCTCCGCATTTTTGGCTGTGTGTGTTATGTTCGAGATATTCGCCTCTTAGTTACCAAGTTTGATGCACGTGCTCTAAAATGCATCTTTCTTGGCTATTCTCGCACCCAGCCCAGATATCAATGCTTCTCTTTCGATTTGTGTCGCTATGTTTTCTCTGTTGACGTTTCTTTTGTCGAATCATCAGTTCTTTCTATTCTCGAGTTACCACCCCCATCCACTTTGATTCCGACATTATTTTGCCATATTCTTTTGATCCACCACCACCTCTTTCTCCTCCTACTGATATTATTGGCTCTCGATTTGGCCAGATATATACTCGCCGACCTCGCACATCTACCACCCTGCCGCCTCCTGGCACTACCACACCTGACGGCTCATCTGCTCCTGATGCTTCATCACCAGAGTTACCCATTGCACTCCGTAAAGGCTCACGCTACTGTCAGTCTTATCAGGGATTATCCGCGTCTACCTCTCGGGTTATTGCAACCCTGACTGATTACTCGACACCACAAACTGTTGCCGAGGCTGTCTCTCATCTAGGTTGGTTGCATGCTATGCAGGATGAACTTCAGGCCTTGGAAACCAACCACACTTCGGATCTTGTCCCTCTCCCTACGAATAAACAGTTTGTCGGGTGCAAGTGGATCTATACCGTGCGCGTCAATGCCGATGGTTCTCTAAATCGTTTAAAAGCACGACTTGTTGCCAAGGGTTATGCGCAGACATATGATATTCATTATTTTGACACATTCTCTCCAGTGGCCAAAATGACATCAGTTCACTTATTTATTTCTCTTGCCGCTTCTTTTCATTGGCCTCTACATCAGTAGGATGTGAAAAATGGTTTTCTTCATGGTTTTCTTGATGAAGAAGTTTATATGGAGCAACCACGAGGTTTGTTGCTCGGGGGGGGGGGGTCTTTGAAGATATGTCGCCTTCGTCGATCATTGTATGTCCTCAAGCAGTCACCTCATGCCTGGTTCGGGTGCTTTTGCACTGTTGTGCTTAGCTTTGGCATGTGTCAAAGCTAAGGACATTGGTTCGGGTGCTTTTGCACTGTTGTGCTTAGCTTTTGCACTGGTTCGGGTGCTTTTGCACTGTTGTTGATGTGGATGACATTGTCATTATTGGAAGTGATACTTATGACATTGATCGACTCAAATCCTTCATCAATATTTTCATACGAAGGATTTGGGTCCACTGGTATTTCTTGGGGATTGAGGTCTCCAGATGTGTTAAAGGAATTTTTCTATCTCAAAGGAAGTATGTTCTTGATCTTCTGCAAGAGACTGAAATAACTTAATCTGACTCAGCTGACTCATCCCTCAAACCTAGAGAAAGGCCAATACATTCTGATAGTGAGATGTTTTCATCACCTGACAGATACAAACGACTTGTTGGGAAGCTCAACTACTTGACCATGACTCGGCCAGATATTGTTTGTGCAACTAGCAAAGTGAGTCAATTTATGGAAGCTTCAACAAAAACACAGTGGGAGTCTGTTCTTTGCATTGTTAGATATGTGAAAAAGGAATCAGGTTTGGGTCTTCTATATTCCGATCATGGGCATACAAACATTGAGGCATTTTGTGATGCATATTATGCTGGTTGTCTCTCTTTTAGGAGATCTACGTTTGGTTTTGCTATTTTTGTTGGAGGGAATTTGATCTCATGGCGAAGCAAAAAACAAACCGTTATCTCCAGCTCAAGCGCAGAGTCGGAATATCGTGCCATGACATATGTGACTGCATGAATTATTTTTGTGCAACAAATTCTTCCTGAGATTCGGTATTCGACCAAGAAACCATCACATATCTGGTGTGACAATCAAGCTGCTATCAAGATTGCTACAAATCCATTCTTTTATGAGCGGACAAAATATATTGAAGTTGATTGCCATTTCGTTCGAGAAAACTTTGACAAGAAGAAAATCACTTTCGGCCACATTCACACCTATGATCAACTTGACGATGTTTTCACAAAAGGAGTGCTTGGACCACAAGTCCAATTTTTATGTAACAAGCTGAACATGATAAATATATATGTCCTAACGTGAGGGGGAGTGTTGTGCTTTGTTTTATTATGTATCCAAACTAGGAACACCTAGCTTGAGGGGGGTGTTAGAGGTTAAGTTGTTTGCAGTCCCACATCGGACTTGACATATAATGTAATCTCTTTCATTCATTATAAAATAATCCCAAGGCCTCCCAGACACCTTGAGTATTCGGTCCACTCTTTCAAACTAAAATACACATAGAATCTTCATAATTTCAGCATGACTTTATAGATTCATAATTTATTTTCTTCTAATGCACACATGGTGCACATACCCCATGGATTGTATCCCCCTTGAGCCCGCATCACTTATTTTCATCAGATTTAACAATAAAGAAAAAAGGGGAGAGGGGGTTGCCTCAATTATCGTCATGTTGTGGAATGTGGTTGTTTCTTGTGGACCAACCCCTTCCAATCTTCTTCCAAATCTTTCTTTGCACAAAAACATTTGACCAAGCCCCCTTTTGAGTGTACGAAAATAACCCCTCATCTGTGTAGTTTGGAATACACTTCTTTTGTGAGAATCACCTTACTAGGACATTATCCCTTCTTAAATGCATGACTTGTGTAGTTTCTTCCAAGTCTCTCTCCATATTTTCTCTCTCCTTCCATACAGGTTGTTGAGTATGTACTGCCCTTGGAGTTTGGTGCACTCCTTGCTCCCTTTCTTCGGAGTCATCTTCCAAAACATTAAACCTGTTTTCCAGTGAAACAACATCATTCATATTTCAAGTTCCTTTTATCACAACCTTCTTTTCCTTCCATAGTGACTGTTGTGAACAAGCCATTAGAGATATATGAAGCATCCTCGATCTCTTGTAGAAACAAGATATTCAATATACACCCCATGCAAGCTATCTTTTCTTTAATATGGAAATTCAACACCCCACAATCTCTCCAGTGGGAGAATATCCGTTTGAATCTTTTCGTCTTCAATTGTTGTGGAAGTCTGTGCTACTAGGTGGTTTATGTTGTTGATGATACCACTTGTGACTCCAAGAACTCTTCATTTTGATGTGTCTATAGCAATTGTTTATAACTAGAAAGAACATCATTAAAATTCAAGAAACTTCGAGCTTCAACTGCCTATAGTGTGGGAATGAGATGTTCGATGATTGAATGAGAGTAATGGATACTTTCACGACGTTCTCAAAAACTGACGGAACACAAACCGTTCTCCGTATTTTTTGGATGTTTGGAAAACACCACTTCAGTGTACTCTATTTTTGGTGAGCTTCGTCAACTTTCAATATTTCTGTAGTATTATCAACTCACGAAGAAAGTATTCTTCTGGTATACAACTCATTTTTTGGAAAATATATCGACCAATTTGATTCTAGCGAGAGCTCACATATTCCAGATTCTATTAAACTCGCTTATTCTTCATGTAGAAATACAATTTTGCTTCTTTGTTTGATCATCCAGTTTGTTTATCTTTACGGAATCCGTTTCTTTTTTTCAATTCATGGAACACCTACATGCATGGACATCTTGACTACTTCCCATATTTCTATCGATTGTTGTTTATCCGAACAGGTTCCGGTATAATATTTCATCTTCTGATCATGTGTTAATGTTCTGCTCATAGGTCCTGCATGCCCTTCTCTTTACATGGAGATATGATAAGCACCACCACCTGAACTAGCAGCAGAATTTGGTATAATAAATGAAACAGTACAGCGTACCTGGTTACAGACTTCTGAACTCAAAAATAGAAATAGAAAGGTAGGAACAAAGAAGGAAACTGGCACACTTCAGGAGGCCCCTCTGCTCTCCTGCCTGAACTCCAAGGAGTTGTTTAAACCTGACCAAAGATGCCCCCCCGTGGTCCCCTCCTCAGCCCCTTAAGTAATCTCCAACTGATTGGAGATTTCTCTAGGCAGTTAGGCCCCCCCATGATCCCTCCAGGCGGTTTCTCCAGGCAGTTAGGCCCCCCCATGATCCCTCCAGGCGGTTTCTCCAGGCAGTTAGGCCTCCCCATGATCCCTCCAGGCGGTTAAGCTTTCTCTCTCTCTCCCTTTTCCAGTGGTCCCCCTTCTTGAATAAACCTGCCAGGTGGCAGGGTCCCCACTAGCTCTAACACTTGCACCCCCTTGAAAAGCAGGCTTGTCCTCAAGACTGAAAGAAGGAAATTGATTGCGAAGAGTGAACTCATCCTCCCAAGTGGCATCATCCATTGAACAGCCAGACCAGTGGATGAGAAACTGAGGTTGTGCCATGCCATCTGTATAGTTCAAACAGGAAGAGAGAACCACTATTGGTTATGGGCTCTGAGCAGAATCTAACTCCATTCCTGGAGGTAAAGATAGCTGAACCTGCTGCGTGCCTATGGCTTTTTTTAACTGGGAGACATGAAAAACTGGATGAATTCGTGAAGCAGCCGGTAGATCCAGACGGTATGCAACCGGACCAATCTGCTCAACAATGGTAAAAGGTCCATAAAACCTAGCTGCCAACTTCTGGTGAACACGGTGGGCAACAGAGTGTTGTTTATGGGGTTGGAGCTTGAGAAATACCCGATCTCCCACCTGAAAAATGAGATTGGTCTGCGTTCTTGCATGAGGACAGCCCCTATTCCCCTCCCGGAGGCATCACACTCGAGCTCAAACTGCTTAGAAAAATCTGGTAGAGCTAATACAGGTGCCGTCGTCATTAGCTGTTTCAAGTGTTGGAAAGCTTGGAGGGCCTCATTTGTCCATTGGAAACCATCTTTCCGAGTAAGAGCAGTGAGAGGTCGAGCCACTTTCCCATATCCCCGAATGAATTTACGGTAGTAGCCGGTGAGGCCTAAGAAGCCACGAACACCCTTAACAGTAGTTGGAATTGGCCAATCAACCATGACTTGCACCTTCCCAGGATCTACCGAAACTCCTTCAGCTGATATAATATGTCCCAGATATTCAATCTCCCGCTGTCCAAAATGGCACTTCTTTTTGTTGGCAAAGAAATGATTTTCTTGGAGAAGATTAAGTACATTTGCAAGATGTTGTAAGTGGGTCGACCGATCTCTGCCGTACACAAGAATATCATAAAAAAATATTAGCACATAATGTTGAAGTAAGGGTCGAAATAAGTCATTCATTGTTGCTTGAAAAGTGGAGGGGGCATTCATTAATCCAAATGGTATCACTAAATACTCATAGTGTCCACCATGAGTACGGAAGGCAGTTTTGTCCACATCATCCTTGCGCATGCGGATCTGATGGTAACCTGCTCTAAGATCAAGTTTAGAGAAGTAGCTCTGTGCAACTCATCTAATAACTCTTCAACCACTGGTATTGGAAATTTGTCGGGGACGGTTACCTTGTTCAAAGCTCGGTAGTCAACACATAGCCGCCACGACCCATCTTTCTTTTTAACCAACAATACTGGGCTTGAGAAAGCACTCGTACTAGGCCGGATTATACCTTTAGTCAGCATCTCCTGAACCTGCGTTTCTATCTCATTTTTTTGGTAATAAGGATATCGATATGGTCTGACAGAAACTGGTCCCTGTCCTGGGAAGAGATTTATCGCATTTTCATGGAGTCTTGAAGCTGGGAGACCTTGGGGCTCATAAAAAATTGACTGATATTGGAGAAAGATCTGCTGTAAGTCATGACTTTGGTGAGAAGTCAGAAACTGCTCTCCACTGCTTCGTTTGCCCCCGATTAGTTGGCGATGTACACTGCTGAGACTTTGTTTTTGAGACCACTGATCCAGCGAAACAGCAGCCCGATTCTTTTGGTGAACTCCTGAGAGTGTGAACGACTGATTTTCCACTACAAAGTTCATCACCATGGTCTTCCAATTGATACAAACGTCCCCCAAAGTCTTTAGCCATGCTACGCCTAAGATTAAGTCAAGTCCACCAATATTTAAGATGTGTGCCTCAATCGAACAACCATAAGCTCCCATAGTCAACCATACTTGCCGACATGTGCCCGCTGTAGCAGTTTTATGTTGCGGAATCACCGGGAGACAGAACGACAGAAAACGAGAAAACGAAAGAAAGAAAAACAACAAAGAACACGACGATTTACGTGGTTCGGGAAAAATCCCTACGTCCACGGGAGAGGCAGATTTTCACTATGATTCGGGAGCACAGAAATTACAGAGGATTTTCAACACGAAACCCTAGCCCGAAATGGGCTATAAAACAAATGAAGAAGACGATCACTATTCAAAAAAGTGGTCCGCGTCGCTACAGTGAACGACGACTGGCTTTGTCAAAAGCGCTACAGTAAAGTTGACCCCGAAGTCCGCACCGCTACAGTGCCTGTCGGTGTCGGTCGGTCAGCTCCGCTACAGTGGTCAGCATTGCTACAGTGCCGAAAATTTGGGCCACAAGCATTCGGCCCAACCGGATCGGGCAACACCAATCCAACAATCTCCCACTTGTGGCCTGATCCGCTGCACTGCTATTCTTCGATGCAACTGATGAAGACAACTTACTTAATCTAAGTTCTTCCTCTTCTTCACTCACCAGTGCCATGCTTTCACAGATTCATGAAATACAAACTGTTTTCCTCTTCTGCTCCCATCAAGTCCTCCATCATTCTGCCTCTCATCCTCTGTTCATCAGTGGAGACCAACAGAGGCACAGCAGTGCCTCAACTTCTGTATCACCATAGGCTTTGTCAACATGTCAGCCGGATTGTTGGTTCCACATATCTTCTGCAAAGTCAGCAACCCATCCTGTATCAAACCTCTGATGAAATGGTACTTCAACTGAATGTGCTTCGTCCGGGCATGAAACACTGGGTTCTTGGCAAGATGTATAGCACTCTGACTATCACAGTGCAATACATTCTCCTCTCGCTTTCTTCCCAATTCCTCCAAGAAGTTCTTCAGCCAAACCATCTCTTTCCCAGCTTCTGTTACAGCAATGTATTCTGCCTCTGTGGTGGATAAAGCCACCACCTTCTGCAATTGTGATATCCAACTTACCGCAGTCCCTCCACAGGTAAAAACATAACCCGTGGTACTCCTCCTGCTGTCGACATCGCCTCCAAGGTCAGCATCCACATACCCCTGCAATGAAGTTCCTTTTCCAAAGCACAGAGATACCTCCTTGCTGCCCTTCAAATACCTCAGTATCCACTTCACAGCTTCCTAATGTTGTTTTCCAGGGCTAGCCATATACCTGCTCACAACTCCCACTGCATGAGCAATGTCAGGTCGAGTACAGACCATGGCATACATCAGGCTTCCCACAGCTGATGCGTATGGAACTTTTGCCATGTACTCCACCTCTTCTGCCGTCTTCGGTGATTGCTCCTTTGATAGTTTGAAGTGGCTCGCCAGAGGAATAGAGACTGCCTTTGCTTCCAGCATGCTGAATCTTCTCAGAACCTTCCCAATGTAATCAGCCTGTGACAACATTAAAGTTCCAGCTGTGCGGTCTCTCTTGATCTTCATTCCCAGAATCTTGCCAGCTTCTCCAAGATCCTTCATTTCAAACTCCTCAGCCAATTGCCCTTTCAGCTCATTAATTCTCTGCATACATGATCCTGCAATGAGCATGTCATCCACATACAGAAGCAATATAATATATTCATCACCGAAAGACTTGATGTAGCAACACTGATCCATGCCACATCGTTTATATTCATTTTTAGACATAAATGAATCAAACTTCTTGTTCCACTGTCTCGGTGCCTGCTTCAGTCCATATAAGCTCTTCTGGAGTTTGCACACCAAGTCTTCCTTTCCAGACTCTACATATCCCTCTGGCTGCTGCATGTAGATATCTTCCTCCAAATCTCCATGAAGGAAAGCAGTCTTGACATCAAGCTGCTCAAGGTGCAAATCCTCTGTCGCCACAATGGTGAGAACCACCCGGATGGTGGTAAGCTTTACTACTGGTGAGAAGATTTCAGTGAAATCTACTCCCTCCTTCTGTTGAAAGCCTTTCACCACCAGCCTTGCCTTGCCTTGAACCTCCTCTTTCCATCATGTTCTTCCTTGACCCGGTAGACCCACTTATTCTGCAATGCTTTCTTTCCTCTTGGCAGAGGTGTCAGCTCCCAAGTGTTGTTCTCATGCAATGAGGAAATCTCCTCCTTCATAGCCAGCTCCCACTTGCTTGACTCCTTCAGCTGCATTGCTTCTTCAAAGCATTCTGGTTCTCCACCGTCAGTCAATAAAAGGTAATGCAATGATGGTGAATACCTCTGCACGGGCCTTCTCACCCTTGATGATCTCCTCAACTCCACTGGAGTAGTAGGTTCCACTGGTTCGGACTTCTCAAGCTCAGACACACCTTCAAGCTCCACTTGCTTTTTGCATTCTGATTCAATGTTCCCATTTTCATCTTCAACTGCATGGCGATCTTTGTACATGACACCTTCATTGAATACCACATTTTGGCTCCTGATGACCATCCTGTTGAGATCATCCCAAAAGCGATACCCAAACTCCTCACCACCATAGCCAATAAAGAAACATTTTTTGGACTTGGCATCAAGCTTGTCCCTTGCATTAGCATCAACATGAACATATGCTAAACTGCCAAAGACTCGTAAATATGAGAGTCTTACCACCTTACCAGACCAGAGTTCCTCGGGTAGACATTCCCCCATTGGCACAGAGGGACTCCTGTTTATGAGATATGCTGCCATATTTACTGCATCAGCCCAAAAGGTCTTGGGTAACCCCGAATGCAGCCTCATGCTCCTGGCACGTTCATTCAGTGTCCTATTCATCCTTTCTGCCACACCGTTCTGTTGTGGTGTTCCTGGGATTGTCTTCTCCCACCGAATTCCATTTTCAGAACAGAATTCTCTGAACTCTTGACTGCCATATTCTCCACCATTGTCAGACCTCAAACATTTCAGCTTTGCTCCTGACTCGTTCTCCACCATGACTTTCCACTTCTGAAATATCTTAAACACATCAGATTTGTTCTTCAGAAAGTAAACCCATACCTTCCTCGTTGAGTCATCAATGAATGTCACATAATATTGTGACCCTCCGAGGGATGGTACTGGTGCAGGCCCCCAAACATCTGTATGCACCAGGTCCAGCTTTCTGGCCTTCGGTGTTCTGCCTCCTTTTGCAAAGGACACCTTCTTCTGTTTTCCAAAGATGCAATCTTCAAAAAAGCCTACTTCCACCGACTTCAGCTCTGGTAGCAATCCTTTTGTTGCCAGCACCTTCATCCCCTTTTCACTCATGTGGCCGAGTCTATAGTGCCATTCTTTGCTCCCCGAGCTATGACCATAGCTCCTTTGGTGATCTTCCATGCACCACCAGTGAATGTGGTACTCAACCCTGCATCATCAAGCTGTCCCACAGAAATGAGATTTCTTCTTAAACCAGGGATGTACCTCACGTTTTCCAGAACCAGCAAACTCCCACTGTTGGTCTTGATCCGTGCATCTCCTTTCCCCACAATCTGCAAGGGCTCGTCATCAGCAAGATGTACCTTGCCAAAATTTCCTGAAACAAAATTGTTCAGAAAACCCTTCTCTGATGTAGAATGGAAAGACGCTCCAGAGTCTAAAATCCAAGACTCCATCGGGCTGTCTACGCTCAGCAGTAGCACGTCGTCAGTTCCTTCAGCTACCACGTTTGCTCCACTGGTTTCAGGTCCCTTCCGGTTTTCTCTGCACTCCTTCTTGACATGTCCTTTCTTCCCGCATGTCCAGCAGGTAGGACCAGGCCCCTTTGCCTTGTCTCTGCTCTTTCCTCTCGACTTCGATCGTCCTCTGCGATTGTCCCGCTGTGGGTACCTTCCTCTTCCTTCAATGTTCAAAGCAGAACCAGAGAATCTGCCTGATTCTCTTCTTCGAACATCCTCACTAAGGATTAGGTCCCTTATATCCTTCAGAGTCATCTTCGTATTCCCCGAAGTGCTGCTCACAGCTGTTACAGTTGCTTCCCAACTTTCAGGTAACGAAGATAATAAAACCAGAGCACATACCTCATCACCAAGGTCAATGTCCACCGATGACAACTGACTTATGATGGTATTGAACTCGTTGATATGATCTGCAACAACTCTCCCTTCAACCATTTTCAGGTTGAACAATCGTCGTATTAAATGCACCTTGTTAGCCGCAGAAGGCTTCTCGTACATATTTGTGAGGGCTTTCATCAGGTCCACCGTCGTCTTCTCTTCTCTGATGTTGAACGCCACGTTTTTGGCCAACGTCAGGCGCACAACACCCAGAACCTGTCGATCCAGTAGCTCCCATTCTGACTTCTCCATTTCCGCTGGCTTCACACCCAGAAGCGGCAAGTGCATCTTTTTCTGATAAAGATAATCCTCGATCTGCATCCTCCAGAAACTGAAATCAGTTCCATCGAAGCGATCGATCTTCACTTTGCCTTCATCCAGAGCCATCGTTGGAGAATTCCGAACTCACCCTTTGGTACCAGTTGTTGCGGAATCACCGGGAGACAGAACGACAGAAAACGAGAAAATGAAAGAAAGAAAAACAACAAAGAACACGACGATTTACGTGGTTCGGGAAAAATGCCTACGTCCACGGGAGAGGCAGATTTTCACTATGATTCGGGAGCACAGAAATTACAGAGGATTTTCAACACGAAACCCTAGCCCGAAATGGGCTATAAAACAAATGAAGAAGACGATCACTATTCGAAAAAGTGGTCCGCGTCGCTACAGTGAACGACGGCTGGCTTTGTCAAAAGCGCTACAGTAAAGTTGACCCCGAAGTCCGCACCGCTACAGTGCCTGTCGGTGTCGGTCGGTCAGCTCCGCTACAGTGGTCAGCATTGCTACAGTGCCGAAAATTTGGGCCACAAGCATTCGGCCCAACCGGATCGGGCAACACCAATCCAACATTTTATGGCCATCCCCGAGCTTTACTCTCATTTTCTTTGAGCTCCAAATGGTTAACCCCAGAATTTTGACCAGGCGTGGGCTAATAAAATTGTGGGAGACTCCACTGTCTAATAAAATTAATACAGGTATCTCTTTGATGTAACCTTAAAATTTTAAAGACATTGTTGCCTCCTCTGGATAATTCCTGGTGCTGCATAAAATCCCCCAACCCTGTATTTCCACAAGCTTGCATTCCACCTCATGAAATTCTTCTTATTCTTCTACAGCTGTAGTGCCCTCCTCCTGTTGAGGAGTTTTTCCTGCTTCTTCATCCCCTTCTCCCAGAATTAAAATCCGCATTTTTGAATCAGAACACTTGTGCATGGGATTATATGGTTTTCCACAACGAAAACATAATCCTCTCTTCCGTCGATCTTCCCATTCTTGATTTGTTAGTTGACGAACTGCTCTATTTCCAGTTGTAATTGTGCGTTGTACTTCTTTATTATTTCTTCTTGGAGGCTCTCCACTGTGCCTTATTGCTGGAGGTTGTGGATTTGGTTGTTGAAGTGAAGCTCCCCTAGGAGTGCTTATCCTGTCTCTGCCTCCATTCCAGCGTGTCCCTCCCCATTGAGTTGGTGGTCTGGAGCCTTTGCCAAGGGCTAGTTCCACATGTCTTGCTAACCGCATTACCTGTAGTTGGGATTCGGGACTATGGATCCGTACCCAGCTTCGTATTTCCTCTCGCAATCTATGGAGAAAGTATCCCACATACTGAGATTCTGGTTGGCGTGGAATGAGTGATGCCAAGAATTCAAACCGCTCAATATATTCCTGCACTGTGCCCTGCTGTTGGTTAGCGACCAATTCCTCATAAGGATTCTGCACTTCTAAACCACTAAATCTTTCCATTAACTCCTCTTTAAATTGATTCCAAGTCAATTTAGGATGTACTTCTTCTAGAACCGTGAACCAGTGTATGACAATTCCTTCCATACTCACCTGAGCCAAAGAAATTTTAGAGAGTTCAGGTGTTTGATTAATCCGAAAATATAATTTTGCTCTATTAATTTCCAAGCATAGATTTTGGACTCTATATGATAAAGTAATCAAAACCAAAAAAATTCCCATGGTTTTTACTGATGGTTTCTACCAAAGAGGAGTGGTTTTCATTATTTTATAAGGATAAAAACTGAAATCATTAAAATAACGCCCTTGGTGATGTGGAAGTGAGTCATGTTTATAAAGAATTAATTTTAAAACCTTAAAATATAATATCGGTTTTGGAGGATTCATTAAGGGTTTATAAAATTAATCAAATAATTAAAAAAAAAACATTTTAAAGGGGAAATATAATTTGGGTCATTAATACTATTTATAGTTTTTATTACAACACTTTTATGCTTTTATGATGTCATAATACACACCATATATTTATACAGTATTTAATTTTTATCCAAAGATTTGACTGTCTCCAAAAATTATGAAAAAATCACCATTGGATAATTTAGACATGTTGATTTAAAAAATAACATTTATTTTATCAAAATAATTATAAAAATAAGAGAATTTATACTTTTAAATAAAAAATCTCCATTTATTGAAAAAAACCGTTTTTTTATAATAACAGTTTTCCAACTCTTATAAAAATTACATTTGACTTCAGAAAATTATATAATAATTTATATTTAATAATAATATTTTATTAAAATAATATTTATTTAAGAAATTATTTAATTTCATAAAAAGAGTGTTTTGATTGAAACTATATATTTCCCAAAAGTACAATTTGTGTTTCATCATATCAAAATCTATTTTTTATCAAACTCATTATTTAATCATTTACAAAGTAATAATAATAAAAATGGATAAATATAATCATTATTTTAAAAAAGAAAAATATAAAAATTCATACTGTTAGGTTCTAGATACATAACCACTTATTACACCAGTGTATGTCCTAAGGGTAAGATTTGCGATGGTGATACTTTCTTGGGGTGGTTTAATGAACATGGTTTGGGCCCTGATATTGATAAGATTGAACTTCTACCATAAATAATTTCACTTGTACTTTGTTGAATCTCGTATTGAGCCTGGTTAAGGGAAAACCCTATAGATACCATCTCCCTCAAAAGCTCTGATAAAGGGGCTTCTTAGGGTACAATCCTACTGGTCGAGACTATCACTTCCTTCATCTATGTTAATTGGATTTTTCATAACCCTTAATATATACTAATCAAAATAAATGTTATTTTTTAAATCAACATGTCTAAATTATCTCAATGGTGATTTTTTCCTAATTTTTGGAGACAGTCAAATCTTTGGATAAAAATTAAATACTGTATAAATATATGGTGTGTATTATGACATCATAAAATTAAATACTGTATGCGGAGTAGGGCGCGACGTCCGGAAAGCCTGGTCTTTCTCGTTCCAGTTTCTTCATTGCCCTTTGTGGATGTTCTCTTTGGGTTCATCTCACATCGCTCGAGGGTTTGGGAAAATTCTAACTGGAGTCGGCCGCTGGGTTTGTGGATTTGGGACGGTGTTGACGGTCGCATCGGTGGGCGTTCGAGGAGACCGGTTCTGTGGTTTGTCCAACTTTTTTGATGTTTGTGTTCCCTGCTTCATGGTACCTCGGTCTTCTCTTGACGATTTTGGCTCCAGATGTGTAGGTTTGTTAGTATGAATGCTTGAATGGATGTGAAGCCTAGTACGGTTTTTGTGGTGAAGTGGTTAAGTGGTGAAATGGTGATGTGGTGAAGTGGTGAAGCACTGATGTAATGAAGTCTCGTATGGTTTCTCACTTTTTCCTCAAAAGTGTTTGCATAATAAAAAAAACAATTTTCAGCAGGGATATTAATATCCCAATTAGATTTTAGGATAATAAAATGAGACACCTTAGCATTTTCTTTATGTAGGTTTGTTTCTAAGATTATCATTAACAAACGGTTCTCATCAAAAAACCTGAATATGAGACATAATGGATTTCCATCATATTTCAACTTATATGATACCTATTAGTCAATATAGTTGTAATATGGTTAAGTGTTTCACTGCTATTTGTAAAACATGCGTTGAAAGAAATTATGAAAGTATCACAATACTTATCATAATTTATTCTATTTTTTACTTCCATCACTAATATGATGTGTGAGTTAATGTGAGTTTATGAGTAACTAGAATCTACATTTAAATGATTGATGAATTCTTGGTTAAAATATTCTTGTACTAGCCTACTCGAAGGATCTAATATCATTTACCAAGTTCATTAATTACTTCCACTTCATATTCCTAAAATATTTTTAAGGAATCTCATGGAGAATATAAATTTACCTCTATATTATCCTTAGAATTGTAAGGTCCCGAGTATTTTGGAATAGTGATTTGGGTTGGGTCTTGGCTTGACTAAGTGTGTCGGGACCTAGTAGATGTGTTGGAAGGGTCAGTGTAGGTCAAGGGAAAACCCTTATGAGTTGGACTGAGATCAGGGGTTTAATTTTTATAAATGTTTTTGCAGGTGTTCTAGCATGATTTTTTAGTTATTGAAGGGGTTAGAGCTATTTAGAAGGCTTTAAAAATTATTTTTAGAGTTTTTATGGGCTTTTGGGAGTTACTGTAGGTTTCGAGTAAGAATTATTTTATCTTTACTAGACTGAGTAAGGATTATTCATCCTTAATAATTTTAGTAAGGATCATTCATCCTTACTCATTTGAGTAAGGATCAACTCGGATGAACAATGTTTCTTGGATCCTTACTATTGCGAGTAAGGGCCATTTTATCCTTACTCATTTGAGTAAAGTTCATTTATCCTTATTCATTTGAGTAAGGATAAACTCAGATGAATGTTGTTTCCAGGATCCTTACTATTGTGGATAAGGTCATTTTATCCTTACTCATTTTTGTAAGGATGATTTATCCATAATCATTTGAGTAAGGATCAGCTCAGATGAAAAATGCTTTTAAAATCCATACTATTGTGAGTAAATTTCATTTTATCTTTACTCATTTGAGTAAGGATCATTTATCCTTACTCATTTGAGTATGGATAACTCAGATAAGCAATATTTCTAGAACCTTCAAAATATTTAATAAATGATTAAAGAAACATTTTTAAGTGGACATTAGGGCTTCCATAACATGTAAATAGTAGAAAATCATCCAAGCACCTGTACACCCCTCTCTTCTTCTTTGAGGGATGTCTACTTTATTTTTACTAGAATCTCATGCTATCTGAAGTGAGAGGGAGATATAGGTAAGGCTAATATTTTTTATTCTTCCTCTCTCTATATTTATCTCTATTTCTTCACACCTCACTAAAAAAACCCTAATTTCAGTGGTTTTGTTAGATTTTTCTAAATCTTATGATTAAGGTTGAACTAACTAGTGATTCTTAATGAGTGGAGTCCTTAAAACTCTAGATAGATGGTTCTTAGATTATTATTGAAGTATATGTGTTTCATATGATGTGTGGTAAAAAAATATGCATGGGTTGGTTCGAGTAAGACTGATTATAAAATGATTAAAGTTTTTAGTGTTCCTAGGAGATACCAGAGGGAAGTATCATGTATGAAATGGTGTAGCTGATCTTGATATGACATGGAAGTTAT
Organism: Viscum album; assembly: GCA_963277665.1. Classification (NCBI taxonomy): domain Eukaryota; kingdom Viridiplantae; phylum Streptophyta; class Magnoliopsida; order Santalales; family Viscaceae; genus Viscum; species Viscum album. Next base: position 374,697,780 of record OY728137.1, read on the forward strand.
AATATTTTGTTCCTTGGATAGTTGGTTGTGATGAATCTAGTTATAGGAATTGTTTTTATGATGTGCGGGCTAAGACTGTTCTGTAGAAACACGTTGGGTGTGTCTCATGTGTCTACGGGTGATTTTGATCATTAGAAGTGAGGTGATGTGGTTCACTAAGAAAAAGTATATGGTATTAACCATTATCATGGTTGGGCGACGTGGTTCGGAGATGAAGGTTCGTTAGAGGTGTGTCCTAGGTTGTTGGTGATGTCACCCATCGTGGGTGGTCAATTGGTTTTTTGAGTTCATGTGCACATAGGATATGACCCATGGGGTGGTGTTGACCATTAACCATGGGTGGAGGCCTCTATATATTAAGTGTAATAGAGTATTGTTTTAACCATCAGTAAATAATAGGCGCTTACCATATAAATCCATGATTGTTAGTGGTTGATACCACTGGTTGGGGGATCAGACTTGTCGTTCATGTGGGGATGCTGGGTTGGGAATTGGAAAGACAATTATCATCATTCCTTAGGATTTCAGGCTATTGATATAGTAGTGGTAAAGTGTATGGAAGTCTTTTAGAATTGTAAGATGAATTGTGGATGTGCCTTTGGGGAATTGGGGTGGCTTGGATGGTTATGTGGTTTTTTTGTTATGTGTTATGTGATTGGTTGGAATTCCAAGGGTTCTATCTATATGACGGACCATATATACATCATTCCACTCTGTCATTGGATGAGGTAGGTAAAGTCTCAATTGTGTCTATTGATAAAAAAGGGTGCGGGTTATGTGATATAGTTGATTGTCATTTATTATATTTCTTCATACACCAATATATATATGGATGTAAAATTTGGACATCGATGGTGGTGGACCATTGAGTTCATACTCACACCCTGCATGAGCCCTTTGAGATGTGTGCAAACTTTATAATTTTGAGTACATGTAAGGAAAAAGGATCAAAACTAGGATCTTAGTGGACATGGATGTGTAGATGGTGCACAAACCAGATGACATGATTTGGTAGATGGGCCAGGTGATTCCTCATTGCTGATCTGGTGGTTATTTTGGTTATCTCACACATGTATATATATGTGATTATCCCATGAGTGATCTTGGTAATTTTTTTATAACTCTCATGGAATGGTAAATATTTATTAAATTGATTATAAATTTATTTTGGCTTCTTTTTCCCATTGTTTTAAATTACTTATGCTATGTCAGAGTTATTTCTTCCACATCAAATGGTATATTCTCCTCACAATCACCCAATATACCCTTGCTATTAGTTGACAACCTTTATCTTATAGGAACAAATTCCTAAGGTCACATAGAGACTTCTAATCTAGGTATTTTCAAGTAGTTAGATGAGGTGGGGCGTTATAAGGTGGTATCATATCTTGAGTATTAAAATGAAGTACACGAGCATGTTGTTTATAAATTGGTAATAATGTCTGGTTGTTTCTAATTGTATTAAATCTAGGTTATTAAAAAAGTGGTTTTGTTAGTTGAGCTACAGTAGGAAAGAGGTTTAGGGAAGTGTTGGAACTTGGGATGAATGTCGTATTGTGTGTCTGGATAGAACCTACAGGAGCTGAAGTCCAAGTTACCAGGGAATCTGGGATCGTTGTTTTGATTTCTTTGGCTATATTTGATTTGTTTTATTTGGATTAATTAGTGTTCAATTTTATTGATTTTTTTGAGTTATTATCCTCAAGAGTCAAGAGGTAGTACTCATGCATCTTGTTAAGCATAGAGGGATCACAAGATATATCTGTGTTTCATGTGATTATTGTTTGAAACTAAGAAAAAAATAAAGGGTTTGTCTATTTAAAGTTTCACCAATAGGCTAAATAGTGTTTTATTTCATAACATCTTAATGAAATTACACTCAACTAATCCAAGAAAGGTAATGATTTTGGTTTAAAAATGAAAAGGGGTTTGACTGTTTAAAGTGTCAACAAGAACCTATATGGTGTTTTCTCATATAATTTCTTATCAAGGCCTTCGGGTCACTTGCAGTTGCCCCAGACACTACAAAAAAAGAGAAACCCCAGAAGAGGATTCAGAGCAGGTGCACTCACCAAAGCAGAACCAAATGGATTTTTCAAAATGAGAGGGTATGGATATGCCATCGGGACTAGCCTGTGCTTGCACGAGAAGTCTATCCAGACGGCCATGCGAAGGTGGGGAGCTACTAACCTGATGCAGATGCTGGGGAGAGGCAGTTCCTTGTAGATAGTCTGGTTGAATTCCCTAAGACCTTCAGGTCATGTAATTCCTAAGACTACAGGCCATGTAATCTCTGAGACTACATGCCTTGTAAGGGTTCCCCATCATCCCTTGAAATGAGGGTTATAAAAAAATAAATAAAAATGAAGGCCTTCGGTCTATTCGGAGGACAACTATATGTATTTGAAAAAACATATTTAGAGTAGGCTAGAGATTCGATGATAGTTTGAGGTATGATGTGAGTGCATGACTATGGTTTTGGGTTTTTTTTATGAAAGTTATTGGTGCACAAGGTATATATATGATAAGTGAATTAACCTGGTTCTAGGTAATATGTGAGCATCAAATATTGAAGTACCCATTTTTTTAGTTCTATTTGTTGTCAATATGTGTCAATAGGCATGTCATGGAGTCTTTCATCCCTTGAATACCTAGTTAGAAAAATTCAAAGGGAAACCCTAACATTTGATGATTAAAGTGATGGTTTTTATATAAAATACAAGTGATGAATTTGAGTACACTATAACACCTCGATATTTTGAAACAACACTATGTTTGATAATGTATACAACACACAAAACTGAGATTAAATGAACCACGACATATTATCAAAATATTATTATTTTAATATGATTGTTATAACCTAGACATTAGATTTGTGCGTATTAACAGTATCAAATAATTTTTAAAATATATATAAAGGTTTTAATCAATATAAATGTATTTATAATTCTTAGTAAATAAGCACTCAATTTTTAATAAAAACATTTATTTTAAAAATGATTTTATTGATTTTTGCGAGAAAATATTATAATTAATTTTTGGATATGTTAGAAATGTTATTTTATAAAATGATTTTTTTTTGAAATCCGAATATAGATATTAACTTAGAGTGAAATTTTGTGATTTTTTAGAAAATATCGATTTTTCAGTGAATAGTGAAAATATCATTTTTTGTAAAACTGTCATTTTTGTTAATAAATTAAGTAATTTAAGAGTACCATTATTATTTTAATTTGTTTTAAAATTAAAATAATAATTATTTACTAATATATAATCTAATTAATTAAATTTAAATCACCTTTATACTGTATTTTAGTATAAGTTTATTTTTACATTTTTCTAAAAATTGTTTTAAAGTGTATAATGTTCCTCTATTTTAATTAATTAAAATAACCCCTAACGAGGAATGATTAAAATTAAATTTATAGATTATATATTTATAAATATGAATTTAAATTCATATAATTATGAACATTATTCATATAGTTGATATAAGATCATCTATTGTTTAAAAAATAAATTTCTTGAAAAAATGTTATTAGACACATTTCACGGGTTTAATTTTAAATTGAATTACGCCACTTCTGTGATTAAAATTTGATAAAATGGATTCAATATTTGGAATAAAAATAATTAATATTATTTAATAATTTCAACTTATTTTTTGGTCATAATGAATAGTAAAAATAGTAAAAAAAACTATTTACCTTGGTGAAAAATTAAAATGGTAAAAAGTGAGTAACCTTAGTGGTAAATAAAACAACATGTTTAAAAAATGATTCTTTTTGAATAGTGGAGGTATTTATCAACCATATAACCCCTAAAATCCATTATTTATCAATTCTAGATGCACTTGTCATGAGAGTGACTTCCCATTGTTGAATAGTTTTGGGTATTTACAAAAATGAAACTCCTCCTCAATTATAAAACGGAACCCCTCCCCTCACTTCTTCACAACCATTTTTCATGAAAAAAACCTGAAAATATATATCCATAACACCCTTACCCACATTATTGATATTCTATTCTTATCAAAAGACTAATGTCCTTAGTAAGAGATCTAAAGGAGAATCTTCTAAGCGAAGGTAATCATCTCACTACGGGAAAAATGAGTATTTGCGACGAGTTATTTGCGACGGAGATAAATCCCGTTGCAAATAGTCCCGTTAGAAATTTATTTGCGACGTGGGAATTTTCCCGTCGCAAATAAATACTTATTTGCAACGGGGAAAGCTAACCTGTCACAAAAGGTCTGGCGCGAAATGCGCGCGAAATCGCGGGAAAGTTATTTGCGACGGGGGGTTACCACCCGTCGCAAATAACCGGCGACGGTAAAAAAGATTTACGACGAGAATATACACCTGTCGCAAATAGATTGTCGGCATGTTATTATTTGCGACGGGACCCGTCGCAAATAACTATTTAACCGTTGACCGTGATAAATGCGGGCTAAGGTATTTGCGACGGGATACCCGTCGCAAATGGTCCCGTCGTAAATAAGCTAACCTATAAATACCCCCATCCATTTTTTCCATTCATTCTCAAACTCTATCTTCTACTTCTCTCAAAAATCTATTTTTAGAGTTCAGAGTTTCTTAAGTTTAATTTTTATTTCCGGAGTTGATATTGAAGTCTGCAACAACGATCAGAGATCAACCTCAGATCAATTTTAAAGGTATTTATGTTCATTTTAATTTAATATTTATTTTAAATTTTTTATTAGTTTGAATTATTCCTAATTAGTTGTAATTTAATTATGTTTAGATTGTTTTGTTACTTAATAAATTTAAATTATTAGTATTCATTGTTCATAGTTAATGGTAATTAGGAATAATTAGGAATAATTAGAAATAATTATCAATAATTAAGAATAAATACTAATAATTAGTAATAAATACCAATAATTAGAAATAATTAGTAATAATTACCAATAATTAGTAATAATTACCAATAATTAGTAATAAATAGTATTAATTAGTAATAATTATCAATAATTAGGAATAATTAGTAATAATTACCAATAATTAGTGATAATTACCAATAATTCGTAATAATTACCAATAATTAGTAATAATTACCAATAATTCGTAATAATTACCAATAATTATCCATAATTAGTAATAATTACCAATAATTACCAATAATTACCAATAATTACCAATAATTAGTAATAATTTACTAATTACCAATAATTAGTAATAATTTACTAATTACCAATAATTATCCATAATTAGTAACAATTACCCATAATTACCAATAATTACCAATAATTAGTAATAATTGGTAATAATTAGTAATAATTACCAATAATTCGTAATAATTAGAAATAATTACCAATAATTACCAATAACTAGTAATAATTAATAATAATTACCAATAATTAGTAATAATTAGTAATAATTACCAATAATTAGTAATAATTAGTAATAATTACCAATAATTAGTAATAATTACCAATAATTACCAATAATTAGTAATAATTACCAATAATTATCCATAATTAGTAATAATTACCAATAATTACCAATAATTAGTAATAATTGGTAATAATTAGCACTAATTACCAATAATTAGTAATAATTAGTAATAATTACCAATAATTAGTAATAATTAGAAATAATTACCAATAATTACCAATAATTAGTAATAATTACTAATAATTACCAATAATTAGTAATAATTAGAAATAATTACCAATAATTATTAATAAATAATTAGTAATAATTAGAAATAATTACCAATAATTATTAATAATTAGAAATAATTACCAATAATTACCAATAATTAGTAATAATTAGTAATAATTATCAATAATTAGTAATAATTACCAATAATTAGTAATAATTAGTAATAATTACCCATAATTAGTAATAATTAGTAATAATTACCAATAATTACCAATAATTACCAATAATTACCAGTAATTAGTAATAATTACCAATATTTAGTAATAATTATCAATAATTACTAATAATTACCAGTAATTACCAATAATTACCATTAATTAGTAATAATTACCAATAATTACTAATAATTACTAATAATTGGTAATAATTACCAGTAATTACCAATAATTACCAGTAATTAGTAATAATTACCACTATTTAGTAATAATTATCAATAATTACTAATAATTACTAATAATTACCAGTAATTACCAATAATTATTAATAATTAGTAATAATTAGTAATAATTAGTAATATTTAGTAATAATTAGTAATAATTACCAATAATTAGTAATAATTATCAATAATTACCAATAATTACCCATAATTACCAATAATTAGTAATAATTAATAATAATTTGTAATAATTTGTAATAATTAGTAATAATTACCAAAAAATTGGTGATAATTAACAATAATTACCAATAACTAGTAATAATTACTAATAATTACCAATAATTACTAATAATTAGTAATAATTAGGAATAATTACCAATAATTAGGAATAATTACCAATAATTAGGAATAATTACCAATAATTAGTAATAATTACCAATAATTAGTAATGATTCGTAATGATTACCAATAATTAGGAATAATTACCAATAATTACCAATAATTACCAATAATTAGTAATAATTTTCAATAATTAGTAATAATTAGTAATAATTTCCAATAATTAGTAATAAATAGTAATAATTAGGAATAATTACCAATAATTAGGAATAATTAGTAATAATTAGTAATAATTGGTAATAATTATCACTAATTACCAATAATTAGTAATAATTACCAATAATTATTAATAATTAGAAATAATTACCAATAATTACCAATAATTAGTAATAATTAGTAATAATTACCAATAATTTGTAATAATTAGTAATAATTACCAATAATTCGTAATAATTAGTAATAATTACCAATAATTACCAATAATTACCATTAATTAGTAATAATTATCAATAATTAGTAATAATTACCAATAATTAGTAATAATTACCAATAATTAGTAATAATTAGTAATAATTACCAATAATTACCAATAATTAGTAATAATTGCCAATAATTACCAATAATTACCAATAATTAGTAATAATTAGTAATAATTACCAATAATTAGTAATAATTACCAATAATTAGTAATAATTAGAAATAATTACCAATAATTAGTAATAATTACCACTAATTAGTAATAATTACCAATAATTAGTAATAATTACCAATAATTAGTAATAATTACCAATAATTAGTAATAATTACCAATAATTACCAATAATTACCAATAATTACAAATAATTAGTAATAATTGCCAATAATTAGTAATAATTACCAATAATTAGTAATAATTACCAATAATTAGTAATAATTAGAAATAATTACCAATAATTACCATTAATTAGAAATAGTTACCAATAATTAATAATAATTGGTAATAATTACCAATAATTACCAATAATTACCAGTAATTAGTAATAATTATCAATAATTATTAATAATTACTAATAATTACCAGTAATTACCAATGATTATTAATAATTAGTAATAATTAGTAATAATTCGTAATAATTAGTAATAATTAGTAATAATTCGTCGTAATTAGTAATAATTACCAATAATTAGTAATAATTACCAATAATTACAAATAATTACTAATAATTAGTAATAATTAGTAAAAATAAGTAATAATTAGTAATAATTAGTAATAATTAGTAATAATTAGTAATAATTAGTAATAACTAGTAATAATTACCAATAACTAGTAATAATTACCAATAACTAGTAATAATTACCAATAATTACCAATAACTACCAATAATTACCAATAAGTATTAATAATTAGTAATAATTAGTAATAACTAGTAATAATTACCAATAACTAGTAATAATTACCAATAACTAGTAATAATTACCAATAATTACCAATAATTAGTAATAATTACCAATAATTACCAATAATTAGTAATAATTACCAATAATTACCAATAATTAGGAATAATTACCAATAATTAGGAATAATTACCAATAATTAGGAATAATTACCAATAATTACCAATAATTTGGAATAATTACCAATAATTAGGAATAATTACCAATAATCAGGAATAATTATCAATAATTAGGAATAATTACCAATAATTAGGAATAATTACCAATAATTAGGAATAATTACCAATAATTAGGAATAATAACATTATTACGTTGTTAATATATTTTATTATTAATATTAAAATAATATAATTTTCTATATTATATACAATTCTCCTTTCATCTGTGTGTTTTCTGTCTCCACATGTAATATTTGCATGTGGAGACAGAAAACACACAGATGAAAGGAGAATTATATATAATATAGAAAATTATATTATTTTAATATTAATAATAAAATATAATAAGAAGGTAATAATGTTATTATTCCTAATTATTGGTAATTATTCCTAATTATTGGTAATTATATGAATAATTACCAATAATTAGGAATAATTACCAATAATTACCAATAATTAGGAATAATTACCAATAATTAGGAATAATTATCAATAATTAGGAATAATTACCAATAATTAGGAATAATTACCAATAATTAGGAATAATTACCAATAATTAGGAATAATAACATTTTTACATTATTAGTATATTTTATTGTTAATATTAAAATAATATAATTTTCTATATTATATACAATTCTCCTTTCATCTGTGTGTTTTCTATCACCACATGTAATATTTGCATTTTTTTCAAAATTATCAACCTACTCACCAATGGAGAGGTGAAAGTGAATGAAAATATTACATGTGGAGACAGAATGTTAAACACACAGATGAAAGGAGAATTGTATATAATATAAAAAATTATATTATTTTAATATTAATAATAAAATATACTAATAATGTAATAATGTTATTATTATATAATTAATATTTATGAAAAAATAATATTAGTATTATTAAAATAATAAAAAATTTATATAATATTAAAATTATCAATATTTGTAACAGGTTTTGCTTTATTCTCAACATATTCAATTCTTAAAGGGTCAATTTTTAGGTCTATCTCAATAAAAGTTTGCGTCAGTCTTGTATGATGTAAACTCTATAATTATCCTTGATTGAGTGTTTTTTCTAACAAATTATTCAAAACCAGTAATGCTTTTATATTTTATAGAAAAATATGGAACAAAGAGGTCGTCAACAATCATTATTAGATGACCGCATATGGATAAATCAACGTAGAAATCCAAACGGTTCTGGTTTAAATCTAGTATATGTAGAGAGTGTGGAGACTTTTTTATCATTTGCGGCATCAAATCCAGAATTTGTTTCAGAAGACAAAATAAAATTCCCTTGTAGAAAATGTGCATTGAGAACGTTTGACACGTTTGAAAAAGTGGGGGGACATCTCTTGCGTTTTGGTTTTCAACCAGATTATGTTTTTTGGTATTAACACGGTGAACGCAGTTTCAGAGCAGGTGATACCAACTTGATTCCAGATCCATCCCGGTTTTAAGATTTAGTACATGATGTTGCAGGTTCATCTGTTCAACATACAGAAACTCCGGCTAATATAGCTTCAAATCCTGAGTTGGCACCGTCTGAATTTTATGAGTTGTTGAGGTCTGCTGAGGATGCATTATATCCTGGCTGCAAGATGAGCAAATTAGAAGCAGTTGCAAAATTTATGGCTATCAAATCAGATAATGGAATGTCAAACATCTGTTTTGACCAGATATTTTCTTTGATTAAAACACTGTTACCCGAAGGAAATGTTTTGCCTGCAAATTCCTATGAGAGTAAGAGGCTGGTTCGAAATTTGGGACTTACTTGTCAGAAGATTCATGCTTGTTCAAATGACTGCATTTTATATTCTGGGGAAAATGAGTCGTTGAATAGTTGTCCCACATGTGGGCAACTGAGATATAAAGAAGGGCAACATGAGAAGTCTGGTTTGATTTCTGTAAAACATTTGAGATATTTTCCGCTTACATCCAGACTTCGGCGTTTATTCATGTCTAAGAATACAGCGACAATGATGTCATGGCATAAAGTGAATATTTCAACCGATAAAAGCTTGAATCATCCAGCCGATGGTGATTCATGGAAACATTTTGATAGAGTGCATCCATCCTTTGCTTTAGAAGCTAAAAATGTTCGAATGAGCCTTTCCACTGATGGTTTCTGTCCGTTCGGATCTTATGGTAGTCAATATTCATGTTGTCCTGTTTTTTTAACTCTGTATAATTTACCTCCATGGATGTTGATGAAGGAGCCATATATCTTTTTGACTTTACTAATTCCAGGACATTCAAAGAAGAATATTGATGTTTATTTGAAACCATTAATTGATGAATTAAGTTTATTGTGGAGTACTGGTGTCAGTACATATGATGTTGCTACGAAACATAATTTCATACTAAGAGCAGCATTAATGTGGACAATTAGTGACTTCCCGGCTTATGGGATGTTATCTGGCTGGATTACACATGGTCAGAAATCATGTCCTTACTGTATGGGAGAGAACAAAGCATTTATGCTCATTCATGGAAAGAAACCTTGTTATTTTGACTATCATCGCAGATTTCTTCCAGATGATCATCCTTTTCGCAGAAACAGATCTCATTTCAGAAAAGGAACAGTTGAAAGGGATGGACCTCCAAAAATGCTATCAGGTTCGGAGTTAAAATCAGTTGTATTTTCATTACCTCCCATCACTTTTGGTCCCACAATAAACCAACAGAAACTTTATGGTTTTGGGAAAGAACACAATTGGATTAAACGTAGCATATTTTGGGATTTTCCATATTGGTCTGATTTGTTGGTCCGTCACATGTTGGATGTCATGCATATTAAGAAGAACTGTTTTGATAATTTGTTTCATACAGTTTTGGATACGCCGGGAAAGAGCAAAAACAATGTAAATGCACGTTTAGATCTTTTCCAAATTTGCAGGCGTCCAGAACTGGAACTGTTTGAGAATGTCAGAACAGAAAGGTTACTGAAACCAAAAGCAGCTTATACACTGTCTAAAGAAAACCGTTTATTATTTTGTCAGTGGATTGCAGATTTGAGACTTCCAGATGGCTGTGCTTCCAATTTGGGTAGATGTGTAAATAATAGTCATATTACTGGATTAAAAAGTCATGATTATCATGTTATAATGGAAAGACTTCTACCCATTGGATTAAGAGGTCTGTTGAATTCTGTGATTTGGGATTCCATAACAGACATGTCTCATTTTTTTCAGGAAATTTGTGCGGCTACAGCAAATTATGATGCTCTATGCAAACTTGAAGAAGATGTTGTTGTAATTATATGTAAACTGGAAAAAATATTTCCGCCGTCTTTCTTCGACTCAATGGAACATTTGATGTTAAATTTTCCATATGAAGCCAAATGTGGAGGTCCAGTAAAGTTTCGATGGATGTACCCATTTGAAAGATGCATGCAAAAATTGAAAAGAAAAGTACGCAACAAAGCATCTGTTGAAGGATCTATTGCAGAAGCTTATTTGCAAGAGGAAATATCTTTTTTCTGCTCCCATTATTTTGAATCTGAGTATTCTTCAAAACACAACCGAATGAGACAAAACAAGAGGAATATTGATGAAATCGACAATCAATTATCTGTTTTCAACCAGTCAGAGCTTGGTTTTGGTGGATTTTATGAACGCTGGCTTTCAGATGATGAACATCACAGAGCTCATACGTATATTCTGCTCAACTGTGAAGAGATGACATCAGTTGTACTGTAAGTGTTTATATCAATTATTCTCTCATTTATGTTACAGTAAATAACTTTGTTTTTTATAGGTTGTATGATAATCATATCAAGAAACAAATTCCACAAATTACAGCAGCTGCTCTCGAAGAACGCCGACAGAAAAATTTCTCTTAGTGGTTTCAAAAACTGGTAACATAAATTCTTTATCTTTTAGCAACTCATTCAATGTATAGTTTACTATATTGATAATTATTTCACAAATTTTTAGGTGTCTCGACATGCTGATAAAATTGACAAACGGCTGTGTATATTGAGTAACCCACCTTCCAAACTTGTTAAAACTTATAATGCATATGTGGTGAATGGATTTCGATTTCACACACATGCATATGGGGAATCAAAAAAAAAACAATGAACAATGGATTTAGCTTGAGAAGATCTCATCATCGAGAAAATGAAGTTGACTTTTATGGCATACTTGATGAAATCATTGAACTATTTTATATTGGACAACATTACATAACCATGTTCAAATGTCGGTGGTTGGATACAGAGAGAGGCGTGCATGTTCATCCGACTCATGGAATCATCGATATTAAATGTAAAAGTGTTCTCGCAGTAAATGAATCATTCTTATTGGCTCAACAGGCACATCAAATTTATTACGCAAAGTACTGTGATACATCAAGAGACTTGACTGATTGGTGGAGTATAATAAAAATCAAAATTCAAGACAATCAGTTTAGTCAAAGTGAATGTGCTTTCATTGATGTGCAAGGAATTTAAGTTTTTCAAGAGAGTACTCAAAATCAATCTTGTTTACAAAGAGACATGAGTATCGATGACGACACCCCACATTTAAGAGTCGGTGATGACGATGATGTTAATGATGTCACATATGAATTTGAAATGGTATGAGATGAAGCAACTGGAACTCGAATGGATATCGATGATGTTGAGGAGGAATATGAAGATGACATTGACATATATGAAGATGATGATGAAGATGAACACTGATAGAATTCCATGGTAGTTATATACAATCATAACTAATATATATGTATATATAATAGTAATTATCAATTATTTGCTAACAACATTAACATTTTCTGTTTCAGATGGATGATGACACATTTCGTGAGTTGGCGGATGCTGACCTGCCTTTCGATGCGGATGAGTTGCTGGCAGATGACCCTCAGCCTGCAGGCGCTCCAGGGAGTACGCGGAGGGGGCACGGTCTTGCACGATTGATGATTCCTGACCCCGTCCCCGAGCGACGTCCACGTCTTGGGTTTGATCCACGCACACGGAGGTGTAATAACTTGTGTGATAACCTGTAGATTTGACTAAGATTTCATTAATCTATTCACATAATAAATGTTTATTATTTTTAAAGTTTTCCGCATATAGTAGTCGGACAGGGCACCGCTATTTTGCGCAACTATTTCTCTCAGCTTTGGACCACATGGGAGCAGATTCCCATTGATGTGCAGCAGGCCATGTTCGGCCATTGGTTGGTACGTACGTAAATAAATAATTTTTATTTTGAAAATTATTTCATTTCTAACTTTATATTTTGATTTATTTGTAGGGTTTATGGTATCCGATCGAGGATACCATGCGTGACGCCATCCACGAGGCATGAGAGGTGGCCATGCGTGATCGCTTTCGTCAGTTTTTGCACAATTTAAGAAAAGCTTCCACGAAGAAAGTAGGAGTGTCAGTTTTTGACGAGTCATATAGAGCACACCGACCAGAGTAAATTTCATCCCATGTATGAGATGAATTATGTGCGCACTGGTTCAGTGATGCCTTTCAGAGGAGATCATCGGTGGGGAAGCATAATCGGGGGATACAGGAGGTGACTCATCGAGCTGGGAGTCGTACTTTCAGTACTCATAGACAGCATCTGGTACGTACATTATTTATAAATATTTTATATAACTATAAATATTAACAGTTTATTTTTTATTCTTATAGGCTGTCGAGCACCCCGATATTACGGAGTACGACGTATATCAGAGGATGTATAGTGATCCTGCTACTAGGGAGCTTAGAGGGGATTGTCAGCGTCACATTGTGGTCAGTATTATTTGTTTTCAAGTTTAAAAATTAACTACATATAATATATTCACAATTTTAATTTTAAATTGCAACTACATGAGTCATATGAGGCCGCAACGTCACAGACCCGGCCTGAGAGTCAGGCCGAGTCATCAGATCAGACCACTGGCCGTCAGTTTGATGAGGCGACATGGATGCAGGCCACCTAGTATGCCTTTGAGAAGGGCCGGGTAGTTGGTATCAGCTCTCGACTGACTCCCGGAGAATATTATGGCAGTGCTGCGATGTCGGCGTCCATCTCGAGAGGAGCTTGTGCATCTTCTTCTGCTACACAGTATGAGGATCAGTTGCGATCTCAGAGTGCACTGATAGAGAGTCTCCGACAGGAGCAGAAGCAGATGCGTCAGCAACAGCAGCAGCATGAGGAGGAGCGTCGACGCCAGCAGCAGCTGTACGAGGAGCAGATGAGTCGGTGGCAGCAACACCATCAGGAGCAGATGAAGTACATGCACCGACTCACTCATGCTTTAGGGATGGAGTTTCCTCCACCAGCATCTGCAGGTCCCCCCTCCCCCTCTCCTTCAGATTAGAGTTTGTTTTTATGTTATAAAGTTTGTTAAATCAAAATATGATTTTTTTTCTATTCGTAGTTTCTGTCTCATTATAAAATATTAATAATATTATATTTTAAAATAACAATATTAATATGAATAATAATATTATTTATATTTTATAATATTAAATTATATATATATTAAAATTTTATGATATTATAATTTTATTATTATTTTTTTGTAATATAAGAATTATTTTAATATTTGAATGTAAAATAATTCTATTATTTTTATATTAATTAAAATAATTTATTAATATTTTTTTTTATTTTTGAATTATAATTCTAATATTATTATATTAATTAAAATCATTTATTAATATTCTTTTATTTTTTATTTTTGAATTATAATTCTATTATTATTATATTAATTAAAATAATTTATTAATAATTTATTATTTTTATTTGTGAATTATAATTCTATTATTATATTAATTAAAATCATTTATTAATATTTTATTATTTTTTATTTTTGAATTATAATTCTATTATTATTATATTAATTAAAATAATTTATTAATAATTTATTATTTTTCTTTGTGAATTATAATTCTATTATTATATTAATTAAAATCATTTAGTAATTTTTTTTATTTTTGAATTATAATTTGATTATTATTATATTAATTAAAATAATTTATTAATAATTTATTTTTTTTATTTTTTTAAAGTATTTGCGACGAGATAATATGTCCGTCGCAAATAGTATTATTATTATATTCATTAAAATAATTTATTAATATTTTTTAATTTTTTTTTTAAAAAAGTAATTGCAACGGGCCCGTCACAATTAGTATTTGCGACGGGCCCGTCGCAATTACTTTTTTAAAAAGTTTTCACAAATATACGGACTAATATTTGCAATGGGAAGATCGCCGTCGTAAATAATACCTTTAGCGACGGGCCCGTCGCAAATAATTGTTGTTGCGATGCCGTTTTCCGCAACGGGCTATTTGCGATGGGCCCCCATCGCAAAAGCCTATTAGCGATGGGATCCTGACGCAAATGCCCCGTCGCAAATGCCATAATTTCCAGTAGTGTCTTCACCGAGCTCCTTCTTTTTTACTTCTTTTTCAACCTTCAATTATGTATTCAAAATTATAATATAATAATAATAGTATAAAATATATACTAAGATGTTATTATATTTATGGCATAATATTTATCCATCTCCTCTCCCATCAAATGGGAAACAAAACCATCGTTCATGTATATGGTGGACTACTGCCTCACAAACTGATATAATTCGTTTTCCATCATCACCTCTCAAGGATATTAATTATGATGGATTTTATATTTATATATGATATTAATGACGTATTAATCATTATTTAAAATTAATATATCTTTTAATTTCTTACCTTACCATCCATGGAAAAATGATGATGTCGTTCGTGTGTACAGTGGACTACCACCTCATGAAACGATGTGATTCATTTTTTTATTACCGAATAACATGGATGGTATATTTAAGTATATTTAAAGAAATAATATTATATTTATGATATTATTATCATTATTTAAAGATAAAATAACACTTACCTTTTTTCTATCATGATATTTGAAAAATGGAAACGTTACACATGCATATATACGACCTACCGTCGCCATAATTGCAACGTAATCCATTTTTTATAACCATAATTCATGGTCATTTTTAAAAGTATAATTTATTTATAGAAATAATAATTATTTAATAATAATTATTCTATATATTATGTAATAATTACCCCCTTGACCATGGTCAACACACCGACATTGTTTTGAAATTATGAACCGAGCATCCTCAAAACACTTGATGTGGTCATAAATGATTATGTAATTAAAAATGTAATTAAAATAAATTAAGTAAATGGTTTAAGTATAAGGTATTAAACATAGAAAATTTTATTAATAAAACAAATAATTTATTTAATTTTATTATACTGGAGATAAAAGACAAACACGACAAAACCTAGACCCAAGGTAAGGGTTTCATCTTGAAACTTCCTTCTTTGAGACACATGTTATTTTATGTAAGAACCCAATATTTCAATCCAGTATAGATACTTTAAATTTTGGTCTAATTTTCTTTTATATACCTAATACAAATACCTAATCAGTTCTTAAAGGTCTCATGGATGTTCGAGGCTTGTTTGGAGCCCAGAGCACCGCTATTTGGGAGAAAAAGGCCTATCGTGTGGTTAGTTTAAACCACACGAGTTAGGCCACATGGTTAGTTTTAACCATGTGAGGATGAAAAGTGGGCTGGTATAGGGCACACATTTTGATCCAACTGTGTGAGCTAATCCGTATGGTCTTGCAAGAAACTGCAGACAATTGTAGATGCATTTTGTATGGTTGGCGCACAGTTTCCTTAACCATGTGGCCTAACTGTGCATGTGACCCTTTCTACAGATACCCATGCACAGTTGGCGCATGATTTGGCCAAAACATGTGGCCAAATTATACAAAGGGTAATTTTTTGGAAATTTTGCCTTTTTTCCTTTAATGACATGTTTTAACCTCACCCCTATTTGGTTTTTCATTCATACAGACAACCCCCTCCTATTTCCTCCCTTTGAAGCCTAAAAGCCATATATTCTAGGAATCTTCCTCAAGAGTCCATCCAGATTCCAATTGAAGAGCCCTTTGTGTCATTGGGTCTACACTGATAAGATCTTAATTCATTTTTGATCTTTTGTTGTTCTTCTTACTATCGATGATGCTATTTATATACAGGCTTGTATGCCCTATTTTTAGGGTGTTGATCCGTTCTTCATATCTATTCCAATATAGGACAAACCAGAGGCTAATACTAGACAAGGAGTTCTTAAGATACTAAGGTAGGTGGTATATAACTCATCCTTTGAGTTTCTTCATTTATCAAAATTCTGTGGGTGCACGCCGATTTTATCAGGCATCATCAGTTTAATTTAAATGCCTTACTTATAGTCTTTAGAACCATGTTCTAAGACCCTTTCCATACATTCTTACCATCATTAGTGTTTATTTCTACAATTCCATCCATACCATGTAGGGTGTTTTACTATAATTGGGTTTTTAGTGTTTTGACATGTTTGAGCTGCCATTTAGGTGTGCCTTGGCTTGACCCTTCTAACGAAAAACCTCTCAATATTAAATGACTTTGAATTGTAAAATTTCCAGTACCATGTTGATCCCCACTTGACCTTCTTAAGGTAAGTGCTTCAATTAGTTAATAAATATTAATTAAATAGGAAATTATATTGCATATATATGACTTGGCCTATTGAATTATAATACTTTGGCTTGGTTGCACGTCCGTAGAACCCCTAGCTATGTCTAATGGAAGGTATTAGAGTGAACCAAATAATCTTATTAAATAATTATGCTTTATATGAATTAAATTATGGTTTCATATCCCTTGGACTTGTCAAACTAATGAAAGGCAAGGACTGAACCTAACAACCATATTAAATGATTATGATTTAAATGTATCAATTAAATGGTTGCATGATCAATTGGCCTTGTCATACTAATGAAAGGCAATATCTTGAACCCTATGACTTATTAAATGGATGGAGTATTAAATGGATTATTTTAATAAATGAATTAAATGTAAGGTGCCTAATTATATATCGACCCTGACATATCTATAGGATTGGTCAGACTCGAGTTGTCTTTTGGATTCCCTAGGGAATACCTTGAGCACCCGTGGATGCCATTACGATTAAAGGATGTTGATTGCCTTAGTTGAGACCCACCTTGGAACCTAATCCTTGTCTATTAGTGGATGCCCCATATGACACCTCATGATTCTTCCTTTACTATTACATGATTCCTGAGTTAAACTCCTTGGATCCAACATGGATTCTACAGACATGAGGTGCCTCAGTTATATCCTTGGGCCCATACATTGCTTATCCCATCTTACCTTGGATGCATTCCTTGGATTTGGTTAGATTACACTATTGTAGAATTCAATGGATGATTCTCCCTAGATCACACTCTTACCCCTTAGCTAGGCTATAGTTACTACTGAGTTGGTGACCCTTGAGATCTTGGATTACTTGGTTATTACCTTGGATCCATTTTATTAATAATATCAATATAGGTTTCCTTGTCACATCTTGGAACCTTTACTATTAATATCATGAGGTGATGTCAGTGCTGGATATTACTAATGTGAACTATTTATATAAACCAAAACTTAATTAATAAATGAACTAGTTACATGTTCAGACACCAGATGAGGCCTGAAGTAGGTACTTGAGTATTTATATTGCTATACTTCTTTTCTTTTATATATGCATGCTTGCAATCTGTTTTATTTTATATTACATGGACATGATGTTATAAACACTATTCGTGGTAGATTATTGAAATTTATCTCACACCCTATCCAAGTGCCAATGGTACCTAGGTATACTACATGTATGCAGGTGTTGAGAAAGGGAAGCATAAGACTTTATACACTTGATTGCTTGCTTGCTTAGGATGGAGCTAGTAGCAAACAACTGAGATGGAGCTTGTGATGATTGGGATAGTTTTTGTATTTCTTTTTTATACTTTTGTACAACATGCTTGTCTAATAATTTTTATCCATGATTTATAGATTTATAGATACATGACACATCATCATCATCGTTTGTTTATACTGATCAGTTGTTCAGTTGTTTATTGTTTCTATCTATTCTTCTGTGCCATTTACTTATACCGCTTCTGTTATTTACCTATTTATCCATATTCATACACTGTGATACACTATAGTAATGAGGGCATAGTCTCTCCATGGACACACCCTAGACCCCCACTACTAGTTGAAAACCTCTGAAATTCGGGGAGATGTGCTTGAGGCTATGTGGCCCATCAATCTCAGGGCACCTTCAGTGGCATCCAGGTCCGGGAAATCACAAAGTGGTATCAGAGTGGTTCCTTTATTTATTTAAAATTTAGAGACAATATATTGGAGATTAGGACTGATTAGAACTTGGTCATAAGTCATGCTTAGGCACCACGAACCCATTTTCAAGGTAAAATACGAGTTACTTGAATTATAATTATTGTTCTATTTTTCATATTACAGTTGATATCATTTCAACATTGAGTGACATACATATTGTGTGATTATTATTATTATTCTAATTTAGATTTTTATTTCATCCTTGTCCTGATGATATGAGGGTAAGGAGTATTATTACATGCATCATCATAGGCACCTATAATTCACATTTTATGCATATTTCCATGACATATAGGCACATTTCACTCTTTTCATTGCTTTATATGCCTATGATTATTGAGTGATGCAAGGGTTGTTATACTATGCTTGTCTTACTCTTGGGATGTGACTGAGTGACTTTCTGTTTCAATTCATGAGGTTTTATGGGCCCTTGTGGGTTGGGATGAGTAATTTACCAAGTCAAGACATTAATTAAAATCAAATGGGTGTCATTTTTAGTGATAAGGAGTATAGGACCTAATTCACTAGGAATAAAGATCCATTTTATATGAGTCTTGATATATGATAATGATAAAATAAAAATTGTAAGGTAAAATTTGATATCAAATGTAATGGTTGCACATCCTTATCCTACCTTGTCATATTTATGAAAGGTAAAGGATTGGACCTAGTAATTAAATATAAAATGAAATGAAATGGTTTCCTATAAATGATGAGACAAGGTATGGACGACCCTTCATTTACTAGAACCTCTGTAAGTTATACTTGAGAACTTACTAATACCTAGCTTTCTAAGAAAATAATTGGGGTAGTATACTATAGTCAGTGAGACTTTATTACATTTAACTTCCATTAGTGCTATTATCTATCTTCTTTTAAATATTTTTTAGAGGTGTGTGATTGGTATTTGTAGACCAATGATGCCACATCGTCCTCATGTCGTGTGCTAGGAGGGTGGTGACAACCATGCTCCAGATGTGGTGGGACCTAATACACGCATCTTATTGCCAAGAGTTCCACTTGAGGTACCACCTGTTTCACCTGATTTGGGCACTTAAACACAAGTTTTTGACAATTTCCTACATCTTATGCAGTCCATACAAGGTGCTCCATGATCTTCACCTATGATAGCAGATCTGATGTGTGAGTTCCAATAGCAGCATCCTCCTAACTTCTCAGGGGATGGTGGTCCATAGGCTATTGAGTCTTAGCTAGAGGCCACCTTTTCTATCTTTTATCATCTGGATATGCCTCCAGAGTGGAGGGCCAATTTTGACACTTACATGCTGTGTGATTTAGCCAAGCGTTGGTGGGGTGTGATTACTTAGGATAGTCTCCATTAAGGCATGGTATGGGCTGAATTCCAGACCATTTTCTATGATAAATTCTTTCCTCAGACACTGATATCTGATTTAACTAGAGAGTTCATGCATCTTGAGAAGGGTTCTATGTCAGTTATGGAATATTCAACATAGTTTACAGAGTTGTAGTAGTTTTCACCACTTCTATCAATTGATGAGTTTTCACATGCTATATGCTTTGCGGATGGGATTCAGTATCCCATACATACACTAGTGAATTTCTTCCACATGCCTAATTTCTATATGAACATCAATCAAACTCTTATCATTGAGTGCAATCTAAGGGCTGATGATAGTACCGGGCATCGAGGATCATTATCGTGATAGGCCAATAGTTATTATAGTAGCAAGAAATGTTCCCTAAAGGTTTATCGTCAGAAAATTGGTGTCCATAATACCTATACTGGTAGCTCTATAGTGTTTCATCAATGTGGACAACAAGGGAACCTGAAGCCTCAGTGTGATAGAGACCCTCTGGAGTGCTGTCCATGTGTTTGTATGAGGCATATTCATAGATTATATCAGACCTTTCCATAAGCTTCTAGTATAAGAAGTTCTGCACTAGATCCACCTTCAGGAGTAGATTATATTACACCGCATCAGGTAGGGAGTTGGAATAACATCGACAGGACTACCTGAGGAGGAGGTCGTGGTCATGGTAGCTAGGATCCTTCTCACCAGCAACGTCAACAGAGTAGTTTTGATCAAGGTAGTCCAATTGTAGCATAGGGATGTAGATCATTCCAGTTCCACACACTATAGACAATAACCAAAGATCAGGTAGTAGGAACATCTATAGTATGAGGTACTATTCTAGTATCCTCCACTATATCATCTACTTTATTTGATACAGGTGCTTCACATTCCTTCATCTCTTTATCGATCATGGAAAGTCTTGGTCTTGAAATAAAATATTACTATGGTGTAATGACCCTAGATACACCGTTGGGAGTATGGTTAGATAGAATATTCCAATATAGGGACTATCCCCATGAGTTAGTAAGTTACCCTTTCTTATTGGACCTCTTTTTTCTTGAGATTATAGGCTTTGATTTCATTTTCAGGATGCATTGGTTGGTTCCGTATCTTGCCTTTATAAACTAATATCACCATAGGGTATTGTTTATATCACTAGAGGGCAGCAGTTATCTACAAAAGGGTGAGTGGGATGTCCAGGCTAGTAGAACTAAACCAGAGAATCCTAGGATAGGTGGATCAACCTCCTAGACTTCCAATTTCTTTATGGAGTATTAGGGTTTACCTCAGGATGAATTCCCTCCAGTAGTGGATCATTTTAGGGACTTTTTAACTAATGATTTTTTTGGATTACCTCCTAAGAGAGAGATATAGTTTATGATCAAGCTCATTCCAGGAGAAACTCTAGTGTCCATTCCTTCATATAGGATAGAACTTATTGAGATCCAATAGCTCAATAGATAGATAGAGTATCTAGAAGCCAAAATTTTTATACGGCCTAATACTTCCTCTTGGGGTTCTCCCATACTTTTCACTAAGAAGGTAGATGGTAAACCTCACCTATATGTGAATTATATATGATTGAACTAGCTTACAGTCAAGAACTGATACCCACTACCTCAAATAGTTGATCACTTTGACCAACTTTGAGAAGCTAGGGTGTTTTATAAGATTGAACTGAGATCAGGATATCATCAGGTGCAAGTCAAGACTTCAGACATACCTCATAAAACTTTTCATAGTAGGTATGGTATATATGATTATCAATTTATTCCATTAGGTCTTACGAATGCACCCACCATTTTCATGGATATGATGAATAGGGTGTTCCACCCCTATCTGGATTCTTTTTCATGGTCTTTTTGGACGTCATATTGGTGTATTTTCACACTTATATCGACCATGCTAATCACCTTGAGATTTTTCTGAGTACACTGAGAGAACATTATCTTTATGAAAATCTTGTTAAGTTCTACTTTTGGATAAAAAAATTTCACTTTTTGGGTCATATCATTTCAGAATCAGGTGTATCTATTGACCTAGAGAAGGTTAGTACTATAGTTTCCTGATAGTATCCCAAGAACATGTTTGATATACAAAGTTTCTTAGGGTTGGTTGTATATTGAAAGAATTTTATATAAGACTTATCACACCTTTATTCACCTATCACTAGTCTTATAAAGAAGGGTATTAAGTTACTATGGTCAAATGCATGTGAGAAATCCTTTTAGAAGCTGAAAGGGAGGCTTGTCTTGGCACATATTCTAATACTACTAGATCTTAGAAGAGGATATACGACATTATTTAATGAATAAGTAATAATCCTAGGAGTAGTGATAATGCATGAGGACAAAGTCATTACATAAAAATCTTGGTAGTTGAGGCCTTATAATAGAAACTACCTGACATATGACCTTAAGCTAGCAACAGTTGTTCATGGATCACGTTGTTGGATACATTATCTGATGGGTGAGAACTTTCTGGTGTATACAGACCACAAGAGACTCAAATATATATTTTCATAGCATGAATTGAATCTCATATAGTGGATATGATTTGAATATATTTAGTCCTTTTATTTTGATCTTGACTATATGCCTGGAAAGGGCAATGTAGTTGCTGTTGCTCTGAGCTAGAAAACTCAGGCATAGGCCATACAGAAAGCCAGTGATAAATGGAAATTGATGGCCCTCTTTTCTAAGATTCATTTTTATTTTCATGATAGTCATGATCATTCCTATATGTTATCCTAGACAGTTACCTCTTCCCTCTTTTATAATGTGAAGAGTAGGAAATTTTCAGATCCTGAGGGCTTGGTTCTCTATGATAGTGTTGTGGGAGATGACCCACCTCTAGATTGGTCTGTGGCCAGAGATGACATTTTTAATATTCATGATTGTGTCTATGTTCTAATAGATATGATAGAGGAGTTGACACGAGAGTCCCACGCTTCTCAATGGGAAGTTCATCCAGGCATCTCCAAGATGTATCAAGCTATGTGATGCTAGTATTGGTGGTTTGGGATGTAACATTAGATAACAAACTTTATCATTATGTATTCCACCTACCAGAAGATGAAAATGGAGCACTAGAGTTCTGTAGGCTTGCTTCAACTACTTCCAGTCCTGGAATGGAAATGGGAAGATGTTTCTATAGACTTTATTGTCAGTTTATTTAGGTTCCCTAGAGGTAGAGACACGGTATGAGTTTTTATTGATAGGATAATGAAAGTATACCACTTCATTTATATTTTTGAGACTTTCTCAATTGATGATATGGGAAGAATGTATGTTTTTGAGATCATAAGACTATATAGGGTCCCTCATACTATCATTTCATATAGGTATGATCATTTTATATCATGGTTTTGGAAGAGGTTGGTGAAGGATATGGGTACACTGGTGCTTCTGAGCACAAATTTTCACCCTCAGACCAATGGATAGTCAGAACAGACAATAAATGTTTTAGAGGAAATGTTCTGAGTATAAATCCTTGATTTTGGCAGCTTTCAGGAGAATCATATTCCTCTCATCGAGTTTTCCTATAATAATAGATTTCATGCAACTATTTAGATGGCTCTTTTGAGGCCTTGTATGGTAGGCCGTACCATTCACTCTTGTGCTGGCTAGAGGTAGGCGAGGCATCCCTACTAGGTCCTTATCTAGTGCATGATACTTTGGAGTAGGTTCAGCTAATCAAGAAGCGTATTACTACTTCTCAATCTAGATAAAAATTGTATGATGATCATGATTGATGAAATCTAGAGTTTGAGGTTGAGGATCATGTTTTCCTACAGGTATCACCTAGGCTAGGGAAAATATGGATATAGAGGCAAGGTAAGCTATCTCTATTCTTTTTCAGGCCATTTGAGATTCTGGAGAGATTCATCCCAGTAGACTATCAGTTACTACCACCTTAGAGGTACCATACCATGCACAATGTGTTTCATTTTTCATAGCTTTACTAGTATCATGCTGACCCATATCATACTTTTTATCCTGAGGAAGTTGTACTAGATGCTAATTATACCTTTGATGAGTATCCTATACACATCGTTGACCAGATCATGAAGGCTCTCTGAAGCCGGTATGTCCCTTTAGTGTATGTGTTATGGTAGCATAACCATTTACAAGATGATAATTGGGATAAGGAGGCCTACTTATATGCCCAATGGCCATAGTTGTTCTCAGACAGTGTTTCTCCTCCCTTGTAAGGTGAACTTAAGTATGAGTTCTTTTAAGGAGGAAAGACTATAAGAACCTATTTTTTTACTCAGGTATGTATCCTTTAAAATTTGGTCTAATTTTCTTTTAAGAACCTAATATGGATACATAATGAGTTCATGAAGGTATCAGGGGTGTCCAAGTCTTGTTCGGAGCCTAGAGTATCACTTTTTTGGAGAAAAAGGACCGTCACACAGTTAGTTTAAACCGTGTGAGTCAAGTTGCACAATTAGTTTTAATCACTTGAGGCTGGATAATGGGATAGTATAGGGATTGAAGTTTGATCTAACAATGAGATTTGAGCCAAACGACCATGAAATAAACTAAAAATGATTGTAGAGTAATTTTGTATGGTTATTGCACAATTTCCCTGACCATGTGGCCTAACCGTGTGGGTGACCCTTTCTACAAATGCCTGTGCATAGTTGGCACATAGTTTATCCAAACCATGTAGCCAAACCATGTGAATGGTAATTTTTGGGTAATTTTACCTTTTTTCCTTAATGAAAAGTTTTAATATCACCCCTCCTTAGTTTTTCATTCCAACAGACAACCCCCTTCTATTTCCTCCTTTCAAAGCTTAAAAGTCATATATTCTAGGAATCGACCTCGAGTATCTGTCTAGAGTCTGATCAAAGAGCCGTTTGTCTCATTGGATATGTGCTGGTAAGATCTTGATTATTTTTTGATCTTTCATTGTTCTTCCTATCGATGAGGCTATTTAGATGTAGGATTATATGCCTTATTTTCAGCGCATTGATCTGTTCTTCTAATCTCTTCCAATACAATCCAAACCAGAGGATGATACTAGATCAGGAGAGTCATATGAGCCTAAGGTAGGTGTTCTATAACTCATCCTTTGTGTTTTTTCATTTTGAAAAATGCTGTGGGTGCACAATGATTTCATTGGGCGTCATCAGTTGAATTTAAATTTCTTACTTATAACCATTAGAACTGTGTTCTAAGACCCTTTACATATATGATAATCATCATTGGTGGTTACATCCACAACACCATCCATCCCATGTAGGATATTTTACTATAATTGGGTTTGTAGTGTTTTGAAACTTTTGATCCACCGTTTAGGTGTGACTCAGATTGAACCTTCTAATGGTAAGCCTCTCAATATTAAATGAATTTGAATTTTAAAATGGATAGTAACATGTTGATCCACACTTGACCCAAATAATGTAAGTACTTCACTTAGCCAACCAATCTCAATTAAATTGGAAAGTATATTGTATATATATGAATTTTCCTATTGAATTATAATGCTTTGGATTGGTTGCATGTCTGTAGAACCCCTTGACATGTCTAATGGAAGGTATTAGAGTAAACCAAATATAATTATTAAATTATTATGCTTTATATGAATTAAATGAAGGTTTCATGTCCCTTGGACTTTTCAAACTAATTAAAGGCAAGTATTGAACCCAATGACCATATTAAATAATTATGCTATATATAGATTAATTAAATGGTTACATGCTCAATTGGCCTTGTCACACTAATGAAAGGTAATAGATTGAACCCCACGACATATTAAATGGACTGAATATTAAATGGTCTACTTTACTAAATGAATTAAATGTAAGGTGCCTAATTATATATGGACCTTGACATATCTATAGGATTGGAAGCCTTGAGTTAGCTTTTGGATTCTCGAGGGAATGCCTTGAGAACTCATTGAAACCATTCCAATTCAAGGATGTCACTTTCCTTGGTTGAGACCCACTTTTAAACTCAATACTTGTCTATCAGTGGATTCCCAGTATGAAACTGCAAGATCCCTCCTTTACTATTATAGGAAGCCTTGGATACATTACTTGGATCCAATGTGGCTTCTACGGACACGAGGTTCCTCAGTTATATCCTTGGTCCTAGAAATTGATTATCCCATATTACCTTGGATGTATTCCTTATATTCAATTAGATTACACTATTTTGGAATTCCTTGGATGATGATCCTTGGATTACACTCTTACCACTTAGACTGGATGCATTTACTACTGAGTTGGTGACCCTTGAGGTCTTTGATGCCTTGATTATTACCTTAGACCTATTTTATTAATAATATCAATACAGGTTTCCATGTTACATCTAGGAAAATTTAATATTACTATCATGATGTGATGTCAGTGATGGTTATGCCTCACACGACCTATTTATATAAACTGGAACTTAATTAATAAATGAATTGGTTACTTGTTCAGACACTATTTTAGGGATAAAGCAGGTACTTGAGTATTTATATTTCTATACTTATTTTATTTTATATATGAATGATCTAACTTTGTTTTAGTTTATATTACACAGATAAGATGTTATAGACACCATTGATGGTAGCCTACTAAGATTTATCTCACACCCTATCCAGAATCCAATGTTACCCAGGTAGACAACATGTATGCAGGTGTTGACAAAGGGAAGTGTAAGGATTTAGACACTTGATTTCTTGCTTTCTTATGATGGAGTTGGTAGCAGATGATTGAGTTGGATCTTGGGATCATTGTGATATTTTTTGGATTCATTTTTTCTACTTTTTTATAGAATGCTTGTCATCTGCTTTTTATCCATGTATTCTGGATTTATAGACACATAACATATCATCATCATCTTTTGAGTATTTTGGTCAGTTGTTCAGTTGTTTATTGTTCCTATCTATTATGTTATAACATTTAATTATAAAACTACCTCTATTTAAATGTTTATCTATATTCATCCACTATGCTACACTCTAGTAATGAGGGCGTAGTCTCTCCACAGACACACCTTAATCCATCACTGTTGGTCAAAAACTTTCAGCATTCGGGGAGATGTGCTTGAGGCCATGTGGCCCACTGAGCTCAGGGCACCTTCAATGGAATTGTAAAGACCCAAAATTTCCATGTAATTTTTTTAAATAGATGGTAATTTTACAAGTCCGCGAAAACTCACGGTGTGTGATTCCGAGGCCCGGTGTGCCCGAAATGAATTTTTGAATTTTTTTTTCGGTACGTTCAGTTAACATACGAGCGGGTTTTTGTAACTTTTAAACCGGTGCTCGGAATTGAAATCTGAGGGCACCGTTGAACTTGCAGTGCTGGTATTCTTTTAAAGAGACCTTCACCTTTACCGCAGTAGGCCGATGGTGAAAGATATCTTTTGGGTTTTTTTCGTGGGAATGAATAAAATAAAATAAAACAAACTTTTATTTTATTTCTAATAAACCTCCCATGTGAAGGATATTGAGGTAGGGACCACGAGGGGTTAAAACCTCCCAACTTGAATGCTCGGTGTTGGGGACCATCCAAGCTAGTAAAACCCCCAATTCAAAGCTTGGTGGTGGGGACTACCCAAACCCCTCATTTTGGGAGAAAAAACTCTCAACTCCGAACTTTTATTATGCCAACTCTCCTTTAATTAATTATGCCAACTCTGCTTTAATTAATTAATCCAACTATCATTTAATTAATTAAGATAACTTAATTTGTGCCAACAATTTAAAATTGGACAAACATTTTTTATTATGTTGGCACCTATTTTCTTGGGAGGGGATTTTTGGTTGGCGAAAGAGAAGGGGGAGATTTTGGGAGAATTACACTTCTCCAATGAAGAACACTCCTCCAATGAAGAACCACCTCCATCGAAGAGCATTTATCCGACAAATGAGATCGGGATCAGAGGTGTGTGGTGGGCGCGATGAATGTCGACAACTTCGAATTCTCTCATCGACGTCAACAATCAAATAAGGTAGGGGTGTGTTTTAATTTGATCATTGTTAAATTCTCTCTCACATTGAATCATCTTCCTTGAGCCGTATTCTACCACCCTAACACGGAGGGTACGGGCCAAACAAACATGGCCCGACCCCTCTGAAAATCTTGTGGATCTTTTGTGTGATCTTCGTGATGGTGTCGGCGACTGGTGTCGGTGGTTGACACCGGTGGAACTTGAGAAACATGATGAAGGTGATGAAAAAAGGTTGGCCAGTCAAGCCGGCCACCGATGAAAGCACGACGCCTCGCTACCCCGTGGCCTCCACTCACCGCGACGCTCCGCCACCCGCAGCCTCTGTCGCCCCGCTGCCTCACCACCCCGTGACCTGACACGCTGCCCCGTGACCTCACTGACCCATGGCCAGCCGCGCCGCCCCATGGCCATCCGCGCCGCCCCACAGCCTTGTCGACCCGCGGCCTGCCACCCCGCCCCGCGACCTCGCCGACCCGCGGCCTGCCGCACCACCGCTTCCTCCGCCGCTTAGCGGCCTCACCCTGTCCCGCGACACCCACAACTTTCGCCAGCCTCCCCCGCCCTACAGAATCTGCGGCCTCCCCCACCCTGCAACACCCAATGCCTCGTTTACTTGATAACTTAGGGATTTGGAGTTGGACTCTGTGTTTTCCTCATGATTGAGATGGGTTTACTTGCTAACTTAGGTATATGTATGGTCATATACCTAAGTATGGTTGTCAGTTGATTTCATACCTTGTGGTTTATCCTTGGTGGATTTTGTGAGACCTTGAGGGTCGCGGGGTCCCTACTGAGTATCGTTATACTCACCCCCGCACGAGCCATGCCCTCACCTCATTGTGTTTGGTGTAGACGATGGAAAACGCTAACTGAGGATGAGATTATTGGGACTGGAGGTATCTTGGAGGTGGACCTTAGATGAGGTGTATTTAAAAGACAAACATTCGAGAGTTGTACCTACCCTTCTAGTAGGATTCTTGGCAAGTGATCACAAGAGTTGTTCCAGTTTACTTGTACTTTTAGTTTTTTGTAGTTTACTATTGGGCTTGTATTCCAGACCCTTTTTACTTTCAACACTCTTTTTTATATACAATTGACTTGTGTTCATATCTTACTGTGTTCTTGGTTGCATGTGTTTATAGGTTATAAAGGCAAAGCCTTCCCAGTTTTAGGGAATACGTCTTCAGTGCTAGTTTCCAGCCCCTGGCCTATGGAAGGCGGGCTTGGGGTAGTCACGGCACAGACCCCAGTGAACGGGTCGTGACAAATTAGTATCAGAGGAGTCAATTCTACCATAGAACATAGGACTCTGATCTTTCTTTTTAACAAATATAGTGTTAAGTTTAGTGAGTGTGGTTATCGTTTTAGGGAATCCAGTGTTGGTGCGATGACCGACGTATCCATACACTAGGACCTTGACTTCTGATTTCTGACTCAGTGGATGAAAACACTAATTGCATGTGTGTTTCCAAGAGTTTTATTTGTGATCTCTTGAGTTAGCTCACCAGGTATAACTTATTGACTGTGGCGCACCTGTTTCTTTTCAGGATGCCTCCACGCAGACAGCTAGCTAGGGTTTCGAGAGTTGTACGCACTGATAGCCCACCAAGCGATGAGGCCTCGGTGTAGGGCCCTCTTCTAGTAGAGGCACCAGTGGAGGCACTAGTGGTATCATTACCCATTGGGACACTGATGCCACCAGCCCCAGAAGTAGAGGGTGTACGCTGCTTGAGCGCGTTGCACGAGTTCCAGCGTCAGAGGCCACCCAGGTTCAGGGGAGAGACGGACCCACAGGCAGTTGAGGATTGGCTAGAGGCTATGGTGAGAGTTTTCTGACTGGTAGGGACACCATCTGATCTCATGGTGATCCTTGCTGCTAGCCTTCTACAGGCAGTAGCAGACAGATGGTGGAGCTTGATGCTCCAGATTCATGACGAGGTGACGCTTCTCTGGGCAGACTTCGAGAGCCTGTTTCGAGTAGAGTTTGTCCCA